>CM056193.1:176899416-178126916 GCA_029692085.1 Gymnothorax javanicus | reverse complement strand
TCAAGAAAAACCGTTAGAATATATATATATGTATATATATATATTTTTTTTGCTGTTTATTCTTATATGATTTTCCAAAGATACAAGGAAAATTATAATGAAAATACGCATAAACATTCCACATTTTGTAAACCCAGTTTAACCTCATCCTAGAGGTTAACCAATTCATTCATTGGTTTACACTTTGCCTCTTAAAAGGTTGCTGGATATAACTGGTCATTTTCATGAAGAGCCATGGCTCATTTGCTGTACTTGCTTGACAGATAGGAACACCAGCCAATCCTTTTATACCTATGTCAGTGGAATTGTTTTCTAAAATGTCTGTCATTTTCTGCACTTGTCATACAGCTAAATAACTTAAAGTTGCTCCCAGAGCAATCAATGTTGCATGTGGGTTTGTTTTAAATGGAAAGCATAGTGCATTTAGATATCTTGGAGTGCTCATCTACCATCTATGCATCAGAATTTCACTTCCTTGTGAGACTGAATCTTTATTTTATTTTTTATATTTTTTCAGTTCTGTTAGCACAACATATTTCCCTTTACTTTTGTACAGATAAATTAGTGTTACAGTCATATTTTCTTTTTTTTTTTGCGTCATTGTTGTTTGTTGAATACATTTCTAGAATCCTTCATATATATCTAGAAGTGGTTCTGCCTTTGCAGGATGGATGCTGGGTAAGGTAATAGATTTCCTATTGAGAAGTTACTTTACAATATGCTTTACAATAATAATTTTTTTTTTATTCCTACTTGATTGTACATTTTCAAAGGGGTTACTTGGAATCCAGTGCAGTGCTGGATATGACTAGGACATTCTAAAAATGGCATTGAGAGGCTTTAACTGTTAATATTAGAGAGATCTGTGAATATAAGTTTATTTAGCTCGCTGTTACTGTCATACCATTGCTTTACAGGGCCATTGGAATAAAGCATGTTCAAAATAACAATTATGATTAATTGTAAAGACTCTTTGTCAAAACTAAAAGGGCCTTGCCTGAAAAAAGAATACTCAATCTCTTAAGTTAAAAAGATGAATGTTTTACACAAGTAATCAACATACAGGAACCCAACAGCAGTCTCATTTTATCTGTAATTGTTGTAGCACCGCAGGGAAAATTCTAAAATCAAATTGCAAGTGTGACAGTTGAAGGGTCCTGTCACGAGAATGCCTCCTAATAAGTGCGCGCCCTGGCTACCTTGCCAATGAGCCTGGCTCTTTGGCGATGTGGTCAGCGCGTTTGACTATTACCCGGGAGTCTGGAGGTTCAAGTCCCCGCCCGGGCCCTCCTTCGGCCTGCTACACAAGCATTGTCGAAACTAAATATCAGATACTGGACTTTGGTTAAAGGAGCAATATGTAAGAAATGTATGTTGACTAATCATGAAATGGCCGTGATATATCACCAGACATTAAGGAATGATGTTAATTTCAAATACTTATATCACTGACAACAGTGACAACAGCCAGAATATTCTCATTACAAAAGCGAAGTTGCCGCCCACAGCTAATGTTGATGTTGTCATTTTGTGTTTTGGCCTGTTGCGCCGCCCTCCACCTATTTCCCAAACACGAAGTCAGCAGCATTTCGGCATCCAGGTTGCCAGTTACCACTGAGCTGCAGCTACCAGCGTTTTGGAGCACAAATGTTTGACGTTACTAAACCTAAAAGGCCTCGTTATGATTCCGAAGTACATTGTGACAAAGTCAGAAACAAAACAAGGATCTGTATAGGACATGCCTTTGAAAGATGGAGACGGCTGAAAGCATAGAAGAATTTGAAGACCAACGCCGAAGTTGCTAATTTTCTCCTGGGCAGGTAAGATTCAGCTAAGTTTGGCTAACTTAATTCTATGTAATGGTGGCATGGACATTTCAAATATTCTCTACAGTCGAATAACGTTATGTATGTTCGTTCATGGTACGTCAGTGCGTATGGAGGTGGGTCATCGAATTGACTAGGTAACAAATTGTTTGAGAAATAAAAACCTTGGCTCTTCATCGCTAACATTAGCAATGCATTATTAGTTAGTTTCTCTGGCTTTATGCTGAGACACTGTAGAAACCGTTCCAACATTAGCACAGCCATTATGGCAATATGAAATGTAATTGAGACAGTACATCGGTCAAATGAGTCCTCATTCATTCTTTACGGATATTACAGTATGGACTTTAGTGGGCTATCCACACAGAAGAGTGACGAGCAAGTTGACCAATATGACCATTGTTAAAGTTAGTTAGTCATTAGTCTCGATCTTTTCTGAACTGAACTGAACTGAACTGAACAGAACACAACCCTGTCAGAGCAAATCATTGGTGATATTGAAACGTAGCCATGGTAGCTCCTTGTAGTAGACGTTCTTGCTGGATCCGGCAACCTAGCTGGCAACCTCTCGTCTGGGGGAGAGGAGGAGGGGATACTGCGCTCTGCACTATTTTGTATGTGATTGCTCTACCAGTTTTGGTCACAAACTTACATATTGCTCCTTTAATATTGAGTATTTTGTGGTAAAGGTCTTGTTCCCTAGATAAAAAGAAAGCACTGAACCATATTTGTTATGATTCTGTTCCGTTCTGTTCATGTTCTGTTCATGTCTTGCCATTGCCTTGTTCCATGCCATGTTTTGTTTCTGTTTGATTCTGTAATTCCTGCCATAGTCCATTTCCCCAGTCATATTCCGGTCATTGTTTTGTATTTTGCCATGCATTGCACTTTGTCTCCCCTGTCTGGTCTTGTGTTATGTAACAGCTTATTTTCCCCAGTATTGTGTGCCACGCTTTCAGGTGATTTCAGGGTTTCTGGGTTTTCAATAGTTCCTTCTAATCTCGTTTGCTTCCTTCACCTTGCTTTTCTATATTACTAACAAGTACGAACAGTTTGTTATTTTAGTTAAAGTTACTAACCAAAACTAACATTGTATATAATACTAACTTACTAACGAGCACTAGGGATTGTATAGCTGCACTTTACTAATTGATTAACAAGCTCTCAGCACTCGCCCTATCCTAGTCTCCGCCCCTCATCTTCACTCAATCTACTTTGCTGCGTCTCAGCGGATTCTCCGCACCTGTTTAACTCTGTTCTGCCTCATTATCTGTGCACGTTAGAACTCCCTAACCGGAGCTGTGTGTTTGTCAATAGGCTGTCTCGTGATCCCTGTCCGTGTTTTGGCTTTTGCCATTTTCATGTGATTAGGTTCTCCCTCGTGTTTGCTCCTTCATAATTAGTCTGATCCAATTCACCTGTCCCTAATCATAGCATGTGACTTCCCTTGTGTGTATTTAAGCAGTCTTCTCACAGCATTTCCCCGTCAGAACGTTTCCCTTGTGCTACGCTTGTTTTCGCTTTGTATTCTTTGAGATTCTTTTCTGACTGGATTGTCCCCGTTTTCGATTTTTGCCTCTGTTTTGGATTATTGCCTGCATCTGTGTACCAAACCCTTTTTTCCCGACCACGATTTCTGTGTTTGTGTGAGGTATCGTTCAGGAACCAGTCGCGATAACCAGAAGTAGCAAAAAATGTGATTTTATTAGCGAGGGGGTAAACCCCGCAGGACCGAAGGCAAAAGTACAAAGTCCACAATCCAAAATCGCAATCCTAGGGGCAGAATCCAGAGTCGAAAAAACCAGGGCAGCAATACAGAAATCGTGGTCAGACAAAAAGGGTTCGATACACAGGAGCAGATATAAAAGCCAAATCAGAGCCAAAAAGAGGTAGTCGGGCGGTCCAGTCAAAAAGGTAACACAATGAGTACAAGGCGAGAAACAAGAGCAGCACAGGTAAACACGAGAGACGATCTGACGGGGAACTGCAGTGAGAAGACAGCTTAAGTACACTCAAGGGAAGTCACATGCTATGATAGGATCAGGTGATGAGGATCAGACTAATTACGTGGGAGGAAACACAAGGGAGAACCTAACCACATGAAATTGGCAAAAGCCAAAACGCGGACAGGGATCACGAGACAACCTATGACAAAACATACAGCTCCGGTTAGGGAGTTCTAACGTGCACAGATAATGAGAAGCAGGACAGAGTGGAGCAGGTGCGGAGGATCCGCTGAATTGCAGCAAAGACTAAGTGAAGGCAAGAGGCGGAGACTAGAACAGGGCGAGTGCTGAGAGCTTGTTAATCAATAAGTGCAGCTATACAATCCCTAGTGCTCATTAGTAAGTTAGTATTATATACAATGTTAGTCTGGGTTAGTAACTTTAACAAAAACAACAAACTGTTAGTATTGGCTAGTAAAATAGAAAAGAGAGGCGAAGGAAGCAAACGAGAATGGAAGGAATGTTTGAAACCCAGAAACCATGAAATCACCTAAGCATGTGACACGCAGGACTGGGGAGAAGCTGTAACTTAACAAGAGACCAGACAGGGGAGACAAAGTGCAATGAAGGGCATGGCAAAACATGGACCGGTCTATGACAGAAAAGTGGATTGGGAATGGCAAAAACGAAAACATGGCATGGTACAAAAACTAAACAGAACATGGCAAAAACCTAACAAACATAATCATAAACATAACAGGGAATGGAGAAAACATAACAAGCATGGCAAAATCATAATAAACATGGCAGAAACAAGACAGACATGGCAGAATCATAACAGTTTGCTGCTCTGGTTACAACTTGGATTACGCCCTTTGGATTTTGATTTTGGATTGTGGACTTTGTACCGTTGCCTCCTGCTCTGCGGAGGTTCGCCCCCTTTCCAAATAAAATCCCATTTTTCTGCGCTACTCTGCTCTCGCGTCTGGTTCCTGAACGATACCTAACAATATTCCTTTGCAGTGTTTGAGATACTGGAATCTACATGATTCTAGACAAAAACAGGCAAAAATCTGCTCTTTTCTGTGTTTTTGATAAATGGCTCTAAATTATGAATGGTTAAAGATTTAAAGATACTTTTTTCTGAAATATTTTGAGGACATGCATGTACTCCAGATTGATGCCATTTCCTTCATACCTACTGTTGCTCATCAACAAGAAAAATCTCCACAACCTGAACTTTATATTTGATTTTTGTACACTCTCCATAAGTGTATGAAAATAAGTATTAGAAAATGGACTTAGATGGAAAATACCTATTAGGTTATATGGTGCAGTTCTCCAGTCGAGACAAAATATATATAGTTTTTGAGATACAGTGCTTTTGGAAAAGAAGTCAAAACAGGCAGAATTTAGCAACTTTTCCCCTTTGACAGAAAAATACTGCTGTCGAGACAGGTTGAGACGAGTGGAGATGGAGACAGAAAACATTGGTTGCGCCTGCATCTCTGCACAGTGCTCAATGAATAGGGTAAAATGACAAGAGATCAATGTTATTTATATTTGCTGAAAAAATATACAATGACAAGCATAACACTGTTAAAAGTGAGTATAATTTTCCTTCATAAAAAGATGCATAACTGGCGTTTACATGTATTGACCATTAATATTTAAACAGACGGGAATGACAAGCAAGACCGATGCTGGAATAATTTTATGCATAACAAATTAATGCATATTGTAACTGTATTGGGGATTGTCAAGCCTACATTTTTGTCACTACGTTTGTAGACTTGGAATGACTTAACACAAAATTGCAAGTGAATTGACGCTTCACTATCCAAGTCCTATTTGTACTCTTGTAAGCATCTTTTTGCTGCCTCTTTGGGTCTTTTGGAAACCAATGGAATACTGCGTTTCTGTCTTTGCCTTGATACCCTACACAGTTAATTGCGGTCGGAGCACTGTTTTTATCTTTTATCAACACTGTTTTCATTATAGATCAGGCTCAATGTTACTTGCATCAAAAGTGACAGCCTGTTCAAGCCAGCATGGCAGACCTCTTTTACACTTTTCGAACCAACTGTTGTCTCTTGTTCTACAAGCTCTTTTGTTTTGTTCTATGAAACAGAAGAGTCCAAGCCTACTGCGGGCCAAACAAATGGATTATTATATTCACTTTGATATGCCTGAAAGTGACCTAAAAGTGTGCAGAAAGTATGAAAGTGGGCGGCAGAAATGGAAAAGTGGAAGAACTGTTTCAAGACTTGAGGCACTTGTGTTGACTGTGTAACTTTCAGTCTTTTCAAAATTATTTCCTGAATACAACGTGCAAATACAGTTATACTAACTTGGATTTCTACCTTCCAAATGATCCTTAATCGGAATTCTACAAAAAGTTAATGAAAAGGCCGACTGCAGCCGGTTTACATGAAGATGGTGCATCTTCAAATCCTTTGTCTTTTTGATACTACGAATAAAACAAGAAAGCACTTCGACAACTCCTACCTCCACCACATATTTGTCACTAAGAACTGAACAAGGAGATTACAGACTCCCTGATTTTGCCAAAGCGAGTCAAAATGGAATTTTGCATATGGCTGCAATGCGGCCACACTTGAATTTAAATCCATCAAAAATTTGATCAATTGTTCCTTGGACCATGGCCTTCGCATCTACAAAATATCATTGAAATTGACTGGGAAATTTGAGAGATATTGCCTGGACAAATAAACTGACTGACTAACTAACGAACTAACAGATAAATGTAAAGACATCGGTGAATATATAACCTCCGCCCAATTTTGTTGGCTGAGGGAAGAAACGTACCATATTGACATTCCAGTTCTTTTTTTCCCCCAGCCAAAAGCCAAATGAAAACAATAAATGCAAAGCTTCTCTCAGGTCTACATAGATGCATCGGCTTACAGAGAGGGCAGGATAACAGCGAATTTTAAAGCCAAAGCTACAGCTATAGGCACTGCATAAGGTCAGGTCACAACAGTTTAAGGCCTATGGTCCAGCTGGGGGCAGTCCTATGACTTAAAAATGATTTTATGATAGAGAAATTGTTTGAAAACTCTAGGCTTTTTTTCTTGTGTGTCAGTTCGTTTACCTTGTTCTTGGCCTCACTGTTGTCCATTATCCCATGTATCGGTCTGACTGGATTTATTATGCCATGATGTATCAAATGGTGTAAATTTATCTAAAGTGATTAATGTGTCAGTGCAATAACATGGCTCTGAAGGGGGCCCCATCAGTAGAGTTAGCCCCTGGTTTCTGAAAATCTTCATGCAGCCCTGATCACACAAAGACTTTGTATTGTAAACAGAACCATTGGAAACTGAATGTTCAGAGCTGCAGAAAACTTAAGGCTTTTGTTCACAGGAATTACTTTCACATACATTAAGCTCATTATTTGAAACTTTGGCCATGAATAATACGACAATACTTCACAGTAACACTATACAGCATATAGGACACAAAATCTGGAAAAGCATATTTGGATCCCTCTAAAATCTCAATAGCTTCCCCCCCTTTTCAGTAAGAAAGTGGGCCCTGACCAACACTTCAACTTGATCATATTCTACATGAATGCAACACGCATTGCTCTCCCGTGATTTTAGAGAACAGCCTCTCATGACATCTGTGTTTTCCTAGGCTGTTATTTGGTAATTAGTTTGCATGTGAAGCATGCAAACTATTGTTATTTCTCAGGATCTTACAACTTATTATTTTTATTTTTATTCTTTCTTCCCATTCTGTTAACACTAACTCCTCCAACAGTTTTCATACTACCCATACAATCTGCATACCAAATTATTCTACTATATGTGCAGATCATTGCTATCCAAAATCATATTGATATTAATTATAGTTTATTAATTATTAGCAATTAAAAATGAAAAAATTCCCATAGACAATGAATGGAGCCCATTCATTTTCAATGGGAACGATACTCTCTTGCACAACCATTCTCTCTCACTTTTCCAATTGGCTAAACAGCATCGACCATACTCTCTCTCTTTTCCTATTGGCTCAACAGCATCGGGACAAAATTGAAACGCCGCCATCTTGTTTTGCTTCCGAAGCGAGTGAAAATATGCTAAATAATACAAAGTAAATAGCTATAAAAGCAAAAATTTAATCGTAATATCACCACAGACAAATGTCATACAATTATAAAACATAATTATCTTATGCAAACTAGTATATTGTGTTATGAAAATGCATTGCGATTATGGTTCGTGGGGCTCCGTGTCACAACACGGAGTTCCACGTAGCAAGCTGGCATGCTAGCTACATACTTATAACAAAATAATTACATACAGCACAAACGTTCACAAAAATTCTTTGTTATGTTTATTTTGCTAAAATAATACAAAGATAACCTAAGCAGACAAAGAAAACAATATAATACAGTACAATCCAGGCTCCACAGGCAGCAAGCAAATAGGCCTACAAGCCGCAGCGGTCTCCATGTTAATACGAAGACCGACGAACAATGCGCTTGTCCCCGAGGCATGGCTTAGTTTATCCCGGGCAGCTAGCTAGCTAGCTCGCCACGTAATATTAGTCAAATTCATACATACTGCACAAATGACCACGAAAACGCTTAGCTATGTCCAGCTAGGTAAAACAAAATGCTAGACGGAGCTAACTAGACACAGAAGACAATATAACACGTTATACCATCTTTAAAAAAATCTGTGATTCCAGCAAGCCCAGATGGCTGGCAAGTGGACCGCATCTGCTACGTACAATTCTATGCAAAATCCATGTCAACATGATCGTTAGTCCGCTAAATATAAACAGGCAGTATGCTTTGTTAGCATTCATTTCAACATCGGAAATTGAAATTTTATATCCAGTTGACCAATATCGCTGCCATATACGTTGGTTTAACAGAATATAGCAGTATTAACATTGTCAGCTGTAAGGTTAATAAATCAGTCATGCATGAAATACTGCTAACTTACTCTTAACAGAATCGCAATTTTTATGTCCAAAAATAAGCAAACCGATTTTAGGTTTCTGTCAGACCCGTTGCATTTTTTCCGTCATCTGAGCTATAATAAATCCATTGGGAGCCTCACTACACTCACAGAAGCCACCAAAGAACACCGTATAATTATGAGGATTACAGCGATCACAACAGTCATATTACATTCACATGTATGATGAAAAATACCTGTCCAACTAGAATTGTCCAGATAGCTAGCAAGAACAATGCAAAACAGACGTAGGACACAACATCCATAATATCAGCATTTAATAATCTGTCACATTTGGCAATGGTCGTATGCATAGCCACTGACTCTCCATTGCTCACTATCAGCGCGACCTCACTCATACTGCATCATGTACTTGGTTTAAAATGAAGTTACATTAGCACTTGCCGCTGAAATGATATTTGGTCAATGATCCCTGTTGAACAGTGAAAATCCAAGTCATCTCAAACACAACGGAGGCCATATCTGATAGAAATGTTGACTGATAATCCGTTATAGCTCCTTCAAAAAAGCAACCGATCTGGAAAGAACTCTAAATTGAAAAACTAATCATCCATATAATTTTGAAAATAACACTTGTTTCTATGAGCTGCTCCAAATCTCCAACTTCCAGCTCTGTAATGAAAACAACGTGAGAACCGAAACCAATGCCAGAATCGGCGAGAGTAACGCAGTATTTACTTTAGCATGAAATCCATGTCGACACGAAAACTGAACAGCCAACCGTACTTGATTATTTTTATTTGGTGATGATGATTTCAGTAATATTCATAATAGGATTATCATCATAGAAACTATGAAAGACAATTTGCATTCCTGGAGAGGGTTCTGTATGATATTGATATCATAACATTATTAATTATTATTATTATCATCATCATCAAAAATTATGATAATCATAACAATAATAACACCAATAATAATAAAAAAATCATACATCTATAATAATACATATATAATAATCAAATTGTTCCAGTTTAGTGATTCATCATTTCCACATGCCGTTAAAAGCAGTGAGATTTGGGTTTCCCTTATTCATCTTAGTCAGTAGGGCGGCACGGTGGTCAGCCTCCCTGCAAGAAGGTTGTGGGTTCGAATCCGCCTGCGGCCTTTCTGTGTGGAGTTTGCATGTTCACCCCGTGCCCGCGTGGGTTTTCTCTAGGTGCTCCGGTTTCCTCCCACAGTCCAAAGACAGGCACATCAGGCTAAATGGAGACTCTAAATTGCCCAAAGATATGAGTGAGCATATGGTCTGTGCCCAGCAATGGACTGGCTACCTGTCCAGGCCAGGGTATATTCCTGCCTCTCGCTTAAAAGATATGCTGGGACAGGAATAGCAGTAGAAAATTAATCTCTCTCAGTATACAAAATTCAAACCCAATTAAATTACGTAGACAAAACTATTATAAAAAAAAAACAAATAATAATAATATGAGACAAAGTAGGCTATAAAAGAACAAACATCGTGAATTTACAAAATGATCCTTGCAATACAACCTACAAGTATATTATGCACTGGTGTGTATAATTATACATCTTTATGAAAGCGCATCATAAATATGATTGATTCAAATTGTTGAAGTTTTATTATGAATGCGATTAATATGCATCTCTATCAGTTTACAAAATTCAAACCCAATAACAATAATTAGAAAAAAATAATAATAAAAATGTCATCATCATACAGTAATAATAAAAATATAAGACAAAGTAGGTTCTAATAAACTAACATTTTGTATTCACAAGATAATATAAAGGCAATAGCAATGGGGAAAAGAGATGAAGGAGGCTGTTCAGTAATTCATACTGAGAGAGCAGAGCAAGTCTTAATGGTCTTACGTCAGCATACAGATCGTTTGGGGGTAGAAGCTGTGGCTTTGGTAATTGGTCTTGGCTGCAATGTTCAAATAGCCTGGCTTCTGTTTGGACAGCTTCTTCAAGAGGAGGCCATGGTTTGGGTGACTTGGGTCCTCACTTCATATTGTATAAGTCCATCAGGTTAGGCAATACAGCACCAATAACTCGCTGGGCTGACTGCAACACCCTTTGAACCCTGTGCCTCTCAATTACGACAGCTGCTTTACAAGGTGGTGATGCTGCCAGTCAGGAAATTACTATTACCAATAATAAAATGCTAAAAGATGTATTATTATTATTAATGTCTGTTCTACGATATTGATAAAAGCAACAGAATGATCATAAATGTCTGGCACGTATCGTCCAGCACAACAAGTTGGACTTAGATGAATAATAGTTGTATTACAATCATATGCTGTGAATAATAACATGTCAATAATGATGATAGTGCATCAATAGCCATGTAAAACCAGTATATAGATAATAAACAAATATATACCTGAACCATTACCAACAACAATAAAGATCATCATCATCCAAATAACTTTTATTATACTACATACCAATGATGTAGCTTGACAACTAAATTAACCCTTACCATACATATGCCCAGGTCACTTCGACCATGCAATGGACGGTCATCATAGTTTATCATACTTGCCTATCAGTAAAGAAGACACTTTGCACCTTATCATACAGCACAGTGCAGGACAATGCAAAAATAAACATCACATTATGCAGAGAATTGTGCTATCACACGCAAACTCAGAGTTTCTTAAACTCTCATTCTAGTTGGGATATGCTTTGTTACCAATACACTTTAAAATATCTGATTATGAATAGCTGGAGTTTGATGCACTTATTACAAAATAATGTGCGGGGTTTTACGCAAATTTGAATAAACCAAGCTGTGCAGTAACTGGACAGGTAGACATAAATGCCAGCTGCATTATTTAATTATGTGAAAATGGAAACTGCCTTGACTCCCCATGGGCAAATACACCAAATACAATAGCTCAGAAAAGAAGAGACCATGGATCTCAAAAAAGTTTCCATGATAAATAAGACAATTTTCCAGCAACGTCAATCCTGGATTTTTCTGATCCCCTGCTGCCTCTTCCTGTTCACCTTAAAGAAATAGAGAGCAAGCAATTCTGTTGAGCTGAAGACATCACAAACAATCAAACAAAGCAGCCAAATGTATTTATGAGATTCTCAGGAGACTGAATCAATACAGCTGAACAGAAAGAAAATAAATGTATAGCTGGAAAGGATTGTTGGTTTCCTTGATGACAGGGCTAGGACATCAAGATAATCAGCTAACTAGTGAAGTGCTTAAGGGTTTTCAAGTATGCGAGTCAAAAGCACGAGTCAAAATGGGTGATTTAGAGATTGTATATACTCTAATCACAGTCTTTATTAATGAATTGGTAATATTACTTTCCATGTGGTTATCAGTTCAAAGAGAGGTTACTTTCTCTCCAATGTTTCTGATATATTTGTTTCAAGGCAGTGAATTTTTCCAAAAACTTCTGCACGTCAGGAAATTGCTCAAAGCTGTAGTTACACACTGATGAGCCAAAACATTAAAACCCCACAAATATTATGCAAATTACAATGGTTATCTCCTAAAAATGATGTGTGTCAAGGTCAGCAGACAGTTCGTTGACGTTATCAGACAGTCAGTTCTCATGCTTGACCTGTTGAATGTGGGAGTAATGGAACCACAGCGACTTTTGGATCAAACTGATGGGGCCGGGACGAGTGAGTCAGAGCGTCTCCGAATCAACAAGGTTTCTCATGCACTCCCAGTCAGCAGTGTTTAGTACCTAATGACAGTGATCCAAGAAGGGACAAACAATAAACCTGCGACAGGGAGTTGGGCGCCCAAGGCTCATCGATGAAGGCTATCCCATTTTACCTGAATCAACGGAAGGGCTACTGTGGCACAGGTCGCAGAGGATTTTAATCATACTCACGAGCAGAATGTGTCACAACACACAGTGCATCGTATGCCATGGCACATAGTGTTTTGCAGCAGCAAACTGATGGAAGTGCTCCGGTCAACTGCTGAACACACCTACTATGGGCACGTGACCAACAGAACAAAACCCTCGAGCCATTGAAGAAGGTTGCCTGGTCCAGTGAGTCTTGTTTTCTTTTACCTCATGTGCATCAGCCAAGTATATGTGCACACCATTTTCCTGAGGAAGAGATGGCACCAGGACGCACCGAAGGAAGAACACAAGCTAATGGAGGAAGTATGTTGCTTTGGGAAATGTTCAGCTAGGAAACCCTGGGTCTGGAATTTTAAGTGGACGTCCGTTTGATAGAGCTGTTTTTCCGGCATGAGGGGAACCAACACAAAATTGGACAGCTGGTTTTAATATTGGCGCTGATCGGTATATTTCCAACTGTTATACACCCCAGTAGCTGGCAGAGCACATGACCCGCTTGCAATTCCTATGGCTGCAAAGGAACTCCTGATGCATATCTGACCCATCCCCACCTCCCGTGGATCTCCAGCGGGTCTACAACCACAGCCAGGGAACCATTGCCTTTAATCACAGGTCCATAAATGCAGGGTCGATGAAAGAAAAAAAAAAAATCACAGTGAGAGGATGGAAATTTTCCTGATTTCACGAGGCACTGAACTGCTGAACTTCATTTTTAAAAGTGAAATGAAGTGAGTTATTACTGTATTCACAGAGGCATGGTAAGATGAAGTCCCATAAAGAAAACTTGTCAAAATCATTTAGTCACAGGTAAAGGAAATAAAGCTAATATATAATGCTGTCATTTCTCCTCAGCAACGTTTTTTCAATGTATGAAATAGCCTAATTCCCAGCGAGATTGCTCATATACAAGCACACACATCTGCACTGATCTTACCATTCATACCAGCTCTCAAATAAATAAAAAAGGGTTTAAAAGGCATGCCATGCCTACTTTACAGGCATGCAAAAGCAACTGGAATAATTCGAAGTTCGGCAATCATCATGCAAGAAATGAATACTTGTCTGCCAAATCTAATGAAATTGTAATAACATGTTTGCGAAGAGACTATGCTTGAACAAAAACCTATATAAATAATCAGGAAAATCATAATGAGCATAAGCCAAGCTAAAAATGCATAACATTTAAGTTTACGCATAACATTTACCATGTTCGGACCACTATTCAATACCATTCTACTTGGTTTAGGCAATAATTGGAGTTAAAAAAATGCATGCTTTAACTTTGAGCAAGACATCATTATGTCTTCAGAAATATACTCCAGCTTTCATGCTACCATAATGTTCATCAAAATATCTGCCCTATTAAACTTTTTTTTTTTTTTTTTTTTTAAAAACAACAACAAAATTTCAGTTTTTATCTCCTTGATTATTTTCTTAAAAACACTCTCAAATCTCACTGTAGAGCCAGGCACTTGGCTGAACTCTGGTTGACACAAGCATGTCACAGAGGAATAAAAACTCCTCCAGTAGTTTGCTGTTGTCAACAAGAGATTGTATTGCGCCGAAGTAATAAATCATAAAAATGGCTCTTTCCTTTAACATTTTAGATAAGAAGAGCTGCGTATCAAATCGATTTAAGTTTACACTGAGGGCTTTCAGTGAATGGAGAAAACAGGCTGCTGATTGTCAAATCATTTTTGGCAAGAACTCACTGTAAATGGGTCTTCTCACTGGAGGGAAGTCCAACACCCACCCACCCCCACACACACACACACACACACACACATGCATATATCTAATGCTGCTTCTGCACTGATGAAAATATAGATGCAACACATCTTATTGTGAGACATATGACCATGTTCAGAAACTCACTATACTTTCGTTGAGTGTTGACAGATTGTGCGACCATATTGCAAGACATTTCAATCAGTGATTGAAGCAGACAAACAGGAATCTCAAGGCACCGTAGATGATAAAGGGGATGGGGTCAATTGTCCAAAGTGCACAAACCAATATTGGGAATGCCTGCTGTTGGCCTGCTGCACTGCTACACATCTCTGTCGTATGGACAATACCAAATGGTCAATGGTGACTCGAGGGATGTGTTCCCACTCCTCTTGAAGAGCTGCATGGAATTGGTGGATATTGACTGGAAGCTGGAACCAATGACAAACTCGTCGGTCAAGGACATACCAAAGATCCTCGATAGGGGACAAGTCTGGGCAATAATAATTTGCATTTATATTTTTGTTCAGTGTAGTTTCTACACCAATGATTGAAGCAATGCCATACAATCACCTTAAATAACTATAAATAACGAAGCTAAGGCATGACGATGTAGACCTGTGATATTACCATATACAGCGTAAGTATGTGCACTTTTCTCATAGTGTGCACTTTCTACTAAGTATACACTCCGTGGCGACTTTATTAGGTACACCTTTCTACACTGAATAGGACCCCACTTTGCCCCAGAACATCCAGAATTCTTAGTGACATTGATTCAACAAGGTGGTGGAAACATTCCTTAGAGATTCCAGTCTATGTTCACATGACAGCATCACACACTCCACTGCCTCACTACATTCCAAAGATGCTCCAATGATATGGGATCTAATCGCGGGAGGCCAATGGAGTACACTGAACTCACTGTCATATTCATGGACTCAGCTTCAGTTGACGTATGCTTTTTCAGAGAGTTTGTTGTCCAGTTGGAGGTTTCTATTGAAAGATGAGTGGACTGGTCACAAAGGGATGCAAACGGGCGACAATTCCCAGGTAGGCTATGGCATTTAAATTATGCTCTGTTGGAATTAAGGGGCTTGATGTGAGCCGAAAAGCTTTTTCCACTCACCATTACATCATCTTGACCCATTGACTCATGTTGCTCACTCAAAATTTTGACTCAACCATTTTCATGGCACACCAGGAATCAAGATTTTTAAGACTGGGCAATGTTTAACAATCTTCTAATCAGCTTTGATCACACTTTGCCCAATATAGCCTTGGTTTTCTTTTCTAAGCTGACTGGAGTAAAACCTGGAGCTGTCTTCTGCTGCTGTCACCCATCCATTAGAAGGTTTAAGATGGTCTTCTGCATAGCACTGTTGTAATGCATGGTTATTTGAGTAACTGTGGACTTCCTGTCAGCTTAATCCACTCAAGCCATTCTCCTCTGACTGCGCTCATTAACCTCTTCCACCCATGATTTTCAATGCCGTGAAGTTGAATGTTTAAAAGCCCTTCAGCAACCTCACCTTAAAATGCATGTTGACTCCAAATTGGTTCCCATTTATTTTCCCCAATTAAGAGAAAGAGGGAACATGGCCATGATGCAATAATTACAGAAACACACATTGTGTCAGAAATGGTAATTATTGCAAAGAACTTGCTCCTGCTTAAAGTGTCATCTTCGACCTAGGTACAATCAAACTGTACCCAGGGTACAAGCAGGCATTGTCTGTTGAAAAGTACCCTGGCTCCAGTATCTTTTGATGGAAATGGGGTACATTTCGACAAATATTGCAGGAACTGAGGTACATTTAGATATATTGAATTGCACCCTTGGGTACACTTCCCTGGTACCTATTCGAAAATGACCCTATTGGCCACACGTGTGAGTTCTGTGGGAGTTTTCTGGTTCGGACTGAATCTCAGGTCCTGCTGTCGCTGTGAGAATATCTGCATCCGGGTTCCACTCTTGTCAGCTAGCATTGGGAAACCGAGGCTTAGATTGACAAAGGCGCATCAAAACTTGAATAGTCTGACGAATCTCGATTTCTGCTACAACATGCAGATGGCTGGGTCAGAATATGATGCAAACAACATTTATTCCTCAATACCAGCTGGACATCATGTGTTGGCACCTGAAGATTGTTGCTTATGATGCCCATCCCTTTACAGCCACAGTTTACACATCCTCTAATGGTTACTTCCAGAAGGATAACGCGCAGCTTCACAAAGTACATGTCATCTCAAGCTGGTTCCATAAACATGGCAAAATAAATTCAATAAAACTGTAGTGGCATCCTGTGGCCGCCTTACCAATGTTTCAACTATTTCAATGAAATGGGTCCCGCCGTCCAGCGGGCCCCCAACTGACAGGCAAGAATTAACATCCTAAACCTTGACTGTACAAAAATATGGAAGAAGCCACAGTGACATCACCTATCGGTTTATTGAGGCATTTTAACCAATGCCATCTTGTCTTCTGAAACTAACTGTGATTCTTAATTGGTAACAAGTTGAGAGTTAACCTGCATTATGGTAATGTCATTGATTGTTGACGAAGTTCTATTTTTACATGAGCAAAATAAACATGTGGACCTGAGTCGGCAAAACCGCATTTAAAAAAACCCCATTTTCTTAGGCATATCAAGCCAACCAGACACTGATGCAGAAAAAAATACATATATGTGGCATGTCTGCCATTTAGTGAGCCACAGGAATTCAGACGCTTCAAGTCATTGACGTTTTATTTCGCCATTAATGTGGATAGGACAATGTTTGATAACTTTTACAATGAATAACAATCCAAGCAAAGAGGAAATGTACACTTATTTTTTTGATTGATCCTCATAACTGAAGAAATTACCACTTTGTTGCTAATTAGGAAACGTAAATGATTTTCTTCTACAGGCGCATCAATGTTTCTCCGGTTTTAATTTTTAGTTTGGACCATAAATATTCATTTTGGTGCAGGAATTAAATTTAAGGAATGCTATTTCAAATTTTATTTTTATTTTGATTTGTCCAATTTGAAGTTCGGCAGTCCTCAATCCAAAACAATAAATTGGTCCGTCTTAAGGGAATTGATTGGATTTTTTTCTATGTGGAGCTGTCTATGATGCTGAAAGTGCACATAATGGCACTAGCCACAGAAAATGTTAACAGTGGTTTCAAGAAAAATGTGTCATGAACCAGGCTGTATCGCACCCTGCTAGGTATGATGCTTTGTTGCTGCTGACTTGTCAGAGTGCCCTCTCTAACCCCTGTCCAACATCAAATGCACCAACGGTGGGCACCCACTGGACCTTGGAGCAATGAAAAAAGGTTGTCTGCTCTGATAAGCCCTTCTTTTACATCGCGTACATGGGCCGGGAAAGTGTGGACCATTTAACTGGGAAAGATATGGCATCAGGGTGCACTATGTGAAGAGACAAGCTGGTGGAGTAAAAGTAATGCTCTGGAAAATGTTCTGCCAGGAAATACTGGATACAGGCATTCATGTGGACTCATATTTCACAGATGTGTTTTCCCAGTATACAGAGGGCCAGCAACATATTAGGCAAATGGTCACAATGTTTTGGCTCATCGATCGATGTAATTTTTACTTCAGACTGGTAGTTCCTTTTACTTAGTCACACTGCCTCCCCTGCAACACAGTCACAGCCCAGTAGAAAATTAATATTTCAGAACTTGTCACAGGCTGTTTCACTTGACTCTGTCACTGCCTCTGTTTGACAGGCTATTTATCATGCTGCTAAGTGTCAGTGTTACATTATCCCCACTGTTATGACAGCCGCATTATTCATCAGGATTACTGCCGGATAACAAGGCTGCATACAGCTGTTCCCATCCCCTCCGCTCTTTATCGATCTCTGTTCTTTCTATGACTAAAAGGGGCTATCTACATGAAAATTCACACCTTGCATGTTGATCATGGTCTTGTCTGGTACGAGGACTCCTTTTTTCATTTTTTTTCCTTGGAGGAGGTGAAGAGGGAACAGATAAAGAGGGACTGTACCACATCTCTGGAGAGAGAAGATATAATGAACTGTTGGGTACAAATAATAAGCAGAACGGAAGGCCAGTGTTTTGTTTTCTCAAAGAGTATCGAGTTATCTATTCTGCCTATGTTTTTGATAAAGCTTGGATGAGGTCCTTGGTGTGCAAGCTGATATAGACATTATTTAAGAGAATGTCTAGAGTGCTTCAACACACAAATTCTAAATGCACATCCTGTTTTTCTGTTTTTTTTAACAGCTTGGGAAATGGTTTTTCTTTGTGTTGGTCGGCACCAGCTTGTCTTTGCTGTTAAACTTGTATCATTCTCGCTTCGGCAGAGGCTATCATGGAGGAATAGAGGTTAATAAGAAGGTGAAATTTCAATGCACCTTAATTAGAAAATGTGGAAGCCCCCAGGCCCTATTACAAGGCTGGCTCCCCAAAGTACAGTTCACAGTGAGTACAACTTCTATTCATCCCTCTGAAAAAGCCACCTGCAAATGTCAGAATCATGCTTACAAATGGCGCCAATGTGCCATGGGAAGAAGAATAAACTGACAATTCTTAGTTACATATATCAATAATCTGAAAATCTTTTTGATTTAGTTCAGATTTTTTGAAGTGGACTTGTCAAAGTTACTTGGCAGTACTGAGTGCGATGTTGCAAAACAAACTCCACTTGGAGAGAGAAGAATAAAACATTGTCAGTCTTGGATTTTACCTGAGTTGTATTGAGTTAAATGCAAATGACCGTTAAACCGACAGAAATAAGTTGCACTTCTGTTACTTTAGATCAGGGCTATTCAATTAGCGGCCCGCGGGCCGACTCCAGCCTGTGGATAAATTCAGACTGGCCTGGTGGTAATCTCAACCAATTAATAATTAAACAATCTGGCAGAAAATCTGTGCAATTACCACACATTTTTGGCTCAATAAAACCAAATACTCTAAACTTCAAATCAGAGAACCGAAGGCTCCAGCAGCGCTGTCAACAACAATGAATTACAAGTACAGACTGTAGTGTCTGACTGATGGTACAGTCAAGTAATCAGATTTGGAACAGGAATTTCCCGTAACTGGACCATGAAATGGAGGGTTCTGAGGTTTCAAAAGAAACTGCCATGTACAGCTTAACAGAAGCATGTCTTTGGCCACTTACACTATGTTCCACGTGGAATCAGTTTATTTACAAACTTCACGTTAGCTACTTTCGCCCTTCCTGGCAATGGCTAAAAGTAAAGGTAGTGGCTAGAGGTACATATATTTGTACCTCCTATATCTCGGCCTAAAGATACATACGTCAGAATCAGACCATTGAAAGGTACGGACAGCGGCCTCAAAACAACTTGGTTAAGTTTAGGCACCAAAAGTACATGGTTATGTTTAGGGTTGGGATAAGAATTAGGCTCAGGGTTAGGTTGAGGTACTGAAACCACTTGGTTATGTTTAGGGTTGGGGGTTCAGACATCAACCCTACTTGGCTAGGTTTAGGCAGCAAAGCTGCTTGGTTGCATTCAGGATTAAGACTGGGGTGATCAACAAACTTAGTAAAAGTCGTAAAATAGTGGTTCGAGCAAATGTTGCCCCAGAAGAGCAATGCAGGTTCAAATCTTGGCAGGTATTTTTTTTTCTCTCTCGTTTACTGATGAGGTTAAATCTTGTTGATTTGGCTTTGAAGTCTACGGGGATATCTGCTGCAAAAAATTGAAGCGGAAGGTATCCTTTCCCTCATGTATACTGACACCCAGGGCATCTGCCAAAGCATTATTATGGAATGCTCTCACAAAGAAACGCCCCTCCAAGGCATTTAAGCGCTAGGATTAGCCAGCTGTTCAACCCTGTTGAAAATACGAAGAACTATTCATGAACAGTTCACGCATGGTTCATGATTTAAGTTCATGAATTATTCATGAAATGTTCCTGAACACTAAATGGCTGTTCATGAAGTTTGTGCATGAACAACGTTCATGAACATTTCACAAACTTATTTCCGAAAAAATCAAGCATAATTCTCACGTACCATTACACCTGTAAGTTTCACAAATTTTTTTTCTTCACTGTCATCATACCAGGGACATCAACATATCAATTAACTTTTTTCAAGGATACTGTGGAAGAAATTAAATTCATGTATTAGATTACCTCAACTCCATCCTCAGCGGTGTTTGAGCAAGAAACTTGTTGAGCACTAGACAAGGATCATACCACTAGGCTACCTTACCACTCCAATGTATCCATGGCTGTGGTTTCAATTAATAGCGCAAACTCATTCTCACCACAGTCCGTGTGTGATGAGATGTTAAAGCCAGGGAAAAGCATTCTTTTCAACTTACATGGCACGCCCGTATGTTATTCAGATTTTTTTTTTTTTCACAGCTTATGGACATACAAATAAAGTTATACAGATTTTTTTATTTGAAAGAAACTTCATTCAAATATTAATTATCCAAAGCTATTCATTTTCACAACAGTGAAAAAGCACATGAACACAGCACAACAAACAACAGTGGGATGCTCTAAAAATATTTTGATCACATTTTCACACTCCATTTATAATTTCATACATGAAAAAAATACTTTCAAAAAATCTTACGGATTTTCAGTGGTGAAGGGGCCAGCAGGAAAACATACTTTGGACTTTTTTCTCTCAAAAAAGACATTACTATTTTTGTTTCTACTAAATACAGTTATCTATTTACTTATTTTTATCTTTATGATCCAATATTACATGAAATAAATAGTTGAATAGTACTTGGTTTCTGAATTATCTTGATTTTGGTAAGCGTAAACTCTTGCTCCTAAAGTTGAAATAAATTTTTTTTTTTTACCTCTTTTCATGAAATGATTGGGACAATGTGATCTATTCTTGATAGATAAAGTGTCAGAATACAAAATTATTCCAACTTTATGGACAACAGTACAGTATATAATCATCACTGCACACTGCTGTATATTCTCTGTTTGAAGTAAGATACAGTTCCACAAAAATTCCTTGAGTCGTCAAATACAAAAAAAGTGTCTCCATTACGTCATGTAATGCTGACTGGTTGCATCCTCCAGTAATTGGTTGATGATCCCCGAACTGAGAAATACTAGAGAATTCAATATTTGCCAAAAATGTTGAATGTTTTGCTCAATAAAAATGTCATATGGTTAATTCAAATATTGTTTGACAGCAGTAAAAGAAAAAAAAATATTGAAATAGGATTCCTGGACAGTTGTAGCATTAGCATTATCTTGAATGAATATGATTTTTTTTTTGGGGGGGGAGAGAATCAGCATCCATTTTAGGAAACAAGGGTCCATTCTGTGTGAGTTCTGAATGTTTTTGAAATCCAGCATAGAATCTGTTTGAGTTAAAGATGCCTTAGTTTGTGACTTGGACTAAATAAATGGAGGCATTTGTTCTTCTAACCCAGTTTGGCATGTTCAGCAATCATCAAAATTAACTTTCCTCACAGTTTTTGTGAACAACAAAAGCATCTATTTGTGAGCCAATGTTAAAGACAAATGTTGACTGACTACGGGCTATAATCTATAGATAACAAAATACAAGACAAATGGACTTGCATGTAGGAGATAGTATTTTATGGTGCACTTTTATCTGTAGAATTCAGGCAAAAGAAGAAAAGAATATCAACAATTCCTATGTGTTTCAGGCCCCATGATTCAAAGCACCCCATTTTGTATGTCTCTCCTGACCATCACTATCAAAATACGAAATGAATAATAATGAAAATGTTGCTGAAGATAACAGAGCACTGACCAAGCAGCTAACATACTGTAAACATATCTAGCATTAAAAATAGTTCTATTCATGTGAAAAATTGGCCTTACATAAGATATTTCAGCCTTGCATACAATTTATAACCCACCTGCATTCTGGTGTGCTTCCATCAATAGACTCCATATTGGCTTTTTCTCCTGCTTTGTTAAGAGAGAATAAAGCTTTATCCAGCAGACGCTGAGAGCTCCCACAGAAATTGACACCGTGGAGGATACCAAGGTCAAGTGGTATTCTTTTGTTCGGATATTTCTTTTCAGGAAGCAAAGTGAAGTTCCTCTTAACCTGCGTATGCCTTATCCTCACCGGCCAAACACAGTATTCAACTTATTAATAAAGACTGCTCATACAGGGTGACCTCTTAGATACAAAACAGCAGTAATCAAGGCCATTATGAAATCTTTCACATGAAGTAAAAATGAACATACTGAGAAAAAAACTGATATTTGAATTTTGAAAACATATGGCCAGCTACAACAGGTTAAGCAGCGTTAGCAATTATATCTCTGTAAGATCTCTGCAATCAGAGGCGGATTGTCCATTGGGGCGATTGGGCGACGCACTGCCACGAAAAAAAGAGATTTTTTTTTTGGTTCTACCACTGTTCTACAGCTTGATCTCCCTTTGAATGGCATTGTCCAATCAGGATAAACTAGCGTTTCCAATAGTCCCCCCTTTCGGGCGATTTCCTCAGACTGAAAAATTGCCCCAGGGTCTCTCATTGACTCTCGTGTAACGTCATTTTTTGGCCAGTACAAGGCCTTTCAATGCAATCTCAATGGGTTCCGGGAGGGCTCGCCCCAACGTGCTTTCATCATACGTAACGTGGTTGTGGGTATCCACCTAATTCCTGTTCTAACGATGCGCGCTGCCATGAGAACCGAAACGGTCTCCTACTTCCGGTCATTGCTCGCTGTACTCAAGAGAGATAGGCAGGCAGAATGCGTTCAGGCTCTACTTGTTCCGTTGTTGGTTGTACCAACAACTCAAAAAAAGTTTGTATGGAAACAGAGTGCTTTATTCACAAGGTGATCAGAAAAGATTGCCCTTGCCCAGCACCTTACAGTCTACACTCGATGCCAGCGAGTAGGCGCTTCGAGTGGCTAGCCGCGCTGAGACTGAAGTATCCACCCAAGAGGATAAACGTATGCTCACACATTTTGTAAAAAAGCGCCTGACAGATGACCATCCCGATCCCACTGTATTATACATTACACAGTTCCCTGATACGTTAACTCAAAGATCCGTCCAACAAGTATGTTTTTCAAAATCCGATGAAAATCAGTAATGTCAGCCAGTGGTCAGTTTAGTTTTCCGGTGAAGTTACCAGCATTTGCTATATGATTAGTGGCCATCTACGGTCACACGCGGGATGTATATTGATACCCACACATTTAGCTGTTATACAGGCTAACGTTAGCACTTTTGAACAAGTTGACATTGAGCAGTGGAGGGGCTTACCAGTTTACCAGTAGCGTTAGTGAATATTGAAAGGTGCATAATCGTAATCCTGGCTTTTGTAAAAACCTCATCTTTAGCCGACAATATTCTTGTGGCAAATATTTGGCTTGTCAGCTACAGCGGTTGTGAAGGATTGGACTGAGATCTTTATTTCGTTCCATGCATTGGTGATTTCCAGCATGCGAAGTGAAGCTTGGGGACTGTTCTTTCGTGCTCTGAATAATGATTGCTGCCCACAGCTAATGTGATATCATTCAGTAGTGGAGTGGGTGACGGCTGGGTTTTTACCTTTGTGTAAAACAAAGAAACTGCTCGCCAGACTGTTTACTGAATCAAAAGCATTTTGATACGCAGTTTGCTAGCTAATCACTTCCTGTATATGAATTGCAACTCGCTGTCTTGTCACCCTTTTCTTTTTTTTTTTTACTTTGGCTGTAGGAACGTGTGTAGCCACCCAAATAGATATCACGTCTTCATCAATAAGTGGAGCAATTAATTGTAGTGGTAAACCATTCTTTACTTTTGAAGGCTCCTGGCTATGACTTTCTTCTCCACAGTTTATCATCTGCAACTCATGTAGCTAGAGGAAAACTTTGTTGTGTGCTCGCAGTGCTGCTCTCTAGTGGACATAACAGGCATTGCTATAAAGTAAATTGAAGCAATGATCTTGCCACCTACCTACCAGTATTTGTACCATCTCTACATTCAGTCTATGCATGTTACTTCCACAAAATGGGTATTTTGAATAATATGAATTAGTGAGAAAGTGGAGTAATAAAGGGAGATGACTAACTTCTAACTAGCTAACTTCTGTCAAGCTCTTTCTGTTGTATGTTGCCACCTAAAGGACATAACTGGCAATGATTATGAGTTTATTCAACAGGCCCAAAAAGATTGAGACACAGTCTGTTGATGTATTTGACAAATAGCTCATCGGTGTGATTATTCGTAGAAATTGCCCCCCCTGAATTTTTTGTCAGGAGCCGCCACTGTCTGCCATAGTGAGCCAATGTCTACCTTAGTAGCATACTACACTGCCAATACTTCTATACACTGTCAAAAAAAAAAAAAAAAGTAGACTAAAGTAGACAAACGTTATTCCCATCAAGAGAGGCACAACCAGTTATTAGATTTAGAGGGGCTTTTTTTGCATGAGTGATATGAGTGTTGAATAATTGAAGAGCCGAGTGGAAAAGTATTTAAGTCCCATTTTCATGCACCGGGAGGTAAGGCTTGAATAACGTCTTTCATAGCCACCTATGCCCACTACCTCGATTTTCTCAAAATGAACATTCAGTGACATGAGTACTTTCAGCACTGGGGTCTTTATAGCTTGGCTAGACAAATACATCATGCTTTTATGCTGAACTTGAATTATCCAAAATGTGACTTAAGTACTTTTGCCACCAGGCTCTTCAATAATTTACTTTCAACAAATGATATTGTCATTTAAAAGTTACAGTTTGTGCTTCTCACATTGTCTTTGTCGCACATAAAATAAGTTGGAAGATTTGAAACATTTAAATGTGACATACTCGCAAAAATAGAAGAACTCAGGAAAGAGCTAAATACTTTTTGACAGCACTGAAGCTGGGTAATGTCTAGCACATTGGAACCAGGTAGTTTGCCATCATATAGCCTACAACTTAATGTTTGCATTAAGTGCAAAATAAGTTCACTTTAACTGATAGCAATGTAATTAGGCAACAATATTTCCACAGCAAACATGCAAACTAGCACCAAATGACTTTCATTAACTGGGCAGTTAATAAGGATAAAAACACTTCAAAGAGTAAACACTGCCCATCAGAACCCAACATTGGAATATTTCTTCCAATCCTACTGTGTCTGCAGGGTTAGTTACGCAAGAGAGTCACCATCTGTTTGCCACACTGCCCACAGGTGCATTCGAAAATGCATGTCAAGATTTACCTGATAGCTTTCACTGAGCTCAGCTCAGCCCTGCAGAAGTCTCCTGCATTATAATCCCCGCTTGAACACCAATGGACTTTGGCTAATGTAGAGTACTTGAATAGCGCATTTTAATGCACCCTCTACACGCCTGTTCCAATATCAGTTTATATGTGCATCATAAGTGAAACACAACAACTGTATTGAATTATCAGATGTGGAGTTCATGGCTCATTGGGGGGGGGGGGGACCTTTAGACAACCTGTAGGTTAAATGGAGATACACGACATATCCAAGGACAAACTTGTGGAGACAGAAGGGCTGAACTGGGAGAAATGCAAACCACTATGAGGTGTGCTATTTCAGAACCAAAGATTTATCTTTATCTTTTAGAATCATCTTTAACCTCTCATACCCGAGGAGAAAATGAGTAAAATTCCACCTGTTTTGACCTCTGTTATTAAAACCTCTACATCTCAAAAACTATAAATGTCATGAATATTGCAATATTTCAAAGTTTCTGTTAAAGAAAAGAACTACGTTCAACGTTATGAACAAATAGTCATTTTATACTGAATTCCAAATTCCAATACAACTAGTTTCATCAACTTATGGACAGAGAATGTCTAAAAATCAAACATCGAATTCAAATTTTGGAGATTTTTTTGTTGCTGAGCAACAGCAGGTATGGAGGGCATGGCAGCAATCTGGAGTACATGTATGTCCTCAAAATAGTAAAGAAAAAAGTATGTTGAAATAATTAACCTTTCAAATTTTAGGGCAATTTTTCAAAAACATGGAAAAGAGCCCAAATTTTCACCTGGTTTTTATTCAGTATCATAGAAAACACAGTATCTCAACTACCATCAAGGGCAGAAATATCGTCCAATGCTGTTTTAAAATTGGGGAAGTACACCTTTAGAACCAAGCAGTTAGTTCTAACCAAAATCCAGAATCTGATATTTAGTTTGAAGTGTATGTGAATAAAATGTAAAAAAAAAAAAAAAAAAAACACAACAAATAAAACAAAATAAGAACATTTGCTTGCAAGCAGGTTGTAGAATTTTTCCCTGATGTGATTGGCAATTGTTAATTAAATGACTTAATGGGAGTCTTGTACATTCTGATAACGGTTACAGGACTCTGCATCCCCGCATTTTTCGTCCCCAGACTTTTCGTCCCCAAAATTTTTTTGTCTCCAGACTCTTTGTCCCCAAGGACTTTTTGTCCCCAGACTCTTAGTCCCCATGGACTTTTCATCGGCGGATTTTTCATCCCCTAGTGATATCAAAATGTGTCACCATTGTTGACAGATGGATGATGGACAGATCACCATGATATAAGGGTTGGGTTTTGGGTTAGGGTTATGGTGCAGGAAGAGGCCAAAGCATTATTGGGGACGAACAATCCAGGAACGAAGGGTCCAGGGATGAAAAGCTCATGGGGATAAAAAAACCTGGAGACAAAAATTCCATGGGGATGAAAAGTCCGGGGACAAAAAGTCCAGGGATGAAGAGTCCTAGAGCCGCTGAGAACTTCCGTTGTTTAAAAAACAGCGCCAATATCTGTAAACTCTGAGATTGGGTATAATTCTTCTTTTCAGGTGAGCCCCTTTTGATTTGGTAACCAAAGGGTCTTTACAGTGAATATTATTGTTATTTTGAAAACATGCTCTCCTTCTATGTTTCAGTAAAGTGATAGTAGGATATCTCCTGTCAGCAAAATGAAAAGATCAGACTAACTGCTGCAGTTTTTAAAGCAATGTTATCCTATTCTAGCTCGATTTTGTATTTCAGCTCAAGACTTTGTGGCCTCTAACTTTTGAATGCGTGCTGATAACGAGCTGGATGGTGTAACATTCTCTTGTTTTCATCAGAAGGATCTTCCCCTAGTTCAGAATTTTGCTTTGTTCCCTCTAAAACTTTTATTGGTTTTATTAGTTTGCACGCCGTCTGCATGCTTTGTTGTTAACATTGTCCATTTTTGCATTTTTAGTTCTAATTCAAGTATTTGCTTTCAAATCGCTTAAGCTGGGATGTTGGCTCTGATTCTGAAAAGGTTCACCTGAAGCTCCAGTGATAAATTCCTTCTTCTCGTAACAGCACTTTGGTGCTTATTGCTTTCATCCTTTGTGCCCTTAATCCTGCGAATGAGTGCACCTTGTGGCCTTCACTACTCAGTCTGCTATTGGTTCTTGTGGAGATCATAACAGGATGGTCCCTCTCCAGTTTAGCCCAAAGGATGCTGCATCCATGATTTTCAAAAAAAAAAAAAAAAAATCATCACATTTTGATTGGCCTGGCCACAAGACAGTTTTGCTCAGTCCATCTTAAATGAGCTCAAGCCCAGAGAAGGCAGTAGCATTTCTGGATCATGTTTAAATGTATAAGATTCTTATCTTTATTTGGTAGTTTTAACTTGTACTTGTGGATGCAGCAACAAACGGAGTTCACTGATAGTGGCTTTCAGAAGTGTTTGTGAGCCCATGCATTTATTTCCACAACAGAATCCTGTCTGTTTTTAATACAGTGCTGCTTGTGGGCCTGAAGATCGTGGCCATTCGATATTGGTTTCGCATACTGAAATTTCTCTGAATTCTCTGAATTTTTAATGATATTATGTACCATAAATAATGAAACTTCCTAATTTTTTTGCATTTGCACATTGAGAAATGTAAAATTATTCATAATTGAGCTATTTACCCATGCAGTCTTTCGTTGAGTGGTGAAGCCCTCGCCATCTTTACCTCTGAAAGACTTAGCCTTTTTGGGATGCTGTTAATATACCCAATCATATCACTGTCCTGTTGCCAAGACAGGGAGCGATCTGATGTCGGTGTGAGCAGAGAAGTTGTTGTGAAACTGACCCTCACCCTTCCAGCAGGAAAAAACCATAAAGTATTCGCCGACAACTACTTCACATCAGTTCCGCTAGTCGAACATCTCAAGGAAAGAGGAATCTACTTCATTGGCACAGTCCGAATGAACAGGTACATATATATGTTTAGCCAAATACAAAGCTTTTTCTTTTCTTATATATAGGATAGTAAAATAAATAGATGAATATTCATTATTTTACTTCATTTTACTCTATAGCACTTTGAGATTGTTCATTTGATGTGAAGTGTGCTTACAAATAAAATGTATTTTTATTATTATTACAGAGTGAAAGACTGCAACATGATGGAGGAAAAAGAAATGAAGAAACAAGGAAGAGGGACCAAGGACTTCAGAGTGAGCCAGGACAACATCATCATTGTGAGATGGTGTGACAACAAAGCTGTGAACCTACTGTCGTCTTTCGTTGGCATCGAACCAGAAAGAGAAGTGAGACGTTGGGATCGCAAAACCAAAACCCATGTTATGGTTCCCAGACCGGCCATCGTCGAGGCGTACAACACATTCATGGGAGGTGTCGACCTCCTTGACATGCTGTCTGCCCTCTACAAGTACAGGTACTCTAACAAGCACTACCATTTACCATTGCTAGGCTTATGGTATGCTCTACCTAGTATTCTCAGGATTGTGTTATCTCAATATAATTTGCTGTAAGGAAGCCTATTTCTCTCTGTTACTTGCTAATTATTCTTGTTTGTATTTCAGCACCGCACAGATGGGGCAATGTCTCACTCTCACCGTACATGTATTTGTATGACAAAGTTTCATTTTATTTCATTTCAGTTTCAGAAGCAGGAGATGGTACTTGTACATCTGGTGGCACAGTGTC
Organism: Gymnothorax javanicus; assembly: GCA_029692085.1. Classification (NCBI taxonomy): domain Eukaryota; kingdom Metazoa; phylum Chordata; class Actinopteri; order Anguilliformes; family Muraenidae; genus Gymnothorax; species Gymnothorax javanicus. The sequence continues at coordinate 178,097,705 of CM056193.1, read as the reverse complement.
ACCGTGGCAGTGATCAATGCCTGGATCTTCTACCGGCGAGACCAAAAGAAGTTGAACCCCATGAACAAGACCATGCCCCTGCGCAAGTTCCAATCTTCTGTGGCTTCTTCGATCATCAGCGCAGGGAAGGTCCAGGTAAGGTATGGCAGACCCCCATCAACGTCCCCACCAGGACGTGTGGCAACCCCACCACCTCGGAAAAGGAGGGCTCCACGCGTGCCCCCTGATGTGCGAAAGGATAACTTTGATCACTTCCCAACATGGGAAACCAGGACAGAGATGCAAGCTTTGCACAGGCAATCACTTCTCTTCTGTTAACTGTGGGAAATGCCGCGTCCACCTGTGCCTGAGCAAGGACAGAAACTGCTTCCTTGTGTATCACAAAGCGAAGTAAAAAACGGATGAAAATAACATGTTTGAGAGAAATGTTTGAAAGTAAGCCAAACACTGGTTAAAGTGCATATAAATAAAGAGTTATATTGCTGTTTATGTTAAAAAAAGAAAACTTGTTGTGACCAATTGTTTTATGTTTAATACCTGATGTATCATATATGATACAACAGAAAAATCGTATAAAGACATATTTTTTGAAAAATTTTTTTACATTTTGTTATAGGACTAAATAAAGGGTTCAATTTCAAAAAATTGGAATTTTCTGCCAATTCTTTCCTAGTTCAGGCTTTATAGGGTTAACCTAGTGATCTGTGAGATGTTCCACCTGGCATGTTTTTTTTAGCATCATACAACTTTTTTTTGCCCTTTTTCCAACTTTTTCAAACATGTTGCTGGCATCAAATTCAAAATGTGCAGATATTTTCAAAAAAAACAATAAAATCTCTCATTTTCAATATTTGATATGTTGTCTTTGTAATATTTTCAATTAAATATAGGGGTTTAATGATTTGCAGATCATTGCAACCTGTTTTTATTTACATTTTTTTGCAGTGTCCCAACTTTTCTAGAAAGGGGTTATATATGCTGATGAGCCAAATCATCAAAACCAATCACGGATGAAGTAGATAATGTTGATTATCTTGCAATGGTGCATGTCTAGGACACAGAAAGACCGTAGTCAGTAAGCAAAAAGTTGGCTTATAGTCTCTATGTTGGATGTAGGAGAAATTGGACGTGAGTGGCGAAATTGTTATTGCCAGACCTGTGGGTCAGAGCATCTTTGAAACGGCAAGGCTTCCGGGGTGCCTCCAGTCAGAAATGGTCAGTAGTTACCTGCAGCGGGCCAAACAGGGACAAACCGTGAACCGATGGAGTGTTGGGCACTTGAAACTCATTGATGCACGAGGGCTATGAAGGCTATCCTGTCTGGATTGAATCAACAAAAGCGCTACTGTAGCAAAAGTCACAGAGAATTTTAATGATACTTTCGTGAGGAATATGTCACAAAACACAGTGCACAGTGCAAATGTGACAACACAAAATAGGTCTTATGTTTGTTTCAGTTGTGTAAATGCAATGACTGATACGTCACATAATACGAATACTGATTTCATGGTAATTAAAGCAAAGCAAACCAAAAAATAAATACTTGAAAAAAATCTCTTCAGTAGCTCAATTTCTTAGGGTACACAGGATTGACAAAAAGTAGGTAAATTATAAACAAATTAACAAGCTGAAATTGTTTCAGATGGCTGAAACAAATTATTCAGGCAGAAACAGCAGTATGTGGGAAGTCACCAAAGAATCAGTCCGCTAAGAATGAGTGCTCTTATTTTAGACATTTTCATGGACAATCCATTTTGATGTTTGTCAGTATTTGAACTGTGACACAAGTTTCGAAGGCAGAAATTCTTACGCAATTCACTTAATATGGTTGGACAACTACGCACATATAGAGGGTATGTATGTCCATGAGAATTTAAACAGCCGTTTCAAATTTTCTTGGTGTCTGAATAACTACAAACCTCACCATTGTTTTTCATGAAAGATAAAATGGTGGCTTCCTACTGTGACCATTGCTTGCTCTCTGTCTCGCCACTGTTCAAACTACCTCTGCTTGTCTAAGCTTGCTGAATTATACTTATCTGTTCTGGCTCAACTGAATAATGACATAGTGCATGGTTTTCCTTGTGAGACTTCCACTTTATTTTAACACAAAATGTACTGCTCAACTCAAATGTGCCTAAACAGCCTCTCAGTGCTGTATATACCGTAGAAAATTACCATCCTTTTAGCAAATGACTAATTTAAAATTAATATAAGCCATCAGTACACTTTAGAGTCAACTCACTGATTTCAATAACTGACAAATATTTGATTTCTAACATCCAATGGACATCTCTCATGAAACAGTCATATGCCTAATTTAAATGTTTTGTTTTAAATTTTAGAGCAACTATGCTGGAAATCCACCTCACTCTGGCATAATAAGGATGTAGTTCTCCCAGGATGAATGTGACTGTTGAGGGAAAAGGTTCCGGTTTCATGCATGCAAACTTGTTGCTTCAGACCATGACTACAGAAACTGCAATAAAAAGTAGGCCATTGGAATTCCACATTCGTGAATAAAAGAACATTATAAATGAGGACAAAACCGCACATAAAATGCTCCTAGCTCTGTACATCCAATTGGCCTGATTGACTGGCTAACAGCTAATCACCAGTCTGACACGTCACCTGAATGTGGGGTAGAAGATGTGTGCAAAAGGCAAGCAAAATGGAAGAAAAAATGGAGACTGACCTCATCAAAATTTAGCCATTAAGGAAAAAAAGAATCCTTAGCATAAAAATCAAATAATTCAAATATTATATACACTACAGGCCAGAAGTTTGGAAGCAAGGCCAATACAGGTCAAAGATTTGGAAGCCACTTCAAGTTTCTGTTCACAATGCCTTTCTTAAAAACCAGTATGAAATCTATGGATTTTGGGATGTATTTACTGCATGATTAGACTTTTACTCCATTGATATGCACCATTTTCCACTATTTACCTTTAGGTACTGTATACATTAATGTTACCAGACCATTGCTGAATAAATGTTAACAAAAGAAAGGAGGGGCTTAGTTTTTGGGTTGAGAAGATTTGCAACAGTCACAACTTCAGTGAAAAAGTAAAAAACAAATCAGTTTTCATTATTCACTTTATGTCATGGTTTACAGCCCGCCAGATGCCGGCGGGCACTAGGACCATGGGGCTAGTAATATGGGCCTGATAATTTGAGTAAAAATGTATTCTGATTAGTGACTCTTTATATAATAATCAGGGGTGTAAAGTCTGGGTTCAGAAAGTAAAAATCCTCCCCAGAACTTTTTTCCAACCACCTGGATTTACTTCGGACAGGAGATAGAGCTAATATGAGTGATCAGCTCATTCTGTAGGAGGGAGAAAAACTTGGCAGGACTTTTACTTTCTGACCCCTGGATTTTACACCTCTGATAAAAATCATGTTTATTTTGTTGCAAAGTATGCCCATGAAACTATGATCTTTTTTTGAACAAATTTGATCTTGCTTCCAAACTTTAGTTCTGTAGTGTATATATATAAAAAAGTTAAGCATTATTGACAAAAATGAATGAACATGGAATCTAAAAAAATCCCGCTCATTTTACATTGGACATTTTGTACTGGCTCTTCACTTTGTATGTCTCCTAGAAAGTTGACTGAGATTGACCTTCAGAACCTTTTTTTTTTTTGCTGCATTAATAACCCTCTTATGGGCTGGCAATTATATCATCACTCTTCTCTGTTAGGACGTTGAATATGAGGAGCTGTGCTCAGGTACTGCTGCAGTTTTCCAGAGGCCACTGTCGGCTCAGCCTCCAAAACCATGTCACTGCAGATGAGTCCATGGTTCACCTTGTGAAGATCTGTGCCCCCATGAGGCACTACTAGCACCTAAAAACCGAGAAAGTGCACCTTTTTCTGAAAAATTCCTACAAAAACTTAGAATACGAGGTTTACTTAAGATTTGAGGCCAACTCGGTTAACCTTGGAAAAATTTTACTGAGATAGACCGAAAAATTTTCAAATGAAAAAACATGAATATTCGCCAAATTTCGTGGGAACTGTACTGTAGTTCAGCCTGCTGTGTCTGTGCTGCATACATTAACTGGCAAAGGGCAGACCACCACCATTATATTAAGAACAACAAAAACACACTCAGTACTCAGAATATATCTGCAAAAGCACCAATATACAAACAAATCAGATACACAATGTAATTTTTAAAAGAGGGCACCTTGAGAGAAAGTGAACGTCGAGGTGTTGTCCAAACTTAAATAAAACGGTCAGACTTCGGGATACCTCGGTAAAATTTCCGAGGTTTACCGAGTTGGCCTCAAACCTTCAGTAAACCTCGGTGTATTCTAAGTTTTTGAAGGAATTTCTCGGAAAAAGGTGCGCTTTCTCGGTTTTTAGGTGCTAATAGTGAGGGGAAGGGGCAGTGGGAAATCTCACCTGATCACTGCAGCACCAACAAACCCTTCTTTGGTTCAGGCAAAGAGGAAGAAGACAGCTGACATTGACTGAGGACAGATGCTTTTTATCACCCACCCGGGGTGGTTTGAAACCAAACACAGGGTCCGTCAAACCCCAGCGTACTGTTACAGTATGTATACCTCCGATGAGCGGAGAGGTCCATCTTTATTTCTTCACTTTATTATTTTCAAGTCCCCCTGTGCCCATATAACACGGCATTTAACAGCTGTGTCACAGCGCATTAAAAACGGTCCGGGGACCTGATCAAATGATCCCTCGTCACGGCTGACAAGAGCCTGCCTCTGGGAGATGCGCTTCCTGCTAGTATGCTTTATGCTGACATACCCAGGCATGCTTATAGTCACCATTAAATATAACAACATCATCAAACCTGATGCTGTGCCCTTTGTCTTGTGTTATGGAGGGAAGATGGAAAGATATAACTGCATAATAATGTTTAATGAGCTATAAATTAAAAATATTTAATGTAAAAACTATTATTATTATTATTAGTAGTAGTAGTAGTAGTAGACGTAGTAGTAGTAGCAGTAGTGGAGGCAGAAAGTAGCTAAAAGGTGGGCTCGGAAAATAGTGGTTGGGCGTCATTATCCCTCTCAGGGGAAAAGATATGCTCACACAGCATTACATTAAATGTGTGTTGGCTTTGAACACTGTTTTTCAAGTTATATCATGGCTCTGTTGAGTAGCCAACTCAGTTGGTTGAAGAACGTTCTGCGGGTGCGGATTATTTTCTTTTTCTTCTCACCTAAAACATTGTTTCAAACATATTAGCCTTTTGACACTTGGCATCAATTCGCCACATTTGAATTCCAAGTTAAACGTAATTGTAACATTGAGTTACAAGGTTGCATTGGAAGTAAAGGCAAAAATAGATATAGACAAAACGTTTGAGTACTGAAATAACTGCTCATATCCTTGGTGAATATGGTGATTAAGGCATCTAACTGGAACTATGACACTGTGGAACTTGTAGTCCCAGTTCTTCTTTCACACCTAAACAAAATTAAACTGGCGAGTGCACTTCAAGACATAGCTGCTTTGGCTGTATCAATGCAACATGTTCATAGTGGCATAGGCAAATAGTCGTCCATAAATGCAGTTTTCAGATAAAAGCACAAAAATCACGTCTTTAGCTAAGCATACGGGTGTGCTTACTGTGGAATTAAAGCAATTATATGACTCCATGCAGGTCCTTGTGCAAAAGAATTGCACACCTCAATGATTAATGTACAAGGCTACACCGCTAAGGTATCCAATTATTTTCATATTATAACTGGTATGTCATTGGATACTGCTTGATTCTCCACCAACTGATAATGGTACCGGCACATCCATTGTAGACAGAACTCAGTGGGTTCTGTGAGATGAATGGTGAGAGGGAAAAATGTTTATTGTTTAACATAAACTTTTTTACTGGGCAGAACAATGTCGGACCTGTTCATTCTCATTCATCTCTCACTGAAAACTCAACCTGCGATCCATTTGATTCTTTTGCTCAGTAATCCAAGTAACAACTTGAATTTCCCCTCTGGGGGATTAATAAAGTCTTATTCATTCATTCATTCATTCATTCATTCAACATTTGTACCCTCTAGGCATGGGCTCTTAAAGAAATTGGTCAAATGTAGCCATTATGCCAAATTCCTTCTGTACTAGCATACGCTAATGAAACTTGCAGGTTGAACACAGTTTACCAGCCAATGAGCATGAAGTGAAGATGGACCTCATTCTCAAACGTAGCCTGGAAGAAAACTCAAAAAAGATTAAATTAATAAGCTTAATATTGAAGTAAAATATTCATGACTGTAAAAACAATAACAAAAATTATAATCACAAAAATTATAAATTATAATCACAAAATGGGCCAGCTGTCAATCTGAGTAGGCTTAAGCCAACCCGTGTAAGTGCCTGTTAGTTGTAGTAATCATCCAATTTTGATTTTACTGACTATTTACAATGGATACTGTATGTCTATTTATCAATCACTCAGGGCTAAATTTCATTTGAATTTGCGTCATAATTGTCGTAATAATTTTACTGTGTCTAGTTAAACTACATCTTGTCCATTATTAAGAATAAATCTGCACGTACTCCAGCTTCTTGATATTATGCTTATCTCTTCTTAATTATAGAAAGAGTTTTAATTGCGACATTGGAGGGATTATCTGTTGTAGAGTCTGGCCACTGCACCTCTCCACCACCTCCCTCCTGTTATCTGTGCTTAACAAATTTTCCTGCTCTATCCAACGTCATTCCTCCCAGGTATATCTATCAAGTGGTCTGGTCCTACCAGTATTGAACCACCTTCCCCCCGTAGATCAATACTAGGCATATAAAGGGAGGAACAAAATATAATTACTTAGAGATTACAAAAGCACATTTATTCTTGATAGAATTTTGTTTGATTCACTGCAGTGGCATGGTGTGCACATAATTTACACCAAATATTTTATTCACTGCCCATTGAACACAAAGTCACTTCGCACAGCATTTATTAGGCCCTCCAACTATAAGAGCATGGCCTTTTTTTCTACCTTCATCACTTTTCCTCCCATTTTACCCTCAGAGATATCAATAATTCACAAGTTTTAATTGCAGAGTGAATCTCGTTTCTCCCTCTCTACGTCGCGCATCTATACTGCACCATTCTAACCTTAAGGAGTCTCCACTGTTTTCATATCTGTGAGTGTACGTGCATGTGTGTGCGGATCTGCAGGCAAGAGTGTGCGTGAGCGCAGGCTAATGTGCATTTTGAAATTCCAGGTGATGTAGCCTTTGGTTTATGGGGGAAACGTATGACGCATAAGATGGACCCCCACACCCCCCACCCTCAAAAATTCTATTTTCAACAATTACTGGAAAGATGAATTATATTCCTCCACTTCAGAAAATAATGGATATCCTGCATGCAATAAAAAGCACAGGGCAGGATAACAAGTGGTTGAGATTTGCTACCTTTCGACATACCTCTTAAGTGGTAATAGGATAACCCCAGACACGTTTGTAGCCTATCAAACTGCCCCTCAGACTTGACCCTAGGGTGACACAGGAAAGACTGCTTTGTTCATGCCAATTCAGCCTCTGTGCTACCCAATAATGAGGTGACCTGAAATAATAGAAAACCCTCAGCCGCCATTTGATGATTTTTGTGGGATAAGAGCATGGATCCTGATTTGGAGTCACAGTTCATTTCATTTTTCACCGCTGATGAGATCTTGGCTGTTATCTGATAAAATTGAACAACTATTACCCGGGCTCTACTGAGTAAAGCCCCCTCGACTGCTCTTAACAGAAATCCCATCCACTCCACTTTGTCAGCAGTTTTGAATTCATCGCCGCCAACACGATGATAGGAATAATCTCGCCAACTAAGATTGACAGTTCATTTCAGAAATCAATATTTACAATTTACTTCTTTCAAAGTCTATTCGGTAGAAGATTCCATATTATCCCTTTCCAAATAAGCTGATCATATCTCGGTCCACCTTGGAATGAGTTTTCCCAAAATGTGAATTTTTGGTAAAAATCAATGTCAGCATTGTGCACTTTAATCTAGCCTCTGATGACAGTAAATCTTTATCTTTTTATGGGCCGGCGGCGGTGGCTGCTGACACGATTTCCTCCCCGAACAAAGCTGAGTCCGTGTGGACTGTGGTAGATACATGGAAGTGTAATATGGCTGGACATGTTTCACTGGGGTCATTAATCAGACACAGTGACAGCCACCCTTGCCATCCTAAGCCAAAAAGGCCCGCGCTGTGCTTGAAGGCTGGTGGTTGAGCAGCCTCCCCAGTTTCTATTGCATTTTAATCCCTGTTGATTTGCTGCATCTAAATGGCGGCGTCACAAATACTGCCTGGCAAATTAGTGTATAATCAGGGGCAACTACCTCACTTCAGTTGGGTAGAATCATTTCTGAATATTAGGACAGTATGGAAAGTGATTTAATGACTGATTATTATCCACTCATGTACAAAAGCTGTTATTCTTAAATTCATGGGTTTGCAGGTAAAATTTTATATTATCAGATTGACTTTAAAGGTCAATGATCAGTCACATAAATTAATTTTATAATTCTAACAACACAGGACAGATACAATAGATTCTTTTCTCCAAGCATATTTAATCACGTAAGCAAACTGTTCTTGTTTTCCCGCACAATAGTATGCATAACGAGAATTAATTGTAATTAGCAGTGGTAATTATATATTTGTCATATCTTTTGATATATTTTCAAACTGCGCTCCACATGAATCAAAAATTGTTTTCACAAAACAATTTAATTAACACCTTTATTCGGCATAAACGGTTGCTATTTGTTAACTGAATAACAGATTGCTGCTAAAAAAACAGTGCTGTGCCGGTTCTCTCTAGGTCAGTGAATTTAAAGCTCCGGTGTGATAATTCCCATGCTGCATACTACACCATAATCGAGTTGATTTTTGGCCCCAATTTGCTCTCCCAACAATCAAGACTGCATGCAAGACTTGAGGCTAGTTTGAAAAAAATGTCTGCCTGGATCATCATGTAACGTAAGGTAGCCAGAATTGTAGCCTTCTGCCTTCTGTAACTGACTGTTGGTTATTCCGATTGTTTGTGAGAAACAGCCCTAGAATATTGAGTGAAATCCTATGACAGCCAATGAGACCTGATATGACTGCAAAATCGGACTGTTTTTCTCAACGCTCCAGTTAAATTTGATTAAGGGGTGTTAGCCCTGTGATTTTCAAAAGAACTTTCTAGTTTTCAAATTATTTGAAACGTACGCTGATGTCCGGCCAGAGAGATTCCCTGCGATAGCGGGCTGATATGGCCATAATGGAAGTGAGTAAATGAGTGAGTTAGTCATGATCCTTTTATACTCAGCATTTCAAGAATGGTAAGCCACAACCTTCAAACTTTGAACATGACATTAACAGATATAGTGTTGCAGATGAGCTGATTAAAATTTGGTTGAATCTGTGAAGTTGCATCATGCTAAATTAATATTCAAAAACACGCTGCATCACATGGTCCTGCAATACAGTGGGACCGCACATTGCTTATATCAGTAAGCTTGCTAACCAGGCTAGCTAGCACGTTAATAAAATTATTAACGATTCAGTCAAAGCCTGATAAAGGCTCGATTTCACCAATGGTTATGCTAGCGACGTTTGTTTTGTGTTTATGGCTCAATTGAGATGTTTTGTACTAACGTTACTTGCGCAAACCTTCATTTCATATCTACAGTTGCCAGCTACCTAGCCACAGAGCTACATGAGCAGCCCATTTTTCATGTAGCTCTGTAGCTAGCTAGCCGGGTCGGAATGCTGGCTGGGTGAGAATAAGATAAGATACACTTTATTGAACCCCGTGGGGTAATTTGTCCTCTGCATTTAACCTCCTATAGTTAGGAGCAGTGGGCAGCTACAGAACAGGGCCCGGGGACCAACTCCAGTTCTGGAATTTTTGGATTTTTTTTTTTTTTTTTTTTTTATTCAATAGTTATAAAGTGTAGAGAGACAGGAAAGCTGGGGAGAAGAATGGGGGAAGACATGCAGCAAATGACCCGAGCCGGATTGAACCCAGGTCGCTGCGGGAAGGACACAGCCTTTATGGTACGCGCACTTAGACCGATGAGCCACCGGGGCACCCCCCAACTCCAGTTTTAAAGCCAGTGCCTTGGTCAGGAGCACCAGTAGGAGTGTTCCTATGATGCATGTTTTTGTGGGTGGGGGAAACCGGAGCACCCGGAAGAAACCTATGCTAACACGGGGAGGACATGAAAACTCTGCACAGAAAGGCCCCAGGCCGAGTTCAAACCCACAACCTGCCTGTTGTGAGGTGACAGTGCTAGCCACTACGCCACCATGCCGCCCCAATAATAATTTAGGCATTAATTTACTAGCTAGCAGCATTTCCTGAACAGGTAAAAAAAAATTGAGCATTTTGAATATTTAATAGGATTGCTAACAGAATAGGAATAATTTTTCCATCTTCTCGATTCAAAAAGCAGTTATTACATCACTGTATGTGAAAAAACTTGAGGTTATTCTTCTCAGTGCAATGCACTGCTGAGATTCTGATAGCTCTCGGTGTCATGCAATATACTGGTTTTTGAAACTTTCCAAAGTTCAGCCCATTTTTCAGGTGAACTGTGACTCATTACAGTAAATGCTGCAATCAAACAAGATGGGATTACTTGTTCCCTGCGATAACGGGTTAATATGGCCATAATGGAAGTTAGTAAGTGATAGAGTGAGTGAGGCACGATCCTTTCATACTCAGTATCTCAAGAATGGTACCAGCCATAACCTTCTAACTTTCCGTATTAACAGATATAGTGCAGCAGATCAGCAGATTAAAATTTGGTTGAATCTGTGAAGTTGCATCATACCAAATTAATTGTTCCTGTAAAATTCAATATGACTGCATGTTGCTTCTATCAGCTAGCTTACTAACCAAGCTAGCTAGGACATTAATAAAATTATTAGCAATTCAGTCAAAGTCTTGTGAAGGCTTGAATTCACCAATAGTTATGCTAGCGATGTTAGTTTTGTGTTTCTGGTCAGTTGAAGTGTTCTGCACTAACTTTACTTCTGCAAACCTTCATTTCATGTCTGCTGTAGCCAGCTAGCTGCAGAACTACATGAAAACTGTGGTGTTGGCACTGTGGTGTCCATTTTTCATGTAGCTTTATAGCCAGCTAACTGGCTACTGTACATGTCAAAATTATGCTGGCTGGGTAGGAATAATGTAGTCTTTACCTTTATTAGCTAGCTACATTCTCTGAACAAATTCTGATTTTCAAGTGGCCCTTCAGTCTCGTGCTGTAACACCTTGGCTTTTCAACTGTCACATCGCAGGGTCCTGTGCAATCCAGTAAGATTCTATGTTGCTTGTTTGTAATTGATGGCCAAAATTTACCTGTAATTTGTTATTAATTTGAGTGTCAGTTACTCCCACAACATTCTGGTACCAGTCCATTAGTTTAGGCTTTGTTTGCATATTCTTTCCGCTGTGTATATTGTCACAATTTCTGAAATTATAAAGCTGGTAACTTTGATTGAATCATGCAAGTTTCAACATGATCTTAGGTTATTAGAGATGGGAAACTAATTTGTCAGGAGGTTGAAGTTAAGAGTGTGATCCTCAGTCTTGGCCATGCAGTGTGTGCCAGGCATTAAAAAGCACTTAAACTGTCCAGCTTTCTCCACTTTGTCTGTAGATCATTAAAATGAAATTCTCTAAGAAACTGGAGAGCTTGGATTGCTTCATTGTGATCCCAGAACTTTAGCCATTGTCTAGAATTAGCTTTTCTGAATGAAACTTGCGAGTGGAATGAGTGGGATAATCCACGAGGGATACAAATGCTAGATCATAGCCATTGCTGCCATCACCTCCTTAGCTTCAACTTGGCAAATAGAGACTGGAGCATGACCTAACACTTATAATCAGTCACTTAATGGAAAAAAAATATTTTCACATGTGAGTTAATATTTTTCAAACAGGTTAAATGCCATAGCTGAGATTGTAGACCGTCTGTACAATTGACCAATGGCTAAGCCCCGCCCCCTCCACTGACTCGGACAAACAATCAACATTTTGGAACAGGCGCTAATGGCTGGTATCACAGTCGGAGATATTTTTCAAGATGCTATTGATGATTTTTGGCAATAGAAGGCTCAAATATCATCAAGAAGTCAGCAAATAGGGTTACACTGTGCATTGGAGGGATACATTAATGAATTTAGAGTGGAGAAGGTCAACGAAAAGTTTAAATTAGAAGCTAAAATTTTCAGGTCTCAGTGCAAACGCGATCAACCGCATCTTGTTTCCGTCACCCTCTCACACAAGACAGAGGATCAGCATTGTTCGTGCACTGCAGGGCAATAAATTTAATTTACGTATTATTATTGCTAGCTACTGAATTTAAGAAATCTAACCTGACATGACTGAACTCCTCAGCAAACAAGGTGACATGGTGAACAACGCAGCCAGGAGCTCACGTTAAGCCAACGTCCGTCAGCACTGAAGTTAGCCATTTACTAACTTGAGCTAACATAGCGATGTAAGAGATAACTTTACATTAATCTCCAGCGAAGTGGCAAGATGTCACCTTAAACAATGTTGACTTAGCTTGGAACAAGTGTAGACATCCTTGTTGACCTTTGTTAGCTACGTTAAGCTGATAGTGGGGTCTTCCACAAAGCTTTAAGCTGCTTTCATACCGGACGCGAGACGAATTTTTCGCATGACAGATTACATTTAAAGTCAATGCAAACGCGTGTATTCGCGTCTTTGCATTGACTTTGAATGTAATCTGTTGTACGAAAAATTTGTTTCACGTCTGGTATGAAAGCATCTTTCTCCAGAGGAGTCACTTCTCTCGGTTATGATGTGGCTTTGGGAAGGGTATAAAATACACCCAATCGCCCAGCCTCTCGGGATACCTCGTATCGGAGTTAAATTTACTACAAGCACAGGGTTTGACCATTTTTTTTTAACTTAGAAACATTTTAAAACCCCATAAAAGCGAACGATTCAGAGTTTCTGTAATGCATTTCAATGGAAGTTCAGGCTCAGAATATCCGAGTATATGGGGAGAGAATACGCACTGTGATTGGCTCATCGCATTTGAGGGCGGGGCTTAGCCATAGGTCAATTGAAGGACTTCAATTGTAGGCAATCGCAGTTCTGCCAAAATTAGCTTATTTTATACAACTTGTAACAGTCCTGGGATACATTGCAATAGTACCTGAAAGGTTTTGAAAATCTATAGGTAGTAGATGTGTTTTCATGTAAATCAAAAGCAGCTAATTCAAACTTTTTTTACCATGTACATGTTCATCTTTGATACTTGTCAAGTACTTGTAGAAATGGCATACAGTATGTCTAACTGCCTGATGCCATCATCTTCAATGTCTCAAACGTCCGAGCACATAGATGGGAGTGAATCATCCCATTGGCATATAGAGCCAAATGTAGAAAAAAAATACACATTTAGAATAAATGGAATATACCTCATTACACGGAGAACTATTGCGGTAGCTGTGTTTATAATAGACGGGGCATGGTAGTTCTATTCCTACAGGGCTCACAGCTTATTTTTGCTCATGCCATTGGACAAAACCATGCCGTCCCATAATCTTCATGACTTGTGAATTACCTGACGCATATGGATTACGCGGGCTTGTGGAATTCACACAACAGCAATTATCTTCATCAATCCTGATAATGCTTCAATCGTCACTATTCATTTCGACAACCACAGAACTCCTTCACTCTAGCATTACCTGTGATGGACAGACCTTCTCATTCTGCTAAGAACTGCCCAGAAACAGCAGATATTCTGCCATGGTTTGATGACTCATCCTTACAAACAGTACCTGAGGAGGGTGCAGTGAATAGCCGAGGCCTATAGCTAAAGTGACCAAACCTGCGAATCGGCTCCAGCACAGGGTCCCACCTCTAGTAAGTGATAAATGCGGAAGAAAACTGAAAAATCTACGGTGAAAGCTCAGCCAAGAGGAAATCTGTAGCCAGCTTTCAGTTTTTTCATCAGTACACTCTTTTTGAGCACCCAAAATTGTGGGTATAGTGGAAATTATCGAAAAAAATTGTCCACAGTGGTGGAGCTCAACTGTGTAGCAATTTACCAAGAAAAAGCTAATGGAGCAATTTACTTCCAATACATTGGGCAGTGTGCCCATCAGCTGAATTTATTAAGATATGCAGCGATGATTTAGTATTTGCTTTACAGGCTAATGGCTATTAGAAAACTTTGCTTGATTACACAACCCAGTGTAAGTCCAAGGATTACGAAATACAGAATTTTCCATTCTTAAAGCTTTTTTGTTGCAGATGGCTGTTCATAGCAGTTCTACATCATGACGTTACAAGACTCATGATTCTGAACATCCTGTCATCCATTCTCTGGCAGTTTTGGCCAAAAAAGCTTTAATATCTCAGAAATGACCGGAAATGTCAGAAATTTTTCAGGAAGTAAAGTTGCAGGTATTGGGCATCATATTTCATTGGCGGTTTGGTGTTGATAGCTCGAAAACTGTTGGAAAAATGTCAAGCTGAAAATAATAATAATAATAATAATAATAGGAATAATAGTGTTAGTAGTAATAATAATTGCTGTGTCAATAAATGAACAATGGCACTGTAATCAGCACAGCCGATTTATTTTTATACATTAAAGTATTACTTCAAGTGCCAAACTTATACAGTCAGTGTTTCTCTCTCAAAGGCCTAAGTTCCATTGCACCTTCAGACCGAGCCAGTGGTATAATTAAGACAGCCAGGGACTGGTACCGGGGTCTTTCAGATGAGGGTCGCCTGAGATTGGATTGGAGGTGGGATCAGTGGACCATCTAGAGCACATTTAATTGTCCTCCTGGAGAAAAGAGGAAGCCTGCCATCCGAGTGAGGAGCTTGCGCCCCTTTAAATCGCGACTGGCGTCCTGCGGCTCATTTTGCCCCGGCAATTGTAAGGAGGACCATTGTTCCGGAACACATGGTCTCCATGGATCAGTTTTCACCCTTATTCATCCCGGATAGTCATTCTATAGAAAAACTTTATGTTTATCATACCTTCGGGATGCAGTGTTTCCAAGATTAAAGGTAAAAGCGGATTTCAGCATTTTTCCTGTCCTTGAAATTGCCTATAACCTATGTTGCGCATGATACATGACCTGTTCATCTCAGTCTTTTCATAAGTGTATACCACAATGCACAGAAGCCTTTTTCAATTTACATAATAAATGAGCCAACCTCTAAAAAATCTTGAAAATAATGTTCATCCATTTTACTCCCTTTGTAAATAATCCCATTTCTGTGGTCAGACTTATTTAGGTACCTCAGTACTTAGAGGCCATAATGGTTTTATGGTGGTGGTGCTGTAGTGACACAAAAAAAACCAAACAAAAACACAAAGCAATAGGGAGTGGATGAATGTTGGGAGAATGGTGAAGACCTGAAGTTTATGACTTCTGAATTGCACAAAGTTAAAGCTAATTTGTAAAAATCATATTTATGCATGTGTTCCTCAATCTTGTTGGGCAGATATCTTTAAAAAGTGAAGAGCAAAAGAGTTGACATGGTTAAAGTAGGTTTGTTGCTGTGTAATTTATATCGTCCAAATGCCGTGGACTCTCCTGTAAAGTAAGGAAGGTGGCCATAATGCACTCCGAAAGGGATAGGCAGTCAGACTATGAACAAATAAACACACGCGCACGCACACATAGTGCATAGAAAAGCAGCCATGTAACCTTGTTGTGCTGCATAGACACCCATAACACAAAAATGAATGCAAAATTGCACATACACTCAGGTACACACACATTTAGCCCAGAAATGCTACATGCAAGTGTGCATGCCCACACGCACGTACGTATATACAAAGCTCACCTCTATTGACCTCTGGATGTGTTCCAGTAAAAGCAGCTCCCCCTCGTAAGCACTGAGAGGCAGGTTATGGTGCTTATTTGCAAAAAAAGGGTGAGAAGAGGAAGGCTTGTGTTTAAAGCTCTGTCAAGCACACGTGTCAGCTGTCCACCCCAAATGCTCCCATCACTGCTGATTTCATATGAGAACAAAAACAATGCATAAGGGTTTCCAGAGATATGCCAGAGAAATAGCACGGCCATGGGCTTTGACATATTGGTTTTTTTCTTGTGTGTTTTTTTTCCCGTCTGCCGCAAATAGGTCTTTGTTGTATAGGCCTACACATTAATCACAGCTGCTTATAGAAATAATGGAACATTGTTCCCTTGTTGTGTGATTTAAATGGAGATGTGTTTGAATAAAGTTGAATAAAGGAGAGAAAAAAAAACACATAAGGCTTCCAAAACATTGCCTTCATCACCAAACACTAACTATATAGAACCTTTTTAAAAAAAGATGTAGCTACAGTACTGTTGCTGTAGCTACATCTACATCCAAGAGAGCTGCCAATCCTGTTCTATCTTCCTGCCTATTGGGCCCTAAAACCCATCATTGAGTACAGGTGCATCCATTCTGTGATTATGTTACTTTTATCACAGCCAAAGCCAACATTTAAATCACAAATTCCCCAGATTACATGTCACGCTTGTGATGCGGACGTACTGTAAGCATTAGAAAAGGCATCTGTTTCCAATGTCTAGGGTTGAGCCAGATTGGCGCTGTTGGGCTTTCCTTGCTGACATGCCATGCTTGTGACGGACTGTCTGTTTTGCAGGGCGAGCCGGGATTGACAGGGCTGGCCGGGGGTTGCTGTGATTCATGTGACGGTGAAGTGGCGTGGACACGGTTCCCAGTTCGCCCTGACGAGTGGGCCGGAGTCCACGCTGGGTCCAAACGTCATGTGAAATAACCAGGGAAAAGCAAGCGGATGGAGATGGGGAACTGCTAAATATAGGATTTCCTCTGAAATAAGTAGATATTTTACTTGAAGTTTGGCAGCAAAAATAATTTGAGTTCTTCAAATTCCTCTGTTTTTAACTATTGGTCTGAATATAATCGCTATGCATTTTTTGGTCAAGCCTTAAGTTCATAAGTCCATGAAGTTATTAATCGAAGAAATCCCCTGTTTATCATGAATGCCAATTCAATGCCTTATTTTATTCAAAGAATGACAACGTCAAGGAAAAGGACTACGAACAATTAGTAGCCTAAATTGCAGCTCTAATGTTTCAGTGAAATATTTCCAAAGACATTATTCAAATTCCTTTAAACCGTCTCGTAACAATCTTGCCTTCATATCAAACCAAGACCAACTGTACATGAAATAATTTAAGGATCATAAATAAGCCTCATGTAACATACTTCAGTCCTCCATTTTCTCAAGTGTAGTACTTTCTGACCTACAACATGGGAGTTGAAAGCAATTCAAAAAAAAAAAAAAAAGAGCAGTAACACTACGGTGTTCAGGAACAGAATTTTATGTCTGTAATCAGAAATAACAAATCAAGAGATCTTCTCTATGGTTACTGCTAATCCAATCAGGGAGCAAAGTGTGGGCCAAACAGAATCACCCTTATCCAATTCTCAGCATAGACTGGGATTGAGGTGCTGTACAAATTGTCTTATGGGAACCAATAATTCAGTTTCGATTGATCAGCTTGTGAGGGAGTGCCCTTTGTTTAGGCCTGTCAGAGGCCTAAAGTTAATTAGACCAAAGAGGCAACATAGTCCTCCATAAAATCTGCTTTGATAATGGGTTTTAGGCCCAACTTGGTGGATCTGAACCCTTCATTCGCAAGCTGCAGGCTCCCGGCGTGAGACTAGGCGCACTCTATCAAAGCTCACTTCTCTGTGGCCCGCTGAATAAAATACTGCTGTTCCTCTTATTGACTGACTAAAATAAAATAATCTATGATGCATGAACAAGTCTAAATGAAATAATAATATCCTTAGCGGTGAAAAACGGATTGGTAATACAGTAATTGGCCAGATTTATTACCACCTCCTGGAGCGGGGGAGCTGCCGAAGCAGCCTGCTATTTTATTTAATCTCATATCAGAGGAATTATTGGCTGGTAATCCATTGTTAAACATCATTTAGAATGATGGATGGAAATGTCACCTTTTCCCCACATAATCAATTCATATCTCATTAGCACGTATTATTTATGATTCTCATAATGGGCCCGGCAGGAGTCCCCGGGGTAAAATAGGGAGCTCAGCTGTTGCCGACGTGAAATGAGAAATACTGTAGCTTATGAGTTAATAACTGCATATATAAAAATACTTCCCCACTGTATTGATTGTTCGGTCCCCTTTACAAATGAATTGAGAGGCCTGGTCCATAATTGAACAGCCTGGTCTTCGACTCTCGCACAATAGGGTAAAGGTTCAGCATGAGGCTGGGGAGGGGTGGCTACAAAAGGGTAAAATTCACTCACCCTCTCAGTAGTCCTGAGTGCATCTAGGCTTCGGTGTACAAGCTCACAAACAGATAAGATGGCGAATACGAATGCACAAGACGTATGAAACAAAATGCTACACAGCCTGATCTTTCTACTATGGCTTCGTAGTGAGGAGGGGACATATGCATCAAAGTGATGAGTGGCAGATATGCAATATTTCAGTGATGCAATGATTAACGCCGAATGATTTTCTCTCCGGGATGAAGTGGAGGCCCCCCATCAGACGTAAGAAGGGAGAAAATCAGCAGACAGGCAATGGTTCATGGGTAATCGTGGTCACGGTGTCAACCGGCGGTCCAATTAAAGAGCGCTTTTTGTGGATCATTCTCTGCCTCTGCTCATAAGCATCAATAAGACAGAAAATGAGTAATAGACGGGGCCGTCAGAGGAACAAAGGGGCTTGGGATCATATTTGAAGATGAAAATGAAGACAGAAAACGCAGTCTCCATTTTGCCTCTGGAATTCCCATTAACTGCTTCGCTGACAGGGGAGGTGCGATCAATAGCTGCGCCGGCTGTGCCGAGCTGCTGCGCGGCCGACTGACGCGGAAAAGGAAAAGTGTCATATTGTGATCTTTATCAGGTGGTCTTCATTACCCCCCCTGCCATTGATATATGGGCACACTGACCAATCGGATTGGTGTACTATGTCTTGGGTACAGCAGCAATATCAGCTGTGGTATATGTGAATGCCGATGGCAACTGAGTTTATGTGTCAGTGCGTATTCTCTCTATAAGCCTGCATTTGTAGACAGCATATCAATATGAGACACAAATAAGACGCATATGGCTTCATAAGACACTGATGGTGGCCGAAAGGAGATAAGAGAAAGCAATGTTTTTTTTCACCAAAGAAATCTGTACAATAATCACAATGACAAGAAATGACAAAAAATCTCTTTGCTCAGGGTTTCAGCCTGGTAGAAATGAAGCTTGAAGACATTTTGGATAAAATAATAGTAAAAAATTCAAATATTAATTTTGGACCGTTGCATGTCAAAACATCTCAATGGTGTAAGCTCATTATTTGTTGATAAAACAACTGACCTTGGGCTAAGAACTGCATGAAGGCACAATCTCCTAATTAAAACATAAGGTAATGATGCTCTGTTCCAAACCTCATGTTTCAATGAGACAGCAGAGGAGTTTCCAATCTCCATAATACACACTCAGATTATGAAATCTTCAACGCACTTATCCCTTTTAGCGTAGTTCAAAATTCCTCAACACCTGCAACTTTTTTCACATGAATGCAAGCAATCAGAAGGTAAAGGAAATCTAGAAAACATGAGGCAAAATCACAACAACTTGAAAACTATTTTCTTTCCCCAGTTTTATCCAATTTGAGTTCTTTAGATTCACTCACGTCACTCTCTCATACCAAGCTGATGCAAGAAGCACCACAGCTGACAATGACTCTCTGCTCTGCAACAAGCTCTTGTTGGTGAATCTGTGACTTTCTTCATGTTACCGACACAGTTTCTGTAACTCCTAAAGACTCACTTGTGTGCTGTTATGTGCATATATGCTATGATGAGTGTTTCTCCAAACTGATACACTGTTAAATATTGTGACTGGCTATTGTGTTATCCAGGCTGTCTCCCATACTGTTTCTCTCCTCTATTTCAAACTGACTTGCTATTTATACCATCATTGACAGACATTTCCTTCCCATGCGGTTCTTCAGCTGCCATTTACTTCTATATTCTGAAAATCAATTTTATACTTAGATACTCTGTAATTTTTGATTGACATAGTTCTCTTGTTAATCCACTGCTGGTGACAATGATACCAACTTGACTCATTTGATACTCGCTAGTTATAGCTTGCTAACATGTTACGCTCTTGCTTGCCGTGATAAGCTGTTGTGTGTTTTTATTCACGGTTCTGCTCTGACACACCTCTCTGCCCTGATATACTCTCTCACTTATTTACTTTGGATACGATTCACTCTCCTGTTCAGAGGCGTCAGTCTGATACGAGGCACTGTAATATGCATAGACAATCTCCTGCCTCCTGAACTATTGCCTGTTATAAAAACCTCTTAACTGTTTCATCAACTGAAACAATCCTTCCACCTCCGCCCTCGGCTGCCTTGATGGACACTCTCGTCTCCTTCTAAGCAATACTGTCTGATTTGACATGCTCCTGTAACTTTTGATGCAATACCATCTCTTCTTTGACAGATTCCCGTGTCTTTTGACGCAATATTGTCTACTTTGAAGCGCTCCTGTCCGCTTTGATGCGGCATTATCGGCTGTGACACGCTCTTATGTCCTTTAGCGCGCGAGCCAGTAATGCCCGCTTTGAGGTATCCGTGTCTCCTCTGATGCAATATGCTTCCATTCACTGCTGTGCACTTTGACACCATGTTCTGCTCGAATGCACATTTGGGAGCTTTGACGCGGTTGTCTGAGTTCAGAGGACTGCTCTGGGAAGGAGCGGTTTCGTTCAAGTGGATGGGACCCATTTAGGCTCTATCACTGATTGCCAATATTATCTTGGCAAAGGAATAAAATTGATATTGCATATCTGCGTCACATCCAGGTTTTTGTAAATGCATATAACATAACCTACTGTAACTATACAGCATGTCTATATACAAATATGCACATATTAAAGTGATATCAAAGTGATATTTTCCAATTTATTTTTATCATTCAAAATGGAATGTATTAGCCATTGCATATGACTGTAAGCGGTTACAATCACGCCTTCTGCATTCATGAGCTGTCTGTACATGGCTACATGCTCATTGTAACAATGTCTGCCTCTGCAATATATAATGGAAGAGAAAGAGGCCATTCCAAGATACTGCTGGATTCTTGAAGTTCTTTTTTTTTTTTTTTTTACAAAGAACATAAATACTTTAGATCTGTTAGAAGTTATTGAAAAAATTCAATCATATATTCTGTGACTGCACTGTTGAAAGCAAGTGTCACAGTTGTGCCCCTGCTTGAATCATGCTGTGTTACATATAGTACTTGCGACTGCACTGATACTCCCTTGTGCACCTCTCATGCAAAAAATAAATGAATAATAAATAAATAAAAATGTATTTGCGCATTTTCAGTCATAGGCCTACAGTATCAAATTCAAATAGTTTATTCTTTAACATCAATATAAACTGAATTTATTCAATTTTTTTCAGAACCATATAAATATTTTCAAATGTCGAAAACAGCTACAATATAAAATGCAAACAAACTGATTTCTTGGAAATGATTAGAGCTCTGGCTTGGTTTTTGCAAGGAACAAACTTAGTTCATTCAAAATTAAACTTGAAGGGACAATTATTAACTGGGCATCCTTTTAAAATGGTTTAATCCTGCATAAATTCTGACTACTTATACAAACCTACCACCTACTGGAGAAAATATACAATTGCATACTGCATTAGTGGTTTGAAACAGCCGTTAGGTAAAACTGTCCTGGAGTTCTATCAATATCATTGTGCGAAACTTTAAATTTTACAAGCCGCAGTCAATCAACTTCCCATTTTCATTTTGCAGTTTTTAACCTGGGGGAAAAAGTTTTTTGTTTCCTTATAAAGTTGCTTACAATGGGCGCCCTCTTTAAAAGTTCTGCAATTTTATTGCATTAATTTTACCTAAACTGAATACTTCTCAGTTTGGCTGTTTACTGACCACATACAGTTAATTGGTTTTCCCTGCACTTCAAACCACTATAATATGGAGGCCTGTATCATGCACAAGTTTCCATGCCAAATGTTATCAACACTTCCACACTTAAAAACCTATATTTTTACCAAAGTCGGTTCAAAATGGCCATTCTACCTTTCATGGCTGGAGAAAATAGTCTCGGCTACTAAGTTATTCATAAAGGCCCATTACTCCTTTTGCATTTTTAATTTGCCAGACAGAGCCTTTTTGTCAAGATATGGAAAGACCTAATAAACGTATACCTCTGATTACAAATGACCTGGCCAATTAATAAACGAGGTGACGGCACGATAAAGCTTTCTAGAGGAAGATATTCTTCACTGAGGAAACTACATTGCATCTACACATAACAAATAAATATCATTATTACAACCTTAGAGCCGATTTTATTAAATATGCAAACCTTTCCGGTTATGCTTCTTGTTTAACTGTATATCTGTTCCTACATTAGTGGAATCCGCCAACTGATCCCTGTCTACATAAATAATGAAACAGATGGTGTTCTATTAATTTACGTCCAATAACAGCTTTCTTCTGATCATTTACCATATATCAGCGCACACTCAGATGTGCGGTGAACTGGTCAGTAGCATCATTACCGAAGCTGGACTAGCAACAACAAAAACAACAAAAGCTGAGGAGGTTCCATCATAGTGCATAATTTTTGTAATTTTAGTAAACAATTTCTGTACTTAAGTCACTTCTGTTGTCATTTGGTCAAAATGAGAGGAAAATATAAAAAATCTGATTGTCAGTTTGCAATTTTTTGATCAGCTGTGGATAGAAAAGGCACAACGCACTGACTACAACCCGTAGACGCTATCACAGCTTTGAACAGCTTGAAGCATTGAGGATGTCAAGAAGACAAAAACCCACTCTAGCCTGATCCGTTGCGTCAAATGCACTGTATGTAAAGAAAAAAAAAAACGTCTGTTTTATCCTGCAATATATAGCTGTAGAATGTCTAACTGCATCCATTATTTTAATGACAGGATGCCACAGCTTTCTCTGTGACGTAACCCAATCCCTTGAAGCAGTGCAGTCATGCTGATTTATCAATGAGAAATTACTGATCCATTAACCGTCGGTAGAGGTACTGCATATTCAAACAACCTGCTCCATCACTCTTCCATTTCTTTAATTACCTCTGCTCTGTCTGGCCTCCTGGTGTTGTACAATTGATACGCATAATTATTATTTATTCATTTGGCAAACCTTATCCCATAAAGGTACAGCACATTAGGAGGGAAAATACAAAATTGGCAAGTGTGGTACATGTGTATGGATGTAAAAAAAAATTTCAGTCTCAACTATTCATTGAGTCTTCTGAATGAAAATGTTCCATTTTACTTTGATATATTTCTTCTGCAGCCTCAAAACTTTTTCATCTTTTCAATTAAACTTTATTGAGTCACCTGTCTCTATATTCCTTTTATCTTAAAGCAATTGAGGTCTACCGATCCTCGGATTGCTCATCCATCTGCTGTAATCCATTCATCGTCTGCGTCACTGTAATGGGTCCCACCGAAATCAGACTCCACCCAAAAAAATTAATTAATTACTTCATTAACAATAAAGGCAACCTCTCCTCGGACGGATATTGTGCAGAAGATTTTGTTGTGCTCTCAAACCACATGATGCAGTCAGGGAATTAAATTTTCAACAAGTCATCTGCTGATAGCGGGGGCGTGTGAGTGCTACTGAGCCAGTCTCGGATTTCCTGTGGTTCCACCGACACCTTCAGGACAGGGACCTTTTCTGGCCCACGGCCAAAGCAAATGACGTTTTACTGAGCACAAGACTTTCTTCAACCTTGTGTATGAGAGCTATGAAGTTCAAAAGTTGAAACTGTCTTTGCACAAATATTCATAATTTGCCTCACTTCATCTGCACATTGTTCTTCTGTAAATTATGCTAATTATTCCCACCTCTTACCACCCTTACCTGTGCATAACTGCCCACCTAACTTATTTGTATATAATCTGCACATAACTATTCCAACCTTTTACACTGATCTTATTTGTATATATTTGCTCTTAACTGTACATACTATTAATACTGAATATACTGCACTTGCTGCTCTCTGCACTTCTGAGTAGATGCAAAACTGTTTTTCATTACTCTGTATTCATCATGTGTAATGACAATAAAGTTGAATCTAATCTAATCTAATAATGTGGTTCATCGACTATCATTTACGTATATACGTAGCTATAATTCAGGAAAATATGACAAAATGACAACAGATAAATAACATTTCATTTAAAGCATTCCGTGTATAATCATAAGTGGACATTTTATACTTATGAAATTGCAGGGTTTTAATTTAATAAAATGAACAAATGTAAAAGATTCAGAAATGGCATCACGGTATAAAATTCAATTAACCCCTTTGCACAGAATACAAATAATGCCAATTTTTCCTGTTGTGCATGAACCTATTTATGCTTTATAACTCAGCTTTTGTGTCACAGAGACCCTGGAAAATAATTCCTGTGAAGCATAACGTTTGGAAATACAAGTACAGAATTATTTAGGAATTAAATTTCAGAATTTACGGACACCGCCGTGTATATTTGCTCAGAGGGGTTAAATTATGAAAGTTGACTTTTGAAATGGACCGTTTGCTCCTCTCAAAGGCAGTGCTTTTTATTAAAGAGTGATGTCATCGGTGTGTGGTCCATTTTCCTCACCAGATTCTCATTCAACGGTCTGACCTTGACTTTCTGAGGCCCCGGCGTTTTGATGACAGCGTGGTTTGTGGTCGTCCTGACCGCAACACCAGATCTTCCCAGTGGCCTTCAGGCAGCGTTCCACTTCTCCACTAATGGCGGGTCCGAGAGCCACG
The DNA here is from genome assembly GCA_029692085.1 of Gymnothorax javanicus. Classification (NCBI taxonomy): domain Eukaryota; kingdom Metazoa; phylum Chordata; class Actinopteri; order Anguilliformes; family Muraenidae; genus Gymnothorax; species Gymnothorax javanicus. The sequence goes on along the minus strand of CM056193.1, from coordinate 178,072,823 downwards.
AATATGACGACAATCTCCGCAGGGCAGGTCTGGTGATAAGTTTAGCAGCGGAGTGAGAAATCAAAGACAGACACGCCAGTCTAATTGATCTGTGTTTTTCAAGCATTTGATGGCAAACTTTTTTGTAACATCCGGGCACAATTAGTCCCAGACAGCAAACAGAGTGACATCATGTGTTTTGTGAAGTGGGAAAGATGGGTTGCAAAATGCTACTTTTGTGTCTCTATAATATGACATAATGCATTGAACTGTTACAGTTCACACATCAAACTTAAAATTGTTTCTGATAAGATGCTAGACTATTGCAGAGTCAGCAGGGGCAGGGTCTAGGAGTTGTGAGAATTGCAAGAAATCTGGAGAGCATGGGCCCTCAAAAAATACTGGTGTAGGTGTGGAGAGATAGAGTGACCCAGGGAACTTTTATTGGGGCCCAAGATATAGAGTGGCCTAGGGAACTGCATCTGAGAACTTTTATTGGGTCACAAGATTCCTGGCAACAGCCTTGTGTAGAGGACAGTATGAATAATATGTGGACCAAGAGCCCGACAAATATAAGAGACTGAAAAATGTAAAGTCCAGCTGTATATAGAGCCTTCATTTAGTGAGTTCAATTTGTAGCTTTATGACTGAGTTACAGCCAAATTGTTCAGAATAAATTAATATGTTAATATTTTCGGATTTGAAATGGTCACGATTAAATTACAAATTCAGAGGCACTGTGTTTTTAGTCACCAATACACAGTACATTGAACTGAAAATCACATAACCGTATTTCAGCTTTGGAACACTATGGAGTGTAAGCCTCGCTAAACTAATGAAAGTGTGACCTCTGCTGGAAGCAACGTGAACCGCGCCACCAATGCGGAATTCTTTCGCGTGCTGTTGATTCTACCATGCCTTTAACGATCACGGTTCTCAGAAGTAAAGCCCTGCGATATTCTACAGCACAGACAGGTATTGTTACATTTGCCAAAATTAAGCCCAGTATAAACAGAGAACACAGAGAATGATCAATAAAATTATCAATCAGCAACATACAGTTTTTGTTTTTGCCATACATTGAAGAAAATGAGTTTAAGGTGAAATTATCCGAATTTCAGTTTTTATTTCCTGGTATTTTCATCCTATTTTTTTTTTTTTTAAAGTCGTTCAACACATCCTGATGTATATGCCAGGAAATAAAAGCTGAAAGTCTGAACTCATGTCTTTATATGCATCTTTTGATCTCAGCCCCAAATGTATTAAGTATATTGCAAAATGAAAGGAGTTGCCCTAGTTCCAATACTCTTAGAGGTGACCGCTGTTAATGAGAATCATTACTAGTCCATACTTTTTCACATAGTTGAGTTTGTGTATGCAGGATAGTGAGAGAGAGCGAGAGACGGGAAAATTACACTGTCACTTTATCTGAAGTGCTGGTCAGCTGCTCTGCAGAAATAGTGAGCAGGAGTCAAACAGATATTGAATCTATTCTAGTTTCATCTAATCATCTTATCTAACCTAACTGAAGCTCGCTGAGGAATTTTGAACTCCTAGTTTAAACAAAAAAAACCACTTTCTTTTTGCCATGTTATGTTTTGTTGTTTGGATTAATGTCATCAATGTACAGTATGTCAACAATGAGTTACTTAGAAGCCCATTTTTTCCCCCAAGCTAAAATGAAGACAACCCAATGTAGAACCAAATTCAACAAATTGTGACAAGGTTAAGAGTAAACAAATTCACTTCATTAAGCATTTATTGTGTGAAGTGCTGCACTGCGTGTTTGTTGAATTTAAAAATAAGGTTAATCGAATTCATTAAAAAAACTCAATGAAACAGGGTCATCATCCAATCATTCAGTCTCACCCACAGAACATGAACACAAAGGACATTTTCAATGTGAATATTTTCAGGGTAATATTATGTATTGAGACCTATGTAGGACAGAACTGCTAGATTTCTGTATAATAACATTTATCCACTTTTTGTCATAAAAAAAAACCAAAAATCATTCTCAACATGCTGAATTTTAGGAAGCAGAAGGATGTTGGTCAATTCAAAATAGTAGTTGCAACAAATTATATGTCCTACACATAAGTACAGGACTGTGAAAAAGTCTATATTTGCTTATGTCACATTTAAATTTTTTCATATCATCTAATTTTAATATAAGGAAAAGATAATGTGTAAAAACAAAATACATCTTTGAAATGATCATTTCATTCATTGAGGGGAAAGAGTAATTCAAAACCTATATCAGTCATGTCAAAAAAATAATTGCTCCCTCAACCTAACAACTGGTTGTGCCTCCCATGGCAGCAACAACTGCAATCAAATATTTGTGAGCTGGCAGTGAGTCTTTTACATTGCTGTGGAGGATTTTTGGACCACTCTTGATTGCGGAATTGTTTTAATACAGCCACACTGAAGGGTTTTCAAGGATGAACTGCCTTCTCAAAGTCATGCCACAGCATCTCAGTCGGATGTAAGGACTTTGACTGGTTCACTCCAAAACCTTCATTTTGCTTCTTTTGAGCTATTCAGTGGTGGACTTGCTTGTGTGCTTTGGATCATTGTCCGGCTAGATAGCACTGCTTGAACTTTAGTTAATGAACTTCGGGATTTTCTGGTAGTCAGCAGAATTCATGGTTCCATCAACTACGACAAGTCACCAAGATCCTGAAACAGCAAAGCAGCCACAGACCATCACAAGACCAGCATTGTGTTTGACTGTTGGTATAACATTCTCATTGTGGAATGCTGGGTTACCTTTACACCGGATATACCGGAACTCACGTCTTCCAAAAAGTTCCACTTTTGACTCATCAGTCCACAGACTGTTCTCACAAAAGTCTTGGGGTTATCAAGATGTTTTTTTGGCAAATGTGAAAACAAAATTCTGTGTTATTTTTTTTGGTCGGCATGGGTTTTTGCCTTGCATTTCTCCCATGGATTCCACTTTTGCCCATCTCTTTCTTATCGTGGAATCACGAGCACTGACCTTATCTGAGGCAAGTGAGGCCTGGAGTTGTTTATTTGTTTGTCTGGGTTTTTTTGTGACCTCCTGGATGAGTCATTGATGTGCTCGAGGAGGAAGTTTGGTAGGCCAGGCACTCCTGGGAAGGTTCACCACTGCTTCAAGTGGCCCCTACTATAGTTTGCTGGCGTCCCAGTGCTTCAGGGTTGGCAGTAATCATGGCTGGATGTGTCTAGTGAAATTGAACCCATTTATCAATTAAATTTGTCTAGTTGGTTGATTCAGAAACTAAGGGGGCAATTACTTTTTCAAATTGGGACAGGTTGGGTTGAATAGCATTTTTACTACAAGAAATGAAATCATCATTTAAAAACTTAGTTAATTCGGGTTACCTACATCCAATAATAAATTTAATTCAATGATCTGAAACAATTAAGTGTGACAAACAGGCTACGGAAAATTAGAAACAAACGGGAAGGGAGCAAATACTTTTTCACAGCACTGTGATTAATTCCAAACTTTATGAACTTCAACAGAGATTCATTACTTGTGATCTGCCTATATTTCATAAAATGGAACAACTGTTTAAGATCCTAGCATCTGCACATGTTTTGAGAAATGCAATAATATCTTTGTGGGAATTTTACATTCTTAACCCATTAGTGACGGGACCATGGTGCTTGTCGGTGAGTACGCGCTGCGAGGAGAATTTTTTTCACACTTAGTGGTGCACTACAGGGGATAGCCACACCCGTATTCGTTCCTGCATATCCCCGTTTCCCGGCTGACGAGCTAGTGGCCTAAAATGTATTCAGTATACTTGGCACTCGCACAGTGGCGTAGCGAGAACTGAAAATTTGGTGGGGCACAGAACATCCCTTTACAACAATTATTAGTCCTGAATTGTTCTCAATCATTTTCATAATTAACAATCGATTCACTCCCTTAACACTCCACACTATCAGGTGTTGCTAGTTCTCCCCGTTTGTGAGATGACAATCATTCATTTGAATGTGTAATTTGGTGCATTTAAATTGGCGTTACTCAAAACTGCATAGCTGTCAACTCTCACGCATATGGCGTGAGTCTCACGCCTTTTTAGTGGTATACTTAATAACACAAGCAAAGATTGAAAATTTTATTTCACCAAACAAAATTATATTTAATTGCCAAGTCCCTTTTTAATCAACACACGCTGTACCGAGAGTGAAAGGCAATATTTCATTGGAACGCAAATCAGTCATTATTCAGTCAACCGAATTTAAGAGATTCTCTTGCGAAATTGAAGTCCCTGTACATGGAAGTTTTTCAGTTTTGCATGCATTACAGCAGATTTCACCACTAGTAACATGGAAACCGATTGTGACTCTGGACATTCCCCGCTTTTCTATTCTCAAGGGTTGGAAGCTATGAAACTGCATAAAGATGTTTCAAATGGTCTTTTATTTCATTAAAACAATCTAAACGATCATGAAGCACAAGTTAAATCGGCCTGATGTGCGGAAAAGGTAGCGCGGGAGTTTCAGAGCAGTTTGTCTTTCACAAAGCATTAGCCCATTTTTGAGTTAATTATTTTTCTGTTCTGAATTTAGCCAATTATTTGGTTGCCGATAGATCCCATGGAGAGAGAAGCCGTGACTTTGATTGCCAATAGAGTATTATAATATTTGGAAAACGTATCAATATAAGAAAATGATCGAGAACAAGCCAGGACTAATAATTGGTAAATGGTAAATGGACTGCATTTATATAGCGCTTTCTAGTCACATGACATGACCCCAAAGCACTTTACAAGTCTTTTTACGCCCTGATGAAGACCGCATAGGTCGAAACATGTCGGCTTTTTTAACTGTTTAGCCATGATTTAATAAAGGCTTTTTATTTTTCTTGCTTCTTTTTAATCTAATTATTTTCTGAGTGCCTGAAATTATCACATTTTTTGGCTTACTCTCCTATCCCACGCTTTCAAGAACATCAGCTTTACGTTTTCTTGGAAACATTTTTATCCTATAAGTGCCTAATATTTTTCTCTTATACACAATAACTCAACACCTTTGATGGGAATCATGTCATATTTCTTAGGGTTCATTTCAGTTCCACAAAGGGCTGTTGGACATCCTGTGACCTTTGGTTTAGCACCATCACTAGGCAAAACTTTTCATTTTTAAAAATTGCAGTAACTTGAACAGCTTTAATGGGAATAATGTTAAATCTGCTTTCAACATTCCTGTTCCATCAAGGAGGACGTTATTGATTGTAGTAGCGTTGTCATGTTTCCTGCAGCACCAACACTCAGCCACATTTGTGAATGCATCTACTCAGTTTTAATGGGAATCATGTCCAACCATCGGTGGTTCTGACTGGTGTGCAGAGCTGATGTTGGTTTCCCCATGACCTTCACTGTTGGACCACCACCGGGCCATTTTTTCCCATTTTAAAAAATGCGATGACTCACAGCATTTATGAGAATCCTAACGACATTCCTGGCACACAGAGGAGAAACTTAATTGATTTTCATGGCTCTGTTGTGGCTTTGCAGCACTAGCATTACATGAATCTGCATTTCCAAGTGAAATAAGTCAAGCTGTTCTTACGAAAATCAGACCAACTTCGCAGTGAACATCTTGGTGCATTGAAGAACAATCATATTGCTCTGGTGACACTATCATAGTTCCTGTCACAATACCTTTGGACCAAACTTGACTTTTTCAAAAATGCAGTAAGTCAAACAGTTCTTATGGCAATTGGGTGATACTTACTGTGAACATTTACGGTGGAGCCTAGTGTCGGTTCCCTGTTGATTTTCCCTACTTTATATCCTTTCTTGTAGTGTCAGGACCAGGCCAAGCAATCAATTTTGCCTATGGGGAGAATGCAATTGTTTTGGGGGTAGCCCCTGCTGCCAACCACCGACAGGATTTCTCTATTTATCATTGTCAAATGTTGCCAACTAATAGCACTACATTTGATGATGATACAAAGGCACACAATCCAATACCAGCGCATTATTATAATGCAATCACTCATCTTTCAGACAGAAGCAACAAATCGGAAAAGGCCTAATTTGCCGTCGGTTTGAATAAGTCAACTCCTGACAATTGACTGGGGCATTTTCTGGGTCAGCTTATGTATGAAAGGGTCAACTCGAGTCATTCATCCTGGGATTAACTCTTTCAACCCCAGATATTCTAGCATCACTATACCCTTCAACCCCACAGCCCTCTGTAGAGGGTTGGTCATTATCTGGACATTGTATCTTACTGTTATCTCTGGAATCCCATTAAATGTAACCTGATATGTTCCAATCAATTAGTCAGATTGTTTGAATTTTCCCTACAGGAATTTGGGGTTGAAGGGAATATGTTGGTCAGCCCTCTGTAGAGGGCTGTTGGGTTGAAGGAGTTAAATCATGAGACCTCACTGGTTACAATCAGGGGTGCACGCATTAAGAAATGAACAATACACTTTGCTTTTCTGGTGAGGCCGAGCAGACTCTAGTAGTGCTAGGCGTAGCCTTAGTCTCCGGGTAGATCTTCATGACATTGGTGGCCGGTGTTATGTAAATCCTTGTGGAACCAATGGCACAGAGCATGCATCAATGTTGCCAACAGGGCTGGTTACCACCTGAGCCACAAGGCATGCCCTAGTGGCTAGTATAAAGTAAATCCATGTTTAACCGGTGGCAGTGAGTAGCCTTAACAGTGCCAGTGGAGTGAGTAGCAGCCTTCATAACCGGGAAGTTCCACATCGTATTGATGGCTAGTATTAAGTAATCCACTGGCAACCATGAGACGCCGGCCGTGTTCGAAACCGCGCACTAACTTACTGCTCGCACTACCGATGACGTCAGACGTTTAGGGGGTAGGGCAGGGCCGGGGAATTCCGGTCCTGGAGGACTGGTGTGTATGCAGGTTTTTATTTTATCAATTACCCTGTCTAATTGAATTAATTGGTTGCCTACAAAAATAAAAAAAAGACAAAAAAGATCCGTACACCAAAAAGCGCTCCCATAGAAAAGTTTTTAATTGCCGTTACGTTTCGAGCCCTTTGGCTCTTCTTCAGACTCAGACTCAAAAAATATAAATTTTTGTCCAATGATTAGATCAAAGAAAAATGTTTTATGAAGAGAGAGAAGAACAGTCTTTGGTGGTCATTCCTTATAATTTAAAGAAATGGGCCTGAAATGTCAGATTTCATAAATGGTTTGGCTAATTTAGACCATCAACTAATTAAAGGCCAGAAGTTGGTGTGAGAACCATACGGCCCTCGTTGCCCACCTCTGGGGTAGGGTGTTCACTTATGTGTGGGGAGTGATTTTGTGTCCACGAGAAGTTCCCGGATGTATACTAGATCGGGCAGATATTTTGTGGGTGCATCGTCAGCACACTATTCATACATAAATTGCCCAAGATGCAACCCGACGTACACCGCCATAAAACACTCGCTGAGGAATAATAAGAAAAAGCTATTTAAACTTCAACATGGCGGAATTCGTCAGAGGCGAGGCCGGCACGCCAGCAGCAGCATCAATACAAATGTGAGTAAAATGCTGTTAACCAATCTTGTAATACGGTTTATATATGGTAAACTAATATTTAGCTGAAGGTGTATTGAACGTATTATTTCAAAGTTGTAAAGAACGTTACCGCCCGGTTATATACTGTTGGCATCAGCATATATAAATCAGGCCGTTAGCTAAAATGGGCTTATAACACCGCAGTCGTTACTGGCGTGTAAGTGAGGACTTCTGCTGATGCATCCATGTAAAATGTTAGATCTAACGACGCACATCTTGCTCGTTTTTTCATTTCTTATAGGGACAGATGAAGATGTAGGGGCCTCATCTCCTGGAGAGCCAGCAATGAGGTGCTCTTCACAGGGGGGTGCAATGCGGCAGTCAGAGGATTTGAGTATGTAAATAATTTTCTCGGAATATTGTAAACGTTAGTAAATGCTTATATTCAGTTATGTCAATGTCGCCGATGTTATGTTTGAGTAGAACGTGCATAAAGGAGCACGGCCTGGAGGGCAAGGTGGAGCCAATGTGGATTAAAAAAAAATTGGAGAACCTCAAACAGAAATATAAAGTGAGTTGAGAAATCACATGCACTACAGTCAACACAAAAGCAACAAGATGATGATGGGGATGGTGATGTTTACTTCCTTTAAAATAATCAGGCATGTTAGTAATGGATAACATTAAATATTTGTTTAAACAATAGGATTCGTAATGATCAATATAATTTTTCCAGTTTTTTCTCCTACTTTCCCTAATGTAGTCAGGGTACATGACTAGTGTTGAAAAGACTTGCTATATAATGATCATCAGACTTTTTTGTGCATGTTGTACATGTTTTCTAGGACCTGAAGGCACCTCGGACGGGTGTCAGCACAGGGAGGAGAGACCACTGCTGCCAGCTGCATGTGGTTCAATGCCATGGATGAGGTGATGGGGCAGAGGTATTCCATCCGGGAATACCAGGAGAGAGAGGAGGAGAGAGAGCAGCGTGCGGAAGAGAGAGGAAAGAAGAGAGAGAGGCACAAGAGAGAGAAGAGAGAGAAGGAAGAGAGGAGGAGGGAAAGAGAGTGGAGAGAATGGATGGACAGGAGAGCGAGGGAGGAGCGACCAGAGAGAGAGAGGAGCGGGAAAGTAGAGCGAGGGAGGAGAGGCTCCTGAGCTTAATTGAGATGTTAAGTAAAAAATAAAGCTTTTTGTGTTGTTGTGTTGTGTCTTCCTGAATCAAAATCTTTCATACTTTCCAGGTCTCGTTGTCTGTAAATAATTGGAGAGAGACAAAATCTCAGAAGTTATCACATTTCATTCCAGCCTTGAATCGGACAATAATCCGAACCCTGTGAGTAGTCCTTGCGCAAGGAGTACTACCCCAGCATTCCCACATAGCTATATTTATGAAAAAAAAACCCATCAAACTTTGTTCCAATCACAATACATGGGTTATCTCTTAAGTTTTTTCTTTCCCCTATTCGTTGGCAAGCTCTCTATGGGATTCTCTGGAAAATATTGGTGGCGCACAGAAGTATTGGTCTCATAAAAAAAGAAAGGAAATACATTAAAAAGGAGAGGAAAAATACAGTCAAAGGAATAGGTGTAATGGCTGGTAAAATTGAGAAGCCAAGTGCAGCGGCCAGAGAGAGAACAAGCAGTACGGACATAATACAAGCACAGAGAATTATACAGACCACCAGAAAGTGCTCGCGCTTCCAAAGGACGTATAATAGTCCGAAAAAAGAAAGCAAGGCGAGAGAGAACAAAAGTAAAAAAGGGAAAATTCCTAAAGCGGAAGGAACTCCAATAATTACTGGAAGATATAAAATCACCCAAATCCTGACTAGAGATCTCTTTGGCTATAGTGCTTAGCTACAAACAGACACTCTAGCAAAGGACTTCCGGCTTATATAGAGTCCGGGGAAGCGCCGCCCCAGTTCAATCAGCCAGCTGGGAAAAGAATCCGATTGAAAAGGAATTCGATCTCGTCCCGGGACGAGAGCCACAAAGAAAAGTCCAAAACACACGCACGCCTCACAAACCATGACAATAGGATACAAATAGATACATGAATGATTGAACTGATTGTGTTTTCAGTAATAAGTAATGATTTTACTGAACAAATATTGATCAAAGCTACAGAAACCAACTACATTTAAATGTCTCACCTGATTATGTTTTCAAATCAAATGAACAGAATAGATACTAATCAAAGCTACAGAAGCCCACTGCTGATGTGTGTGTGAACTGCTAATGCGTGTGTGAACTGCTTGCTTGTGTGTGTGTGTGTGTGTGTGTGTTTGTATAATTGCTGCTCACATAATATGGTTACTGATTATTGATTATGGTTATTGATTTACTGATGAATATTATGAGAAATATTGAAATAGAATCCTCAATAGTATAATTCTGTTCTGAATTGGAAAAAAGTTAATAAAGTTGAGAGAAAAAGGCAGTGTTGTTGATTTGCAAGAGATCATGAAAATGTAAGAGACAACAAGTGATATTAGAGTTGTGACCAGCTGGTTTATTGCATTGTGAGTTTTCATATACTTTTACATTGCTTTGGTCTGATGATGCATAACAACCTAGCATGAGAGAAAAACTGTCAAGTACCATGGAATACACACACAAATTGCATTGCCTGAGAGAACCTAAACAATAATGGAAGGTGTTGCATCTGGATTTTGCTCTGCAGAAATGCACTAAATATTGCAAGGGAACATGAAAAAGTCAAATATCAGCCAGTCGACTAACTTCACTAAAAACCCCTCTTTTTCAGGTAGCAACATTCATACATGAATTGAGCAACTTCCGTTTAGCTTTCATTGTCCAGCACCATGTTTGAGGGAGAGACCTTCGACTTCCACACTTAGCTATAGGTTTTCCAGGAATGTTTCTGTAATCATAAGTTAACCTCTAAGTAGGTGATTGGTCCACATAGTTTTACCAGAGCCCCGTTAGCCAGCGCGTTTCCAGGTAGATCCAGACAGGCCTTCATGGTTACTGTATCGGCCCAGGTGGTTTAACCACTCACCATACTTCGCCCTGCCTGGCAATCCTGTACTTTACCTGTTTCCACCTCTTACGACTTGGACGAGGGGTGGGATTTTTAAGAGACAATAATAAAAGAACTATAATACAACTATGTACACCAGGGGTGAATAACACTTAATATTTGAGATAAATCAGGAACAAAGAACTCCCTGGGCAGAGAAACACAAACAAAAAAAAAAAAAAAAAAAAAAAAACTAACAATAATCATGTTCTTGCAGCACTGCAATGGGAATATCAGGAGCAGACGCAGATGCTGCAAGTCTGCCCCTGAGGGTGTCCCCAGACCGCTGGAGTGGCTCGTGGGCTTCAACATCATCCCCGTCATCCTCGTCTTCAACCTCAGGCTCCAAGACGTCCCTGTTCCCGAGGCAGACATTGTGCAGGAAAAGGCAGGCACAGATGACCTCAGGCACAAACTCTACCTTCACCTCCAGTGCCTTCAGGAAAATGGAGCGCCATCTGGTCTTGAGGACCCCAAATGCCCTCTCCACCACGCACCGTGCCCTGGACAGCCTGGTGTTGTACCTGCCCTCCACAGGATTCCGGACAGGCTCCTGGAATGGCGTCATCAGGCAGATGGGCTCTGCTAAGCACGGGTATCCACCATGCCCAGCAGACACCATCCAGGAGGTGGGTACAGTCAGTGTACATAGAAGGGGCTGCACCTGAGGACCCGTGCATTATGGACGCAGCCAGGGAAGCCCACCACCAAATCCAGAAAGCGATCCTTGAGGTCGCAGATGGCCTGGAACTGGACCGAGTAGAACAGCTTCCTGTTGTAATAGTCTGCTGCAAACCGCTCAGGTGGAACAATGCGGACATGGCAGCCATCAATGCTCCCTGCCACCCGCCCAAAGGCTGGGGAACCAGACAGCTGCTGGAACCCGGTTCCAATCTCCTCCAGCTCTTCGGGGGTGAGGAAGCGGATGAGCCTCCTGAAAACCCCCTGGATGCCCTTACTGACCCGGTGGATCATGTCATGGCATGTGGTGCGGGGAATGTCAAAGGCCTCTGACACGACCCGGTAGGACGTTCCACAGGCCAGCCAGTACACCATCACCAGAGTCCAGCACCTCTATCGACTTCCCCCATCCATGGTCGTTCTCTCCCAGGAGACGGATAAGGCTCTCCAGCAATGACTGTTATGGTTCTGCCTCGTGTGCTTGTTTGTGCTTGTGCGTTTTCCCCCGTGCCTCTCTCAATTTGTTTTTCAGCTCCATTCCCGCAGTCTGACCATTGATTCCCTCTTGCCCTCACTCCTGTGATGTCGTGTGACAGCCTTCAGCATGCCTGAGTCTTGTGGTCCAATCACATTTCCTCTTTCGGTTTCAGCTTTGGTATTTCATTCATTGCTTCCACCTGTGCTTAATTCTGGGTCTCGCAAAACTCTGAGTGAATGCATTCTCTGATAGGGTCATTACTAACCCGTACTAACCAGCACTTATTTAAGGGTGTGTATATATTGTCACATAGTATTAACCTAATTAACTCATTAGCGAGTGCGAGTGTTTCTAGCTTTTGTAAATTCCTTCCTAAGCTTTCCCTGATTAACTGTGTTTAAAGCTATGCTTTCCTTTGCTGTTCTCGTGGTGCTTTTTACTCGTCACGTTTAGATTACCTCAATCTAAACTGTCTAGTTTGATCGTCTCAGCGTCTTGTCTCGAGTCATTATTGTTTACCCGGTCCTCGTGAATTTGTTCATTAATCCCATGTGTTTCTGTTTTCACCTGAGATCGCCTTCCAAATCCCCGCCTCCTTCCATGTGTATATCAGTGGGGAAGAAGAAGAGACCGTCAGATGGGACTTTGTTTTGCTTCCTGAGTTTTCCCTAGCCTCGTGTGTTGCTGTGCCCTCGTCTTGTCTGCCCTTTGTCTAAGTCTCCCAGTGTTTCCGTCAGTTTAGTTAGTTCCAGTTTTTGTTTCCTTAGTCTAGCCACTCCTTGAGTGAGTACTTCTGTTCCCCCCTGCCTTGGGCAGTGTACCTTAGTTTCTCCTGTTGTTCAGTGCATGTGCACGGTGTTTTGTTTCTGGCCTGTGCGCCTTTCCTCCGGGTGTTTTTGTGTTGTAATAAACACTTCTGGATCCTGCGCCTGGTGTACACCTGGTCTATCCTTAACAGATGACCTTAATAGGCGGAAGTCCTTCCACAGGTCACCTCCCTCAAAATAGAGGCGAAACAGGGGACCATGGGGATTCAACCTGCAGTATGGCCCTCTCGAACCCACCTGTAAATGACAATATTTTAAATTATTTATTGGACCATGTATTGAATGTTTTGACTGTTGTTAAATTATTTCATATACACTTAACTATTTCATGCAATTATTTATAGAACTATTTTCTTAAATTATATGATAATTTAACTATTTATTGAACTTTTCTTTAATGTGGTTGAAGTAATTTATTAAATTTCTCATTGGAATATTTCTATGAAATTATTGCATACTGACTGTTTTTTAAAGATTAAATTCACATTTGCCATCTTATTATTATTATTATTTCAATATATCTATGAGCTTAAATGTTTCCCTATATGCATAATACAAATAAAGGAATTTTTTTTCCTGTTGTGCAAGAGCTTATTTAATGCTTCATCACTCAGTATTTGTATCGCAGATAATGGCCAAAATTGCTCAATTGAAGTAAAACATTCGAAAATTCAATTACAGAATTAATTTAGCCATTACATTTCGGTATTCATGGATGCAGGTGTCTATACCTGCGCTAAGGGGTTAATGTGAATTGTGAATGTAGGCTACTTTTTCCCTCCAATTTCATTTGTGCAGCATTTGGCGAGTTCTGCTCCATACCCGTAGCTGTTTGGGTTTAAGTTATGCTTCAAGTAGAAATACAATGATAAAAACATTACGCATGAGAATTAACATTAGATGATCATTTAAAGAATACTTTCTTCTTGGTCATCAGTATTCTGATGCTTAAAATTGTTCTTTGGTTGAAGCCAAGCTAACATTTCACTTTCATCCGTTCACATCATCCACTCTGGAGTAAGTAAGCTGAGTGAAAGTAGAAACTTGTTTAAAATGGTATCTTACCTCTGAGGAAAATTCAAAATTCATAAGCATACAGACGAAACGCAGATGGCGGGTCGATTGTCTCCATCGTCTCCTTGCTGACCGCATCTTCACCAGGTAAGGCATAACGGCGAAATGCAGGTCGGGGGGTCAAAAACTGCTATTTCAGGTTGGCTAAAGTGAGGCTATAGGTGAACATCCTGTTTAAATCCCTTCAAAACAAATGCACGAATTTTCCCTTTATGGTTTTCTGCATATTTTTAGGTTAAGGCGGTATTATTTTGTTGAAAACATTCGGAAATATTCATTTCTCAAACGGGTTCGTTCGTAAATCATTATTTTATACCACATAGAAGGTGGCGGTAATACACAAATTGGTGTCCTGACGCCATAAAACTCAAAAGAAGAAGAAGAAGAAGGAAGGGTTCGTTCGTAGTGAGTAGCGTGTAGTGTGACTGTGTAGTGCGAATAGTGTATGTAAACCGTAGAGTGCGGTTTCGAACACGGCCGCCGAGAAGCCTTCATAGTCCCAGGGGGCCAGGTACAGCCCTTACCACCAAGGAGGTCCACACAGTATTGGCGGTTCCCATTAAATAAACATTTAGTAACCTATATGTTTAGGCTAGTTACAGCCTAAGCCACTGAGGAGGTTCACATAGTACCTGTAATTAGTATTAACCCCCTGATGCAGAGGAGCAGTAACCCTGGACACAGGCATCTTCATAATGCAATAATTGTAACTGGAATACATAACTAGACATTGAACATTATGAAAAGGTGGTGCCCTATAAATATTCAAATGATGGGATCATGGCAGTTCTAACATCTGGGCTCGTATTCACAAAGCATCTTAGCGTTAAAAGTAGGTCCTAACTGACGGATTTAGGAAAAACCCCTTTAAAAAATGGGCGTGTCCATCGTAAATTTAGGACTCCTAATTATTTTTACTAAGTGTTATTCACAAAGCATTTTAGGCCTAAAAGTAGCTCCTAAGTCTGGAAGAGCTTAAAAGTAGTAAAGAGGACTCCTAACTCGCCAAAACCTATTCACAAAGAATCGGAAAATGGCTGCTGCTGTTGAAAGACAGAATGACTTGGAAATTCTGAATGATGCGCAGTTGTTGAAAAGATATCGGATCGACTGTGAAGGGATTTTATTTGTTGTTGACTTGGTGAGGGAGAGAATTACGTCTCCAACCACGAGAAACAACCCAATAAGCCCCGAAATAAAATTTTGACAACACTTTGTTACTTCGCCACCGGAAAAATGCAACTTTGCAACACGGACAATTTATGGATTTCAAAATCATCTGTCAGTTGCCCAATTCAATAAACAATCAATGCGCTCAGTGAACCCCATGTCATCCGACAGTTTATCTGGTTTCCAATGGACATTCGCCAACAACACAGAATCAAACTTGAATTCGTGCACATCTCAAGTATGCCTGGTATCATCGGTGCTATTGACGACACCCATATTCAAATTATTTCACCGACCCAAGATGAAGAGGTATTTGTAAATAGAAAAAAGTTCATTCCATCAACACCCAGATAGTATTTGATTCCAAATACAATATTTTGGACATTGTTGCGAAATGGCCAGGATCCATGCTAGACTCACATTTTAATGGAAAGCAGCTTATGCCAATTATTTGACAGGCATTATGTGCCTGTGGGATGCCACTTGCTCGGGGACAGTGGCTTTGGTGCTGTACCTCCTCCTGCTATGCATGAATTATTTTATTAGGCTATTGAGCGAGGGTTACATTTAATAGATCATCATAATAATACCAGCCTATGTCATATTTTGTATGCATATTTAAATTGTAGGCTATGAATTACAAACCAAGCTTAGTATGCTTTCCTGTTTGAGCGATAGCCTGTTTATAGGCTGCAATCTCCGACCTCCCCTGCGATTGCAGCCCATACCACCGCCTCTCGCAGTCATCTGCCATCCGAGACACGAGGTGAATGCAGCAAGGATCTGTAGGCTGACACTATCCCACGCATCCCGCTTGGATTTGCTGTTCACCCCCGAGCCAAATTTCCCTTTGATTACATGCTTTCGCTCCAGCACCAACTGGGCCAGCAGCAGTAACTGGTCGTGGCTCCGGTTGGGCTTTCGCGTCCTTTTTGAACTTTCATCCATGACAGTTTAGGGCAAACAAACTTGAACAGCCCGACATTTAAATGATCGCAACATATTCTCATCGGGTAATAAGTTGCTAATTATTGGGGCAAATGACGCATTTTATTATTGACTCATTTTATGCTATTGGCATTTTTACAACTATCTCTTTCCTATGTATGTTTATTTGCCTAGAGCGTGATAATGTGGGGACTGTGGATAGTGCATTTTCAGGAGTGCTCAACATGTTATTATTTTATGGGACAAACCAGCCGCTTGGACTATTTCCTCATTTTTTCCTCCATGGGTTGTATGTGGGATATTTTTTCAGTAGGACGCCCTGTCACCAAACAACCAATCACCGTGCTCATTGTCCCAAGACTCGTGCATGAGAATTGACGTCATCCATAGCAACAGAGATTTACTCCCACCTGCCTCAGAGCTACTCCTAGTCTAGGAGTTACCGGTTTTCTTAACTAAAAGTTGCTCTCAGCGGCTTTGTGAATAACTTTTAATATTTTACTCCTACATAAAATGTTTTAGCGTGACTTAGGAGTACTCCTAGTGGTAAGATAAGATGCTTTGTGAATACGGACCCTGAAATGGAGGACTAGGTGTTGCGTGCATCAAAATTCTCCATAAAGTGTGATGTGCTACCAGCCAGCAATATCTGGCATCAGCATGTCCCACAGATTATTTAAGTGTATATATTCATCATGAAAAATTTGTCTAACTTCAAAGCAACAACATAAAGCCATGCACAGCTCAATTGAACATAAATACAATGGTGAAATGCTGCTTGGAGAATGACAAAATAAAGTCCTATGTTATTCAAATATCAAAATCTCCTATTTCATAAAATACACAATGATACCACTGCTACCATGTAGAGAGGTCCATTTAAAAATTCAGCTTTCATTTTTTCCATCATTTTTGTACCCTTTGGTGAAAACCTTTGAAAGCAGAATAGTTATAAAGTGCCATGTGTTAGCATGTTTTAACCTTCTAAATGTTTCTCATGGCTCTGCTAAGAGTTTCAGGTATTTACTCTAATAAGTGACTGGATTAGCTTTTAAATGATGTATCGCTTTAATTAGAATTTGCTAGCTGAGGAGTTACAATGTAACGTGCAATGCAACCTTCCTTTGCACATTTTGTTTCAATGCACTTTTATGCCGATAATAGAATTCAGGAGGGATTATATTTTCAACCAAAATACTCTTGTCTCATCGCCATTTTGCCATTTAGCTAACTGTTTAATTAGGGCTCCCTCACACTAGGCAATTCATTCTGTGCCCAAGCACGTTTGACTCGAAAAGTCCAGTCTGTTTGACTAGTGTGAGTGCCCCATACGTACTGTGCTCAAGCACGGTACACGGCACGGCTGTATGAGATGTTATTCAGCACGCTACAGTTGCTCATGCTTGAGTACGCGCATAGGTACTCTACCAGTCAAAAGTTTTAGGACACCCCAATTTTTCCAGTCTTTTATTGAAAATTATACAGTTCCAGTCCAACAAATAGCTTGAAATGGTACAAAGGTAAGTGGTGAACTGTCAGAAGTTTTAAACAAAAGGTAAGGTTACCCAGGTTTTTTGTACGCCGTCGAGTAGGTGAAAGGATGGTTCCTCACTGTGTGACATCAACTGTCAAACATAGAGGAAGAAGCGTGATGGTCTGGGGCTGTTTTGCTGGATCCAGGGTCAGTGACTTATAGAGTGAAAGGCACCCTGAACCAAAAGGGCTACCACAGCATTCGGCAGCGCCATGCAGTACCCTCTGGTATGCTTCTAGTTGGTCAGGGGTTCATCCTACAGCAAGATAATGACCCAAAACATAAGTCCAAGCTCTGCCAGAACTACCTTAGGAAAAAAGAACAAGATGGTTGATTAATTGATATTTTCAATTAATTTTCCTTTATTTTTCCCATGGATGTACATTAATTATTTTCTTGACTAAGCATTTATAAGGTCAGGGTGAGGCCGCTCTATAAGCCCTTTTGGGCTTCAGACCTCACCTGCACATTTTTTTTTCTTTTTAACTCACTCTTCTAGAGTGATCTGTCTCTTGAAATGTGTCTTTCCATTCCATTCCATTCCATCTTCTTCCGCTTATCCGGGGCCGGGTCGCGGGGGCAGCAGTCTAAGCAAGGACGCCCAGACTTCCCTCTCCCTGGACACTTCCTCCAGTTCTTCCGGGGGTATCCCGAGGCGTTCCCAGGCCAGCCGAGCGACATAGTCCCTCCAGCGTGTCCTGGGTCTTCCCCGGGGCCTCCTCCCGGTGGGGCATGCCCGAACACCCTCCCAGGAAGGCGTCCAGGGGCATCCGATATAGATGCCCAAGCCACCCCAGCTGGCTCCTCTCGACGTGGAGGAGCAGCGGCTCTCTCTGAGCTCCTCCCGGGTGACAGAGCTTCTCACCCCTATCTCTAAGGGAGCGCCCCGCCACCCCCGCGGAGGAAACCCATTTCAGCCGCTTGTATCCGAGATCTCGTTCTTTCGGTCATGACCCAAAGTTCCTGACCATAGGTGAGGGTAGGAACGTAGATTGACTGGTAAATTGAGAGCTTCGCCTTTCGGCTCAGCTCCTTCTTCACCACGACAGATCGGTACAATGACCGCATTACTGCTGCCGCTGCACCGATCCGTCTGTCAATCTCACGCTCCATCCTTCCCTCACTCGTGAACAAGACCCCAAGATACTTAAACTCCTCCACTTGAGGCAGGAGCTCTCCTCCAACCCGGAGGGGCTAGCCACCTTTTTTTCCGGTCGAGAACCATGGCCTCGGACTTGGAGGTGCTGATTCTCATCCCAGCCGCCGCACTCGGCTGCAAACCGCCCCAGTACATGCTGAAGGTCCTGGTTGAAGGAGCCAACAGGACGACATCATCCGCAAAAAGCAAAGATGAGATCCTCTGGTCCCCCAAACCGACTCCCTCCGGCCCCTGGCTGCGCCTAGAAATTCTGTCCATAAAAATAATGAACAGAACCGGTGACAAAGGGCAGCCCTGCCGGAGTCCAACATGCACCGGAAACAGGTCTGACTTACTGCCGGCAATGCGAACCAAGCTCCTGCTCCGGTCATACAGAGATCGCACAGCCCTTAGTAGAGGGCCCCGGACTCCATACTCCCGAAGCACCTCCCACAGAACGCCACGAGGGACACGGTCAAATGCCTTCTCCAAGTCCACAAAACACATGTGAACTGGTTGGGCAAACTCCCATGAACCCTCAAGCACCCTGCGGAGGGTATAGAGCTGGTCCAGTGTTCCACGACCAGGACGAAAACCGCATTGTTCCTCCTGAATCCGAGGTTCGACTATCGGCCGAATTCTCCTCTCCAGCACCCTGGAATAGACTTTTCCCGGGAGGCTGAGGAGTGTGATCCCCCTGTAGTTGGAGCACACCCTCCGGTCCCCCTTCTTAAAAAGAGGGACCACCACCCCGGTCTGCCAATCCAGAGGCACTGTCCCCGACTGCCACGCGATGTTGCAGAGGCGTGTCAACCAAGACAGCCCCACAACATCCAGAGACTTGAGGTACTCAGGGCGGATCTCATCCACCCCCGGTGCCTTGCCACCGAGGAGTTTCCGAACTACCTCAGTGACTTCGGCCCGAGTGATGGATGAATCAGCCTCTGGGTCCCCAGCCTCTGCTTCCTCTATGGGAGGCGTGTCAGTGGGATTGAGGAGATCCCGGTATTCCTTCCACCGGCCGACAATATCCCCAGTCGAAGTCAACAGCTCCCCACCTCCACTGTAAACAGTGTTGGCAGGGCACTGCTTTCCCCCTTCTGAGGCGCCGGACGGTTTGCCAGAATCTCTTCGGGCCGACCGATAATCCTCCTCCATGGCCTCCCGAACTTTTCCCATACCCAAGTTTTTGCTTCTGCCACCGCCCGGGCTGCAGCACGCTTAGCCTGCCAGTACCTGTCAGCTGCCTCAGGAGTCCCATGAGCCAACCAAGCCCGATAGGACTCCTTCTTCAGCTTGACGGCATCCCTTACTTCTGATGTCCACCACCGGTTCGGGGTTGCCGCCCGCGACAGGCGCCGGAAACCTTACGGCCACAGCTCCGGACGGCCACATCAACAATGGAGGTGGAGAACATGGTCCATTCAGACTCAATGTTTCCAGCCTCCCTTGGGATCTGGTCAAAGCTCTCCCGGAGGTGAGAGTTGAAAACCCCTCTGACAGAGGGTTCCGCCAGACGTTCCCAACAGACCCTCACAACACGTTTGGGCCTGCCAAGTCTGTCCAGCTTCCTCCTCCGCCAGCGGATCCAACTCACCACCAGGTGGTGATCAGTGGACAGCTCAGCCCCTCTCTTCACCCGAAAGTGTCCAAAACATACGGCCGAAGGTCAGATGACACGACCACAAAAGTCGATCATTGACCTCCGCCACGGGCGCCCTCGTGCCACGTGCACTGATGGACGTCCTTATGTTGAACATGGTGTTCGTTATGGACAAACTGTGACTAGCACAGAAGTCCAATAACAGAACACCACTTGGGTTCAGATCGGGGAGGCCGTTCCTCCCAATCACGCCCCTCCAGGTAACACTGTCGCTGCCCACGTGGGCGTTGAAGTCCCCCAGCAGAACGATGGGGTCCCCAGTTGGAGCACTTTCCAGTACCCCTCCCAGGGACTCCAAGAAGGCCGGGTACTCTACACTGCCATTTGGCCCATAAGCCGAAACGACAGTGAGGCACCTGTCCCCGACCCGAAGGCGCAGGGCAGCGACCCTCTCGTTCACTGGGGAAAACTCCAACACATGGCGGCTAAGCTGGGGGGCTATAAGCAAACCCACACCAGCCCGCCGCCTCTCACCGCGGGCAACTCCAGAAGAGAAGAGAGTCCAGCCTCTCTCGAGGAGTTGGGTTCCAGAGCCCAGACTGTGCGTGGAAGTGAGCCCGACTATCTCTAGCCGGTACCGCTCGACCTCCCGCACAAGCTCAGGCTCCTTTCCCCCCAGTGAGGTGACATTCCATGTCCCGAGAACCAGATTCAGTGTCCAGGGGTTGGGTCGTCGGGGCCCCCGCCCACGACTGTCACCCATACCACAATGCATCGGCCCCTTCTGAACCCTCCCGCGGGTGATGGGCCTACGAGAAGATGTGTCTTTCACATGTGCAAATAAAAATGTAAAATTAAAAAATTTAATTTAAAATTTAAAAATGGTAAACTTAAAAACATGGAGTGGCCAGCACAGTCTCCAGACTTAAACCCCATCGAGATGGTTTGGGATGAACTGGACAAAAGAGTGAAAGCAAAGCAACCTGCAAGTGCCACACATTTATGGGAACTTCTGCAACAGCGTTGGGAAGAACTTTCTGAAGAATATTTGATTTCCATTGTAGAAAGAATGCCACGAGTGCATTCAGCCGTTATATCTGCCAAAGGTGGCTACTTGGAGTCAAAAGTTTAAAATACATTTTGGTTTATAAATTGATTCCATGATTTCTTTTTTAACTTTGATTGTTAATTTGTTCTATCAAGTCTATGCTTTCATTCCAGAGTACGATGAGACATTAAACTGCATAATTCTGTATAAAAAAAACTGGAAAAATTGGGGTGTCCTAAAACTTTTGACTGGTAGTGTACATGAGTATATGGCACTGAACACTTTGACTGTGTCATATGTTTCCTGGAGAGTGAGGTCGTCCCGGCTGGATCATTCACTTGCACATAGCTGAAAGCATTTATTTTGGGTGATATGGGAAACCCCCTATTTGATAACGTAGCTGCAATCCTCTCTAGCAGCCTAGTTTTAAAATTTTTTACCTGTGATCAGCAGAAGGGGAAAAGTCCTGTGTCTGACATTTTGAGTGAAAAAAGTTAATTAATTTCTACCCCAAGGCAAGCAAGCTAGGTTTTCAAAACCTATACAACATTTAATTTATACAATGTTCTGCATTTCCACAAAGAATGGATGCAATTGAAATATCTGCAGTTTTCACTCTCCGCAAAACCTGATGTTGAGCCGAAAAAATGCGGAACTGGTAAAATCACACATTTCTGATAGGATCACTTTGCAAAAAGAGAACATGTATTGAAAGCATACAGGCATACAAGCATACATTGGGTTTGGCGACATGGCTCAATTCTGAGAGATCCCTGCCCCTCCAAGCGAGGAACCAAAGGCAGGGAGCTGCAACTAACCCCTCCTCCATAGAACAGAGCCTACAGCAACAAAGGCCTCAAAAAAGAAGAGACGTTGTTATTGAATGGTAATTTAGTCATAAAAGAACAGGATTAAGGAAGGCTTAAAAAGAGACGGGTGGAGCTGAGGAGGAGGAGGGTTGTTAAGCGAGCGCACTGAGGAGCTGCTGCTCAGGATGATGAGCTTAAGTTAGTCAGCAAAATACCAGTCAAGCAATCATCTGACAGCAAAATCAGGTAACAGTCATGGGCACTGAGGTGATTCTCTGATGGGAGAAGCGGGTCCTCTACGTTAGCAAGCTTGACACTGTGGCCTGTCACTCTTTACGTCAAGCTCCATTTCTGATAGGACCACTATGTCAAATATTTATTGAAAGCATACAGACATACAAGCATATAAGCACACATTGGGTTTGGCCACATGGCACTGTTCTGATAGATCCATGCACGTCCAAGTGCGGAACCAAAGGCAGGCAGCTGCAACTAACCCCCTTAACAGAGCCATGCCGGGCATAGGCTAACAGAATAAAATATTAAGCTTTCAAATATTTAGCAGCAGCCCAGCGTCTGGCACGATTTCTCTTGAAGTCGATACAAGAGAAATATTCTACATGATGTATGCTGAAGGCTGGCACAATTTCACTTGAAGCCAATACAAGAGAAAAATTCTATGTGAAGTGTACTATGTGTAGAGACAGCCCAGCAGCTGGCACAATTTCTCTTGAAGCTGTTTCAAGAGAAATATGCTAATATTGTGAACTATGTGGAGAGACAGCCCGACGGCTGGCACGATCTCTCTTGATGCCGATACAAGAGAAATATCCGATATAACATAACACAACATAACATGAATGGTGAGAACAGGCCGTTCAGCCCAACTACGCTCGCCAGTTTTTTATACTATTGTGAATCTATCCCTTTAGATACTCAATGACTCAATGGTATCTATTTAAGTCAAGCCTACTCTTGAAAACCCCCAAGGTCTCTGCCTCAACAATATGGTCAGGCGAGCTATTTCACATCGAAATTACTCTTTGGGCGAAGAAACATTTCCGAATATCAGTGCTAAATTTACCTTTGGTCAACTTCCATTTGTGACCCCGAGTTCTACTAACAACACTTGGTCGAAGGAATCCTACATAAATCACTTTGTTAATCCCTTTAACATATTTAAAGACCTCAATCAAATCACCCCTTAGTCTCCTTTTCCTAAGACTAAAGAGATTAAGGATCTTCAGCCTCTTCTCATAAGGATCTTCAGCCTCTTCTCATAATGAACTTCTCATATGAACTATTCTGATTAGTGAAAGCTATTTAGTTGTCACCATTTCTCTTGAAGCTGATCCAAGAGAAATATGCTAATGTCGTGAACTATGTGTAGAGACAGCCCAGCAGCTGGCACAATTTCTCTTGAAGATGATACAAGAGAAATATTCTATATGATTGATGAGTATTATGAGAGGAGACATTTTGACAGGTGGTACTTTTTAAAATAAATTAATGTGTATGTGGTGGTGAATGAGATTGCTTAGTGCTGAGGAGTGACGTTTCGTGCCCTGACTATGTGTACAGAAAGGTTCTCTAAACGACGTGTGAACCAGATGTAAGTGAAAGTATAAGATGGATGTGATTTAACATGCAAAACATGGTAACAATTAGAACATCAAACACAACTTACACAATCTTACTCATTAATTTTTGAGCTTCCAACATGACCCTAATTTCTAGTCAAAGGTATCGCTCGTAAGCTGAAGATGTCCAATGTCCGGTGGCCTTCAGTGTTATAATAGAGGCCAATGAGGAGGCAGTTGCTGCTGCTCCAATATGGAATGAGTGAGAAGTGTAGAGCTGAGGGGAGAGGCCACAATCCTGACAAACGAGGCGGAGCCGAGCAGCCAACCAGGACCGAGTGATGGGTTTCCCAGCCTCTGTGATGAACAAGGGATCTTCAGGACTTGGTGCGACAAGGCCCTGGATGGAAGATGGCTACATTTTTTGAGAGACAAAACAGTGGACTACGAAGGCTCACACCATTTGAATACTGATGGGCAAAACTGTGATTATTTGAGCTCGCAGCTTAGGAGAAATGGCAGCAGCATGTGGAAGATCGGAACTCCGGCCCCGGCCAAGGCTGGGACAGCAGTTCCCAGAATTCTCTGAGCGTAATATTGTCACCAGGATGCGCCGCTGTGACCTCGGCTCCAGGCTACAACGCAGGGGGTTGGATGAATGTGGATAAAGGTCCAGGGAGGTCAGATGGAGAGATGGACCTGGGCCAGGCTTCTAATGACTGAATGCAGGTGTCCAAATCTGCGATGGAGGTCTAGTTGTTGGTGAGAGCAGTCAAGAGGGGATCCTCTTCTCATGAAGGAGGTGCAGGGGGCGGCTGGGACCTTGGCCTTTTGGTTTGCTGAGGCTGCGTAGATTGGGAGCAGTGCTTCCATAATAGCGGAAGCCTTCCTCGGAACTGGAGAGAGGTCGGGGTTGGCAAGTTGTGAGTTGCCTGGACAACCGCTATAAATTTTGTCAATGAAAGAGCAAAATAGTGGGTTGTGGTCTACTCCTGTTGGTGCCACGATATCTTGGATGAACCTCCTTTACGTCAGCAAGCTTGACACCGTGGCCTATCAGAATTTATGTCAAAGCTCCATTTATACGTGTCCAAACTGCCACCAGAAAACATCCTACCCACTGCAGAGTCTTACTAGTTTTACATTTAAATGAACTCATATTTAGTTTTATGCACTATCCTTGATCAATTCAAATGCTTTTATAATGTCAATGATGAGAGATTTTTATGGTAATAATTCCAATGCGATCAGAGCCAGTGGTTGTCAATCAGGTCACATAACCCATATCCAGCCGTGATAACCAATATACTTGGTAAACGTACTCAGGCTTGGTTGGGACAGGAGCAATGTTAGTGCAGGCCAGCAGGGGGACTTAGGAGGAGGACAATCCTGCTTCGGCACATTATGGACAAACTGGACTGAGAGTGCGTGTGCCCATAGACTTTCCATTTTTATTAGGGATAGAGAAGTATTTTACAAGAAATCATGAAGCCTGGATAAGATGTATATGACTAAGGTAAATGAGGAGTTGTGCTGTATGTTAGATTTAAATCATTTATACTGTGTGGTTTTACACAAACTGATTTGTTCGCTACCTGTATAAGAAAACTCTTAACTTTTTTTCTTGGACTGCATTATTTCCACACTAGCGAACTCTAGACCAGTCCTAGATTTAGCTGCCTTTGAATGCAACTTACCTAAGTGGTGCAGAACAAGAACATTCCTTGGCTCGTGGATTGATTGTCCAGTCCTTTTGAATGTTTCTCTCTATTGCCATGTCAGTCGTCGGCTGAATGGAAATCCTAGCAGCAAGTCTCACAAAGAGCATCCTACATAACATAAAACATGACCCACAACACATATATACTGAAACCAGGAAGACAAATGAATAAAAACTCATATGGAGACACACCAATACACTGATGAAATAATATTCTCTATCCTTATTTTGAGTGGTTACTGCATACTTAGCTCTCTCTAGCTGGAAGTGACAGTACAGGCTAGGTTAGGCTAGCGAGCTACATGCAGTCAGTGTGGCAACCTTAGGCGAGACTTAAAATAATCGCTTGACAAGGCTGACATTACTTTTACCTTCTTAAATGAGTGTTGACTAAATCTAAACTGCTACTTTAGCCTGTTGACATATGTCTTGTTAACGCAGAGGGTAATTTTACAGAGCTTGCCCTCCGCTTAATAATAGCAAAGTGAAGCTGAGTGCTTAGAGCTATGGCACTGAGAAGCCCATTTAGATTTTGTTCATTCCAAGACTAGGTAGGTTAGGTCTTCTTCAGTTGTTCCATAAAACATAACTTTAAATGTTTACAAAAGTAATATGAAATGGAACAATTAAACCTTTATGCTCTGCTACTCCAGAATCAGCTGTGGCCCCTTCATCTGAGTCTGACCCTGCAGTAGACCCTCACCACCAGCAGTCTGAAGATGTTTTTGGTGGTGAGTGAGTGAGTGTGAATAAGAGAACTATAGTTTACAAAATAGTACTCTGACTCTTTATTGAGTGGTTAATCGCAAAAAAGGGAAAAATTGGGTGTACTGCATCAGGCACTGCCAAGAACACTGAGAAACAGAAAAATAAAGAATAACATCGTGATACATAGTCGTAAAAAAATGGCAATGAAAAGTCGGGGGTGGGGGCCCACACTGATATTCTGGCAGGGGGCCCAGAATTCCTAGCAGCTGCCCTGCCTATGGGAACGCATAAAGTAAAAATTGGCATTTGGTGACACTTTGTGATTTTGAGATGAAGGCTGTTAGGGCCCTATCTTGCGCCTGAGTCCCTAAACCCGTTATTTGAGGAATTAGCATTGCGTAAGAGGCGTTCCCCCGCAAAAGTTGCTATCTTGCACACCTGCCTATATCCCTAAAACACCTGCGCTACCCGTTATATTATGCATAGGCGTGGTTTGGGCGTTACGCCAGTTAAACCAATCAGTGTGCTTGGTGCCATTGCCTTTAGGAGCAGGCTGCGCTATCCCAAATCCTCAAACCGAAACCCGTGATGGAGAGAGGAAGGTCGCCACGTTTCTCCGAAGACGAAATTAAATTGCTCGTTTGTTAAGTTAATCATGAATTGTATTATTATTATTATTATTATTATTATTATTTGACATTGACATATTGTTTAATGTTTGGTATGTAATTAAAAAAAACATCAAGCCTACCCCTTTTGTGATGGAAGCTTCAAAAAAAAAAAAAAAAAAAAAAAAAAATGCTTTTCACCATGATGGGGTCATGCCTCCAATTGAGCTGAGTGGGTGTTGGAATGACCCACTAGCATAGAAAAATAGTGCCACAGTAACCCTAACAGCAACGGGCAAGGCATACGGACAGCTGGCAGCGGTGTATAGCTACATCATCTGCAACCAGGTGACACAATTCCGTCACTGCCTGATGAAAGAGGCGCAGTTTTGTCACGCGTTCTCGTTCTGTGGGAAATAATATTCAGGGCCGGCGCTAGACCTGAAAATTTGGGAGAAAATATCCTTCCCTTTATTGATTACAATTAGTCCTGGCTAATTCTAGATGGTTTTCCCTTATTAACACGTTTTCCAATTCAAGAATAATCAAGTGGCAATTGAAGACACGGCTTCTCTCCCCCATGCGCTCTAACAGCGACAAAATAATGGGTTACATTCAATACAGAAAAATAATTTAATTATAAATAGGTCTATGCCCTGGCACTCAGCAACGGTAATTTTTTTTCCAGCGAGAGCGGCATTTCAGACTCTTTTGCGAATGAAGGTAATTTCGGCGACAAGTACGCACACCTGTTTTTTGCAGCACGGTCACGCAACTTGTAAAAAAAATAGACAGCTGTCCAAATGGAAAATGTAAACGGACGAAACCACTTACTTGTCACCAGAATTACCTTCATTCGCTGAAGAGTTCTGAAATGCCGCTCTCGCTGGAAAAAAAGTTACGTCGCTGAGTGCCACTGCATAGACATAATTATAATTAATTATTTTTCTGAACTGAATGTAGCCCATTTGTCGCTGTTAGATCGCATAGGGGGAGAGAAGCCGTGTCTTCGATTGCCAAACGGGTAGCGGGTGGTTTGAGGACCCGCTATACGCTTTCCCTAACCTGTGTGGTCAAGATAGCAATTTTAGGGAAAGCGCATAAACACGCCCACGGGCACACCTCCAGTCGCAAATAAAGGATTCGGCATAATGAATAGCGGGTAGTGTGGCCGCAAGATACCGTTTAGGGATAGTGGAAGCTGCTAAATGCGTAATTCACGGGTAGCGGGTAGTGGCAACGGGTAGGGCAGTGTGAAAGATAGAGCCCTTAAAGTTTAGCACTTTTTACTTGATCTGCAATTGTGGTTTACTTCTTATGTGATTCCATTGAAAGTAATAGATGAATCACTCAAACTATTTGCCATCAAATACTTTATAGGTACAGACTATAGCAAAAAGTCAAAAAAAGCTGAAATGTCATGAAATGTCAGTTTTTATTCGATTCATTCACAAATATATTCAACTCTCTTAGCTGATGCACATGTGAAACTTTGGTACTAACATACAAGAGCATTTTCATTAATTCCTTCTAACTGTGCTTTGGTTTATTCAGCTCAAGTTCTACTCTGGGGTGCCTTACCCAAAAGCACAGATGCTAACATGCATAGTTGGAACCACTGACAGTGAATGGACGAACTATGTCAGCAACTACGCTTTTGGGAAACACACCCCTGATTGGCTTTTAGAAAATGTGTTGTCAAGAAACTGCCACATTTTAAAACACACTGCTCGGAAAACAGCAAAGCTAAAAAACACAAATCCTTACTAAGATAATTTCTCACACTCTTTATAAAATGAATTGACAGCTAAATTAGCCAGCACAGAGCTGAACATACTCAACTAACACTTACTAGACAAAGAAATATGCAATCATTTATTCCTCTGCAGAACTTCGGCCTGTGATCCATTCTGGAATGGATTTTGTCCAGAAAAACCTATAAACCACTTTTTATATTATATTTATAATTTTTACTCTGCATGATTCTGTTAGGATTCTGCTTTTTTGACCATGCTTGCCTTGTCCTGACCATGCCATTGTTTTGCCCTTATCTGTACCATGCTTTGTATTCTGCCTGTCTTGCTTTGTCCTGCATTCCTTGCCATATTTCATAGTCTCTGTTTATATTATCATTCCGGATCATGTTCATGCCATTGCCATGCATTGCACCTTTGTCTCCCCTGTCTTGTGATCTAGTTGGTTCAGTCCGTCTCCCCAGTCTGTCTGCTTAACTGCTGCAGGTGATTTCAATGGTTTCTGGGTTTCCAAACATTCCTTCCAATCTTGTTTACTTCCTTTGCCTTACTGTTCTATCAATACTAACAAATACTAACAGTTTATTATTATTAATCTACTAACAGCAACTAACCTTGTACATTATACTAACTTACTAACGAGCACTTAGGGATTGTATAGCTGCACATTACTAATTGACTAACAAGCTCTCAGCACTCGCTCTGCTCTAGTCTCCGCCCCTTGCCTTCACTCAATTTACTTTGCTGCGCTTCAGCGGATTCTCCGCACCTTGTTAATCACTGTTCTGCCTCTCTCTCTCTGTGCACTTTAGAACTCCCTAACCGGAGCCGTTTGTTTGTCATAGGCTGTCTGTGTAATCCCTGTCCGCGTTTTGGCTTTCGCCAATTTCATGTGGTTAGGAACTTCCTCTTGTTCATTCCCTTGTAAATTAGTCTGATCCAGCTCACCTGTTCCCTATTATAGCATGTGACTTCCCGTGCATGTATTTAAGCAGTCTGTTCGTTTTCCTTAAGCTGTGTTGTTTATGCCTTGTACTCTTTGTGTCATACTTCTGACTGGAACGTCCCGGATCTTGATTTTTGTCTTCGCCTTTGATATACCTGTGCCCGTGTAACGAACCTGCTTTGCCCGACTCTGAGTTTTGCGTTTGCTGCCCTGTTTACGAATTGGATTACGACTACTGGATTCTGATTTTTGGATTGTGGACTCTGTACCATTGCCTACAGCCCTGCCGGGGTTTCCACCCCAGAATTAATAAAGAGCAAGTTTGCTGGATCTTTTGGTTCTCGCTTCTGGTTCCTGAACGCACCCTCACAGATTCATTTCCAATAAGTAAGATATACAAATGTAATATTAGTTAACCGAAAACTCTCGGTGACAGCGAGGGAGGATGTCCAATCGCAATTAGCCATAAATCCTTAATGGAGCAATCAGCATATATTAGCAAAATGTTAGCATTTTATGGGCAAAATCGCTTTCCCTGTTGGAAAAATGAAAGGACTAGAATTTCATTTTTCACTTCAATTCTGATACGAAATCAACACTATATTTGCAAAACCTAAAATAAAATTTTGGCCTTTTTTGTTTTGAGGCAGGTGTTATCACTTATTGTTGAGGTATTTTACGCCATTCTTTCAAAGTCATTGAGGACCATCTTGGAGGCATTCTCTAGGTAAATTCCAACCGATGTCAGTACAGCAGCTTTAATTATGGCTATTCACTCACGTGATACAAACCTTGACGACAGCTGCTATCTGCCATCATTGTGCCCCTCTAGCGAAAATAAACAAGTAGATTACAGTTGTCAAGTGCAAGACTTCATGACAGTTCTCAGTACTGTGGTCAATTGTGGGAGCAAAAGTAAACAAAGTAAACTTCAGTTCTGTAACCAAGGTAATTACTAATCAAGCAGAGGAGGGGAAAGGATTGATGAGAGAGAAGGAAACCATGAATTCCGATACTGAGATGAAGTAAATTCAAACCAGAAATTTAGTGTTCACATTTGTCAAGTCATTTCGAGGAAGCCTGCAGCCATCTGTGAAAAACACAATATTGATATTCCTATAATACTGAAAAATTATTTTTTAATATGCCATCTCAGAAATTGTTTTTCCAGGAACTGAAAGTAGACTTGTAATGAGAAATCAGAAAATGGGTAAATTATACCTCTACAGAAAGCTGATGTCATGCTGATGAGCTGATGAGATGATCATTAAAACACTTCCTGGACACTCACTCAGATAGGAGGAGAATAAAAGAGTCATTTTGAACACCCTTTCAACTCACGCACATCCCCAAAAAGACCAAACGAAAATAGCCCCTTTCTGATGACGTAATTCATGAGAGACAGGGACACAGTGACACACGGCAAAGAAGTCGAGTGCATCGACTATCATCTGCCTGTCATAATTTGCTCATTTCTTTGTCCCGCTTTATTTTATATTTCAAGCGGATTCGATTTATGCTTATCAAAAAGTAGGTTATTATTGATGATGCAGAGCACACATCCCTGTAATATCTTATCTCGATTTTTTTCCCCGTGCGACGAGCAGAAGTGTAAAACTTGTCTGACTAAGTTCTGGGTCGTAAAAGTCTGCCTTACTTAACGGCATGGAAACTAAATAGTCCTTAAAACCTGTATTAAAGTGGTAGTTCATATAATCATCAACGTAATTTTATGCACATTGGATAATTCCCAGAGTACTTTATTCGAATCCCAAACTTGGATGTTGGAACTGGTGGGTGGCTATTTTGCATCACAACTGTCTGGATTTGGGCTTGATTACAGCTAAAAATATTGTTATGTAGATCTGATGTCCAAGCCAAGAAGGGGTTGAAAAAATTCTGACATTTTTAGTGGATTTCAAAGTCTTGCTTGCAATGGCCACATTCAACTGGTGCTTTCACAAAATAATTGCTTTTCCAAAATGTTTCTGAATGATTCAACTATTATTGGTGCCACAGAAATGTGATTACTTTTACTCTGCGCGAAGTTCGTGAATTACAAGAAAATACTGCACAAGCACATGAATGGCAATTTGCTATTGGATGGTATCGTGGGTAGTATCCAAAGGAAAATATACTCAAGTACCTTCACCCTGGTTAGGTGATTGCGCTGCTTCAGAAGATTTTCCACATTTAGTGAAATTTAATGATGGGCGATAATGTGTGTGATTCGCATTTGGAATTACCGCAAACTGCAGAAAACCAGGAAAAATTCACAAACCATCATCTTTTCTTTGCTTCTTGTTTTGTTATAGCATGACAAAATGTTTTCTGTACTTCCTTCCTATTGTGAAATTCCTCTATTGTAGGAGCACTACTGTCTAGATCTCAAAGACCCATTCAACCGGCAAACTTGCTAGCATTAGAAATCTGTCACTACGCAGGTGGGCGGTGAACATTTTTTACTTCTCATTGATTACCAGTCGCACATGGCCATTTTAAAATACACAAACGATAGTCTACTTGTCAAAATTGCTTCCACGAGACACGTCACAGCTCTTGGTAGACCCTGCGTGTCACCATGGGTGGATATTTATAAATCTGACTTTCAATGTACACCCACAGAGACACTGCTCGATCCATTCACTTCAGGCATACTTTTTCGCTCTATGTCTGTAACATTTCCCCAACTCTTCGAATCGTAACAGATCAAACGCACATACCTTCCGAGCTAAGACAGCTAGACTCAACCGCGAGTACACGCCGGTAGATGCCTTCCGTGGGGAGATATGAGCAAAAAATTCCTCCGAAGCGACGCGGTTCAAACACTTGTCGCCATGTCTTCTAATGGGAATTCCCTGGCGTACCATTGCATGTCGGGATTAGAAAAACTTTGCTCACAACTTTGGAGGAAGTAAATCCGCTCAACTGCAAGTCAAAATCTAGAAGGTATTTTTCTTCTTCTATAATTTTTTGGCAATGACAACGAGCTTACATTCTTTGTATACCTTAGCCAAACTAAAAATAGCGGTTTGAATCCTTGAATTTCCATAGAAAGCTCTGCAATATAAAATGCATAATGCTTGAGTAACAAAAATACATAAATACAATGCAAAATGAAAACAGATTGGCAAAGATGGAATCAGATTATGACTTTCAGTCCAGCAGTTTCACTTTCTTACCCCCAAATTACACCAGATGCATGTTTGGACCATCTGCGTCACTGTACTTACTTTAGTCACGGCACTCACTTTAGTCAATGTGAGTGCTTACACTGGATCTGTGTTTCAGCAGAAACACAGCACTTCAGCACAGCAGATTGATCGATACAGACATAAAATGTAAAACATGGTTAATTTTCAACATCTGTGTTGGCCCCAGTTCGTATTGTAGGCTAGGGCAGCAACCAAAGTAAAAAAATATATAAGCTAAACTTTATCGACATAACACTTTCCAAACAAATGACAAACCCAACACAAACAGGAAATTAAGAATATTTATTAATAAATAGGCTACTTATCCCTGGCAGAAGCACAAAATCTCAAAAAATACGAATTGAAGCAAGTCAACTGTTCCTCAACCTTTTCGGTAGAGAAGAAAGTCTGCTGCCTGTTTGTAGTTGCACTCAATACTACATGTATCATTTATCTCTGGCGATTGCGCGTGATTCTGTGATTACAACGTAATCTCATCAGGCTTGCTCATTGGTCTCGCTTCTCTAGCCGTCCAGCATTGGTACACAGTTAAAACGTAGCCGGTGGGTGTTAGTTAAAATGCAGCCGGTGGGTGTTAACGGGCGGCAATGCTCGCAGCAAACACGCAGCAGGGCGAAGGCGGACCAGAAACACATCTGGTGTAATCCTGGTGTTAGGACGTAAGTGCAGAGCATGCGCAGTAATCAAGACACAGCTCCTTTAAAGCCATTAGCTTTCATATTGCTGCATCCTCCGACAACTTGGTGTCCTGTTTAGTGAAAAAAGAAATAAATAAAAATGAACTGAAAACCAAATTATGCAGATTGTTTGCGTATTTTTCTGAACAAAGTACACATTTATTTTTGTTGAACAAGCCTCCTTCACAGCAAAAATCCCAGTGTTAATTCAACTCCAATAGAGTGCATTTGAGTCCAAGATGGATGGGTTGGTCTCTACTGGAGTTGAATTAACACTGGGATTTTTGCTGTGTTATTTCTTTCTGCAAGCTGATTATTTGATGACAGTTGCATCACCTTTACTGCCGTGATGTCTGCTGTATTTGCGCATTAAAATTTATAGCGGTCATATTTTGACTGTCGTTTTCTGAACTAGTGATAGTTTGACTGCTGCTAAGAACCTTTGCTACCTCCAGAGGGTCAGACTCTTTCTATCTTCCGTACAGCCCCAAGCATTTTTAAATCGGTCTCAGTGTACGCAAACTAATCATGATATCATCCACCGTACTCAATAGCAGCAGAATCCCGTCATGTTTCAATCCAAGCATGAGGTAGAACTTAATCAAATTATGTAAGTTCCTCAATTTATCTCCGGCATACTATTTCCTAATTCAAACACGTGGAAGGTTCACGCTATAACAACATTGGTTATCACGTTATTACGCGAAATGTTTTGTGTTATAACGATATATCACGTTATAATGAGAAACGTTTCATGTTTTAACAAGTTGTCGCATTCTAACGTGAAATGTTTCATGTTATTGTTAGATAAATGGTATCTTGTAATAACAAAAAAAAGGTTCTTATTATAATGTGAGAAGTTCTAATGTTGTAACAACCTCAAGATAACTTGTTAAAACTTGAAAATATGTTGTAATAACATGAAAAACATCTTGTAATAAGAAGAAACTTTTCATGTTATTCGTGCTTTTTTCAGGATGGCAGCAATACGCTTCCATACATAACGATACAGCCGACCAATTCCAGCTGCCTAAAATCCAGCTTGAATTTCACAATCTTCTGACAAATCTGATATTTCAGCGGACTTCGTGAACAAAGCGTTTTCTCTCACTCATCCTCTTTACTGTTGTCGGGAAGTTTTGTACATGATTTGTATTGAATTTGGGAGTGAAAAATACAAATGTTCAGTTGTAGGTCTAGGTGAATGTACAGGATAATGCAGACAAGACTCACTTCCTGCGATTCCCCTCAGAATATTGTCCTTTTAGAGTTGATGTCTCATAGCCCATATAATTGCACAGAGAAGTTTAGCCATTTTTAAGGAGTGTTCCCAAGCCTAGTCTTTTTTGCATTTTACACTTCTCATGAATAGAATAATGGAAAAACCAGTGTCAGATTCAAATTTACATGGCAGAAGTACCAGAGAACTGCACAGAATATATACTTTTGTATATATATATATTTTTAATTTTGGGTGTCACGGGATCTTTAACAAAAAAAAAAAAAAGTGTAAGAGAATTTGCAAGAATATCGCTGCATGAGGCCCAATCTGTCTTTAATGTTGTGTTCCAATGAACCGTTAACTTTGGTAATTCCCACTTCACCAGTTGTGAAAAACATTAAAGTCACTTCATGACTCGCGAACATCTTCCATTTCTCTACGTAAATGAACTGGAGATTATTTAAGTGCTTCATTGTTCACCAGTGGTCAGGAAAATGGTGGAAATTGAGGACATCGCTCACTGCAAAGATGACTAGAAAATAGAGCTATGCTGTCTTATCAGAAATACGGTATCATCCACAGAAAAGATTGGAAAGGTTATCATTCACCAGTCATTATAATATGCCGTCAAAAAAATCCGGTAACAGTAGGACACGTTCCTCCATTGTTATTATGGGTGGTTACTGCATACTTAGCTCTCTCTAGCTGTAAGTGACTGTACAGGCTAGGTTTGGCTAGCGAACTACATGCAGTCAGTGTAGTAACCTTAGGTGTAATTTAAATAATCACTTGACAAGGCTGACACTTTTACCTTCTTACATAAGTGTTTACTAAAACTAAACTGCTACTTTAGCCTGTTGACATAAGTCTTGTTCACCCAGGGGGTAATTTTACAGAGCTTGCCCTCTTCTTAACAATAGCTAAATGAAGCTGAGTGCTTAGAGCTATGGTACTGAGAAGCCCATTTAGATGTTGCTTATTCCAAGACTAGGTAGGTTAGTTCTTCATCAGTTGTTCCATAGAACATTACTTTAAATGTTTACAAAAGTAATATGAAATGGAACAATTAAACCTTTACGCACTGCTACTCCAGAATCAGCTGTGGTCACTTCATCTTAACCTGACCCAGCAATAGACCCTCACCACCAGCAGTTTGAAGATGTTTTTGACAGTGAGTGAGTGTGTGAATGTGAATAAGACAACTAATAGTTCATAATTTACATAATGATATTCTGACTCTTTGTTGAGTGGTTGATCGTAAAAAAAAGGATTTATTGGGTGTATTGCATTAGGCACTGCCAAGAACACTGAGAAACAGAAAAATAAAGAATAACATCATGATACATAGTCGTAAAAAATTGGAAATGAAAAGTCGGGGGCGGGGGCCCACACTGATATTCTGTCAGGGGGCCCAGAATTCCTAGCAACTGCCCTGGGTAATTGTGTGAATATGTCACTTTATCCAGCAGTTTTACCTTGAATAAGTTAATTGTTTTGGCTAAAAAAACACCCAAAAAAGTGGAGGTTGTGTATGGTATTCATGCCCAACGTTGAAAAAACGTTGCGAAATCAACGTTGATTCATCTTTCAAAATCAAAACATAATTCAACGGTGATTCAACTATGATCCATGACGTTGATTCAACAGTGAAAAAACCTTAAAATGCCAGCTGGGTCTATGCTTGACATAAGCTATGTTTCCATCCACTTGTCAGTTGAATTATCTGAAGTTCGCCAAAAGTATTCATGCGAATAAAGGCAGTGAAAATGCATTTCCACCTAACAGCATTAAAGCAAATAACTTGTGCGTAATGACGTCACTTGCTGCTATGCGATCAAATCGGTGTATTGAATAGATTTCTGACATTTTAAGCTGTTTCCATTCATTTTCGCACTGAATTGCAGAACTTTCGAGTGAACAGAAGTAGTGTGGTAGCCAACAAAATTAACTAGTTAGCAATAATGGATCGCGTCTCCCAACAAATGATGATAATTGCACAAATTGTTATAGTGCTTATGTGCCAGCTATTAGCAACATGCAAACCATTATCAGAAGGCAACGACAGCATCGAAACACCGTCATGATGCAGTCGCAGATTTATTTGGCAAATAACGTTTCCATCAGCAGTTATCGCTTAAACCTTTTACCGATCAAGAAGAAAATCCGATGAGATCAACCCGTATAAACTTAATGTCGATATCTTGAAAATCAAGTCACATTTCACCGTTTCCATAAGGTATTTTTTATTCGATATGACTTAATTCGCATAAGAACGTGTGGATGGAAACATGGCTATTCTCAAATATTTACCCACCAGTGGCCTTTTGACATAACGAGTTGATAAGCAGCTTCATAGGACCGCTTAGCGAGACTGCAGTTGTTAGGCTTAGTGAAGCCCAGCAATAACTGAAAGCATTGTTCATTTGCACACTGTTACTGTGTGGGGGGAGAAATCATTTGTGATGTTTTATAAAGTTCTTACAGCAGTAAGTTCGAAAAGCCTCGCAGTGCTGTATTTAACACAGTGCACAATGTGTGTCTTCATGAATCACTGTCGGCATTATGCTCCATTTGTGAAGTATTGCCATCAGCAGTAACTATTGCTGTGATATAAATCGAACTCAAAAGTTGTGAAGCGATCCACTGTGAAGAGCTTTTTCTTTGTTAAAGTCTTGATCGCTCGCAGCAGCCATCATGGTAATCAAATAGTGCTATAACTCGAAGACAAAGCTCTATCTCAAAAATCTGGCAAATTTAAATCCAAGAGATCATGGAATTTAACCCATAGGGCCCTATCTTACGCCAGAGTCCCTAAACCCGTTATTTGGGGATTTAGCATTGCGTAAGAGGTGTTCCCCCGCAAAAGTTGCTATCTTGCACACCCGCCTATATCCCTAAAACACCTGCGCTACCCGTTATATTATACATAGGCGTGGTTTGGGCGTTACGCCAGTTAAACCAATCAGTGTGCCAGGTGCCATTGCTTTCAGGAGCAGGCTGCGCTATCCCAAATCCACAAACCGAAACCCGTGATGGAGAGAGGAGGGTCGCCACGTTTCTCCAAAGATGAAGTTAAATTGCTCGTGCATGAGGTCAAATCCAGACAGGGGAGGATCTGTTTTTGTTAAGTTAATCATGAATTGTATTATTTTATTATTATTATTATTATTATTATTTGACACTGACATATTGTTTAATGTTTGGTATGTAATAAAAAAAACATCAAGCCTACCCCTTTTGTGATGGAAACTTTCTGAGGACCATACTGTAAGACCCCACCTGACCTGTCCACGCAGCGGAACCGCATTTTGAGCACGCCAAATGTTCGCTCAATGACAACTCGTGCGCGTGAGTGTTTTCTATTGAAAGCGAACTCACGCACACTTGTTGGCTTAATGTATGGCACCATGCATCACGTCTTTAATGGATAGCCATTGTCACCCAACAGCCACCCATCCAGAGGAGGGTCCCTCTGGAAGACTGCAGGAATGATCGACTGCTCCATAAAAGCGTCGTGGCTACCTCCAGGATGATTTGCATATACATTCAAAATGTAACCCCATGCATCGCAAATCACCTGGACATTGATGGAATGGGTTCCCTCACGATTCACATAGGCACCACTGTTCAGAGCCGGAGCCCGAATCAGAACGTGTGTGCGGTCGACGGCACCCAGAACCCTAGGGAACCCATATCTTGCCAAAAAATCCCGCTTTACCCTGCATTGTCTCTCGGGTGTCACAGGGATGCCAGTGATGTACCTACAGGCATGTCGGACTATGCTGGCAATGACTGCAGTTATAGCCGAGCTTACGGCAGATTGGGTCACGCCTCCAATTGAGCTGAGTGGGTGTTGGAATGACCCACTAGCATAGAAAAATAGTGCCACAGTAACCCTAACAGCAACGGGCAAGGCATACGGACAGCTGGCAGCGGTGTCTACATCATCTCCAACCAGATGACATAATACTACTGGTAACAAAGTTGCGAGCTGTGGAAGAGGCCCATGACTCGCTGGAGCGGCAGCGGTGTCTCCAGCAACAACGGTAGCATACAACTGAGGTTTTGGTATACTATCCTCTAGTGTCATTATTCTACATAAATTATTGGAAAGTACGCCTTCATTAGTTGACACGCGTTTTTCTAATTTGGCCAATCTTTCCACAATGCTCACACTGAAGGTCTCGCTCGGTGTTACTTTAGGTATCCTATTTAAACCTACAGCATAGACGACAAATTTAGGAACGCAATCAACTGTGTCCAAACACTGAATACCATGAATTATGTCACTCAACGTAGCCTCCAAGCTATGCCCTGATGTATCCCTCCTTCGGTGAAACTCGGGGAGAACAGACTCGTCGCCTATATTCCACAACAGTTCCTTTGCTTCAAATATTTCTTCTTGTGAATAAAATGCATGACAACATGCTTTAATTGTTTCCACTGTGGAGTTGTCAATGCTGTGTGCAACAAAAGTAAGCAAAGCATTTAATACAAGTTCGTTGTTGTGTTTCACATTGGTTCTACAATGATCTCCTTCAATTGGTTTCACCTGAGACGGTTTATTTAATTTATTTATTAGTTTATTTGTAAAGGGACAATGTACATTAATAAAAACATTGTAAAAACAAATGTAAATGTACCCAAGTTATCTAGAGGCTAATTTTCATCAGTAGTCCATCTGCCTGATGTTAAAAGGCATCCTATACAAAGAAGGTAACAATAAAATACCACATATAAACAAGGTAACAGGTTGTTGAAAATTCTGATTGTCATCCTCGCAGCTATCGTCGCAGATCATATCCTCTCCAGATATCTTCGACTTAAATTTGTTTACAGAATATTTGTCACTCTTCTCGAGCACTGATATTTGAGAACTGTGCATATTTGCGTGCACGATCATAAAGTCCAAACATTCATCTATGTTATCAAAACCTCTATGTAAGGTTTGAGAAACACGGTTAATCTGTTTTGTCAGTAAAAATGCGGGTTTCTTCTCAAGCACTTTGTATCCGCATTATATCAGCGTCTGTTTGAGTCCACTCCTGGGTGTTATTTTTGATTATCGGTGATTTTCTCACCTCGTAATTTCGCCTAAACGACTTCCCATTTGGTACAGATCATTTTAAGTAATTAAGTAATTCAGTGCTGAGAAACAACAAAAACTAAATGCATTGGCCTTCCAGTGTTATGGTTCTGCCTCATGTGTGTAGTCTTAGTGCTTATTTGTGCTTGTGCTTTACTTTCGTTTTATTTTTCAGCTTTCATTCTGCCGCCTGATGATCGATTCCTCTCTGTCAATCTCCAGTGATGTCAGTGACAAGCATGCCGGGTTGTCCCTTCCGGTTTCTGTGGTATTTCATTCATTGCTTCCACCTGTGCTTGATTCTGGGTCTCGCTAAACTCTGAGTGAATGCGCATCTGATAGGATAATTACTAACCGTACTAACCAGCACTTATTTGAGGGTGATTGTAAATATTTGAGCATTAACCTTAATTCCATGGGTGTTTTCTTTTTGTAATTCCTTAGCTTTCGTTTAAAGCTGATTTTCTCTCGTGGTGCTTTTTACTCGTCATGTTTAGATTACCTTAATCTAAACTGTCTAGTTTGATTGATGGTCTCAGCGCCTTGAGTCATTATGTTTTACCCGGTCCTCGTTAATTTGTTTATTGATCCATGTGTTTTTGTTCCAGTCAGATTTTTTTCGAGTAATTAAGTGAATATAAATATGGCAGAGATGGGAAGAGACATCAACGGAACTTTGTTAGACTCTGCTCTGCATGGTGAAATCTCATTGTGCCTTCCGAGTATTTCCTTTGTATGATTATGGTCTTGTATTTGCCTCGCCCACGCCTTGTCTGCCCCTTGTTTAAGTCTCCCAGTGTGTCCGTCAGTCTAGTTGGGTTCAGTTTTTGTTTTTCTAGTTTAGCCACTCTTGGAGTGTGTTGTTTTTTGCCTTGGGCAGTGTACCTTAGTTTTCCCATTTGTTCAGTGCATGTGCACGGTGTTTTACAAAACCAGTGAAGTTGGCACGTTATGTAAATTGTAGATAAAAAACAGAATACAATGATTTCCAAATCCTTTTCAACTTATATTCAATTGAATACACTGCAAAGACAAGATGTTTAATGTTCAAACTGAGAAACTTTTTTTTTTTTTTTTGCAAATAATCATTAACTTAGAATTTAAAGGCAGCAACACATTGCAAAAAGTTGGCACAGGGGCCTTTTTACCACTGTGTTACATCGGTTTTCCTTTTTAACGTACACTCAGTAAACGTTTGGGAACTGAGGGACCAATTTTTGAAACTTTTCAGGTGGAACTCTTTCCCATTCTTCTTGATGTACAGGATAAGTTGTTCAACAGTCCGGGGTCTCCGTTGTAACCTGCATAATGCGCCACACATTTTCAATGGGAGACAGGTTGACTAAATAGTCTAGTACCCGCACTCTTTTACTACGGAGCCATGCTGTTTAACACGTGCAGAATTGGCTTGGCATTGTCTTGCTGAAATAAGCAGGGGCGTCCATGAAAAAGACGTTTTGGATGGCAACATATGTTGCTCAAAACCTGTATGTACCTTTCAGCATTAATGGTGCCTTCACATATGTGTAAGTTGCCCATGCCTTGGGCACTAATACACCCCCATACCATCACAGATGCTGGCTTTTGAACTTTGCGCCTATAACAGTCCGGATGGTTCTTTTCCTCTTTGGTCCGGAGGATGACGTCCACAGTTTCCAAAAACAATTTGAAATGTGGACTGTCAGACCACAGAACACTTTTCCACTTTGCATCAGTCCATCTTAGATGAGTTTGGGCCCAGCGAAGCCGGGCGGCGTCCTGGGTCATTTGTTAATTGATCCCATTGTAGAGTTTTAACTTGCTGTTGCAGATGTCGAGAACTGTAGTTACTGACAGTGGTTTTCTGAAGTGTTCCTGAGCCCATGTGGTGATGTCTATAAATGATGTCGGTTTTTGATGCAGAGCCTGAGGGATCAAAGGTCACAGGCATTCAATGTTGGTTTGCGGACTCTGCAGTGATTTCTCCAGATTCTCTGAACCTTTCAGCGATATTACGAACCGTAGATGATGAAATCCCTAAATTTCTTGCAATAGCTCGTTGAGGAATGTTGTTTTTAAACTGTTCGACAATCAGCTCACGCATTTGTTCACTTGGTGACCCTGCCCCATCCTTGTTTGTGAATGACTGAGCATTTCAGGAAGCTGCTTTTATACCCAATCATGTCCTGTTCCCAATTAGTCTCACCTGTGGGATGTTCCAGTGTTTTGAGCATTCCTTCTCTAGTCTTTTTTAGCCACTTGTGCTTGCTTTTTTTGAAACATGTTGCAGGCATCAAATTCAAATGAGCTAATATTTGCAAAAAATTACAAAGTTTACCTGCGAACATTGTAACTTGTCTTTGCAGTGTATTCAATTGAATATAGGTTTTTGCCATTGTATTCTGTTTTTATTTGTTCAGTGCATGTTCACTGGTTTTGGGTTTTGTATTTCTGGCCTGTGTGTCTATTTTGTCCTAGTGTTTTGTGTTTCAATAAACACTTTAGTTCCTGCATCTGGTGTTCCCCTGCCTACTTTACATGCAGGACTGGAACCTTGACACATTAGTGCCCTGGTCCTCAAATCACAGTCACTAAGGTCTGAGAACTGCTGGTTTTCCTCACATCCTTTACCTGGGAGTCAGATGAAAAGACAGAATGGCCAATCAGAGGCACTAGGTGTTCATTTACTTACCTGGGATACAAGAAAACATGGGCTGGATTTGGATTCAAGGTCCAGATTTGAGGATCTCTGCATTAGTACCACAATGGTACTAAAAATTAGCGTAATAATTTCTTTCGGTGTTTCCGTTTTCGGCCAAGTGTTTCTCATTTTCGGTTTGGCCGAAAATTTTCATTTTGGTGCATCCCTAGTCTATAATTAAAAATTTTTCCATTCATCTGATTTGGCCTTCAAGGATGAGATGTTAATAAACTGGTATACACCAACAGTTGTTTTTGTTCTTGTCATCCAGGTTGATCCACTTCTTTCCCAGCCTCGCTACTGTCAATAGAGCAGAAGCAAGTTCATTTCACTCATAATGTTATTTAGTTTCTTTCTCCCAAGCAGTTATTTTCCTCACTCATTTTAAATCTGTTTCCCCATCCTCACATGTTTTCACCTGCGACCATGAATTAAAAGGTTTTTTTTTTTTTCAATTTTGTTTCCTTGTTTGATGCACACGTTCAAATGGGACCCGGGGATTCACGGAGTATGAAGACTTTTTTCATTGGAATATGATTAAAACAATTTTGAACAATATTTGAAAATACATTTCTTATTAGCCAACATTTTTGGACATTACGGAGATGAGGTTTCAGCAGTGGTTTGCTCACCTTCTGTTATTATCTGGTTTACTTTATAGTTCACATTTTCTGTTAGTCTTATTCCTCTGTTAAGTTTGTTTTTTTGTTGTTGTAGCCCCTGGACGAAGTCGGGCAGCTACTATGGATTCACACGTGTGTTCTCTCCACTGCCGCCGCTTCCGTAGACACTTTCTTGTCGACACAGTACAGGCTGCAATTTTTGACCAATTACTTTCATATTTGGTATGGACATGTGTTATACTTCGCTTATGACACCTATTGATTTAGCTGGCCATGGCGACAGTATTGGCCAAACAATATGCAAATTAGTGGCAAAACCAGATATCCTTGTGGACGCAGTACAGGCTGCAATTTTTCTCAGATGATTTTCATATTTGGTACAGACATATGTTATACTTTACTTATTGCACCTATCGATTTTGGTTGCTATGGCCACAGTATTGGTCGAATAATGCGCAAAAAAGGGGAGAAGCGGGCCTTCGGGGGCTACACCTATGCGGTTGCGGCCGACCAGACTGTATAGTTTTTTATTACCGTTGCCAGTTCCTTGCACCATTCTCTCCCCCTGTTATGTATTGCTTCATCTGTGTATTTATGCCAGTGCACTTCCCTGTCTGTGAGCTATCACATTTCGGGTGATTTCCGGTGTTTCACAAACTTCCTTCACTTCTCATTTATGCTGGGTTTACACATGACGACAAGTCACGAATACCACAAATCTAAATTCGTGACCGAGGATCACGAATTTGAATTGAATTTGATGATTCCGGGCAGAGGTGTCACGTGCCGTCACAAACTGTCATGACCTGTTACCACGCGTTACGATTAATGGCACGAATCACTGGCGAATCATCACGAATCATTACGCACTGTCACAAATATTTTTGCACGCTGCTGCGCGCCATTGCGAATTGTCACTTTCTGTCACAAATCTGTCACGAATCGGGCGAATTTGGTATATATATGGCACCACAGAATCAGACCAAGGAACGTCAACATACTTTTGCATCTGCTTGTATCACCCCCCCCACCCCAGCTAATATTGGCTCATACCTGTACTTTTCTTTCCTCTCTAATTCTCTACCTGACACTGGTTGCTCCTGCTCTTTCGCCACCCACCACCATCCTCTGGGACTGACTAGCCTTATAAATCGCGGCGGCTTTAAAATTGCGTTCCTTATGCATTTTATCATTACTTTCGGTGAAAAACGTCACTGTCTAGCACCCCTGAAGAGCATATTATGCACTGTGGATGCTATTTTCGGCCGCAATGTACAGAATGTGACAGTATGGGCTCCAAGAACCATCAAGAATACACTACGAATGCTGTCACGCTCTATTATGAATCACCACTAATCACCATGAATTGACACGCTCAGTTGCAAACTCCACGAATCGAGAGTGATTCGTGACATTCGTGGAAGATTTTTTGGCAGCCAAAAACATGCTCCACGAATATCATGAATGTCATTAACCGACACGCGCTGTTAAGCACCCTATTCAGATGCATTAAGTCACATTACGAATGTCACGAATTTGCCACG
Organism: Gymnothorax javanicus; assembly: GCA_029692085.1. Lineage (NCBI taxonomy): Eukaryota > Metazoa > Chordata > Actinopteri > Anguilliformes > Muraenidae > Gymnothorax > Gymnothorax javanicus. The sequence continues at coordinate 178,028,626 of CM056193.1, read as the reverse complement.
AATGACGGGAAAATGATATTCGTAACGCATCGTGCCTATGTGTAAACCCAGCTTTAGCTTCCTTCAACACTAATTACTAATCAAGAACTAATCCCACTAACACTCTATGTTTTGTCTAGTTTATCTACTAATCCTTACTAATATACTAATCCTGTAAATTACTGACATACTAACTTGCACCATTTGGGTTGAAATTATTATTGCATGAACAACTAACTTTACTAATTGGATCTCTCCACTTTCCACACTAATCTGTAACTCCGCCTGCTTTGCCCTCCCAGTCCTTTGTCTTAGTTTATCTCCTCTACTAATCTGTTTTTCCCATCTCTCTTCACTTAGGTACCCGTTGAATGGAGCTGTTGTTGTTTAAGGATGTTTTATGAAACTAGTCTTTGTAATTGTTTCTTATTTTGTATTGTTAATTACCTCTTGTATTTCCCCATCTCAATTAACGTTTAGATTATCCCCCACACCTGTTGCCCTGCCTACTTGTTACCTCCCATGTGTATATATATAGTCCCACTCTGCAGTCTGTTCTTTGTCAGAATGTTGACCTGCTTTATTCAGAGCCAAGTACCCAGTATGCCTGTTTGTATTTAGAGATTCTGTGACATCCTTCTCTCTGACTTCAATTTTTTGCCTGCCCCTTTGGGTTTGTCTGCTCTTCTGATTTACTGGTTTTGATCTCTGCTTACTCTTTGACTTTTGAATTTTGGTCTTCTGTTTGGATTTGTTGCCCTGTGATCTTCCGGTTCTGACCCTGCCTGAATAAAGACCACGATTCTGCTTTTTCCCTGGCTCACATCTGGTCCTTTTTGCCTGGGCGTAACACTGTCACTTCACGCACGGGTTTACCCATCTTTGCACAGAAGTGTTTTTCCTACTATTTGGAAAAATCTGCTCTTACAATATCAATTCGCAAAGATGTGAGGGCATCTGGCTTTTTAAGGGCATGGGAGACGATGCTTTGACTGGTTTATTTCATTTTACCACTGAAACACGCTTATGATAAAGAAATTAAGTACGTCCCCTTTGAACCTTGCGCCTTACTTCGCGCCCTGATAACCCGCTGTTAAGGCGTATCCAAATCAATATATGCTACTTTAAGTGCACTTGCATCAGGCACTTCAGACCATGCGCTTTAATCATTAAAATAGGGCCCATTCTCTTCCAAGCCAGTTTTTTACATTGTCATATGCCTTTATACTTTTCCATTACTGCCTTAACTGTTGAAAGGGATATTTACTACTAATTAGCTATTTCCAAATTTGTGAAGTGCAACAACTTTCACATCATTGATGTATTATTTTGTCCAAACCACGTGATGGATTACTAAGGATAATTGGCCTGCATGTCACCTTTGTTTAAAACCCTCCTCCACTGCTTGGTCAAATCTGACCGATTTTAAAGCTTTCCTGAAGCATAAACTGTGTTTTTCATCTGATTGCCTCAAAACCTCATGCTATCCTCCACACCAGGCACCTGAACATACAAAATTGCTGATTGATATTTTCATTGAATTTTGAGATTTATTCAACTTTGTTACATCTTGGTGTTCCTGATCAAAAATGACCGCCATAGGAAATGAATGGACAAGACTACATTATGTTCTTCCAGCAGATGGAAAACATCCCCATACACACATCGACACACTCTCCCCCCCCACTACCACACATCCACACTCCCCCTCACCCCCACTGTGAAGCTGTCTGTACCTACTGTATTCACACTCCTAATGAGTACTCGTTTACCACAAAGACTTTTTGTTTCTTTGAGAAATGGGTAATGTAACTTAAATGTTATCATCATTGAAACATTTCTCTTTGAGACAAATCTTACAAAAACAATCAAGGCCACTTAAATTGAGAATAAATAATGTTTTACCTGCAAATCATAGGTTACTTGGCTGCATGTACTATTATCAAGGACTGCAATATAAGCAACAACATTTACTTTATTTAGGTTTTAATTGTATGAAACATATTCTGAAAGTTACATTTTGAAGAATGATTACACCAGAGCACAAAATTTAATGTCCTCTTAGAATTCATACTCTTCTGTGATGCTGTTGTTGACCATTTTCATATTTTTATGACCCTTGTGGACTGTTAAAGTGTGCAGCTTAAAAGGGCTCCCTTCATCCTCTGGATTATATGTTATTTTATATTTGCACTTAATAATGTAATTGGAGTCAGTTGAAAAAACATTTAGGGCTCTAATTTCTTGGCGCAGCGCAGGGTGGCGCAGCCCAGGCAGTGGTAATTTCGTCCGGTGCAGCCCGCGCAGTGGTAATTTCATACGGTGCAACACCGTGCACAGCCACTTTTGCAATTTGGTAGACGGACGTGCGCCAAGATGGGTGTGGCGGTATAGTAGGGGAAAGTGTCACATATTCATCATGACGCAGTGACCATTTCGTGGATAAAGGCTCCGCAGAAAGTGCGCAGAGAGCTCGCCAGCTCCAACCTGGTTTACTTTCTGGCAGTGGTAATTTGGCTGACCGGCGCACAGTGCGCACACGTCACCGAAACCTCACAGGCAGGTTTGCAGAATGTCTGGCACATTTCAGTGCAATAAATAATTACAGCAACCACTATTTAATGTAACTATCTGAATCAGCACATAAATTATAGTATCTATGTCGATTGTCCTGATGTCAGATCAAAGAGAGAGAGCGAGAGAGAGAGATGTGGGCGCGTGAGTGCGTATGTAGGCTATGTGGGTATGTGTCCTTCAGCTGCTTTCACAACGGACGCGAAACAAATTTTTCACACGACTGATTACATTCAAAGTCAATGCAAAGAGCGTCTTTGCATTGACTTTGAATGTAATCTGTCATGCGAAAAATTTGTTTCGCGTCCAGTGTGCAAGCGGCTTAATACTACTATTATTGTCACTTAGGTTTTATCGTTTTTAGTGGGGGAAAGGAATACAGCCTGATTGCTATGATCTCGTACTGAATTAAGATCACATATTGAAGCTAAATCTGTAACATATCTTGCATTGTTGTCCATGCATGTTAATCCCAAAATTTTAAGCAGTAACAGGGTGTAATAATAGGAACACGCTATCCATTGTTTCTCTTCCCAATGATGCAGGCAGAAGAAATAAATGAGCAACCGTCGTATTTCATTCCAACTTCATGAGTTTGAATGATCTGACGTAGTTTCGTTTCGAAATTCCATTCAAGTTCGCTAATGGTAATAATTCGAGAATGCCCTAGCTAGCCAGCTAACTAATATTCGTAATGCTTTATATAGATGTAAGCGGGCAGAAAACATGCCTGAAGCAGCAAAGTAAAATGCAACATTAACGCATCATGCCAGTGGCAGACAGAGGCTTCTTTATTCCAACACTTTAAAAGTGAGGAGAGGAGCTCATTTGATTGGTGAAGATTTGAATCGGCTGTGTTAAACCCACTCACGCCTTCTCTCCTCCCTCTTTGCCACTTGCGCCAGCAGGAGGGACAGAGGCGGGACAGAGGAGTACTTGCGCCGGGCACGAAATTGAAAAATACGCCTGGATACACCCAGTTGGCGCAGCGCTCCCCCCATTCGCCACGCCTGCACCTGGTCAACGAATTTAGAGCTCTTAGTCTTAGGCAGATTTTGGCAGGGAAAGGCAGGGAAAATTCACTTGTCACTATTAGCAATTATAAACTTGCCTGTATACACTATAAAATGGATATGTTATCAAAACCAGCACAGAGAGCTTTATATTTATTATTTTATACTTTGTGATATATAAAGATGATGCCCAGTTGAACTGTTATGAATAACTGCAGTCCTCTATTTGCCTGTACAAAATAACTCAGGTTCCCTGTTGAATGGTATGGAGCGATGCTCACACTCCTGTATGTGTGTATACATTAGGATAGATGGGGGGCGTTAATCTCTTGGCAGAGATGTGTATTTTGCGAGAGCAGTTTAGATTAGAAGTTTGTACGGGTGTTTTTTTTTTTTTTTGGTGGGGGTGTCAACATTGGGGATGTCACGTCCCCTGCAACCCCACTGCTTCCTAAGCGCATGCTAGACCGTATGCCTTTCAGCCCAAACGTGATGTAGACATCGATTCAGCGGCGGAAAGTGACTCAGGATCAAGCACAGCAGATGAGGAGTCTGAACCTGACGAAGAGCGAAACCGTGTTGGAAACACCGACTGGTGCTCGTGTGGCCACTGTGGTGCCCTTTGTTCTTAGAATGTACAATTATGTAAAATTACCTCCAGCACAGGTGTTCAGAATTCCCAAGGAGCAGCTCTGTTCTGAAGTTGTACTTCTTTTGCTCCTTCCTTGCCTTCAACACGTAGTCTTTGGCAGTTTTCCAGTGCTGCAGTTGGAACATCTTTTTGCCATCTGTTGTGGTTGCTTGTTGGAGATTAGTATTTAAGTTGTGTTCGACAGCAGCCAACTGCAGCCTCGCCTGAGATGTTGCATGACCATATTTCAACCTTTTTGGGGCATTTTGTTGTACAACGAGTGGACAATCTCCAAATTCCCAGTGTGTATCCCTTCGGTGACCTGAAAAGAAATAAATGAAATGCCCAATTTGAGTGAAAAACAACACTCTTCACTTTGTATAGTTTCCAATTAAATGAACAGGAAAATGTAAAGCTGTCCAGGAGGAGGCCACAACTACTGTAAGCACTGCACTTATGACGAGGTCAATGTAAACCCTGTCCCCCCCTTGGTCAGGGGATCGACACTTGTTCATCTCAGAATTTCTCCTCAAAAAGACATCACAGGCAAAGGTTTAGGGTCTGTTTTAACCAAGTAGGCAGTATTTCTCTCAGATTTCCATGTTTTTATTCTACTACCCTTTGGTAATCAAACCTTAGTTGTTACTTACCTTATAAAGTTGCTTTATTGGTTCTTGTCCCCAACAGCCTTTTGCAGTGCTTCATAACCACTGGAAGTCTTCTTCAGCCACTGGATGCTCTTCATCTCTTTCCTGTCATATGGCGGGTGTTCACACTTACAGAATTTCTCCCCAGTGACCCAGCTGTGCTGATTGGTAACATGAAAGAGCAAAGAGAGTCATTTCTCAATCAGCAATTCCGGGTCTCCTCCACACGTTGCCGCGCAGTACCACAGGTGATTGCACACAGCATTCACCCAAGCCAGCACCTCCTCATCCTTGATGGCTGATAGTTTTTACGGAGGCCTTTCACAAGATGCCACAGATCCAAATCATGTTTGATTTGGGGATGATTTGTGGACATCTGCTTGGCGATACCAACATGGCGATCGGTAGCCAGAACTCTGGTGGAGGCTTTTTTGTCCTGAAAGAGGAAAATAAAAGACAGCTCATAATACAGTATTTTTAACATGCTTCATGGGCATTCATTCAGACAACTGTGGGTATTTCTAGAAATTCATTTGCCATTGTGCCCCATCTTCATTTCTTGTGGTGCCCTCTCAAAAGCCAGAAGCGGCATAATGAGGCCCAATGCTGTTTAGCTGAACCCCTGCAAATCCCACAAACTACCACTTGAACACTTTGCTGTCCAGTTTTTTCAGGCAGCATTTCAGCCCCTCCGCTTCCAGCCAATAGCTGTTCTTGACCTCTGTGACATGGACTGTCTGTTACTCTACGATTAAATCAGAGTTCGTATCAAGCATAGTGTAGGTCCCAAGCGTAGCATTGTGTCCTGGGCTGTCACATCTCCCATCGCCGGATAGTTCAAGCAGCTGTTTCTGTATTTCTTCTATCACTTTGGCCTGGTGAGCATTCCACAACTTATTGCATTCTGGGACAATGTACGCACGCTGAATGTTGAATGCCTCCCTCTCGCCAACCATTTTCAGGCCTAGGCAGTTCACCATTTCCAGGGTTTGCCGAAACGAACCTCCAGTGGCAAAGACAAGCGCATGGGAAAAGAAGGTTCCCCATATACATGTGATTCACCATTGGTTGGGAATTCCGTACATACCTGTGATCCCTGAGACAGTTTGTTTCAACAGTCAAGGCAGAACCACTTATTTTCTGGTTTGGTCGTTCATTGAGAAGCTGGTCACATCAGGCACAGGACATGCACGGAATGATAGCATGAGTTGTTCCTTGAAACCGATGAACTTGTCATCTGTGATGGGACTAGATGTGCCTGATGGAGCACTGGAGCTTGCAATATCAAAAAAACGCAATCGGCAATCTGTGTTGGTGCACAGTGCTGTTTTTGGCTTAGTAGTTTGTACACCTGGGTGCAATACAATGCATGCTCTCATGCTATTAATGTTATTGTCCGTGATTGTCATAAAAATTTATTTTCATGTCTTTTGTCATGCAAGTTGTGGGCCATGGCAGGCAATTGTGTTGAAGCAAGTCCAAACAATGACGTCACCGTGCGCGGTGGGTGCTGGGGCTTTGTTTTGCGGTAAATTTGAAATTAAAAATGCGCATAAACACAGGGGATTTTCGGCTTTTTGTCAGTGTCGAAAAAATTTAAAAATAACGGTCCTACAATACTTATTCGACATGCTCTTGTGTTTCCTGTCCCCTTTAATGATTTAAGCACACAGTCTGAAGCGCGAAGCGCAAGTGCATTTAGGGCGTGTCCAAATCCATTTTTGCTAGTTTAACAGTGGGTTATCTGGGCGCGTAGTAAGGCGCTCAGTGCAAAGGGGTTGGATTTAATCTCTAAATTAAACATAGGCGTGTTTTGGGTGAAACATGGAATAAACAAATCAGAGTGCCATCTCCCATTCCCTTTAAAAGCTAGGGGGACTTGTACCCTGGCGGATAGCTATTATGAGGGCGGACTTTACTGCCCTGATAATAATAATCAAAAAACAAAAAAACTCTTTACTGCATCAGAATGAGGGCTGCTCGTGAAGTGAAAGCGCGCAGGCAAAACATTGTTTAATGTATAAAAACCTCATCACAGCGATCTTAAAATTTTAATATAAAATATTTTTAAAATTGCTCAAAATTATTTAAATCATATCCAGGTGTTAAAAATCATAACAGTGAATCCCCAGGGCCGCAGTTGAACTTTGTATTACATTACAACTTGTGCATAAAAGAAGCAAATGAAAAATAAAGGTTTTATTTCAGGGTCGCTGGTAAATAAATAAATAAATAAATATGCGCTGGTGGGGAACGACTACGAGAAATTAAAATGAGTGAGAAAAATGGATAGAAAGAAACAAAACTAATGTTTTATTTCATCACATACCGTAACCCCTTGAATAATATCCAACAGGAGAAACAAGAACTTGTTTCCACTTGTCTTGTCTTGCAGGTCGAGTCCAATATATAGAAGAAATTTGGATTAATTACAGACGGAGACGACAATGTCATCCATTGCTTTTTCTAAAAGTGCCGGTTTTTAAGGCTACTTTGTTTGGCAGCAAAACTGTAAGTAATAAATCCATTCCATGAAATCAGGGATTTTGCATTTGATAAAGGAAACAGGCCAGCAGACACCGTATTAATGGATCAGGTTAGATTAAATTGTTTTCTGTGTTTGCATCATTGCAGATAATGGGGTCTACCCATGCAGGACTTCTCCAGACTTATGAGGCGCATTTTCAGCACTTTAAACATTTGTTCAGTTGCAGTTTGTGTTTCGTGCAACAGACGGAAAATCCATGCATTATTCAGACACTATATGCCATGTATTTGATATTTTGGCCAACCATTGTCGCCGGGAAAACTTTAAAGAGAAAGTTCACGAGATCTGCAGTAAAGGTGCTTAGTCAAAGAAGAACCAAAAAGAAGGATTTCCTATCCGAGGAGACTCTCAGAGTGGTGGAGGCACGTAGAGAGGCCAGACTGAGAGGCCAGCAAGATGAGTAGAGACGTCTGAACTCGGTAAGAAACAAGCAACAGTGGCTTGACACACTTGCAGACACCGCAGAGTCAGCTGCACACGCAGGGAAACAGGGCACCCTGTACAAGTCACTCAGAACCCTCTCAGGGAAGACAACCCCTCCAAAAGCCTGTGTAAAGGCCCTGGATGGATCTGGCCTAGACACACCAGAACAACAGCTGGAACTTCTGCTTAATCGGCCCCCACCACCTCCGTCTCTACAGCTGGATGCCCTAGCCATCCTGGTTGCAGAAGACAACTCCATCTCAGTTGATCGCCACACCGCTGATGAGGTAGAGAAGGCTATACGTAAGCTCCAGCCAGGTCGTGCTGCAGGCGCAGATGGCATTACCCCAGAGCTGCTGATATACGGAGGCCCTGCTGTACTAGAACGGCTACACTCCCTGATATCCTCTGTGTGGAGAACTGAAACTGTCCCCACAGACTGGTTACATGGAGTCATTCTCCCCTTCTGGAAGAAGGGCCCGAAGGACATCTGCAGCAACTACAGGGGCATCACTCTGCTGAGTGTTCCAGGGAAAGTGTTCGCCCATGTCATCCTCAACAGACTGCGCCCACTCCTTCGGAAGCAACGACAGGAACAGAGTGAATTTACTCCAGGTCGCTCTACAGTTGACAGAATCCTGACACTCAGGCTCCTGGCAGAGATCAGGAAAGAGCACAGGAAGCCTTTCTATGCTGCCTACTTGGACCTGAAGCAGGCCTTTGACTCTGTAGACAGACAAGCCCTATGGAAGATTCTTAAGATCCTGGGAGTGCCAGCAAAGCTTGTGGACCTGCTGTCACTCCTCTACTCCAACAGTTTCCTGCGTTAGAGTAAACAGGCTGCTGTCAGCTGTCTTTGACATCAACAATGGCGTCAGGCAGGGGTGTGTTCTTGCCCCAACCATCTTCAATACTGCCATCGACCATGTGATGAGAACAACTGTGGCCCAGAGTGCATGTGGAGCCAGCTATGGGAATGTGACCATCTCTGATCTGGATTATGCAGAGGATGTGGCCATTCTCGCCGAGCTAATGCAAGCACTTCACCTTGCTCTCCAAGTCATGGACTCAGCAACCCAACCACTTGGCCTGACTATAAGCTGGCAAAAAACAAAGATCCAAAGCCTAAGCGACTTTGAACCTCCCCCAGCAAGCCCAGTAATTGGCACCCAGGAGGTGGAAGTAGTGGACAAGTTTTGCTATCTTGGCAGCACGATAACTTCTGACTGCAAATGCACCGCAGACATCAAGATCCGCATAGGTCGTGCCACCACAGCTATGGCATCCCTGGGCACAATCTGGACAAACAGTTGCCTCTCTACCCACTCCAAGCTCAGACTGTACAATAGCCTGGTGCTGTCCATCCTGCTGTATGGTGCAGAGACTTGGACTCTCACAGCTGCTCAAGAATGGCTCTTAGATGCCTTTGACACCAAGTGTTTGCAAAGGATCCTGAGGCTCCAGTGGTACAACTTCACCTCAAATGCCACCTTACAACAGAAAACTAAACAGCCACCAGTCTCCAACTTAATCTGGACAGCCCGCCTACGACTCTTAGGCCATATAGTCAGATCATCTCCATCCCTTGAGCTGGCCCACCTGCTGAGGGAGCCCACCCCAGCCCAGTGGACCCGTCCCAGAGGCAGACCTAGGCATAGTTGGTGCGACATGCTGAAGACTGATCTGAGGGCCGTAGGACTCAACACCACAGCAGCCTGGGAAGCAGCCCAGGACAGGCCGAGATGGAGGTCCATCTGTCGAGGCGCTACGCTTCTTCCCGGAGCCAGCGAGGATGAGTGATGAGTGAGTGATTGTCGCTGAACAGCCATCCTTCCAGGTGGGATCCTCTGGAAGACAGCATGAATTACAGAGTTTGCCAGTATTAAAGAGTTGTGGCTTTATCCAGTGTAATCTGCGGATACCCATGTGCATAACCTCACATGTTGAATCGCAAATTATCCGATTGAATAGGTTCCCTTACGATTAAACTAGCCTGCATCACAGCATGCTCTGATGTGGGTACGTGGAGCAATCGCACTCACTATGCTGACATGTTTTTTTTTTTTTAATGTTGTGAAAATTATCTTTCATATTGTCCTTTTTTATTTTTAATTGTTTGCTTGTGTGGGCGCTGCAGTTCGTCCTTGTGCAATATGTAACAAGCAGAGGGTACGCGTGTTATGCACTCGCTGACAAAGCGCATAATACTCATAATAATGCACCCTTAAAATTGCTGTTAAAAACTGACTATTGACTATAGACCAGGTTTTTGCTGGTCGATGGCGCAAGAGCTTTGCGCTAGCTCAAGATAGCAGCAGGCCAGCATTGTGCCTGACCACACCTCATTTTAAGATCAACACGCCCATGGGCGCTCAATTTGGCGCAAATGAATTGGCTATTTATGCAGCGAGGACGCTGAACGGGAAATTCATTTTTGCGCCCCATTGCGCTGGGTGTAAGATAGAGGCCTTTGACTTTCACCAGTATACAGTAGTTGATGAAATTTATGTCTCAAATATTGTTTTAAACTTTGTGATAAACTGTAAATATACTACTCAAAATTTGATAGGAATCATAGGAATTTTTTTGAGAAATGACATGCAAATTTGGTAACTGCCACTGATGAACTATATATTGGATAAATTACATGCAGTCAGACACAAAACACATTTGCAGGTGCATTTAATGACATTACATGAGCGTGCAGCCTCACACTTTTGGCTTTCACGAACACTTCATGGTTTCACCTCTGACATGTAAAGTGAAAACAGACAGTGTTCGTTTGATGTTTCATTACCACAGTTAATGTCAATATCGGGTATGGCCTCCCACAGCTTGTATGACGGCTTGACAACGTCGGGTCATGCTGTCAATCAGAACCCGGATGCTTGCAATTGGAATGTTGTTCCATTCTTCAACAAGGGCATTTTCGAGCTCTTCTAGAGTTGTGGGTTGTGCCCTACGACCGAAATGGCGACCTGCAGCATGTTCCACACATGCTCGATAGGGTTTAGGTCCGGCGAACGCAGCGGGCCAGTCCATGCGGACAATTGTCTCCTGCTCTAGGAATTGATTCACCACCCTAGCATGATGGGGGACGGGCGTTATCATCCATCAAGATGAAATCAGGGCCAACAGCACCAGCGTATGGTCTTGATACACATTGAGGATCTCATCCCTGTACCGTCCCCTGTCATCGTCCCTCTCCCCATGACATGCAGGTCCGTTCTGCCGTTCCTGCTTATTCCTCCCCAGACCATAATTGATCCGCCACCATAATGGTCGTGTTCGTTGATGTAGGCATCATTAAATCGCTCACGTTGTCTTCGCCACACCCGTTGCCTCCTGTCAGTAAAGTCCAAGCAATATCGGGACTCATCAGTAAAGAGAACTGGAGCCCAATCGTTGTGTATCCATGTGACATGATCGTGAGCCCAATCAAACGGTCACGCCTATGACGACGATCAGTGGGATTGAACACATGGCCTTCTTGAGTTGAGGCAGGCAGTATGAAGGCGATTCCGTATCGTCTGAGTGGATACCCTGACCCCGAGGCGTTATGAAGGTCATTTCGTAGGGTGGTGGCTGTCCAGAAAGGATGACGTCGTGCCTGAAGTGTGAGAGAAAGTGGTCTTGTCGTTGTGTAGTCGATCTCTGACGACCACCCCCATGACGGTGTGCTGCTGTACCAAACATTTGATGCCGGTTCCACGCTCTGTTCACAGCGCTTTGGCTGACGTTAAGTGCATTAGCAACGTGACGTTGTGAGAAGCCAGAGTCAAGCATTCGATGCATCTTCCCAATTGCTCTGAAGTCAATCGGCGTCTAAGGCGTTGAGGAGACATTGTTATTGCTAAATGTAATGCAAAAAATTTTGGAACTTCCAAATTTTCACCAACAAGCAACACACACGTCTGAGTTGAAATGGTGAAGTGTTAGTCAAAGCCAAAATGTGAGGCTGCACGCTCATTTAATGTCATGAAATGCACCTGCAAATGTGTTATGTGTCTGACTGCATGTCATTTATCCAATATATTGTTCATCAGTGGCAGTTACCAAATTTGCATGTCATTTCACAAAAAAATTCCTATGATCCCTATCAGATTTTGAGTATAATTACTGAGTCCCCTCTTTGCCTGAACAAAATGACACAGGTGCCCTGTTGAATGGTATGGAAGGATGTTCACATCCCTACATATATGTAATTAGGACAGAAAAAGATCATTGTCAATAAGTTGTGACATAGTTGAACATGAAGGTAAGAGAGGGTTTTAAATATTTTGCCAGAGCTTTAGTATCACACAGTTTCAGTATCAGTAACACAGATCTCAAATACTGTCAATTCTATCAGCTCCTCTGATTAACACTCTAGGCAATTGGTAGGTGTGTTATAAAATCAGGGCATGCATGATATCACATTATCGGCATACAAAATGGAGTACAAGACCTGTATGATGGAAGAAAATACAAATGATTGAAAGTAAGGGTTTTTTTTTTTTTTTTAGTCTGTTACCATTAAAAGTGATAATCACCAGACCAGTTTTCACACAACTTTCACACTGTCTATCAATTTTTCACAATATTTGTGTGCTCAGTCTCGACTTATACTGATGCACATTACAGGAAAAAGGTCCACTCTTGAACTGTTTGGAATGACAGAGGTTCCCTGATGGCTGGTAAATACTAACAGAAGTTCCTTCTTACGGAGCGACCTTCACACTCCAGCATGAATGAAATGGAGAAACAGGCAAAATTAATTACTAAAATTACAATGTTTACTTGATAATTAAAAAATTGTTTATGTACCAAATATCAAGGCTCAATTTTAGTAGATGGCTTAACCATTTTCAAGCTTGACAGTTTATTAAATGAGGAGCTACCCAGAAGGTGAGGAATTAGCATGAGTCTTTCATTCATGACCTCACGCATGAGCAACACTTTATAACATTAACTAAGGTAAGTACATCATCATGAATTGCAACGTTGTATATGTAAAACATTGGCTGCAAAAAATTGGACTATTTAACTGAACCAAATCCAAATCCTACCTCATAGCAGACATGATGAAACTAAAATTTAGTGACTTTAGTGAATTGAGTTTATCATGTTTGTGGCCCTTCACATAAATGGTGAACCATTTCATTTTTACTATCCACTGTGGGTCATGCTACATTAACTGAGTTTGAGTTTTGAGTTTAATCCTTTAGCAGTAAAATTTGCGTCTGGTATTACTGAAAAGGTGCCAGCATAAGAAAGTTTTCTTGTATGTAACCAGGGGTTAAAGTGGGCCGAAACGGTCCGGAACTGCGTTCCGCCACCTTAGTTTGAATTGAAATATTTATTTGACTAAAGCTGCTTTTCACCAGGCGAAAGCGATTTTTAAGACGACAGATTACATTCAAGTCAAGGCAAAGACGCGAATACACTTTGCGTTGACTTTGAATGTAATCTGTCGTGCGAAAAATCGTTTCACGTCTACTGTGAAAGCGCCTTAACAGTAGCGCCAAGGACTACAGATCATTTTCGCATGCTGCTTTCAATTACTGCCTGCCTGCCACTCTCTCAAAAGCACCAAGATGCTCAACAAATCAGAGCGCAACATCAGTCTCTGCTCGCCCCGTCTTCACTAAAACGCAGCTCTATCGTACGCTGTATTTCAGTTGAATGACTGCATTGGTCACGTACCAGCCTGCGAGGAATGGTCAATGTTTCAAACGGCGTTTATAGCCAAAGTAAGTGGATTTAGTAGAAGTCGATGGTGAAGTTTTGTAATATTCAACAATTCAAACCGGCCAACTAAAAGAATTTAAATTTAAAAAGGGTTAACGTTAGCTGCTTTAGGCTATGTGCAAAATGCTAACCAGGCTGCTTACCAGCTGGCTAGTTCATTAATAAAATTATTAGCGATTCAGTCAAAGTCTGACAAAGGCTAAATTGCACCGATAGTTATGCGAGCAATGTTGGTTTGTGTTTCTGGCTCAGCAGTAACGTTACTTGTGCATATCTTTCCTTGACATCTACAGTCGCCAGCTAGTTAGTGGCAGAGCAACTTGAAAATCATTGCACTGAGCAGCACGTTTTAATGTAGCTGGCAAGCAAGCTATTATGCTGGCAGCATTGCAGCGTCCTGTACTATCCAGGGATGCGTTTCCCAAAAGCATAGTCACTAACTGCATTAGAGCATAAAATTATGAGAGATCCATTTTGATACATCTAGCCATAATTTTGCATTGGAAATCTGAACATTTTGGAAGTAGAATATGGTTTATGTGTGCAGTGTAAGGACAGTGTTTTGAAATCACTAAAAGATTAATACATTTCTGTTACTTGTTCATTTTGGTAATTATGTAATAGTTATTTTGATTAGTGTTGTACCGATACCGATACCAGTATTCAACAATTAATAACCAGCCAACCAAAATAATTTAAATTTAAGGTAACTGGGTTACGGTCGCATAGGCTACAGTATTTTGTACAATCTGACTTCTATGTAAAGGGGGAGACAGCGAGTTAGAAAAAACACGAGAAAGAGAGCTTTATCGTCATCACATCACATGCAGGCAAAGCAAGATACACACAAGAGGTGTACAGTAAAGAATTACACGTAGGCAACTTCGTTACAGTACTTAAGTAGTTTTTTGAGGATTTGTACTTCACTTGAGGTTTTTTTTTTTTTTTTTTTACCAGGACTTCTACTCTACTACATTTAAAAAGATAAAAAGTATGCTTTTTCTTGTTCTTTGACAATGGCCACTTCATTAACAAATTAAAATATGTACTGTATATAATTCATCATTTAAGGATTATCTGGATGCTCAAGAAGAACGACAGTGTTCGCAGGGTATCTTAAGCGTTTTGTGCAGATGTTTCTGCCAGCAGACAAGCTGCAAATTTAAAATTACATATTCTATCACTAGATGGCACACCGGATCAGTTATTGAATATTTACAAGCAAGCTAGTGGCAGCACCCACAATCACACACACAGAGACTTAGAATTGTGAATCTTCTTATTTTACTACAAATATATTAGTAACATATGGTTTCCTTAAACATTTTAGTTGTGGTTAAGTTAAATCTTTTTCATTTGTCATTTGTGTAATTGAAATATGGCGATACCACACACTTTAAGTGATGCCTTGTTTGCTTGGAAAGCCATTATTGACTTTAGTTGGATTAAGAATGCCTATGAATGTGAAGAAACTATCTGTGCCAATTAAAGTTCTACTGACTTTTTATGAAGTTGGGATCCATTTTGCCTATGCAGCGAGTTTACTTTTCATTTGTCAAGCTTCAGTAATGTTTTGCCTCATTTGATGGCAGTGCTAAAAGGCTTTTTGTCGGGCCTAAATACAGAAAATTTTTTAGTTGGCCTAATCTTTTTTTTTGGAAATGGCCATGTGTGAAGTTTGATATTGGCCTCTTTTTAGGCTTGTTATAAAAAGAAAATAAAACCTGATTCGAAATTGTCATTGTATTTTCCTGGAAAACATTTCAGAAAACTTGTTCATTTTCGTATCGGTTTTTAAAAAGTGGTATCGATGCATCCCTAGTTTTGATTTATTGTTTTAGGAAATGAAAAATACTGTAACAGTAGAATATCTTCACTGTCATACTTCCCATTATTCTGCAAGTTTTCAGCCAAATCCATCCCTGCTTTTCTGTTGTTATGCCCACTTCCTGATTAGGTGAATACGAAAATTCAATGTCATAGTCCCAATGGGCCAAAAATAAAGCAAATACAGTTATTTGCAATCATTAGTGTCATTGTCCCCCACTGTGCCGCGATACCGAATTTTAGGGTTCCCCCACCTGTCAAATCCCACTTTAACCACTGTATGTAACAGCAATATTATTACCTAAAAGGTGTTTATATTGCTGTTTTTAAATTATTATTAAAATGTTTACACCTTTTCATCATTTTTTTGTTGATGCAAATTACAGGGGGGAAAAAAATCAAGTGCAGACAAAGACACAGAGACTGGAATTGATTAAAATATATTTATTCTATGTACAGGATAAGGGCATTGTGTTATATCGCTATATTGATAACAAAACAAAGCAGTACAAAGAAAGTAACAACCATGCAGAACTAAAAAATATATCAATATTTCTCGTAAGAGTTGTAGTTACAGAAATAATCAAGTTATCAAAAATTGTTCCAGTGTTATGACATAGTGATGCTCAGTTTACTGTACTTGAACTACCACTGTTGTGACCCTCACACTGATGCTCCATAATGCGAGCTCGCAGTGTTCAGGCACATGACACCGATAATCCATAATGCGAGCTCCCAGTATTCAGGCACATGACACTGATACTCCAAAAAGCGAGCTCCCAGTATTCAGGCACATGACACCGATACTCCATAAAGTGAGCTCCCAGTATTCAGGCACATGACACCGGTACTCCACAATCTGAGCTCTCAGTGTGCAATACCAATAGTAAGAATGATAATCATAATTAAAAACAACAATTATAATAATAATCATACTAATATAATACTAACAAGTAGACATGGTCAACAACATCCCCGCCAAAATGTCTTCTGTGAAGATACTATGAACAGAGGCTCCCAAAAATGCCAGAAGGGCAATAACTGTGGAAAAAATAATCGTGTGCTTCTTATTTTCGAACTCCATCAGGGTCTTTATGGTCTTAAGCTACACACCAAATTTGGTTATCCTATCTCAAATAGTTTCTGAGAAAAGCTGTCCCCTTTAGAGATACCGTGGACAGAGTCCAAAAATAGGGATCAAGGGCAATAATTGCAGGAAAAATAATCGCGCACATCTCATTTTCGAACTCCATCAAGGCCTTTATGGTCTGAAGCTACACACCAAATTTGGTTGTCCTATCTTGAATAGTTTCTGAGAAAAGCTGTCCCCTTTATCTCGGACGGACACACGGACAGACGGAGCTCAAACCTATATCCCCCTCACACTTCGTGGCGGGGAATAATAATATTAATCCTACTATTGCTACTACTACTACCACTAAAAATAAGCATGAAATACTCAAATCCCCCGCCAAAAGTCACCACCTCTCTACCCAGAGAATACATGTAGAAAGTTTCGTAAAGAAATTCGAAACGGTTTTCGAGTTATGCTCCGGAAACGAAATGTGACGGAAGGACGGTCAGACGGACAGCATGTAAACCTATATCCTGCTCCCACTTCGTGTGACGGGGGATAATAACAACAACAATAGCAGCAACAGCAACAACAAGAACAATAATGCACTTTTAATTCAAAAAACTAGAAGGATAAAAGACTATAACACATAACATAACTTTACAATGTTATTTACAGAGACCCAGTATTCCCCCATGAGCAAGCACTTGGTGACAGTGACAAGGAAAAACCCCCTTTAACGCCCCGTTCCCACTATCACGATCAGGACCACGATTGGCATCGTAGGGTGGAACGTGGAGCTATCGTGCTGATCGCATCTCATCATATTAGATCACATCATTAATCGTGGTTGTCGTGGCCAGCGTGGAAATTTTTTTGACAGTCAAAAATTTTGCCACGATCACCGCGATCAATTTCTTGATCGTGCTCATCGTATCTGATCACATCAGAACGCAACCAAGCGTGGATATCAATCGTGTTAATCGCGCTCGAAAATTGCCGGCGTTCTGCTGTGATGCAGTGCGATGTGATGCGATATGTTAAGCTTAGTTACGCTCAGTTAAATATCATAGCTGGTGACCTAAGATGACCTGTTACAATGACGTCACAATTAGATACGCTTAGATGCTTGCCCATACGGTCTGATACGGAAACGCCTGATCTGCTACGATGTGTTACGATGTGATCCCAAGCTAATAATTAGCAGACACCTGCGAATACGAGTCAAACTGCGAACAGACGACAATCAGTGAACTTCTCAGCTCTTCTCATTATCATGCCATCAAAGACCAAGTCCAGGAAGGGAAAGAGCAGGGCTGGAGCCCCTGCAAGTCAGCAGGACCCTCAGCATGAACCAGTAGGCCAGCCGGAGGAAGCAGTGCAGGTGGAGGATGCAGCTCCTGTGCAGGTTGACCCTACAGAGGACACTGATGACAGGCAGAAGGCCAAGAAAAAGAAGACCACGACCTTCACTGAGGAGGAGGAGGAGGAGGAGATCATCGACTTCCTGCTGCAGAATGAAGTCCTGTACAGCAAGCGGCTCTCAGGCTTTAAAGATGTGGTGAAGAAGGAGCAGCTGTGGGCAACACAGGCTGCAAAGATGGGCAGCGGTGCAGGAGAGCTGAAGACCTGGAATACCAGTATGAGGACCATGCTAGGTCGTCTGAAGAAGAGGGCTAAGAAGAGCGGTGCAGATTCGGATACCATCACTGACATGAACACTACCGAGCAATGGGTGTGGGAGAAGTTTGCATTCCTGCGATCGCACATCGAGACTCTGGTGCCTAGGAATGTGGCTTCATTTGCAGCAGCCAAGGGAACAGTCAGTGAAGTCCCGACACCCAACACAGACATCCCTCCAGCTCCCTCTCCCACAGGTTCACAGACTTCTCAGCCATCTTCACAAACTCAGGACAGGGTGACCTCCAGAGAACTGAGTAAGTGTTATTTTCCCAGTTTGGTATTGTCTGCTGTCATTTCTTCCAGAAATACTAATCAAATTTTGCTGTTTGTTTGCAGAGGACCTCCTGGTGGACTTCATGACCAGAACTACTTTGGAAGATACGAGGAGGACACTCTCTTCAAGCTACCTGGTGCCATCAGAAGAACAGCTGAGGTGAACATCATGGCAGAGCTCCACAGGTAACAGGCTGCAGCTGAACAGAGTCAGCCAGCACGGGCACAGCCGTCCTACATGTACCAGCAGCCAGCCGTCCAGCAACCCATGCAGCAGTCCTACCAACAGCCAGCTGTCCAGCAGCCTCAGATGTTCCAGCAGGAGTCCCAGTGGCAGCCAGTCCCAGTGGCCTGCTCAACCTGTCGGGCCTAGTACCAGCGTGTGGGGCAGCCAGGACCGGGGCTACGTACAACGCCAGGTCCCCACTCATCAGGTGAGCTGCCCACTTCCAGCCACAGCGTCAGGATCGAGGGCATCCGGGACCACCACCATCTCGACCACTCGACCACCATCTCGACTCCATCCCTCGATGACTCGTTCGCCACCACCTTCGCCAACACACTGCACAGCGCTTCCACCCCACTGGCCAGCACCCCATTGCCTGTGATGTCCACTGATTTCGAGGATGATGACTGAACTGTTGTGGCATTTCTGTGAGTTTCTGTTTCTGTTTAGTGAGCATGGACACTATAGATGGACTTGTATTTCCAGTGTTTGTACTACAGATTTCCTTAGTTTGTACTGTTTGTCTTCTGGACTGCTTGTACAGTTGTCAAAATAAAGTGTTTTGTTTCACTGTTAATTGACACTTGTCTTTGTGTAATTGCTAATTAAGATATAAAGACTTAGAGATTGCAAATAAAGAAAAAAGTTATAGATTACATAGAAATAACATTTTAAATTAGTAATAAAGAAATAACTTAGAAAATCAAATTATTTGTATAATTGTAAAATAAAAGCAGACATTAAAAGGTCATATGAAATGAAAAATACTTTACAAATTAGTGACAGCACTAATCATGTCTGGCTCACTGTCAAGAAATCCACAAGAAATAGGTTCACACTCAGACCTCATTAATTTTGCCACTGTAAATATGAAATATACAATACAAACTTCAATCAATAATACATAATTTTCTATAAATTAACCCCTTAAGCCCTGAGCCTCTTTTTCAAAAATGGTGAGCCCAAAATGAAATGAGTATATCTCTGCGACTGCTTGGTCCATTTGAATAATCTTGGTATCATAATAAAGGTAAAACCATTTGGGATTTCTGCCCTGGTGTAAAAATCACTATATATGTCACTGAGTCAGAGTAAATGGAGATAGAACACACTATAAATGAAAGATCTCATTTTGCACCTAACAAAGTTTTACTTCTATCCCTTGTAAATTTGTAGAGTTGCTGTCTGAAACCTCTAAAAAATTACAGCACAGAATCTCATTATCTGTGCCAAAGTGTATTCTGATCAGGTAAATCAGAGCAAAATGAGAGAGGAATGTCTAGGTGGCTTCTCCAATTTGGCAATTTAGGTACCTTGTGTTCCATTTCAGATTTCTCAGATACAAAACTGTAAAACTCATTTAATTTCACTTATATATCACTACAGGCATCCATTCCATCCAAATACAAAATTTTTTAATTTTTAGAATTAAAATAAAAAGATTATTATTTCTGCCAGTTTTGTTGCCTATACAATTTCCAATTCAAAGATAATACATACAATGAAAATGAAGTTTGACTCCACTGGAGCAGATTTATTAAAAAGCAAAACAAATAAATAAAATTATAAATACAAAGGCAATGTGAAAAAATGTTAAAGAAAAGTAAGAATAACAAAAACCCCAGCGATTATTTGTAGAAGGCAACTGCGATTATTTCCCAAAAAAATGTACCTTGACCAGGAATCGGAGCTTCAAACGCTCCCTTGCAGCACGGCATTTTAATCAATAGGCTACGCCAACTGACAACAATACTGTGGTCAAATTGCCCACTCAACGAATGGGTAAAGAAAATACGTACTGTACTGTTGTAGTCTCAGTATTTGTGCGGAATAGTGCAAAGATTCTGTCAGAAAACGACTTTGAAAATGAATGTTGAATATTTAGCGGATAATTATTCGGACAATACCTCAAACAAACTAGTTATGCGTTTATATTGTCGCGCTATTCAAGAACATGCAAATGGCCCATGGACTCAGTTTGACACACTGTGAATGCAAGGCTGTAGCTCAGGCTAGGTTTCTGCGATTAAGGTGGTTTAGAGTTCGTTGGAAACATCAAGACTCATAGAATCAAATGCCTACCGGCATAGTCTTACTGACAGCATCACAAGCCGATCGCAGAGAGGAAAATACATTGCAAGCAAGCTGAATGCTAAGGAGCTGAGATCTTTGAAGCAACGCCCTGGGAAAGAACATGCTAGGATACTGGCAGATCTAGTTTCTTTATAACACGAACACATTGGGCTAGAATAGCAAGCGCAGATCTACCCTCGAACAGTTTTTTATTACAAAATATCAAAGGTAAGAATTTTTTTTTTGCTCATCTCTGTAGACTGTAAAGTGTATGCCTGCTGTTCTTTGAGTGTGGTGTCGGTTTAAAATGACAGGGCTCATATTGTTGGATTCTGTGGACTTTCCTCTTTCATTTGAGGTATCTTTTTTATGCATAGCACTAATTCAGGAGAAATTCTGGCGATTCAGCGCTGATATGATTTTATCCTATGTTTTGCTGCATGCTTATTTACTTGCTTGGTGCTTGAATTGTGTTCGGTTAAGGTAAAAATGGTCTACATGAGCTTTTGGCCGAGTTTCTTCGCGAAATGTGGATATGCCGCATGACAATGTTGCGATTTGGAAACATGCTGTATTTATAATGCGTAACAACCGGCCCCCGGTACCGGGGCGTAGCTCTTAAGTTAAATCAGGTGACAATTTACATGTAAAGGTTTTATTTTCATTTTACAAGAAAATTACAAGAAATTGAAAACTTTTTCATAAAGTCCTTGTCACATGGGAATTGGGTTTTGCTTGAAGAGGTCCACCATCTCAGTTGTCGTCTTCATCCTGATCACCTTCTGCATCCTGTCCACCAACCACGTACTCCTCGTGAGCCTCGCATGGCTGCAATCCTGGCTCACAATCGTACCAGAGCGTAGTAATCGTATGTGAACGCATGAGAACGTACCAGAACGCAGCAGATCGCGTCAAATCGGCGTCCCGAACGTAACTGATCGCATCTGAATGCGGCTCTGAGCGCGTCCCAATCGCTGTCAAATCGCATCTCAACTTATCAGCTCTTATCAGAACTTATCTAATCGTCCTCTCACCTGAAATTCCTTGCAAAATAGCACGATCAGCTAGGATTTGGCGATCGTGGCGATCGTACGACAGTGGGAACAGGGCGTAAGCAGGAGAAAACCTCGAGCAGAACCAGGCCCTGCCTCGACCGATTGAGTGAGTGAGAGAGAGAGAGAGATCGATCCGTTGGAGGGGGGACATAAATACTCCCAAGATCTGTGAAGACAGGAAGCACCCCAACTTAGTCAGTCCAAAATAATGTCAATAACACTGATGCTCCATAATGCAAGCTCCCAGTTTTCAAGTATTTAACACTGATGCTCCATTATGCAAGCTCGCAGTCCACAAGTACTGAACACTGATGCTCCATAATGCAAGCTCCCAGTCTTTAGGTACTTAACACTGATGCTCCATAATGCAAGCTCCCAGTCTTCAGGTACTTAACACCGATGCTCCATAATGTGAGCTCTCTGGATTCTGGCCCCCAGTATTATTGGTTTTAATACTGTTGGCACCAGTTTATCTTGATAGCTATTATTTTGTTGTACACAAAGTATTTCACCGCTTTCCATTCTCTTCCATTATCCCTTAGAATCTCATTTTCATTCAAGAATTTTTGACAGTCCACTTTTCCAGGGATCTTTATTTTCTTCAGGAAGTCCTTGAAATGGTGTTTAAGGATTTCTCTTTCGGTCTCAGACCAGGGCCTTCTGAATTGAACTAAATAAAGTAAGACAATGAGTAAATAAATAAATGGATGAATGAAAATAACCACAATCAATTTTTGTCTACAAATGTCAAGGTGTTCCGTGTAGATGATATTCTTTAGCTTCAGTGGAATAACGCTTCCTTTTGACTTGATGGCAAAACCGATTTTTTGATTTTTCCCAGTTGCTTTCCTTGAGGTACCAGCTCTTTCTTCAGAATCCCCATCCTGTGTGTTTCCTGAAACCATATGAGTTGCAGTGAAGGGTTTATAATTAAATGAAGTGATTGAATAACTTAAGGTCTCACTGCATTTAGTGAACAGACTTTTCTTTATCATTAATATATGACATAAAGTGGAAATTCTTACCTTCTTGACTCATATTAGCACTGTGTTCAGATGGGATATCCTCTTTATCCGAGTCACTTAACTCTTCTTCAGCTACGACAAAATGTTTAACATAAATACTTACACACTAAAAGTATTTTTTCCACTAAACACACAGATTTTTAGTTGCATTTTTTAAATAAGAAATTTTTTACTTACAGTCGATGTTTGGTGTTATTTCTTTCAGGGTTTTTCCTTTGAATTTACCCACTCCACTCTGTAGGGCAAAAAGAAGTCTGCTCACTTTTGCCATCTAGAGAGTTTCTTCTGGGAGTCTGTAAAACTGCCTATGGACCTCAATATCATGTCCCATGAAGTTTTCTTGTTGGTCCAGTTCATGGGTTTGCAGATTTAGGACCTGTGAAACTTGTGGCTATATGTTTTCTTAGTTTGGTGGATGTAATATTTTCTGGGTGTTTTGCACCACAGGCTTCTGCAAATCTCTTCAAGCAGTCACATCCACGAATGTTCTCCACAGAACCATAATAAGGACGAACAAAAATCCCACATTTTCTCTGGTTTTAATTAGTAGTTCCACCGACTCTCTTTCATTTGTTGGGAACAGCACTGGCACTTTGCGGCCCCTTTCCCCCATATCTCTACCCTAGAGAGTTTCTCAGTCAATTTCTCTTCAAAAGGTGACAGGCTGTCCAGAATTTCATCATGCATGTTGTGTTGGTTTCTCGCCAAGTATGTTGTGACTTGCATCCTAGAGGTTTCTCCTTCACGACGACGATTGAATAATATCAGCTGTGTCAGCGTTACTTGAGAGAGCTCACTCCAAGACCTTTGTGATGGCTGCTCAATGAGAGCTTTTTTGTTGACCTGTTCAAGATATTTCAAATGATCATGAAGTTTCTTAATGTCTTCTGATAGAGGCAGCATTTCGGGGCGGTTCCATTTCTTTTGATCCAGTGTTTTAAGTGCATTGAAAGACAAGTTTGTTGTCCATTCCAGTTCAATTAATTTGCTGAATTTTTCTGCTCTTTTCTTTAAGACATCATCCTCTTGTCGTAGAGCCTCTCCTGGTAAAAAGTATGACACTTTCACAAGGAATGGCGCAGTTTCAGTGCTGTTGAGGGAATTGAGAATCTGTTTGTTAAGTTGTTGAACCCAGTCATCTTTTTTACAGCCTCAAGCACTGTGTTGGACTTTCCTGGGGTGATCACACAGCAAAAATCCTAGTGTTAATTCAACTCCAGTAGAGTTCATTTGAGTCCAAGATGGATGGGTTGGTCACATATAAACTCTACTGGAGTTGAATTAACACTGGGATCTTTGCTGTGCAAGTCCTTCAAAAAGGCAATGTCCTTGTCCATTGTTCTTGCCACCAGGACAAGTCTGGCAAGCTCCCTCATCTTATTTCTAATGTCTGCCCGATGTCGTCCAACTTCTCCATTTTTTAGGAACATCCTCTCTCCCAAAGAAATTATCTACATGTCAGATTTCACTACTTGGGTCACAGCATCATATGTCATGTCTTCGAGGATGTTTTTAAGTCCTCTGGAAATTGTAGTGTCCACGAGCAACATCAGGGAACCACTTGCCTGAACTTTTCTTTTCACTGGCCCAGCCTCTTTCACCTTTATTTTGCAACATTGATGATGTCTCCAAAGGTCTGTTTTGACATGCATAACAAAGCAAAACTTGCAAGGCAGATAATCTGTTGCTGATGACGGGTGGATTGCTTGCCTTTTGGGGATGATTTGTCCTTTCCCGGAGAGCAGTACTGCACAATTATGGTTGTAGTTTCCCTTGTTCCTGATTTTGCTCAAGAGAAGATTGCACATGGCTGATCCTTGTTTGTGTGCAAGTGCCTGAGCCACCTCAGCTTCGTTTGAATGCTTTTGCTTCAGGTGTCTTGTAATTTTCATATAAGGCTTCTCACAGTAGAGGCAGTAATTCTTTTTGTCGTAGATTCTCTGATGTGCAGTGTTTGAGGACATCTTCACTTGGACTGAAACTTCTTGTTTAGGGTTAGCACCATGGGCTAGTTGATCCATTGCTTTTGGGGTTTTTGAAGGTGATTTTCCTTGGATTAATTCCTTTTTTGCTTCTTGCTGTTCATCTTCATCTGACATTTCCAGAGCAGTGGTCTGAAATTAAAAAGTGACTTAATTATCAAATTTTAAATAATAAAATAATTCATTTGTGCCCATGCTACCCTTTTTTTTTAAATTTTAAAGTTCTAGCCTTTCATTTTTTACCACCTCTGGTTATATAATTAAACCCTTAATTATCATTTCACACTCAGAAAATTCCTCTTCAGTGGAAAAAGATGAATCCCTCAAGTCACTTCCAGTACTTTCTAAGATACCCGCCTCATCCCTCGGGCCCTGAACAGTGTGTTAGGGTACATGGTATCATAGACTCCATTAAATAACAGCAGATATGAAATGAAAACGTCACAGCCGCTGCCTAGAAGCTGTTTTTCTTAATGTTTTGAATGAAATATTGAAAGGATTTACAGCAACTACATTTTTCTTAATCTATATAGCTTGTGTCAACATTAGTGGAGGGCACTATAACTCACGAGATGCTCTCCCAAAGCAGACATGGGCAAATTCAAAGACACCAAGTCCAAATCAGCAAGGATGACAATAATGTCCATTTCAGAAAAAATTTCTATTTTATTTTATTTGTAATTTAATTTTATACAGAAGTTCACATAGAAAGATGCTGTGCCAATCACAATCGAAAAAATTTTCTATCTGAATTAAACCAGGCAGACATGCATCATTTGCCTTCCATCACCAGAGAGCAGTATTTCCAAAGCTTTGCATTTCTCTTTAGTTGCAAGTGGTCATGCTCTGGAAGGAGCATGTAAAGCACCTGCATTGTAAATGATTAGAGAGTGATGGGTAATGGCTTGGGTAATGGGTGATGGTAATGTTTCTACAACTGTAATAAGAAACATGAAATCGGTGACTTGTATACATAAACAAGGAGCCAAAAAGCATACATAAATATGTAAATGTATTTGTAGATTTTTGTCTCATATGGAAATTATAATGACATGCTGGTTTCAGGAACAGTGCCCAGAAATCATAACGAGATGTAAATAGGCAGGACAGTGTGGAACAGAGTTTAGGTTTCATTTTTAGGTTTTTAAATGTCTGCAGAAATTTTTCAAAACAAATTAGTCATCTTGAATGTTTGCCGATTTGCGAAGGCTGCTAATAAACCAGCATAAAATGTGCATTTTATAGAGATATCAGATAGAGATGGACAGTTGAGAATATACTGTGCATGATATTTGACAATGTATGCATACATAGAATAGGTTTCAGTAATTTAACAGTTCTAAGCCACACAGCAAACAAACTTGCAAACAAATAACATCTGCAGGAACAGAACAGTTAGTTGTAGAGCATAATGGAGAGATGAGGAAAAAAACAATTCAGCATGGTGAAGAGTTATGTGAACACAACTACCATAAAGCAATAAGAGACAGCAAAATCAATCATGATATGGGGCAGTTCAAAGGGAACTTTTTTTTCCGGTTCAGGGGAATACTTGAATATTTATTAATATGTACAGTACCAGTCAAAAGTTTGGATATACCCCCATTTTTCTTGCAACACATGTTAAATAAAGAACCACCCTTTATTTTGCAAAAAAAAGATCTAATTTTTAAATTCATCAAACAAACCAGCGTTTGTTGTCATATTTGCTGAGCATACTCACAATGTTTTTTTTTTTTTTTTTTTTAATTTACATGGGCAGTCATATGGCTATGATGAGTTTGCAGATGAGCGGCCATCTAAGTTCCCAAGGATGTGCTGCACTTGTGATTTGCTTTTCGCCCAGTAAGTCCCAAAACAGCTTGACTTAATAATTCAGTTGTTGGAAAAGTGGAAGGAGCTTGTTCGTCTGTTTACTTCACACAATATGGCTTCTTTGACAATTCCAAATTTTGGACACTATTCAAACAAGTAAATTATTATTTTTGTTCACGTCTGACTTTACCTCTGACAAGATTCCATTTAAGATTATATAGAGAAGTTAAGTCATTTAAATTTCTCCAAAAACAAAGTGCTGTAACATTAGCAAAGCGTGTCCAAACTTTTGACTGGTACTGTACATGTAATGTACGGTATCATAAAGTATTTCCTTGTCTTTTTCCCTCTATTTTCATATTTGTCGAGCAAAATGGTTTGAGCTTGTCATAAAGTATGTAATCAGACAGGGAAAAGATGATGAGGCACAAAGTACAGTTTTTAAATCATGATTTAATTTCTTTAAGAACAAGAACAAGCAAAACCTGTTTTAACTATACCCTGTGTGAAAAATGTGAAAATTGCAAGCTATGGGAATTATGCTGTCCATATCCAAATTATGTTATCCTTTGTGAGTCTTCATGGGGATAAAGAGGTTTCACAAATGGTTTATGTGATTAATCATACCCTCTGGTGGAAGATTGACAGTGTCAGGAAGTTCAGGCCAGTATTGCTTGCTTTTTATGAGCACATGTATTTGTATGTGAAAGGATCAACCCAAGATGGACAATCCAGGTTCTGGAAATAGAGGTCCTCCTATTTTATTCTTCTTTTTTATACCCCCGACCCATTAGGGGGTACCAAAGAATTCCGTCCGTCCTTCTGTTCATCCGTCTGCAGTTTGTCTGACCGATTTCTCAAAAACCGCTCATCAGATTGTTTTCAAATTGCAGTCATGCATTCCACACTTCATGGAGGGGTGCAGTGCCAAGTTTCATGAAAATGTGATGATTTTTTTCAAAAATGACTTTTGTTTACCATATTTTGAACGTAGAAAATTTACCACTGCAAATGTTGTCCAACCAATTTAAATTGCTTATCAGTTTGTTTTCAAATTTCAGTCATGCATTCTATACTTCATGCAGAGGTGCAGTGCCAGTTTATATGAAAATATGCCGTAATCTCTTCAGTGTACAAGGGTCGGGGGTATTAGTGAGCTGAGCTCACTTTTTCACTTGTTTCCCAAGTGCTTATATTTGCTAAAAACAGCCCCTTGCAAAAACATTATGGAGTCACCACTTTTAGGGGAAGTTCATTCAGCTTTTTTACTTCATAGCAAATAAACAAATTGCAGATATGACACAAAACTATTTTTGCTCAATGGCTGAACAGACCGGCTCAAACAAATTAGATTGAATTATTTTAATCAATGGCTTATTTTTTTCCAGATAAAATAGAGGGGAAAAAAAATTTCTTCACTCAATGTTCAGGAAAAAATTATGGAATCATCAGCAAAAAATCAGAATTAGTACTTTGTCGCTCCTCCTCAAGCTTTTATGACGGCCTGAATCATTTGAGGCATAATCATTGGATTAAAATGAAAAACCATTTTAATGCAATGGCTTGATAAAAAAAAGATGTGAAGATGCTGCCATGAGTCACTGCATCTGTTTGGGCATTAATGCTAAAGCTGTGACTTGTCATGCACTAGAATATAAATGAAGATGCTGAATTGTGTCTTTAAAGCTGGGAAAGTTTTACTGAGTGGGTAAGTTCAGTGCCTATGGGACTTTGTAAACTTACCAGGCCTTCCTTTCAATTAGCACTTCCCCCGGAGAAGATGCATACACAGCACGCACCACTGAGCACTAGTGGCAATGCAGAAAATTGAAAGGATAACTTACGCATCACAATTTTCATTAACATTTGAAATGGCATTCTTGCAATACATGATTAATCCACATTTGGACAAAAAAAAAAAAAAAAATTTTGCCACATAAAGCAGAATCACCATTTTTAGGGGCTCTAGAGATACCCCATGGACAAAACCCAGAGGGTTTTTTTTAATTATTAGAAAAACCAAGTGTAATGGCACATTAAGCCACCCATAAAGAGAGGAATTAATGCTGGATTTACCAGAACGGGTCACTGCAACAACCTCAGTTCCACAAGAATTTAAATAGTATGCAATATGCGAATAAAAACGGAATTCGGTGATTTGTAAATTTTCTTTTGCCTCCATTTAGTTGAAAGCTGCACAAAGAAAAAATATTTTAAGTTTGGCCAAATCAGTATTTGCTTGTTGATATCAATAATATTTACGAATTGATTTTTGTCGATATTCACAAATTTTTAATTCAATGCTTGCGGCACTCTCCAAAACAAGCGTACCAGGCACAACATGCCGTGAGCTGACAGTTTTAAATTTAAAAAAATATCGCTGTCTAGGCTCTGACCCTGTCGCACCCTGCGGCCTGCTGAGCTTGAGCAGAAGAGAGCAGAGCGTGTCAAGATATCCATGCCCCCCCTCCCCTCGGGGTAGATTCAGAGCTTACAGATGGCTGCTGCTGTGGAGGTTGGGTGTGAACTAGCAGCAGGCAAGTGTCATGCAGCACAGTAGCAGGCAGAGGTATGTTATGCCACAAAGACTGAACAGCAGCTCATATAGCTCATCTACTAGAGGGGTGGAGCAGTGTTTGATATGCATGGGAGTGTCTAAGGGAATGTGGCCAGGTCTCAAGTTGTATGCGAGAAATTGCTCCGCAGGCTGCCCACCATTTTAGTCAGTTGACTCACATGTAAATCTTCAAAAGCAGCGGTGACAAATAGACACAAGGATAGTTTTGCCTCTGGGCTTTGACCCTGACACAGCCCAACATGAGGGGAAGAAAGGAGGAGTGTCAGGATATCCCCCCAAAGCAGCACAATTGTGGGCAACCTCTCCAAAACCATTTGCGGTCCATCGCAGTAGCAAAGACCTTTGGAAACCTCACCTTTCAATGCTCAATAACCTAAACCTCTCGTAGTTTACTTTTCCTGATTAGCAACAGTTGCTCAGACTATTTGGAAGAACCGACAACAGTCTAATTTATTTTTGATAGCATTGTTATACAAGTACATAGCACCACAAAATTGAGGCGTTTTCTTCCATACATAAATGACGACGTAAAAAATATCAATATGTCTTTATAATTTCTTTGCTCGTGTAGCTCATGAAACAGCACAGATATGCGTAAATTAGTTTGTTAGGCTCATTAAGCAATAAGCCACGAGAATCCTTTCCATATTCTGAATGTAGTCATGGCTAAAGGGCATTGTTAGGCACAATGCACAGCTAAGTGACAATTTTAAAGACGGTGAAAATAAATGCTGCAAAGTCAGCAAAAGTTTTGGATATTTGCATTTATATTGCCATCTTACAATGCCATATCAATTACTGTACAGTATATAAATGTAGGCAATAGACATTCACTTTTTCATTATCATTTCTTATTACAGGTCATGTATTGGTCTTGGTTGTTCAGTTGATGAATTGATTAATTGTTAATCAGGCAAAATTAAATGAGAACAGCTTGAGGATAATTGAGCAGTACAGGGTGGGGTTACTGAAGAGCCTTTGAACATCTGACGGCAGGTCGTTGCCAAAAACAGCATTACTACAGTCCCCAACACAAAAAGGCTTAATTACAGAACCAGACACCAAACGCTAGCCTGCATGAACCTACATATTAATGTGAGGTCAAGGCTCCAGCCGCCGTGAGGCCATTCCATGCTGGAATAAATGCGAGGATGAGAACCAGAGTCTGCTTATCCACTTATTGAATGTTCAGAGAAAAACAGCTTCTGCTTTCTGTAAATTTAGACATTCCCCAGATTGTTGGTATTTCTGGTTTAAAGAACTTGTAACTGATGTTAAATGCTGCATTTTGTGTTTTTCCGCTGTCTTGGTCTCATTTTAAAATTAGTTAAACAATCTGAAACATTTTAATACAACAAACAAGGACAAATTGAAGGAATCAGGAAGGGGTAACTTCTTTTTCACAGCACTGTACAACCCAAATTTACATTTGGAAGGGCCGCCATGCTTTGGGGATGCCTAAGTGCTGGGTCCTCCATATTCCTCACTGACCCTCCCACTCAGTGACAGGACTCTGGAATGAATTTTTAACAGATGAGCAAACAATGAGGACAACTAGTTTCGATTTTTTCATATTCTGAAAAACAAGATTGTATTACCAGCATATTTGGTTCAAAAGCATTTATAAAGCAACTTCATGTGGGTAAAATTTGGGAAAACATCTCTTGCATTAATTCTCAATCCTCATCTTGTCCATGGCCAGAAAATTAGTACATGTATCTTCAAGTCCTGTGCTATTGACTCAATTGTTTAGAAATTATTTGAAGTAGTTCTCCATCTCACATGGGAAAAGCTGCCCTTACACTGCAAAAGCTCTGTGCGTAATTGTTCTTTAGCCTTTCTGGTGCCTGTGATGTTATGGGTCACTTCCCACCAGAAATCAAATTTCAGATACCAAAGCATAATTATCGCAGTATATGAGTAAAAAAGATCAATATTATAAGGCATAAGTCATGGCAGGATTCACTGGGAGTATGTCACAGGGGGTGAATATAGTCTATTTTAAATGAATAAAAACAACATATTGTCACCATCCATACAAAGGAAATGTGATTGTGGACGTTCATTATTTGAAATATTTATTTCAAAATTTTAATTAATTTTTGCTTTGTAATTTGGTGTTTGATGCTGCTCGATGGTAAAACAGTGAAAATGTCAAGTACAAATTTCAAAGTGTGAGAAATAAATATGTGAACAGAAATAGCATTCGTATTCAGAAAAAAAACACTACATTCAACCATCATCAGCACAGAAATGTAGCAACTGACAGTTCAATAGTACTCTCTAGCCTCATTTGTTCAGTTTTTTGGGTGTGGAAGCGTACAGTGGTTGGATGAGGTGAGCGACCCTAATATGTTTAAACTGAATATTTTGAAAGCCTTGATGGGTGCTAATTAGGTCAAATATAGTGAAAACTGCCATAATTATTATGAATCATACTGCCACTCTAAAATAACCACTTACCAGCGCAACGTTCCCAAGCCAATAAAGTGCACACTTTCTCCTGAGGCCGAAAATGTGAGGTTACATTTTGTGACGGAACATCAATTTACCAACAAGATGTATTGATCTAGAAAACAGATACTCAGACTTTCCATTGAAGTTGGGAACAGAATTCAAACAAGAGGCTCCTCAGAGCCTGCACCCGGGCCTGATCTAGGCCTGGGCCGATTGCGAAACCGCGCACGAGCAGGACAATCGCGACCCTGAAAAAAAAAATGAAGAACGGAGCCGAAACTTAGACTCGTGGCCTACCAGCCGGAGTAATCAGTACATGGACAGAATGGCCTTTTCATGAGAGAGAGCTTTCAGATAATGCTTCATACTATTGTGTGTGACACGTATACAGGGAGCAGTAGATAATGTAATAAATAAAAATATATGCAGATGTCTTCAGATTTCTATAATGAGATATTGATACTGACTTGATCAGAGAAATACTCACCATTCAAATTAATTAAAATTGGATCTTATCAATTCGAGTCTGGGATTAGGGATTGCACTAAGAATGTTAATAAGGTTCACTGCTGAGATGAAATCCACTGGGGTTCAACTGCAAGATTTCAGAATAAACATCATAGAGGTCTCAACATAAAGCAGTGGAGCGAATCACCCCTGCTCTCAGAACAAATAAGGAGCTGACCGCATAACATCAGAATGCTGTTGATGGTGGGCAAGAAGATGCAGAGGGTTAAAAAATATTTTCAAAGCTCTGAACCATCAAAGGGGCAGTAATAAATCCATTTTATCAAAATGAAAACTTGTGATACAACCTGGGTGTTATGACGAACAGACAATTTCAGGAAACTGAGAAGAACAGCAATAAGAAAAGGCCTGGTGCGACACTGATGGACTCACAGAGGTCAGTTGCTGAACTGGGGTAAACTGTCGAGAGACAATCATTTATTGTACTTCCACATAATTGTGCTCTTTGGAAAACTGGGAAATATAAACATTACTTCACAATTGGAGGTTTTTAAAAACCATGAGACCTTATCTCCCTGAGCTTAAATCAGGGCAGGGCAGCTCATTTTGCAGGACACTTTGGATAACAGTCTCCTCTTTAAATTTGTTAATATGGCTGTCCAAAGCAACATAGCATTATTTTATTTAATGGCACGGGGGTGCCAACAGCAGGCTGTTTTTATGTGTTATTTTTGACGGTGGGCTAATCAGTTAAATCACCAGGTGTAGAATTCAAAAATCTGAATTAAAGTTTTAAAGCTCAAATTTGGTTGATTTCTCAAACGCATTATCTGTACCCTCCCGAAAAATGTGTTTTCTGGACTTTAGTGTAGCTAACTAGGTAACTGAAAGAAGAGAAGGTACAACCACTGCTAGCTGCACTTGCCTCAACAGGCTGCTTCAGATATCCCTGATCCACTGTACAGTTTATAGGTTTGGAATCTTTTTTTAAAAAAATGATTTTAGGATTATGTAAATTGTTTGAAGTGCATGCTGTCACATTTGGGCATTTTTATTTCAGCTAGCAAAACAAAAAGACAAGAAGACACCTCTCCGGAACGCTTGATTGTAGAGATTGACTTCCCCTGATCGGATTGTCTATAGGCAACCTGCTGAATGGCTAGTCAGTTTTAGGTGTAAAATAAAAGCCAAAATGTTTATCTCTAATTTGTGGTTTGAAACTTCAGTGTCACACACGCAGATTTGTGTGTCCTTCTCTCAGACTTTGTGAAACTGCACTGTTGAAAATATTCCAGCACAAATTTTATTTCAACATACAGAAAATATTTCTATGGCTACAAAAGCTTTTTACACATATTCAAATAATATTCCTAAGTGCTTTTTTGCAAGTTCAAAATATTAATGACCCTTATTTGCTTCCATAGTACTCGTATTGACATGGGGCCCGAACAAGTGGCCCGCTTTCCACTGCTGCCGAATGCTGTGAAATAAAGGCCGGCCTACTCAAGTCCCGTGGCTCAAAGACAAGTCGTGATGACACACCCAAGGTCACTGAATTATTCTTTGTCTCTCAGTAATGTGCTTTGCAGAATTGGAAGAGGACACTCTTGAGGCCCCACCTGGAGCCCAAGAACCTGTCTGAACAGGCAGACCTACGCATTATCATGGAGCCAATTTCCCCGTCTAATTTTGTGTGGATTACTATTATCTTATACATTTTGTGTCTCCTTCATAATAAAGGTGCTTAGGGGTATTTTCTTGCCAACCCTGCCTGCTTTGTTCGTACCCAGTCTAGGTAGCATCTTGGTACATTGGTAGAGAATGTGAGCACAGAGCAAGGTATAAAAGGAGCTGTCTCATGCTCTGCCCAAACAAGTGGTCTGATAACCCACAACATCAACACCTTCCCCCGGGGATCAGCTGCCAAAGATGGATGAAGAAGATGAAGTGAAAGTACCTTTCTGCTTTTGATTGAGAAGCGGAGCAGAAGATGTGGAAACTGGAGGAATAGGTCGCCATGGTTGCTGTGGCAGCCATATTTGAAGTCAAATCAATCCTAAAATCTAATCTAATCTAATCAATCAATCAACAATCTAATCAATTGTTTCTTGGCCAACACTTTCAGAAAATGTCGTTTTTGTGAAATTGATAGAGAAAAAAATTGAGATTATCTGGACAAACAAATAAACAAACTTGGCTGAATACTTAACCTCCAGCCAACTTTGTTGGTGGAGGTAGTAAATAGATTATTTTTTTCCACAAGGCTAATTTAGCATTTAAAGTGAGAGAGTATACTGTAGATGAAGGGGCTTGAAAAGAGTAGGGTACAGAGGGTGTGCACAGATGATATAAAAATATGGATCAATGGTACAACTAGATTTATAAAAGAGATTACATTGCTACCAAAATGTTTTGCACAGACAGCTCATTCCTGGAGTGTACTATATGCAGATGTCTCCAATGGTACCAGAAGCATGTAACACCCAGTATCCAGACTGGTCCTTCAACGTCCCGTGGTAAATTCAACAATGGAGAACATGAACCTATTTTGAGAATTTAACTTGTATTTTTGAATCGATTGCATTGAAATGTCTTTTAATTGCTGCACACTATATTTGGTGCACAACAAAGTGATCAGAACTGTTTCCATGAACCAACTGAATTACATGCGGAGATCATCATGTCTCGATGTTGAAAAAAATGAACACCCAGTGGCTGAAGCCGAATTTCATCATTTCCATTATCGTTAGAATATTAAGTGGGAACCTGAGGCAGCATATATTCTTTGGAGCGAAGAAAATTAATTAGCTTATTGCTGACTCTCATTTTCCAGCAAGGTGTTTGGGTGCATATGCTAAGCCGGCAGCTTCAGTATAACAGCAAGAAACAGCACTGTTATATTAACTGGGACACAAGCCACACTGTGGGGGTCCCCTATTTCTCTAATTTCACAATTTGGAGCGAATGCTAAGCAAGAAGAAAAGTTTAAATTCTGGGTCTCACAGATGACATTATGAGCTAAAGTAAAGATTCAGTTTCCAGAGCCCACTCCCTTTTGGCAATGAATTCAATTTGATTATGCAATACCTACTGTGACTATATGACCGTAAGCGAACAACAGGAGGCAGGCATATTGTCACCAGAGTCCTGCACATGTTCTCATCTTCTATCAGTTGGGTGCCTCTGGGCTTTCTGCACCAGCTATGGAAGATTCAGATCTCCAGCAAAATTACTTCATTGGTTAATGCATAGCCTGAGAACCTCTGTATTGTGCTTTCCAGTGCAACAACCATCCTAATCATGGGACTGCAGTGGCCATAAGCCACTTAAAGAAAAGCACTGACTAGGTGCTGCCGATTTCAACTCCTTATTTCTACACTAGTCAACCATCTGTCATTCTGAAAAACTATGTCTGAAGCATCACATTGTTGTTAGATGGAAAATACAGAAAAAAGTCACAAACTCACAAACTAAAATTTTGTTGGACGGCCTTCAGCTTTGATGATGGTGTACTTTTGTCGTGGCATTGTTTAGAAAAATCTCATGCTATGTTACAGCATTTATTTCTGCTTAGACAAGCATTGATTTTTTTTTTGAAATCTTGTATTGATGATGGGAGAGTCAAACCATTTGATAAAGCCTTCTGCCGCACATTCTAAAGACTTTCCATTGGTTAAGGTCAGGAGTCTGTGGGAGACAATTCAAGTGTGAAAATGATTCCTCATGTTTGTTGAACCACTTTTGCACAATTTGAGCCCAATGAACCTTGGTATTTTCATTTTGGAGTGCAATACAGATTTTATTTCAACTAGATAATGATCCTAAACACCCTTCTAAATTGTGCAAGAGGTATCTCAGTCGGAAAGAAACACCTGGTGACATAAAAGTTATGATTTAGCCTGCTCAAAATCCAGAACTTACTCCGATTGAGCAAATCTGTTGTAACATCGAAACAAATCTCTTTGGAATGCACTTCAAACCATATCTAATGGTTTTGCGAGTGAGGAAATAAAAAATAAAATATGTGAAAATTATACCCGAAAGATTAAATGCATTAATCAAAGCAAAGGGTGGCCACACTAAATATTGACCTTTTTTCTCAATAAGACATTATTATTTTTGTTTTTACTGTATATTGTTGTCCTTATACTTATTTTCATCTAAGTAATACAATTTTACATTGAATAAATCATTGAATAGTTCTTCATTTCTGATTTATCTGCATTTTTTATATATATGTTTGTATTGTCACAGTTTACTTAATTGGTTAATTTTGATTCTACATAAAAGGAAAGCTGACTTCCTGATGGGTGGTGCCAGGAAATTAAAAAAAAAAAAAAAAAACAATTACAGTGCTCCCAGTAGCATAGTGCACAAAGTCACACATTTGGTGTATGTTAATAAGTTATTCTGCTGGAGTAAATTTTCAGCACATGCTCAAAGGCTGCATCTGGCCAAAAAGTTCATAAAAACTTTTAATGGTTTTGCATTAACAGGTAATGGTTTGTCACACCTGCATATGAGTCATGCATATGAGGCCTGAAAGCACATTCAACAGCATCTGGCATCAACTGGTTTCTTCCATAAAGGCACTTGGAAAGATTTTAATGCAGAGAATTCTTGGATTCCCCAATATGTAACCGAGACTGAGCATATATGTCTGCTGTAAAGATTAGCTGGAGCACTTAAGACTTCAGCAGGTGAGTGAGATTTTTACCATCCTCTAGTAAACATATTTCCATTTGGTAGAAGACCGTAGATGGTGTCATTATGCCTGGGGATAATACTACTTCTCCACCAGTCCATTAAAACCATTTGCCACCCTTTGCTAACAGCCAGGGTCACCAGATTGTGAGCTTGCATACTTATCTTAAAAAGACAGTGAAGAAATGTCTTAAGCAAAATTGTTTTTCAGAACTGGTTTCTGGTTTTGTGGGAGGTGAAAACTTTCTGTGGAGTCCATTAATCATGAGGAGGTTTCAGAAACAGTGGGATTTGGGGGGCGGGGGGTGGGGGGGTTCTCATATTGCTCACAGCCTGACAGACAAATCCAACCATAACAGAAGTAACACAGTGCAAGTCAATTCTTCCACAATTGTATTACTAACAGCATAGGAGGTCTACCATTCCATTTTACCTATCCAGCTGTAAACGGGCAGTTTTAAATTCCCTTGCAAAACAATTAATATAGTCTGTCTGTGATATGCCATGAAATTGTATTATAACAAAAGAGATTGTGCGTAATATCCATGGTGAGATTCTCAAAGAAGAGGTGGCTCTGGCTCCATCAGATGTCAGTGATGGATTTTGGCCAGTGAACAAAATGATTTGGGAGGAAAGTGACCGCTTCCTTTGACTTTGACAAACAATTTCCAGACATGTTCTTGCCCATCAGGACACCAGTATTTGTTCCCAAGGCCCAAATTAGAATTCCAATATGGTTATCTAAGTTTGTTTGTGCCATTCCAATCTGATTCAATACATGCTCAAAATTGATGTGAAGCATGAGGGGGTATGTTGGCCGACAAAGGTAAACGCGCTACAACAGCCCAAAACTTCTCCATTTGGAGAAATGCACTGCAGCTCTAGAAAGGAAACAATTTGAAAAACACATATGAAAATCCAAGACAAATGCAACAAGGGAAGCGCGCAACAGAAATTCAAAACAAATACATTAACTGGAAATGCGCTTCAAATATATAAAGGATTCAGAGTCAAAAAAAGTCAAGTCACAAAAATATACAGCAGAAGAACATTGCATTCTCAACCTCATACACTGTTTCGCAGAACAGTAAACAATCTTCTCTATATCAGACACAGAAATCAAACATGATGTGACTTCTTTGCCATTTCATTATGCTGCCTTTCAAAATACCACACCCATGAACCACTTGATCAAACATGGCTGTTAGGGGTACAGACACTTCGGTGCTTAATTGAAAGTGCTTAATGTTTGCACCCCAGTGCAAAAAGTATTCAAGTCACTAAATGCCCATTTTGAAAATGTCAAGGCAGGGGACTTAGGCAACTTCATATCCATTCTCCCATTCGTACCTCACAGTGTGTGAAAATGCGACTTAATTACTTTTAGCACTAGGCTCTTCACTTGTATACTCACCAAACAGGTGCAAGCACTTTAAAAAGGCAGCAGGTGCAGTAAGCAGAGGAGATATATTGAGGATGAGAGAGGGAGACTGCAGAGGAAGAGTAACAGGAAGGGGGAGAGGAGAACAATGTGTTGGACAGTACTTTGCCACCAAGTCGTGATGCCACGGCGGGATACTAGTAGTAACCTTGGCAACAGTGGCTGTTTAGCAGTAAACATGAAGACATGCATCAATGCACTGAGTCATCAGTCAGTCAGCAGGTTAACTCACAGCCCAATGAGTTTGTGTACAGTTCATTAAACAGCCATTAAATTCTACTTACAACTTAACTCATCTCCAAAGACTTAATCTCAACATTATGTGGTGTCAGAAGTCAGGTATTGTTTCAATAGCAGTTTCCTCCACCAGAAAACTTTGACTTTAGTCATCCAGAGCTATGGCCTGATGGGGAACAGGTTTTACAGATACAGGATTGCTGCAAAGCTAGATAAAGAGTCATAAAAAGTGCAGGCAAGTACACTGTTGTATTTGATGGAGAAAGAAGTGGAAAACATTAATAAGATGTTTGTCTTCACTCAGGAAGAACTTGTAAATGAGTATGATGTAGCTGGATGAATATTATGTACCAAAAGTAATTGTTACACATGCGAGGGGAGGGTTCCGAGGAGTATATCAGTTTGCCTGAGGTTGCAGAAATGTATGGTTTTGATACTGCTAAAAATGAATATATCAGGGACAGACTGGTACTTGGAGAGTGGAACATAGAGCTGTCACTGACTTTACGATTGATATCATGCAAGCCAGAGCAGATCAACGGTCGAAGAACTAGGAGCAAGCCGTGCATCGCTCTGTGAAGTTGAACATAAGTCACAGATGGGAAGCATTGAAAACCGTCAAAAAAGATGACATTAAACATGCAAGACAGAGGCTACAGGGACATAAACGGACTCCTGCAGGGTGAATCGCTGATAGAAAATGTTATCAATGTTGTGGCAGCAGCATTCCAGGATTGACCGTTGTGCAGCAAAAAATGTAGATTTTCGCAACAGTGGCCATTATGTCGCAGTGTGCCGCACGCTTCAGGTCAGCTGTGTTAATGCAGGTGACAACAATCTGAAAGCGCAAGAGACATATTTTTTAGGATCCATTACACAAGTGCAGGATTCTGCTGAGCTGTGCATCATGCAGCAAAAGATTCAGGACACTGACACTGAGTTTAACATTGATACAGGAGCAGACACGTCTGTAATCTCTGGACTATCTGACTCAAACTTAAAAATTTGACTAAAGCAACGACATGCAAAGGCAAGACTGAATGGTCCAGGAGGAAAGCTCCAGAGCCGAGCCAAAGTTTTTAGAATTAGCCAACCACAAAGGGAAAGAATACCAATGCAGTGTTTTTGCAGTTAAGGGACCATCAACAGTTGCTAGGCTATGACATAGCAGCAGCCGTGGGCTTAGTGCATAAAGAGGACAAGGTGAGCGGTGAGTTTAGTGACAGCGTTGGGTTACTGAAGATCACACCAGTAATATCAAGGCTTCTAGGGAGTGCTGTGTCTCCACAGTAAAACAAGTGCCAGTCCCACAACTCTTAAAACAGATGCCGGGCAGGATGGTTGCCAAGGATGCCAAGAAAATTGCTTACCCAACCTGGTGGACATGAATGGTAGAGTCCTAAAACAGTATTCTCTCCAACAAGATTTTGTAGTTAGCACATTGCTGCATAGGTGCTCTGCCAGGCATAATAATAACCTAAGTTTGTTTGTGCCATTAACTGATTCAATACATGCTCAAAATGATGTGAACATGGGGGTATTCAGCCAAACTAAAGGCTACAACAGCCCAAAACTTTCCATTTGGAGAAATATCACTGCAGCTCTAGAAAGGAAACAATTTTAAAAACACATATGAAAATCCAAGACAAATGCAACAAGGGAAACAATACAGAAATTCAAAACAAATACATTAACTGAAATTACTCTTTATATAAAGGATTCATTTCAAAAATATCAAGTCACAAAAATTACAGCAGAAGAACATTCCATTTCTCAACCTCATACACTTTTGCAGAACAGTAAACAATCTTTCTATATCAGACACAGAAATCAAACATGATTCACTTCTTTGCCATTTCATTATCCCTTTAAAATATTTATGAACCCTCAATCAAAATCACCCTGTTAGTCTCCTTTTCCTAAGACTGAAAAGAGCTTAAGGATCTTCACCCCAGTGCAAAAAGTATTTTCATCTTAAATGCCCATTTTGAAAATGTCAAGGCAGGGGACTTAGGCTCTTCTATCCATTCTCCCAAAAAAGCCTCTAGTGTCTTGCGACTTAAACTTTTAGCACTAGGCTCTTCACTTGTATACTCACCAAACAGGTGCAAGCACTTTAAAAAGGCAGCAGGTGCAGTAAGCAGAGGAGATATATTGAGGATGAGAGAGGGAGACTGCAGAGGAAAGTAACAGGAAGGGGGAGAGGAGAACAATGTGTTCAATACTTTTGGCAAGTGTGATCCCAGCATCCGATTACTTTTTTAACAGCTTGGCAACAGTGGCTGTTTAGCCAGTAAACATGAAGACAACAATCAATGCCCTGAGTCATCAGTCAGTCAGCAGTTTAAAACCTCCAATGAGTTAATGTACAGTTCATTAAATGTTTTAATTACCTACATGTACAACTTAACTCATCTCCAAAGATTTAATTTCAATTTATGTGGTGTCTGAAGTCAGGTATTCTTTCAATATCATCCTCCACCAGAAAAACTTTGACTTTGGACATCTAAACTATTGGCCTGATGGCCCCCAATTTTTATCAGATACAAATTTCACTAAAGCTAGATAAATATTCATAAAAAGTGTCATTACACTGTTGTATTTGATGGAGAAAGAAGTGATAAACATTAATAAGATGTTTGTCTTCACTCCCCCTACCTAAATCAGTATGATGTAGCTGGATGAATATTATGTACCAAAAGTAATTCTGTCCTGCAGGGAGGGTTATGAGTATATCAGTTTGCCTGAGGTTGCAGAAATGTATGGTTTTGATACTGCTAAAAATGAAAATATCAGGGACAGACTGGTACTTGGAGACTGGAACAAATGCTGTCTGAAAATCCAAATATATGATATCATGCAAGCCAGAGCAGATGCTCGAAGAACTAGGAGCAAGCCGTGTGGCCTCTTCAAAAGTTGAACATAAGTCACAGATGGGAAGCATTGAAAACCGTAAAAACCATGTTGGCTATCCATGCAAGACAGAGGCTTCAGGGAAATAAACGGACTCCTGCAGGGTGAATAGATGATAGAAAATGTTATCAATGTTGTGGCAGCAGCATTCCAGGATTGACCGTTAGCAGCAAAAAAATGTAGATTTTCAGTACAACAGTGGCCATTATATTATATGTGCCGACGTTTCAGGTCATTTGGTATTTCTGCAGGTTCTAAACAATCTGAAAGATGGCAGACATATTTTTAAGGATGATCTCAAGTGCAGGATTCCCTGAGCACTGCATCATGCAGCAAAAGATTCAGGAAACTGACACTTAGTTTAACATTTTACAGGATGCAGACTTGTCTGTAATCTCTGGACTATCCCTCAAACTTAAAAATTTGACTAAAGCATCGACATGCATTGGACAAGACTGAATGGTCCAGGAGGAAAGACCAGCTCTAAGCCAAAATTTTAGAACAAGCCAACCACAAAGGTGAAAGAATACCAATCAGTTTTTATCAGTTAAAGGACCATCATCAGTTTTTAGGCTTTATGACATAACCTGCTCTTTGGCTTTCATAAAGAGGACTACAGCGGTGAGTTTAGTGACAGCGTTGGGTTACTGAAGATCACACCAGTAATATCAAGGCTTCTAGGAGTGCTGTGTCTCCACAGTAAAAGCAGTGCCAGTCCCACAACTCTTAAAACAGATGCCGGGCAGGATGGTTGCCAAGGATGCCAAGAAAATTGTTATCCAACCTGGTGGACATGAATAAAGATTCCTAAAACAGTATTCTCTCCAACAAATTTTGTACGAATTGCTGCATAGGTGCTCTGCCAGGCATAATAATCATAACAAGCATTCAGAGAATTCATAGTCTCGCCCAACAGCCCAAAATTTATGTCATGCCGTGAGGTCAGCCAAAGGTGTTTACATGTGAAAGATGAGTGAAATCGGTCAAGTGGTTCTGGAGATATCTGCCCGGAAACACACATACACACACAGACCGACAGACAGACTCACAAGGTGATTACAATAGTCTCGCAAACCCCTCCGGGGGCTCGACTAATAATGCTTTGCTTCCACAGTATGTTAGTAAACAGCTGGAACTGAAAGACAAGTTGGGAATTTATGAAGTTCTTGATGGTCCTCGAATAAAAGAGAATAAAAACAACCAGCAGGCGGTCAGAGGTCTGGATGGCAGCTAGTAGCAGGGAATGGGTACCAGTAGATTCAGAAGTGTGGCGAACTTGTATTTCCCTCACTGCAGGCAAGTGTTGGCTTATAAAGGACAGCATATGATGAAGTGGCTCGGGTTTGCCCAGCAAAGGCAGGAACATGACTGCAGCCTGCTCATTTATTTTGAGAACAGGCTCTGTCATGGCTATATTATCTGTATCAACAGTCTTTAGTGAAATACCAACATTCCTAAACGATTTTTTAACCCTTTAACAGGCACACTAAGAAATACATTTTCAAAAAATTATTTATTGGTAAAATTGTGTTCCTGACTCCACATTTAGCAACTTTTCAGTTTTTTTTCCCAGATGACCCAATCAGATGGCAGATACGCTAGTCAACCAGCCGGTTGACTTGCCCAGTTAGGGTAACTTCAGGCTTGAACAAACAAGTATTAGGCATCAATAGAATTTTTTAATTTGTGCAACTAAAGTTGAAGTTTTTTCATTAAAATAAAATTATAGACAGCAGAATATGTTCATAAAATGCATCAATTTATTGAAAAAACATTTTTCTGATAACACGTGCAGTAAAAAAAGATCAAATATACATGAAGACCACAAAAGAAAAACAAACACAGTCCAAATTTTGCATTTTTGTATATTTTAGATATTATATATTACTATATCTAATAATATATATTATTCTAATGTTTTATTTTTTTTGCAT
The DNA here is from genome assembly GCA_029692085.1 of Gymnothorax javanicus. Lineage (NCBI taxonomy): Eukaryota > Metazoa > Chordata > Actinopteri > Anguilliformes > Muraenidae > Gymnothorax > Gymnothorax javanicus. Next base: position 177,985,315 of record CM056193.1, on the reverse strand, counting down.
ATTTTTTCACTGCTTTGTTTCTAACATCGTTTGGAATTTTTAATTCATCATTTCTCCACAATGTGAAAAGGTGACTCTGATCATTATTCCGTTGTGGTCTTCATTTCAGGCCACCGGTCATAAAAAACACAAATATTCAAGAAATGTGTCAAAAATACACCACTAAAAAAAATTTTTTTTTTTTTTTGCTTTTATGTGTGAATAAAAACTATTTTGTATGGCCTCCTTTGATAGCATTCAACCATTCTTGCATTCGACCACTAAAACTAATTTTTATTTTCAGGAATGCAAGAAAATAACTTATTTTTCTGAATAAAAAATAATAATGTGCTTTACTATTTTTCTTTCTGCTTTTTTGTAAAACTAAATTCAAAAATTCATGGATAGCAACAATAATTATATTCTTGCATTAAAAATACCATTTCAGCTTGCGCATACTGGTAGATTAACCATTACAGAACCATAAAAATGACTGGTAATTACCAACACTGTTCATATAAGGCAGCTGTGGCAAAAACCTAGACCAGATGATGCAATTAGATAAGAGACAGAAATCAAGTTACTAAAGCAAATACATGGTTATCTGGATGCATCCCATCAATTCAAACTGACATAGAAAACAAGAGACTGAGATTCATGTTTACTGTGCTAAATAATGACCATCCCTTCAATTAAAGCCTCATATATATTTGCCATTGTAAAATTTTATATTTATAGTTAGCTACTTATCTAGATAGCTGTAACTATTACTATTCCATGCATAGTAGTGTTCAATATGGCTCAGCTACGATGGTTATGACAGAATAAATGAGCACTAGCTTGTAATTAGCATTAGCATATTATTTCTCTTATTATGTAAAGATCTCATTATCATTATTATTTTATTATGTAAAAAGTAAATGGCTTTATAGATCTGCCGATCTGAAGGTAAAATACAAACAATGCAGTCTGGCAAGGAAATTGATGATTACATTTTTTATCTCTGTGTGTATGCGCTTCGTCAGCGTCAGCTTCAGTTTACTCTGAACGGGCAACTCAACCGAGCGGTCAAACACTTTTTCCAGGGTACCGCAGCGATTCATTTTATTGTCACGTTTCTGCCATTCAACAAGAACATAATCATTACGGTGTCAGGAACATAAAATGCGATGATTTTTTTTCTTTCTTAAATTTTCACCGTTTCCTGAAGCGAAAATGTGGGGTGACCGTCGTCACTGATGAACTTCCGGTTTTCACAGTACTTTCAGACAAGGATGTCTTTTTACAACACTGCCACCCAATGGATGTAGTTAGCATTACACACTCTAAGTGAACTAAGGGGATGAGGAAAACAGCCAAGGAGGGATTTTGTTAAGGTTTTATTATGGAAATTTGATCGCGAACATAGCTCGACCGTGCGGTTACAATGCCCGTTAAAGGGTTAAATAAATATGTGGTGTCTTGTGTTTTTTTTTATCTATAGAAACATTAATGAGGAAAACACAAAGTAAACATCAAAGACCAAATTTAAATTCAAAAAAGGGTACTAGGACACCTAAATCATTTGTTCAGTATTGTTAAGAATTTAGAAACCACTGCTTTCTGTTTTTATGCGCATTTTCAATACCATTCCATCTTTTTTCCAAGGTAGGTTGGTAATACATATTTCATATATTTTAAGCTTCATCTCTGAAAAAGTATTGCCTTTATTTATGAGGATATATTGATATCCTCATGCAAGAAGGGTGTAAGTGACATTTTACAAATTTTACAGCAGAGGCAAAAAACTGCTCAGGTAAATCTCTACCATATGGATTAAAATTTCCATGATGAATGAGTGAGTTATCAAATGATATTGAAGCCTGAAAAAGACTTTCCTAATCATCAGCCAATGAAGAGATAATCCAGATTATGTCACTTATGCCCTTTAGCATGAGTCGGGATGAAGCGCTCAATAAATGGGAAACGCATCCTTAAAGGACGTATCCGCAAGACTCTGCTAACGGAAATGAAGGTGACCTTGTGAGAGTGCCCAGAGTCTGTTCAATGTTCATAATTTCTAAACATGCATAATAGTTTCCTGTTTCCCTAGTAAATGTTTTAAATGTTAGAAACATTTTAATACATGGATATGATATGGCAGGATATACATTTGGTTTCCATTGTCAAAATTTTGTAGTATTTTGTAAAACAGCTGATCTATCTATACTGCATGAAATTGCTGTCAAACTGCAAAGAACTTGAGCATGTAAAAGTGAATCATCTGATCTAAAGATACACTATACACCAGTGGCTAAAAACAATGCAAGGTATTTCTGAATTAAGGTCACTATGCCACCTCTGTGCTGACACTGATATCTGAAGCCATTAACAACAGATAATACAAAAAAGGATAATGCAGTGTGCATTGACTGTTGGCATATGTACAGTTTCTGATAGTACCAACTCGGACTAGCAATATGCAAAAAAGGTGCAAGAGGCAGATACGCCCAGACTTAAAATGCATATTGCTTGTAAAAAGGCCATTAACAACCACTTTCGCTCATTTAGCATAGGAATTGTTACATACGCCCTTCTAGCAAATAAGAAACATTGGTGGGAAAATTTTAGATGCAGGTACGCCTTTTAGAAAAAGGGTTTTGACCCCTTTAGGATGAAAATTCTTACCTAAATTTTGCCAGAAGATGCGTCCTATATGAATGTATATAAAAAATGAAAAACATCATTTTTGCCCAAAATGTCACTTACACCCTTTTTGCGTGAGGGTATCAATATTTTGTAAAACCTATACGCTTAAAACTTTGGATTGAGCAGACTAAGGCAGAGTAAACACCCATATGGTGGAATCAAACCATCTTTCCCTTGAAAAAAATCAATCACAGAATTGGGGGATGTGGCAATCCGGAGATAGAAAGATCAGCTCTCTTGCATGGAACAGTAGAGCCGTTAGAAAAAGCATTCATGGTTTTGTAAATGGATTGAACACATTTGTCAAAGAAGGTCATGTGTGTTGCAGGGAAATGGGTTTCAGGAGTTTCACATGGTGAAGATAATTGTAGCTAATGCACCAGTCAAGGGTGCTGTGTGCCCTTCAGTCCTGAATGTCATCATCAGTGTGTGCACATATATATGGATGTTAGATCACACATTGCTCAAAATAACAGAAAGATTGCTGTGCTTTTCTCCTACTTTCTAGTGAGCTGCAGAATATTTGGGACAAATATATGTTCTTCATTTATGTGGTAACAATAATTAGAATTTGGAAAATATTGGTAATTTAAATTTGGTGGGGTCCTGGGCTTTTATCCAATTATATTTTTAAACATTTTGGATCCACCATTTAGAAATGATTGAAGTTTTGTTCATAGTCCCCCATACCAGGGTGCTGTAATGTTTGCAACAAAAGGCTTCACAAACAGTACATTTTGAAATGTCTGGGTCAGGTAGCGCAGAGACATTTTGGGGGGGGGGGCAGGCACTCAAGCACAAAAAAGGGCATCTCACTCATAATTATTTATTATTACTTATAAAAAATAAAGTTACATACGGTACATATCTTTCCTCACTTATGTATTTCTTTCAATACTGACACCCTCATGTTTAATAATCAACAGATTTCTACAAAATAATGAATTTACACAGGCTATGGTCTTTAGTATTCGCCATTTATGTATCACAAGTCAACAGTCAACAACCAAGAAAACAATGCCATGTTGCATACTTTAGTGGTCTTTAAAATAAATAACCATTAAAAATCAAGGAATCTTTACACGCAGTTGAAAAAGGCTGCTCTCTGAACAAATAAACCAATCTTCTAAACTACAGGGTAGGCTTGTGTTCAGATTTAACAATTAAGGTAAGTGCGTTATGCTCTCTTCTCCTCTCCTCTCCACTCCTCACTTTATTCTCCTCCTCTTTCCTTTGCTCCCCCCTGCAGCTTGCTTTACATAATAAACAATGTACTCTTTGATTCACTGATCAACAAATGGAAGTTCAACTACGAATATTCAGCTAAAGTAGTGTCATGTCAGATTTAGAATTACCAAACCACTTTGTGTTTTTAAAATAGGTTGTGGGCCTATTGAAAGATTTCAGTAAAATTAGATGGACGGTTAAACTTTCAAATCTGAACTTGTAAAGGTCCTGTTCAATCGTAATGACATCACTTGGCCTGCCGACAAATACCAGTAAATTATTTGTCACGGGAGTAAGAATCAATCTAATAGGCTAAGGCTACAGTTCTGTATTTGCCCCCTTCTTGATCTTTTATTTTTTGCATATTTGTCACACATAAATGTTTCAGATAATCAGACTTACTATACTTTAATATAAGATGAAGATTACCCAATTGAACACAAAATGCAGTTTTTAAATGCTGATTTCATTTTTTGAAGCAAAAAGCCACCCAACCCTACATGGCCCAATGAGAAAAAGCCAATACCCTCGCTGTAATGCAATCAACCTATTAAACAAATTGAATTGGTAATTTTGTTCAATTTTACAAGACACATGCAGGCATGATTACTGCCAGCTCTGATAAATCTAAACATCACTTACACAAAACCTGTCTGACAATGTGAAGAAGGCAAAAAGCAGCACATGATGCTGCAGTCTAAATAAATTAAATCAAAAAGAAAACAAAGGTTCTCCTCATATTTTCCAAAAACATCTTTGTGACACTCAAGACTTTTATTCTATTGACTGATGAGTTAAATGGAAGGTTTTGGAAAAAATTTTGGGTCCCGTTACATAAAACTAACAGAGCATTCCACAATAACATCACACCAACAGACAAACATAGCGGTTGTAGAGTGATGGTCTGGGGTTGCTCAGGACCTGCCGTAATTGATGGAACCATGAATTGTGCTTTCCACCAGAAAATCCTGAAAGAGAATGTCAGGCCATCAATTTGTGACCTAAAGCTCAAGTGCAGTTCGATTATGCAGCACCTACGGTCTGTCTGTGCATGTGCCTGGTCTGGGATGCCATTATGTACTGTATAAAGTGCATGCAGCGTTAGAAGAGCGGAAGAATTCATTTTAAGGGCCTGAGATCAGTGAAAAATGACAGCTCTGGGTCTTCAGGTGCCCTAGCATGCACATGCAGAAATGGATCAACTGAAATCTCCACTTGATGCAATGAGACTTTTAGCATGCCAATACAGTCTCCAGGTCATTGTCTATTACAACCCAGGAGTGAACCAGCAATGACTCATTTAAACACTGTTAAAATTGAGTTATCTTGGCTACCTGATCGAATAAAGAGGGTCTAAAGGCAACTCAAACAATTTTCAGATGCTTAAATGGCTTTTGTAGAGTAATAAAGAAACTCAGCTGGACCTGTGACCTACACAGGCACCCTGATGGAAGCTTCTGACTGTGGTGAGGGAGGAGGTTCAATATAAGACAAGCTCACACATGGTGGTCATGTCATACAAAAATACGAAAAGCTTTGATGGACTCTTCGCAGGATCAGAGTACATCAGAAAGACCTGCCTCAGTATTTCCTCTCCAAGTGTGACTGCCACCTGAGATTTTTTTTCAAGATGAGATTAAAGGTGTCATTGAGAAGTGGAAGAATGATCAAATTGAGCTCCTGGAGGGAAAGAGCATCATGAATGTATAATGTGTTTTCTGTAAGTGCAACACTCTCTGAAGGGACTAATCCTAGCCCATCAATACACAGGTCTGCTGTGCCATAGGAGGAGCCTCTTCAATGTTCTGACATGGGCCGGATTTAGGAAAGCGTATTATGTACATAGTGCCAGTACAGTATATTTGTGAACATCAGAAAACCATACATTTGTGTGTGTAGTGTATTTGTTGAGTTTTGAAGAAATACAAATTTCCAAAGAAGAAGCAAAACCAACAAACTTAGAGTAATAATATGTTAAGTCAGTAGAATTTATTTAAAGAAGTAAAAATTGGCACCAGTGGTTTTTTTTGCCGCACTATGTAGTTTCCTCAGGCAAAGAAGTAACATACGTAGATATAGCTGCCAATAAGATATGAAAACACTAACTTAATTTTCCACTAGTTAGTGATTGAAAAAAAATTTAGCAATCGATATTGTCATAATTGAATATTTTCTCTCTGCACAAAATTACTATTTTCTTTGCCCTAATCACCTGAAAATATTCACAGCCATAAAAGATGATAGTTCTCCGTTCCGGTAAGAGGCATGCAGGACTATATTCCTTTTTATCCCTCTGTTTAGAATATGGAGCATAAATGACCCTGAACCATTACTGTTGTGTGAAATTAAGGGGAGCGGGGAGTAATTATTTTTGTAAAATTTACACAGATCCCAGTGGACTCAAACAGAGACTGAACAGAAAACCTTAAAATGCTGCTTCAGCCAAAATGGGAAGCGATCTCAAAAGGAATTTCATACCCTGACAGATAAATCCCCATTTGTTCTAAGAGACGCCATGATTCAGAGTAATCCACTGCTCAAGATAAATTGGAGAAACCCTTACTCGAGAAGTACCTCTTAGCAAAATGATCTTGGGCCCTGTAAATTGCCCTCCACTTCTGTCTCTGATCCATTTCATTCTTGATTACATGATTTGATGGTAAGTGTTGTGTGTGAGTGTAGTATGCAACATACAGTGTATTACTGTGGCGGTTGACAGGACGGTGAAGTAATCAGGCAGGGTGAGGATGGACTTAACCTCTTCAACCCCAACTCCTCCTTGGGGTAATACAGCTGTTATGGGACTTTCTGTGGCGTGCTGTTAGAAGCTTCTGACCTTTTAATGCTTAATTGCTTTCAACCTGTTCACGTTTAAGATCACCTGATTGAGAATAAAACAAAGTGTTTCATGAATAATCAAAACCAATAGATCAGCCAATAATAATCAAGTCATTATTGATCAATAAATGACAGAGATCATCAAAATGCCTCTTTGACAATGTACATGTAATACTCACAATATTGTAAGAATGGCAGTAAAACAAATCATTATCAATCCAAAGCTAGCTCTGAATTTCACCTTGTATTTTGGCTTTTTTTTCAGCTGGGTAATTTATGTTAAGGTGGACAGATTAGGGCGGGCACAGGCATTAGTGATATCGGCAAAGAGATGGATGTAGCAGCCTCAGGAGCTGCAGTGGTTGTTATTAGAACATCTGTAACAGCTGAAGACTCAGGAATAGAGTTGGAAACATGGCCCGAGCCAGTGAGAATGGGATTGGACAAATTGCAGCTAACTGCAGGTGCAGCCCCTGCAGCAGTTTCTGCACAAAGAGTGGGATAGCTTACATTGGCAGCAGTCATAGTTACAGTAAATTGGATGGGTGGATCAGAGCTTCCCTTGGAAAGCACTGAAGAAGTTTGAGTGGTTGAGAGCAGGAGGTGAAATCACCTGGAGGTCACTCTTCTTGAAGTTTCTGATCACCATTTCGTTCCAAGTGGCTGGGGGGGTTTGGGGTCGAGCGGGCGAATGGTCTTGGTCATGCCAAAGTGTCCCACAGGATAGTGTCGAAGACAGTCGAGCTCATCACTGCTATCTTTTTTGCCTGAACAGAGTCAGTGTCAGTAAAACTTGACAAGAGTTAATCCTTCCATTTTAGTTCATCTGATAGCCAGGAGATATCTTCTTTAAGGTGAGTGATATTCCTAGTTTCTTTCTGGCCTAAGCTGCAGTCAGTGCATGGCATGGTGGGGAATGCCCTCTGGAAATCAGTTATTCAAAAAGAAAAACTGATAAAAGCACCAAGGCATGGAATGCACAATAACAAGATTTTAAGGAAGTAAAATAATAATAAAAAAACAAAGATAAATGGTCATGAAACGATAGCGAGATTAAGATCAGTAAAAATTGTGTTTATTTCCATATGCTGGCTAATACTCTATAGCGCTACAATGACGCTGCTCATCCAAAACAAAAGTCGCACACTGTAATATTTTGTTGGGCCACCTTCGGCTCTGATCATGGCGCACATTTGTTTTGTTAATATTTTGACAGGCTTATACAATGTTAGAGGGCATTTAGATGCATAATCCTATTAGGCAGGTGTCTAATTTTACAAAGGTGGAAAGAAAGTATTTAGCCGCTGGATCAACGATGTTATGCATTACTTAACAATTGGGAAAAAGAAAACACATTACACTATTAAGCAACACACCCTCTAGTTTTATTATGTTTGGCAACCCTTTCTTAAATACCATGATAGGGCAGAAGCAGTGTGACACCCCCGTCTATCTTTTTTTGCGACAGTGCAGCACTGGGGGGCAGGGGGTCCATGGGTGTCATCTGTATGATTCACTTACCACTAACCAGCCAGTCAGCCTTAACCAGAGGTACCATGAAACCAGGGGGCTTCGGTGGCTCCAGGGATGATTTTCACTATATGTGAATATTTCCCATTATTGATTGAAAAAGAGGCCAGGAAGAAGTTACAGAGGTCTGAAATAATAGCAAGTGAAAAGGTATTTGGAGGTTTATGGAATATGTTGACTGCAGGGGTAAGAGTTTTCCACGCTACCCCTGATTATTGAGCTGCAATTGTGCAATTGACATACGGTAGTTCTGAAGGAGATCAGTGAATGCAGCTTTCATTTGATAGAAAATTGGGAGGTACCAGGGGGTGCTGTATGTCAAAGGGACTGTATGTTCTCAGTTGAGCAAGCATGTTTACTGAAGCAGAGAGGTGTTTATTATAACATAAAATAAGGCTGTTTGGAGTTGATGAAGTTTCAGACAGAGAATAGTTATAAGATCAAGGAGATAACTGGGTTGATTTTTTAAAATGTTTTGAAGGTCATGGCATAAGGCCTCTGAATGAGGGAGAGAGAAATTAAAATATCAAGTTAAACGCCGCAGTTATCCGATATGGTAAATGTGAGGGCGGTGGGTTTATCTGGAAAGGGATCAGAGGTACAGAGCAGGGTTAGTGTCTGGCCTTTGCAGTGAGTAGAGGTGCTATCATGTTGTTGAAAATCAAATGCATGGAGAAGAGAGAAAATATGTGGTAATTGAGCAGGTTATGTCATCAGCATGAATTTTGAAATAATAATAGGACATTCTGGGAGAAGGAACGAAGAGAATTTAGATTTGTGGAGTCAGGATTGGACTTGTCAGGTTTACAGATAATGTGAAGGCTTAGGGAATCAAGGAAGCCTTTTAGTTTTAATCAGAGGTGTTCAAATGATGTTTAATGAGGGTAATGAACAGGTTTTAAGGTTAGATCTGTGCATCAGAGCTATTTCACTTCCATGAGCTGCGATGCAGGGATGGGACATTAATACTTCATAACAATGAGGAGCTACTGTCACAACCCTCACGTGATTCCCTAGTGCGTCTCTTCCCAATTCAGCCACCTCCGTGTCTATTAGATGTATGTGTGTTGCGGTTGGTGTATGTCTTGTGCGTGTCTCCCCTCTCGGCTGAATCTCGTTACTCGATCTTTTCCGAGTAAATACCCAACTAGCTGGTATGTAAGCCTTTTAGAGCCTGTGCTTGTTGCTGGATTGTAAAGTTGCATTCATACTAAAATCCTAGTAATATGTGTGTTAGTAAAACTTCTTTGACTTCGTCTTTATGCAACCACTATTTTAGTGGCAGCCAAATTCTCTTTGAAAACTTTATGATCATGAGTTAATTCGAACAAGCTTCCAATCTTAATCAGGGTCCAGGATTGGGACCAATTTCAAGTTAGCTCAATTCAATCCTGTTCTTCAACTCAAGTTTTCAAGAACAAGCGACCAATCCTGATCAGGGGCCAGGACTGGGACTGGATTCTTGTTAACCCCTCTAATTCTAATCACCCAATTACTTTTGCCTGGAACAAGCTTCCAGCCCTGATCCAGGTCCAGGACTGCGACCGAGTTCCTCTCAAGTAACAACCGTCTTCTTTGTGGGAAGTCCAGTGTTGGCAAACGCTTCAGCATCTGGCAGTACTCCGAAAGCCACTGGCCAGTGACAACAGCCAAGCACCGCGAATTACATCTGTGCTGAACTGTCTCTCCTCCTCTCCGGGTCCCTGTCATTACTTTACTGCTGCCAATAAATCACCAGTTGTGTTGCTAGTCTGTCTCCGCTCTTGATTCCTGGTCTGGAACATAAGTTACTGTACTGAATTTCAGAGTGTCACTTCAGTGAGTTGTGAAAAATAACTAGGAATTTATTGATCTTTTATCAGCGAATGTCCAATTACTGGTCATATATAAATCCACTGAGCAGCAGCCCTTTTCCATGTAATGATTAAAAAGCACCATTTTAAGAGGTTGCATTACATTGAAATTCTTAGTACATGAAGATACTGTGATAGGACACCATAAACTGAGGTCAGGTCATCAAGTGGATGGAAAAGTCAGATTAATTCCTGACTACGTACAGTAGTTATGATGAATTTTAGAAAGTCACTGTTAGTTTTCTTGAGATCAAGTAAGTCTGAATGAGAGTGGTGTATCTATACGGGTCAGAAGACAGTTGAGTTGAAATATAATTGTGTGATTTAAAAGAGCAAAAGAAATAAAAGGTAGAAACATTTTAAAATCCACAAATTGACTAATCTGAGCAGACTCTTAACTGTCGTATGGTGTTCGGGTGTGTGAGACCTGTTTTCTTTGTTCACTCAAAGAAAAATCATTAATTATTTTAAAAAATTAATTATTAATTATGAAAAAAAAAATATTTTTTTTCATCCTGAGACTCATTGGCTTTGGCTCATTTTCTGTGAATATTTTAAAGAACTTCATTGGAGTGCACACATATGTGGAGCTGCTCTGTGTGTGTGTGTGTGTGTGTGTGTGTGCGTGTGTGTGCGGACATGGTGTTCACCTTGAGACAGCTGCAAGAGAAGTCCCTTGAACAACACAGGCCTCTACATATCGTCTTCGTCGACTTGACCAAGGCATTTGATACGGTAGACAGGAGGACCCTTTGGCTGGTACTGGAGCGCTTTGGATGTCCACCAGGCTTTGTTGAGCTGGTCAGGCAGTTCCATGATGGAATGACGGTGCGGGTAATCGAAGACGGCGAACCCTCGGACAGCTTTCCTGCGAGGACTGGTGTGAACCAGGGTTGCGTGCTAGCTCCCACCCTATTTGCCATCTTCTTGACAGTTGTACTGAACCAGGTTAGTTCCAGAGTCCCGAGCCATGGCGTCCACATTCTGTTCAGAACCTCAGGGAGGTTGTTCAATCTGAGGAGGCTGCAGGCAAAAACAAAAACAGCGGTTGCCGTGCTGAGGGAGCTGTTGTACGCCGATGACAGCGCACTAGTGGCCCAGTGAGTCGATGAGCTACAGAAGATAGTCACCGTGTTCCATGACTGCTGCCACGACTTCGGGCTACAAATAAACGTTAGCAAAACCAAGTATCTCTACCAACCTGCACCCGGGTCACACGAAAACCCGGAAGGCATACAGATAGCTGACGAAACACTAAAGCGTGTGGATGCGTTCATGTACTTGGATCAATCGTCACCAAGGACGGATCATGCAGCCGTGACGTGACATTGCGCACTTGGAAGGCTGGCGCTGTGTTCGGAAAGCTAGAAGCTCGGGTTTGGTAAGCCAAAACCTGAAGATGCGCAAAAAACCGCGGTGTACAACGCTACAGTCAACGCTACTGTACAGGTGCCAGAGCTGTTTGCAGTACAGGAAACATTTTAAGCAGCGGGAGCGTTTCCACCTCAGGTGTCTACGGCACATCCTGCAGATTTCGTGGAAGGACCGTGTTACAAACTTCAAGGTCCTCCGTTGTGCCGGCACAACGGGCATCGAGTGTTGAGTCATGCGCGAACAACTACAATGGGTTGGGCACCTGCAGAGACTGGATGACGTTCGCATTCCGAAGCAGCTCTTGTACGGCGAACTACACGGTGCCAAGCGACCTGCTTGCGGCCCAAAGCTGCGTTACAAGGACACCCTGCGGCGTCACCTAATTGAGGCCTCCATCGACAAAGACTCATGGGAGGAGCTTGTGGCCGATTGCCCGGCATGGCGTGCCGCTGTCACCGCCAGAACAACATCCTTCGAGGAAAGGCGCATCGCTAAGCTCATAGAGAAGCATGCGTTGCGCCACCGAGACGGAGACCGACTGGCCAGCAGTTTTGTATGCGAACAGTGCGGCCGCGACTGCTTGTCCCGCATTGGCCTCTCAGCTCATCAAAGAGCTCACCAGCGACGGAACAATAATCATCGGCGACAGCAGCGAACCACAACATCCACCAGCTACGTCAACACCAACGCCTCCACCTCTCCTGACGTAATGCCCGGACATCGCTGTCACGTCTGTGGAAACACATACAGATCTGCAGCGGGACTGGCCTCGCACTTGAGAAAGCACCAACGCCTGGGAGAACTCTGACTCGGACCAGAGTAGAGAACGAGGGTATGTTTGTGTGCGTGCACGCGCACGTGTGTGTGTTCCTTTAGATTTTCAGCATGTTTCACAGATTTGACATGATCCTGTCCAGCATTTTATGGGCATTATTGCCAAATTTCCCAAGTTTAGTCCCATCACCACCCCCACACCCATTCCACCTCCACAAATAAAGCCCCCCCCCCCCACACACACACACACACACACACACACAATTCTTTCCAATTTCTTCAGTTTAAAGAAATAAACATCAATAGCAATGTTTATGCGAAAAATCTTATTTAATGTATATGTGGAAAGATAAACATGGCATATTCTATCCATGTCTTCATTATAATTTTTGTTTTTTAATATAAAATTTTATCACAAAAAATGAATAGCCCTTTTATTGATAAATGTGATCTAGCAGAGGTAAATGGTAAATATTAACCATAAATGCTGTCTATATTGCAGGGATGTGCGGTCAGGGCAGGCAGTGACTTCTCGTTTTTTATCGCTAGTTTTTGTCAGCCTGTTTCAACGTAATATGCCTGATTGACCAGAAAAAAGGTCAAATTGATTGATTGACAATTAAACCTGTAATGATTAAGAGGTGATAGTGACAAAAAGATTAATTTACCTTTATGCTTTGATTCGAGACTGCAAGGAAGTAAATCTTAATAATTAATTAGGAAAAAATCTCAACTCTCTCGGTAATTCCATATATTGTTTTGATCTTTTGTTTATCGGATTATGAAAGAAGACTTAAAATAAACTCCCTATTTTTTAAAAATAGCATTAAAAAGTACCTGTTTAAGGGGGGAAATAATATCGTAAACATATTGACCACACATTGAATGCCGCATAAGAAAGGTTTTAATATTTGTTAATGGCATTGCGATAGCTTCCTCTAAGCAAATATGAACAAAGTTGCTGTCTCGTGAGCATTTTAAGTTCGATGCACTGAGCAATAATGCCGTGGATGGAACTGGCACGCCATTCTGCCGTTTAGTCTTGTAAATTAGTTAATCAATCCTCAGACTGCTAATCAAGCAAAGTAATAGAGTTATCATTTGTTTAACGGTGAGGATTCTGCCTACCCTAACTGACCTCCGACGGCACGTCACTGCTATATTGCTTGTAATTTAGATAAAGGCAGCATCTGTTTAGCATTTTTACAAAAGATGTGGTTGGATTTTTAAAAAATATGTTCATCGGATGACGGCAATAAACTTCTTAACTAGAAGACATAAACTGACTGGTTGCTCAAGTCAAGGGCATAAAGGGTGACAATCCAGCAACTCTGCTGGACAGAACTGAGGCAATGTACACCACAGAAACACAAAGGGAATGGGGGACACAATGGATTACACCTGGGCGAGGGGAGGCGCGCAAGATCAAGATACCAAACCAATAAAGGAGACAATATTTCTAAAAGACAAGCAGTTTGCTCAAAAGGGGGAGGACACAGTAATGAAGACACGAGGGTTTGTGACAAAGAATAACCCATATTTATTCAAATTATGGGTTTCAGAAATTTTTTTTTAAACCAATCAATCTTAAATAGTGATTTCCTGCTCAATGTCATAACAGTATTAGTCCATGAAATGGAGTTGTGAGGCAAATAATTATGGGCAAATACCATTTTGGAGAAAAGTACAGCTTGTATGTTGATTTTGGACAGTATTACAGGGAGTTTGGACTAGTCAAAATCACATAGCAACAAAGATGAGAGGCCTCTTAACTTTGCAATAATTTATTCAGGATACGGTACCATTAGGATTGAGTCTGAGATAAACAATTCTTTAATTAATTCTGAAAGTCCAGATCAATAACTCAAAATGTTAGGCTCTTAGCCCGCTGGGATCGCTGAATATAATGACTTTTATTCTTCCTGATAAATTTGTAATTTATGGAATTAATTATTTTAGGGAGATAAATATTGAACGACATAGATGCAATAACTGTGATAACCCATCAGTCTTTGGATACTTGACTTTTGTCATCACAGGGATATTAGAGATCATATCTGACCCGCCTGCATGAATAGAAGAGTCATTAATATTTTTTCAGGTCTAGGCTTAAGCCTGAAGCTTTAGAAGAAAAAAAAATAAGTCAATGGCTTTAGACAACATGGATTCATTTTTAAGGAAAAGAGCTGTATTGCTGGCAAAGTGGCTAATCACAAATTCAAAACACTGATGCCATACAAATCTGTTGGATTCATCACCATAGTAGCCATTAATTCACCAGCTAAAATAAATACTAATGGAGAGATGGGGCAACCTTGTCTGCTACCTTTGGAGTTCTTAAAATGTGGTGATAAACCAGATATCGGAAAAATGCAGCAACTGATGCACAGTGTAACAATTTAATGATGTGAAAAATAATTCTAACATCCTGGTCTCTGCTCTGTGGTGAAATGCTTATTAGTAGATCAGGCAATTTGACCTGCACCTTCTGATTGTTTAAATTAAGGTTAGGCGTAACCCTAAAATTCACCAAAATTTGAAAAAATATCATTTTTCATTTTTTTGTCAATATCACTTCTCAGAATACATTCCTGGTGGCTTTTGAAGGCATAATAACTGAACATTGACAACATCTGGTGGGTACATTGATGATACTTGGTCAAAAAACATTCATCTAACTTTGAGACAGATTTTCTTTGTAAGGGAATTTCCGCCACATAAATCCAGAGAACGAGAACGAGTGAAGATATCTGCATGAAATTTTGTGAGTGAGTAGATCTCACTCTGATCTACGTTTTGAGCTAAAGAAAACCGTTATATTCATGTTGGGTGTCTTAGACACCTCGGCATAGGCCCTCAGGCCTGACCGCATTTTGAGGTCCCCTTCTAGATACTCTAAAATTTTTATTTGTTGTCAAATCTCCCAAACCTGTGGCTCAAAACTTTCAATATGATGTCCATAAAGTGTGGATAAAAATTAAAATCAATACTTGGAATGGTTTTTGAGACAATGGAATTATGTATTTCTAAATATCGGGTGTCGGCCATCTTAGATCACGTGAACTAATTAGCATAATTACGTAAATTCTATAAAAAATACATTCTTTCATCATAGCCATCAACATTGAAACCTTAAATCCAGTCTTTATTCAAAATTAAGGAAATTTTCATTTTGGGTCACACCTAACCTTAAATCAATGACAAAGATTTGAAACACCCTTGCACAATTTTGAAGAAGGCTGATTGAAACCCGCACGTCCAAATGGATGATTATCCTCTTAATATAACGTGGAGAACTTGCAATACCTGATGGTGTGAAGTGTTTTCGGAGTGACCATATCATTAATCAGGAAAAATGACAGAACAAGTCAGGACTGATAATTGTTTTAAAGGAATGTTCCGTGCCCACCAAAGCTTCAGTTCTGGCAATGCTAGCCTTGCAAAGTAACAAGATATTTTGAGTCTCATGAATAAAAATGTGTATTGCATGATTTCATAGGCTACTGTAATACTGCCATGTTACTAAAAAAAAACGCTGTTGCCTCTGCACTTACTCTACCAGAACCGTCAGCTTCACCCAGCTAGCTTCGGTGATTTATTTTTATGACAATGAAATGACACAAAGCCGGTGGAAAATCAGTGAAGTACCCCTTTAAGTTTCGGGAGAAGAACTTTGATGCCACGTTTCATGGTGGGAGACATATTAAAATTCGGGGAATCAGAAAATGGTCCAAATTTCAATGTCCACTTGTGAATTCACTGTGGAGGTAATCATTGCCATTTACCCTGGTCATTTACTGTACCTGACATGCATCCTCATCTCATAAACAAATGGGGACATTTGTTTTCTCCAGGCAGTCATCTTTATATGTTTCATTGGAATGACTCCAGACAAAAGTTCCAGCATCGGCTGTCGGGTTGGCTCACTCGGTGAAGGCGCCGCATTGCCGAGCAGTAGTAAGCACCACAATGCGGGTTTCGATCCCCGGGTGTGCCAGCCGGCGGTGGTCAGTAGCCTCTTCAGAGCAGCGCACAATTGGCTTTGCGCCGCAGGGAAATAAATTTGGATGGGACTGCCAGGTTGGGATATTGGAAATGTAGCTTTGTTCATTGCTCCAGTGCCTCCTGTTGGCCAGCCGGGCGCTCGTCAGTAAGATTCTAAGCCTGCTCATGTTCGGGTTCTGCCCTCGTTCTGAACTTGTGAAGTTTCGACCAATGAGTATAAAGAAGCAGTACAGGCGCATACTTCGAAGGAGGGCCGCGAACTGTCTCGGTCTCCCGAAGTTGGCAACATGGGGTCACATACGAGCAAACTTTGTACATAGTTCCCGAATTGGGGATAGGTCTTGCCAAATTTATGTAAAAAAAAAGAAAAAAGAAAAGCTCCAACATCATCGACTTGGCCAATGCAGATTCGCGATTCGTCACTGAATGTCACTTTCATCTAATCATCCACATTCTATAATTGCTTCTATTTACTTGAATGAAATCCCATTTCATTCAGCTAATCATCACAAAAACATTTTATGTCCATTTGTTCTTCATTTGTTGTGTTTTCATTTTCCATTTTCAATGCATGTTGCTTCCAGTTTTCTGATCTGACGCTTTGATGTCTTCTGCGGTCCATCCTTATGGTTTGCTTTCATAGCCTTCCCATTTTGTTTACACTTGCTCCAAATTTTAGACCTAGCTGACTGGAAAGAACCAACATTGTGTGCCACTTCTCATGCTGAATTTCCTTCTTGGAGCAGTTTTAAATTGTTGCAATAGGAGCGATCTGATATACAATACGGCACATCGCCAGGCGGATATGCTTGCCGATAATGACGGCTCAACGGTCAAAATGTCGACGAGTGAACTTCCGCTCATATCCGCGCGTGGTCGAACGCTAGCTAATATAATGGCGATTTATAGCGTTTAGTTTCAGCACGTGAACTCCGGCTTTGACTCGAATGTAGCGTTATTTGAATTTTGCAGTATTTTCATATTCATATCTGTGTATCCACGATGGTATTCGATCATGGCTGCTAATGCTCATCGTGATTTTGTCATGCATGCATTGACTTGGGGAAGCTGGTCTTATTACTGGAAGTGCGGACGTCGACAAAAGATCCCCTTCCTTCATCTCATCTTCCGATTTACAACAGTTTGCGCTATATCAGATCGCTCCTATTGCCAACTCTCTTTTTGGTGCCATGGATCCTCTCAATTAACCAAATCTAACATCTCATCAAGGCCTGCAAGTGCTCTCTCTTGTAACTGCAGACTAATTTGCATTTTCAGATTTGTGCTGGTATTTCTTTTAGAAATGCCAATTACACGGTGATTTAATTTTTTCTCTACGTGATTATGAAAAAAAAAAATGCCATTAATTAAAATAATTTAAGCTAATTTGTTTGAGGTGTGTAATGCTAATGTTAAGGTAATAAAAATTGTTTTGTGTCATATCTGCGATTTGTTTGTTTGCTATGTCACTAAACAGCTGAATGAACATCTTCAGTGTGTGGTGATTCAATTTTTTTTTTTTTTTTTGCCAGGGATGTACAATATAAAACAATCCACCTCACTAGGCACTGGATGGTACAAATAGGATTGGTGCAATCTGAAATTTTTTTCACACTGCACAAAAAACACCCCTGACACCCACCTCGATGCAACCTGGCACTGCACACCTGTTAGACACTTTTGGACAGATACCAATACCACATTATCAACTCTCCTGAGCTGCCTGATCTCTCTGCTCCCTTCACTCTGCCCATTATGAGATGTATCAGTTAATAACCTAAACACTAAAAATTAATCTGTTATTTCTCATGCCTCTACCACCAAGAAAACCCTAAGTGTGAACAGAATACAAATTACTCATTGGAGGAAAAAAAACCTTCTTTTGAATTACATTCCTCAAGAAAAACCTCTCTGTCTCTATGACAAACATCTCAATCCATTTGGATTCCATAAGGCAACCACTCATTCACTTTTTCCTCTCCTAATCCTATTTGTAAAAATTGCTTTTGTCTTTTTTGCCTGACCGCCAACCTCTATACCACACACTACCAAATATTAAACACTCAGTTGTCCATACCCACATGCACAATGGAACGTATGTGCACATACACATTTTTATAAACTTTGTACACATACATACACACAAATTCATCCTCCCTACTCATTCATAAGGGAGAGGGTAATTACAGTCAAGCAGTGGCGTTGCCAAGGGGGGGCCACGTGCCCCCCCTTGGACATCTTGTGCCCCCCCCATGTGCCCCCCCCATTTGAGATATGTAAATAAAGAGCATCTCTCTACTGTGAAAAGAAAGACAACCCCCGCCCCGCTCAACAAATGCAAGACAACCCCCCAGTCAACAAAATGAGGACAACCACCCCCGTCAACAAATTCCCACCGAACGGGAAACAAACTTTTTGTGCGACAGATGACATTACAGATTGCCCCCTCATCAAACTTTTGTGCCCCCCTGTGCACCCCCAGAATAAAAAGTCTGGTGACGCCACTGCAGTCAAGCAATGCACTAACTTAATGCTGTTACTCCTTTTATTATTATTATTATTATTATCTGTGGCCTTGCCCTCTTGTCTAAGCCCATGTTTGTGTTGGCTCCCTTTGGTTGCTCTATAGGCCTATTGTTTTGTTCTTTTTTAATTTGTTTCATTACACCTTTCCCTCTGAGAGGCTTCTCCATAATGCTTTGTTAATCACTGTTGTAATTAAAAATAAAGTTGACCTCCAAAAGCAATCCCCTTTTTCAATACGCTTTGGGACACAGTACATCTGCATTGTGAAGCACCATCAGATGAGTTCGAAACCATTTGGCTTGATCTGCGCAGATAATTCAGCCCTACGCATGCTTTGGATTGAGAGGAGTTTCTTCCCTTCTCCATATTCTTCCCTTCCCATCATCCTGGTACAGGTCTAATGTAGTCGCATCTGTTCATGTTAAATTAGAAATGTACAGGCTTTTAAGATGTTTAGACAAACTTTAATGTGGTATTCTAGTTTTTGAGGCTGACCAAATGGTTTACATTTTGTGGTAAACCCTCTATATTCACTCTAGTGAAGTTTAACGTCTGAAGGATGTTCTCAATTTGACCAATTGTTTTTTTAGGGATTTATATTCACTAGAGAAAAACTGTTTTCGAAGTGTGTTCAGTGTGTTCTTTCGTTTGAAGAATGCATCAAAATAGATTTGACTATGCCTAATGTCTCTTTGTTTTCTCCATGATGGTTGAGTTTTGATCTTTCAGCCTGATGATGGCTTGCTTCACAGTCAGAGACAGCTGATATTGGACTTAATGCTGAGAGTTCATTGATTCACAATGCAAATATTGTACTAAAAATCTGCCATAGATCTTTTATCAGCTTAATTGTAAACCGAATAAAGAGGGAATAGCCGAACATCCGATTGTCCACTTTCTTCTGGTACCTTGAAAAGGGCGGGACTGAATAAAAAAGTTCTGTAATTCCTCCACTGTCACTCAGTTTGGATGTAAATATTCTCAAATGAAAGCTTAAAGTCTGCATTTTAATTATTTGAGCTCTTTAGTTGCCATCTATACTGTTAATCACAGATTTTTAATATTGAAATATGATATGGAACATAATTTGCAATTAGGTGATCTATAAATAAAATGTTGTCAATTTCCAAATGTTTATTGAGCTAACTGTCTGTCCAAGTAATCTTGAAAAATTTTTGAACCACAAGACCGCCTTAGAAAACTCTTCACCCAAAATGTTCCCGGGTGGCATTGTACCATGGTTGCTACAGTTAATGTTTTCTTTTATGTTGTCATTAGTGATGTGACGTTCTGTGCCGATGCATCGAGGCCTGTGCCGAGTAATTCAGGAATTATTTTGTGATGCGCGTATTGAGGCGTGTATTGATGACGTATGCGATCACATCGGAAGCCTCGCCAGCCGGCCAAACCTCGTGACCGGTTCGTGAAGTGATTCGCAGTTTGGCGCGCGATTCCTCACGTGGGTGGTCTATGGAATGTTGGACATTACCCAGAAACACTTGCTGTCTCAATGACGATGTCAACACCTGACTGAAATTATCGTTGTTTTTTTATGAAGCATTTTCCAAAAAGAAATCTAAGTTATTTCATGTTATAACGACTTATGTTCAATTAAAATGATCAATAATGTACCATGATGACATCGATTTGCCAGCACCATGACGACATCAATTTGCCAGCACCATGACTGAGAAATAAATGCAGTTGCAGTGGTGTATATATCCAGTAGCTAGCAATGTTAATACATCGGTAGGCTCAGGACGTTGCTAGTACAGTGCTAGAATGCACTTGATACTATTGTGCGCGTCAACTTGGATACTTTCACTCCAAGTCCTCTTGATACACCACTGTGGTATTATAATCCGCGATATTTTTGCCTGTTTTATACTTTTTGTCCAGTAGATGGCGAAGTGAGCAGATAAAGCCTCAAGAAGCGTCACCCATTAGCGAACCATTTGGGGAGAAAGCTTCAATGCTCCATGAGGCTTCATCTCGCCATCACTGGTTGTCATTGTTACGATCACAGAAGGACACCAGTAGCGAGTCTTGAATCCAATGATTAATTTTATTAGAACAGAAAACCAAAGAAACATGGCACGTGGGCCAACAGAAATTCCAAAAACAAAACAGAACAATGCGGGGAAAAGGAGGGCACGAAGCCAACAAAAAACTACACTTAAAAAGCTGGAACAAATAACTAAGGAATTCTAAGGGCTTAAGGTGGCACAAGGCCAACAAAAAAACTACACTCCAAGAGCTGAACTTTAGGGTATACAAAGACTAGACAGGAGAAGCTTGGCATGAATACAGGCAAGGAAGTACACATGAAAAACTCTCAGGAAATGTAGCATGGAAACTCAAACAGAAACAACGGGCCAACTGGAATGCCTCCACGGAATATAAAGGTACATGGCTTGAACAAGGAACAAGGAACACCTGGGCAGACAGGGAGGAAACAAAGCATGAACGTAAGACATTGGATGAAGCTTAATGACATAACGAGCGCATCAAGAAAATGAGCATGCTCAGCTAAGTACCAATAAGGTATGTAGATTGAAGGAAGAGTGAAAAAGTTACACAGCAAAGCAAAGAGAGATCTGAAATAATAACAAAGCAGGAAATCATGACAATTAACGCCCTACCTAAGTTAGTAATATTATTAAAGTGCCTGTCCAAGAAAAACACCTCCCGTGAATGTTAGTAGCTGTTAGTAACTAAAAACAGTTAATTGGCATTAAGATTAGACAGCCCCGAAGCCAGAACAGCGCTGAAGGAAAGTGGAAATACCGCAGCCAGCCAATAGCGAAGAAGCAGTGCATGCATGAGAGAAAACAAGACGTGGACTGGAACGCAGACATGAGGAGGATTCCATCGGCAGTGCAGGAGCAAAAACCTGGGACAGACAATGCAGAACAGAACAAGAACATTACGGTCATGATCAATTAAAATAGTCAAAAAGTTACCCTCAATGATGAGTTCATTGTCACAAAGTTAAGCCTTGCTGTAAATATATTTAATCTCAAAGAGACCTGATGCGGTAATGTGGGCATAACAGGATTTACATGAGTCAATAAATTTAAATAATTTACTGATAAGCAAAACACAGCAATATTATCGCATAGAATCCTTTTGAGGTTTCCATTCTTGATGACCAAGTTGATGTTCTGGTCATAAAACATCAAGTTATGGCTTTCATCAAACATTTCACGCACGTATATTTATTGCAGATCGCTGCCTCTCCCTAATACATGCCCTGGTCAGCACTCCTGGATAATAATCAGAAAAACTTGGTTTCAAAAAGATGTTAGGCAATTGGGCCTCAATGAAAACCATTAGACTTCTTTTTTTATTTTTCTTTTATTTTCAGCTGATTTTCTGAAGGAAACCAGTGGACACAAGACCAATCGCACTGAACCCACTTCAACACATCTTGGAGCTTCATTGATTTACATTTTGTCTCTGAAACTCTTACTCAACATAATGGGTGATCTTCATGTAGAGACATGGCTTATTTGCTGGGCTTGCTAAGCTCATAGAAACTCTTGCCGATCACATTGTTTCCACATCAGTGGTGGTATCTTCCCATTTGTGGCATGACATGGTGATGTGTATGTGTCAGTCCTTTTAATCGCCTGATACTTAGTTAAATCAATATGTTGCGCCCAGAGTAATACATGTTGTGTTTGTTTTGGCTTGTTTGTCTGGGAGGATGGTACATTTGGATGTCTTGAGGTGGCCATGTATACACCAGATTTTTTTTTTTATTTTTTATTTTTTTTTTTACAATTGGCTGTCTTGACTTCGAATGTTTTTCAGTTATGTTAGCCTGCTACATTTGCCTTTACTTTTGTATGGACAAAGTAGAGTTATTACACTTCATGGGCATCAATTCAATGCATTGGGAAAAACTCCAGGGAATATAACAAGAAATAGTCTCAGCTGGTTAGATGCAAAATAATGTGATCGATTGGCTGTTTCAAATGTAAGATACATTATAATATGTTTTAAGGTAATACTATTCTTTATTTATGCCTATTTGATTGCACATGGGCTTGCAATATTATTTGGAATCCAGTGCACTGCTGGATATAACTTGCACATTTAAAAATGGTGTTGAGAGGCTCAAACTGTAAATATTTGATATCTGTTCATTCAGCCATCAGTGAATTTATCATCTATCATACTATCACTTCACTGGTGCAAGAGATAAAGCTTATTTTCAAAAAAAAAACAATCATTAATTTTATGAAGACTGTGGTAACCAAACCAAAAGGGGCTCGCCTGAAAAGAAGAATACCTAATCTCTTGGACAGGGGTGTCCCCTTCCTTTTTTTCTGCTGGTCTGCAGGAGCATTAGTCTTGCATTTTTCACTGGTCCATCAGCACTTTTACTAGCTCCTAAACACATTTCAATAAACATGCACAAAATATACAAAGGCCCAATGGTGCTGCTGTCCAGAAATCAACATGAACAATGGTAAAATTGTTTTTGGTTGAATGAAAAAAGGGATAAATTCATAATACATCCATTCATGATATTATCCAGATTAGATCTGCAGCAGTAAATTTAGAAGACATCTAGTGCTTCTCTTCACAGGGAATGAGAAGACGGGGAGATGGCCTTAAAACCAACATGAAGTGCAACACATCAAAGCAAGACCCCAGAGACTTTACTAGTTTGTGGGGGCACCACAACATGGCTATGGGCTTGAGAGGAATTATAAATCACATGTGATAGAGGTGATGGAAAATTTAGTGTGGGCCTCTGTTTTATGGTCAAAATATTCTTATGCTGTAGATATTATAAACTAAGGTAATAAAATGGGGACAACACTTGAGAATTTGGACAGTGATCCTTAGATGTACGTTCATGAATTCTTTTGAGCACAAGTGCTGTAATAATTGTAATGACTGGTACTATTGGTGCTCCACTGGCTTTGTTACTGGCAGTAGTTTTTATCAAGGTGTGTTATGTAAAGATATAGCAAATATCAACATCCATTTATTCTTAAACATGAGCTGTATTCAGTACAAACATTAGCAGGTAAAATTCAATCAAAGGGACCACAAAGTCAAGAAAAGTATTGAATTAATTTAGTCAATGTTTCTTAATATGAGCAGGTTCGTAAAGCAGATAAAAATTTGAACAGAATCAAAGTGACACTCATCATATTGATAAAACTTACTAAACATTGTTGGTGTAATCACAACAGCAGATCTCTGATTAACTTAGCTTTCGTTCAAATTTTGCATCAGCGTTTCACCGTTAACTTACGTCAGCAGCTGCAACAACCTTGAACTACAACGTGACCTGCCGTACCGAGTCGTTCTCCTCCCAGCTCTGTGATGTCCGAAGAACTGGTTGGGACCATAGCTAGATTAACATCAGTGGTTAGCAAACGCCAAGAAGGGACTAACCAATCAGAGGCAACAATCATCTGTTTTTTCCACTTTAGATATGAACTCAAAATTGGAAATGGGAAAACGACTTGTTATCAATTTTTCATTTTGGTTTTGGAAATTAATATTGATAAAAACAAATGTTTTTGTTGTTTTGTTTTTTGTATCTGTGGTTTTTTTTTATTTAAAAACTACTAAATGAATGACACAGATTGAGAGTGTTTGCTTCACTGGAATTTGATAGTCTTCTGTTTTTTTGGAAAAAATTCAGCTTTGAGTCAGGGCAAGTCCATAGCAGGGGTTTAATTTATTCCATTTTGCTGAGGATTGTCATTGGCGTTTATTGATGCGCGTCCTCCATTTTCCCCAATTTTTTCACCGGTCCACTAGACTTTTTGTACTAAGCTTTGGCTGGCCCACCGCCATTTTGACTGCCATTTAGCCAGCGGACCGGCGTTATGTTCAAACCCTGTTAGGGATAGTATCTGATCACCAGAGGTGATGATTAAAATGGTAATCAAGATTTCTCTGAACAGCTAATATTTTTCTAAAATACAATCATTCAGTTATGGTCATCATGCGTCAATTGTAGCCCCTCCCTGTTCTTAGCTGGAGGAAGACCTAATGTGATATTCTGCTATTGTTGCCCATCTGCACAGAGTTTAAATTGCTGCTATTCAAGGATTAGTGGTCTTTCAGTTCCCTCAAATGAGTCTGTCCATCCTCCTTTACCCACTCTCATTACCAAGACTTTTAGCCTTCTACTGCAGGGTACGGCATGTTTTCCTTTTCTTTTTTTTTAAATCTCCTCATTATCTGTGAAAATTCCAATGAGAGGCAGCTAATTCTAAGATGCCGGAGGTGTCCTGACTATGTAAACATCATTGCTGCTGACTTGTACCCTCTTAGGACACAGACAACACAAGCTGTCCAAAAAGCAGTTTCCTTTATTGGATCTTAACAGGTTTGTCTGGATTAGAATAATGAGCAGTTGTCGATCAATGAACAATTGCAAAAAATAAACTCATAAATAAATAAATAAATCTACATCATATCTGCATGATTTGTCCATTTATTTTGCTTCATGGATGGGCAGCATATAAGACTTCAAAATAACACGTCATCATCATTCCATTCCAACTTACAACAGATTCCTGTGAAAGCAGGCCTAATTGATGGCCTCTCAGTGCTTTGATGAAAGATGAAGTACTGTAAGATGCACATGATCAAAACTGATGCTCTAATATGTTGCTGTAGCATTTGTGATTTTGGCCATGGGTCTTGAGAAGCTCCACCAGTTCTCAACTGGGCTTTTCTGGGTAGGGTGGTGACACTCTATTCAATTCACCTCAGAGGTGTTCATCTCACATACAGTATGTGCAATAAGGAAAACTGGGGGCCAAGCAGCAAAGGCGCACAGGCCGCCTATTGTTTTGCTTTATTTGCTTATTCTTCCTCCTTAAACTAGCTAGGGTGTCTATGGCAGTGTCACTGTAGGGTGAATGGTTTTGAAATTTGGAAAACTGATTGTGGGTAGTCCCCTGACTCCCCTTTCACCAAGCTTCATGTCTGTTCTTCGCGCAATCTAGTGCCACCAAGTGTTGGAAGTGTGTTTATGCATGCAACTTTTGATCCATATGGCTAATTTTCAAAAATGAGGTACAGTTGGATTCTTTGGATCCCCATGAACCCTATTATGTAAATTTCCTCCACATTGGGAGTTCTGCCATATTAGATTTTTTTGATGAAGTCTAAAATTTTTTTCACAGGCCTAAAATTTTGTCCAATTTTAGAAAGGAGTCCAGGTTTAGAAAGGAGTCCAGGTTTTTCTGGACCAAGTCTAAATGGATTAAATCAAGAGTGACATTCAAATCTAAACTTATATAGACACTCAGCTATATTGTGATTAAAATTCTTCATGATGTTCATAAATCTTTATGATCTTATGTTGTGACGCTTAAATCGTAGTGTAAATGGACACTCAGCTCTGTTGTGATTTATAAATCTTTATGATATCTTAACCATAATCAAACTGTTTTTCTGGGAGTTGGGAGCGGGACTTTGACAAGCGATCTCGCTTCTCCCGCGACCCTTTCGGTCATGATACATGTTGTGTTGAAATTGTCATGAAACGACTATACAATCATGCCGAAATAAAAACAAAAGTAAAAATAAAAAAAATTTTCTCTAAAAATGGCAAAGATGAGCTTCAGACCAAGCTCCATAATAGATATCAAATGAATTTTGGATTTTCAAAAGCATTCATCAGTCACAACCAATCAAAATCAGTGGCGAAGCTGCCAAACAAGAAATGAGGTCATATCTCAGCAATGTTTTGATGTCTGAAACCAATCCTGTAACATGAACTTCAGACCCTTTTGAGACCCGATTCTAAGGAGGCAAAAAGAAAGCTTTACATTATTTTAACACAAGGGACACTGCAATAAGCAAAATTTGTTTTGGCTAATAACTGTTTTAAATTATTATTGTTGTGTCTGGTAATACTGGGGATGGTCCCCAGGTCAAAACATGGCAACATGTGATGTCAACCTGATTAATATGGAGGTCATATTGGATTTTATTGAAATTGGTTTAAAAAATTTTCACGTCATAAATTTTTTCCCAATTTTCATTAGATATGCTACAGATGGTCTTCAGAATGGGCCTCATGAAGTTATCCATATGGATTTTTAATTTTCAAAAGCATTCATCTATCACAGCCAGTTGAAATTGGG
Source organism: Gymnothorax javanicus (assembly GCA_029692085.1). Taxonomy (NCBI): domain Eukaryota; kingdom Metazoa; phylum Chordata; class Actinopteri; order Anguilliformes; family Muraenidae; genus Gymnothorax; species Gymnothorax javanicus. Next base: position 177,958,386 of record CM056193.1, on the reverse strand, counting down.
ACAAAGGCACCAAACAGGAAGTGAGGGGTCATCTCAGCAACGCTTTTCATCTTGGGACCCCAGTTTGAGGAAGCTCAAAAAATTTGTGTCATTTGACCACTGGGGGCATTGTAAAATTCAAAAATATGTTGTGGCTGATAGCTGTTGATGTGTTTAGAATAAAAAATAATCCTTATCTCTGGTAATACCACGGGAGGTTCTAAAGCTGAGACATTGCAACTTGTAAGGTTCACCTAATTGCCGCGACCGCTATAGTGCATGTTATCAAAAAGTTTAAGAATCTCTCACCGTTGCAAATTTTGATAAATTTTTCACCAAGTTTGCTTTAAACCAATGGGGGAAATACCAGGAGTTCAAGAGGGTGGAGTTGAGCCTGGGCCCACATGTAATGAGGGCTCACTGACAAGTAAGCACGTAGTTGCAAAGTATGGTAGATGCGATCCTTTCATCTGTAGTATCATTAATGAAATCAAACAGTGGCAGATAGCTATCCATTAGTGCACATTTCAGGAGCATTTTTCGATTTATTGACAACACCAAATCTTCTTCTTGGTGAGTAATATTTTCAAGTTTTAATCACTATGTATTTAATACTCAAATAAATATGTAGGAGCCCATGTTAAACCTAAATAATGATTGTTTTAAATAAAATAGATGGTGGTTATGCTGCATATTCTTTGTTAACATGATGGAAAATATCCTTCTTATCCTTACTCGAATTAGATTTAATTTTATGAGCCAGCAAGCTCAGAGATTAAACTGTGGGGTATATGGATGCAGGCGAGCACATCAAATTGTACACTGTAGTTTATTGTTGAAAATTTTATGTCATCATTGGCATTCTCGGGATGGGGGTCAGGGGGTGCAAACCCCCCCCCCCTTTACCAAGAGTGGCGTTTCCAAATAAAACAACAACAACAACAACAGCAAATTTAAAAGGGTAATGATCAGTTAATCCAGGAAAATAAAATGTTGGCCTACGCACTTAAATTGTGTAGAAAACAAATAAACGTAGGCCCCAGTCATTTTTGAATGTTTCTTTCTTTTCCACACAATTTAAGTGCTTAAATCCAGCATAAAAATGGCTGTTGTGCAGTCGCCGTGGCAATGGCAGTTCGCTTCAGGGATGGTATAAGCCCCAGACCTGTTTCTTTAGCATCAGATTTACTAACATTTACATTCAATGTATGTGTATTTAAATGGCAACTATGCCAAAAAAAGAGAGATGAAAGTGGGTAAGGGAGGCCATACTCTCCTAAGAAGGGGAAAAAAACCTGAACAGGACATATGGTTATATCTCAATTACAATCAATCTTTGCTTAGTTTGCATAAAGCTTGTAATAATTAAATGTTTTAAAACTTTCATCATGAAAATGAACATGTTGAGAGTAATCTCGCATTAAGGTGAGTTAGCAGAACTTGTATACCTCTGATGGCACACTACTCCCAAACACAGACCTACAAATGAAAATGCATGCGATTCAATTTACAGCAATCAAACACTGATAATTATTTAACAATATCACATTGCACAGTTATTTACAGAAACAGAAAATTACGTTAAAAATCATTTTTACGTGAAATGAGCATATATTACATGTTTTGTATAAAATAATGCATTGGAATATAAATAGTTGTTTTCATTAACTTGTAGCAACAAGAAAGCAAAATTGTTCATCTGTAGTCAGAGGCACATTGGATCACAGGCCCCTTTGTACCTTTCAGGCAAAAGCTCACAATGTTACATTATCTATTTCTCGGAACGCGGGGCTTTGTTTGAGTAATTGCTTCTGCTCTGAGTAACATTCTGTGGTGACAGTTTTCGTGGATCACAGTGACCTGTGAGCATGGTAGTGAAGGCAATATTAGCCCCTCTACTCTCCGTCCTGTTGCACTACCTGTGATTATCCCAAAAAGGTGGGGCGTGTTGCCAAGGTGGCATGCTGTTATGCCAGGTGCCCACAAGCACGCTCCTTTCACAACTGGGCAAACCTCAAACACAAAGTACCTTCCCATCCTTTATGGCTTATTTTGTTTAGGCAGGGCTGTAGCCCAGCCGTTTTACATACATTTATACTGAGCCTGTTCTCACTTCTCAGGCGTCATTGACATTTGGGCGAGTGCCTTGGGCATCACTACTCAACAGTAGAGGACTCCTTTCCTGTCACTTTTGGACTGTAGGCATCCATATGGACTTCAATACAAAGCCGACAGCGTAAGTATTTGACAACAATGGTAAACATAGCAGAAACATATTGGGGCTCAAATATAGAATTTCACTACTGCGAGGTGACCATGCTAACCAGTGCACCACCCTACTTGCTAACGCAAGCACCTTAGATGTAGATCACATTGTTAAATGTTGTATTTTAACTCAAACCATGATCTTTTCCCAAACTCAACCAAGTAGTTTTGTTGCCCAAAACTAACCAAGTAGTCCTGGTGCCTGATCCTGGAGAAGTTTTGATGCCTAAACTAACTAAACTTTCCAAAATGTAACCAAGTAGTTTTGCTGCCTTGACCTAACCAAGTAGTTTTGGTTCCTTAACTTTTTTCCCCCCTGAATCCCATCTCCTGCTCTAGGATTTAAAATTTATATTTCTTTTAATTTTTTTCTTCGCATTTTTTTTTTTTTCTTTTTATTGTGCACAAAACACAATTACATTTAAAGAGCAGAAAACGCACATAAACAACCAATTACACAATGAACGAACAGCAAACATACATAAACATCCAATTACACAGTAGATTAACAGAATAAATACATGACTGAGCACAAATTCTAGATACAAAAGGGATAAAACATTAACACATTAGGGTATCCAATAACTGGGGCAGCTAGGGAAAGAAACAGGAAAAGAGAGGTATATGTGCGCGCGCGCGTGTGTGTGTGTGTGCGGGCATGAGAGTGTGCGAGACTGTGTGCATGTATGTATGAGTAAGAAAAAAAGGAAGGGACAATTCCAATCTTCGTATGAAAAATGGTGTTTATTCCCAGTAAAAACGGCAGTGGTCAGAAATACGGGTAATGTACTCTGGGTTCCGCGGAGTCAAAGTGAACCCCGAGCCTCCCCAACGTACACTTCTTATACATGACTAAAACTTTGAAGTTGGCCAGACATATTAATTGCATTAATTACTTAGACAATACAGATTACAGTCTCTTTGGATGAAACAGCTCTTCAATTGCGCACTCCCGGCCGCTACACTATAATTGATGGCTATGCCAGGTAGGTGCGACAAGTCGTTGTCAGAATTATATCACGTCGGCCCGATATGGAGCACCATCCCAGGCCCCAACACCTATGAGCACAATTTTGTGGACCAAGACTTCATGTCACTGAAAAGAAACGGGGAAAAGTATCCACACTAATGTATTATGTCAAATAGTGTGCTCCTACTCTAGTTTACAGTATAGCCATGATTTGCCCTGTTGTTTTTTTTTTTTTTTGTATGGAATTTTTCAACACGTTCCCCAAATGAATGCACATCCTTTATATGTACTGAGTGGACAGAGCATGTGTGTTCTTACTGAACCTGTCCCTCAGTTAAAGACTGCACAAAGTGTTCTTCTAAGATGTGTGTGAGTGAACGAGACAGTTTTGCAGCGCAAATATTAGTTTCTGTAATGCTGGCGGTGTGATTTCCTCTCCCTCTAACATAAAATGTGTCAGTGCTTCAGTGAAGAATGTAGATTCCGGAATGAGCTTTCACTGCTCTGCTTTATTTGTAAGCTTAGTGTTTAGGGGACAGATTTCACTGGCAATTGCAATAAAATTGAAATGTGTGCCAGCATTTTCAGGTGCTAAATCCACATTTGCAATTGCTGCTCCCACATGAGTGGGACGTTTGTAGTTTAAGTCTTTCAAATTGCCTGGATGTCAAATAGATTAAAAGCTGTATTTGTTTTGCAAGGTCCACAACTCATGTCATGTTTGGTTATACAAAAGTATTTGATTCATTCACAAATTGCACCAATGGATCCAGTCTCTATTTGCACAGGTCCACACATCTGAAGCAGCACCGTTTTAATGCACGAGCTTACCAGGGCTCAGGCCCCGGGGCACGACAACAAGAAAGAGCCCACCCCGAGGCTCGGGATCAAAACAATCATCAGGAGAAACGCAAAATAATGCTTATACGATGCTCTGACTGTTGTGTGTCGGGCCTGGAGGGGGTCAAGGAGCATTAAACCCTTTGCGCAGAAGCCACCCACACGGAAAGAACCTATATAAACATATAGGTTTTAATATAGGGCCACATATATGTTTCGCATATATGCGACATACATAAAATTGGGCGTTTTCATATATTATAGGTACATATATGTACCTATAATATATGAAAACGGCCAATTTCATGTCGCCCTATATTAAAACTTAAATGTCTTTTTTTTTTTTAAAATAATTTGGCATCTCCAATCCCACCAGAATCTGTGATATCCAATTAGGGAACTATGTACAAGTAATTAGGCTTTTTCGCATATGCAGCCCCATATAGTTAACTCAGATGAGTGTACACAGCTTGTGGTTCTCCTCCAAATTCTACACCCGTTAGCCATTGTTTCTTACACATTTACTGGGTGAGATTTTACAAGCTCAGAACGAGGGCAAAGATTAAGCAAATAACTGTGGTCAGAATCTTTTTTATGAGGGCCCGTCTGGCCAACAAGAGACGCCTAGGGGAACTCTAATCTACATAACCCTTCCCAGCAGGCCCTTTCTAATTTGCATCCCTGTAGCGCATTGGCCAATTGCGCGCTACTTCTGAAAAGAGCTGCCAACCACTGCTGGTTGATACGAGGCGGGGATTAAAACCTATATGTTTATATAGGTTCTTTCCATGTGGGAATTTAAGAATCCTTGTTATTTCATCCCTGTAGGAAAAAGTCTGGGACCTTTAGTAGCTATACAAGCATCTCAGATAAAAGACAAGTGTCTGTTCATTAAAACTGTGAACAGAAATGTAGACTTTGTCTTCAAATTCATTAACCACGGAGAAATGCTCAAATAGATGTGCGGATGAAAATGACTTTTGAAAGGCATGTTTACTTGAATGTATGTTCTTCTATGTACTTTTATTTTGTTATTTTTGTTTTATTTTGCTACATTTAGACTAAGGACCTCTGAGCCATATTCATCTAGAAACTGCATTACAGACAAGATAGAAAACATTGCATTTGGTGGAGTTAACAGTGTAGTGTATTACCTTTCAGTGGATGTGTATGAGCTGTAATGATGTGAATCCAATTTTATCTAATGTGGTGGATCTGGCAGTGACTTAACCCCTTAACACTCCGACGGCCCGAATACGGGCCCATCAGGGAAGTTAAAAACAAGAAAAGATTTCAATTTACCTTGAGTACATCCTTTATAGGCATTTTAAGTAAATGTTACCGGAGTTGTAAGGGGTTAAACTTGAAAAAATGCTTAATTGATGAAATAAACATAATCAAACCATTTTGTTCTTATACATTTCCTTCTCTTCCACAATACACAACTCAATCTTCATAGAATGGAAATAAATATGGTCAAGAAAGAATTGATGACCTTGTAATTGTTAATGTTTCAGGAAAAAAATGTGACAAATAGTATTAGATATTTGTGTTGATATCATAGCTTTTTGTCTCCTCTCACTTGCCATAGTTAATAATGACTGGTTTACACATAACATGCCGTTGTCACATGTCAACATGTATTTAAGATCAAATGTGATGCCAATTTCACGTGTTCACATGCAATTAATAAGTTATTGCGTGAAATTCTTGTTATTTCTGTAAGGGACTTTGGACTAATATGCAGATATTACCTTGAGAATAAAAATATGAGCTAGGCATCATGTATGACAGTTGCAAAAGTGAGATATGAGCTATACAATAGGTATGACAAACAGAACCTGCCACTGGGTATATGAGCTATATAGGATACCTATATGCCCTCTATAAGCACATATATGTACCTGAATTTGGCCTATATGCGGCATATATGCGTATATATGCTGCATATGTGCGGCATATATGTTGCATATATGCGCATATGTGTTCATATAGATTCTTTCCATGTGGGCAAATATGGCTATTTATTCCTTACCTTATTTAATGCTTTATTATTCAAGATTTAAGCTTCATAGAGAGGGGGAATATAGCTCAACTGAGACAAGACACTTCAAGCATTTAAAATTCCATCACATTTCAGTTTATTTTTATGATATAGAGTTGCAATAAAAATTATTCAACCCCCATTGCAAATTGGGTTTACTGGCAAAATTTACAAACCTTCAGCTGTTTTGATGAACAGATTAAACAAGTACATTTTAAATAGCTCAACACAACTAATATTACAAATAGTTTCTCCAAATTTAACTCAAAATGCCACTTATGACTACTGCAGTCTCAAAATTATTCAACCCCCTGAATAGAATTCGTCATAACAGCATATTTGCAAGTCAGGTATTGTCTCAAGCACACCTAATGCAGCTAATTAAGAGCTTAATTAGTTGCATCAGGTTTGCTTGAGATAGAACATATCAAATACTTGCACTCGCTAGGGGTTTGTTGACAGTGACATTTGATTGCATATCAGAAATATGGCTGTCAAGGGAATTGTCCAAAAAGCAAATAGAGGAGATCATTGCCTGGCACAAACAAGGAGAAGGATACAAAAAGGTAGAACAGGCACTGAATGTTCATAGAGATAAAGTTGGAAGCATAGTTCGCAAGTTCAGAGTTAAAGGAAGAGTGGCTACAGTACCAGGATGTGGCAGAAAGAGGAAGCTATGAATGGCTGCCACCAGATTCCTGAGGAGACAGGTGGTCAAAAACCCTCGGGCGACTACAGGAGACCCGCGGCAAGGCTTGGAGGCAGGAGGCACTGAAGTTTCAGGTCGCACATACTAAACGTTGAAGGTCTCCAAGACGCACACCACAACTGATCCAAAAGCACAAGCTCCAATATGCTCAAAACCATATAAATAAGCCACAGAAGTTTTAGGATACTGTTCTGTGGAGTGATGAAACAAAACTGAAACTTTTCGGGCTTATGAATCAGTGGTATGTCTGCAGGAGGAATAAAGAAGCATATACTGAAAAGTACACCCTACCTACAGAGAAGAATTATGGGGGCTGTTTGATGCTCTGCAGCTGCCTTGCTTCCTCTGGCAATGGAAACCTGCAAAGTATGGAGGGCAAGATGGATTCAGTCAAGTACCAGGTCATGCCATCTGTACGGAAGCTGACACTTTGGCATCATTGGACCTTCCAACAGGACAATGATCCGAAGCATACCTCAACATCCACTAAGGCTTGGTTTCAGAAGAAGTCTGGGAAGATTCTAAAGAGCCCATCACATTCGCCTCACTTGAACCCATAAAAAATCTCTGCTGGGATTTGAAGAAGGCAGTTGCAGCACACAAACCCTAGAATATTAGTGAACTGGAGCCCATTGTCCATAAGGGTTGGGCTAAGATTCCTTGGGAATGTTGCCAGAAGCTGCTGTCTGCCTATGCATCACATTTCCAGCAGGTCATAGCGGCAAAAGGGTGCTCTATTAAGTATTAAAGATGCTTGTCATGAAGGGGTTGAATAATTTTGAGCCTGCAGTAGTCATTAAAAGTGGGATTTTGTGTTGAATTTGGAGGAGACGCTTGTAATATTTGTTGTGTTGAGCTATTTAAATTGTTCTTGTTTGATTTGTTCATTGCAAACAGCTGAAAGTTTGTAAATTTTGCCAGTAAACCTAATTTGCAGCGGGGGTTGAATAATTTTGATTGCAACTGTATATGTTTTGTGTTTTGAACAATGATATGGTGATTGTTACCAGCTGGTCTTTGATTGTCTGGTGGTCCCTGGCTAGGTTTTTTAAGCGTTACACCCACAATTGTATTAGAAAGGTATTAGAAAGCTTACGGCTGAAACATGTCCGTTTTCTGCTGTCGTGCAGTAATAAATATTATCATTTTGCAATGTGAGCGCTGACAATTTCTTTGTCATATTTTTGTGAACGATTTGGGACAGCACCCATTATACTTAGTAAGACTCGAGTTGAGCACGCAAATTCTCTTATTGAAGTACATCTTTTAGGTAAACATGGCTTGAAGAGGTACAGCAACAAGACACACAGCAGGAGGAGCGCTGAGAATTATTTTAGAGGAGAATACTGTTTCAGAGTTCACGGACTCAGACATTCCTGGAAATGAAGTGGATCACTTGTCAGAACAGTGTGATCACAGTAACACAGAGGTTGCGCCACTTCAGCCTGATGAAAATCAAGTGCAGTCTCTGTCCCCGAAATGTTGACAAGAAAGTCAGACAGGAAGCCAGCGTGCCTACCCATAGAAAGCTGCAGGTTGTTTGTGAAAGATGTTCTTAGAAATCTAGTTCTAAATATTTGTTGATACAAAAAAAAAAAGAATCCTCAGTAAGTGAAAATATATTACAGATTTATTATAAGAGGGTACAAAACAGTATTGTCTTTGTGTGATTTGGAAGACACAGAAGCATTTTTTTAGCAGAAGAATTGTAATTTTATGTTCTAATATTTGTAGAAGTGGTCAATAAATATGTTTGCATTGTTTAAGCTGCAAAATATTACTTTATTTGTAATTTATAGGTACCAAATTAACCTGGGGTCCAATTGGATCCCGCAAGGTAAGATTAAGGTGCAAAATAGCATGGTAGGATAAGGTTTAAGACCCAAGATGCTTCTGCAATGAACACAACCTCAAGCTCTTCGTACCCAGTCATTTAGTGATGTCATATAGTCAGGTTACCTGACCAAGCGTCGATATACGACGCAAAAGGACACTTTTGGCATCCTTATTTCACACCAGTTTAAAACGAAGCCTACCCCCTAAACCTTAACCCTTAACCCGCACCCTAACCACAAGCATCAAATAAGGATGCAAAAAGCCTCCTTTTGCGTCATCGACGCTTGGTCAGGTAGTGTTACTATATGACGAATCGGAATGAGAATGTGTTGGCTCTTAAATTCTTCAGAGGACCTGTGTCAATGAACGCAGCTTGTTGTGGCATCATCAAATGCAAGTAAAGACTCAACTATGCAAAGAGAAAGTAATATATTAACACCATGCAGAATCACTGCAAACTTCTCTGGGCTCAGGTTCATTTGAATGGCCTGATGGGAAGGTGGAAAGGAGTGCTGCGGCTGATGAGCCCATATGTTATGTTTTCAGGCCCAAAGAGGAGGAGGACCCGGACTGTTCTCAGCCTCAAGTTCAAAAGGCTGCGTCAGTCATAGTGTGAAGATGAATTTTGAGACTCGGCATTGGCAACTTGCGCATCTGTGAAAGCAAGTTTGACGCTGAAGGGTACATGTGCATATTGGAACAACATAGCTGCTTCCAGACATCATATTTTTAAGGGGTGCCCCCGCTTGTTCCAGCAGGATAACGACAAGACACACGCTGCACGTATTACAACAGCATGGCTTCGTAGTCAGTGAGGGTACTGCCTGCAGCCTGGTCCTGTTTCCTGCTGAGAATGTGAGGTGGGTTATGAAACACAACATAAGACAGTGGACACCTCAGACTGAAGTCCTCTTTGAGGCTAGGATGGGAACAGATTCTGCTTTCAGAACTGTGCAATTTGTGTCCTCAACCCCAAAATGGCAACTGAGCATTATTAAAAGGAGAAGTGATGTTGGTGCAGAATGTCAGTAAACCTACGAGAAAGAAATTTTAGTTCAGTGCTCTGTGATGACCCCGAAAGAATTTGAAATTTAGAGGTAATGGAGCCACTCGGGACTAATGATCATTCCACAGTTAGTTTTGATGTCCCATGGTAAGTTAAAAGAGTATCCTCAAAAGCCAACATTTTTAATTTTATGCAAGCAAACTTTAACAGGATGCAAACATTTGTAAGTGCAATAGATTGGATGCAAGACTGTGAATGAAATGTAGGGTAGGTTCAAAGGAATTTTTTGACCGTGGTCAGAGTTTGCGTCATCCGCCCTTGCAAGTTCTGAGGTGGAGTTGATGACAACAGACTCTGCCAGCTGCCCTTTGGAGATATTGCTGAAAAAAAATTTGAGGCTTCACCAAAACTAGCAAAGACGTATATATTCACATTTATTGCTGTGTTATGGACATGGCACCTAGCTTAACTTCAGACATAATCTGAGCAAAACGTATAAATCCCTTGCAGCTAGATATCATTTAGCAAGTATGGGAAACAACAATAAACTAATTAATGGGATAAATACAATCACTATTATTAGGGTGGTTGGGATAGTGATTTGTGAAGTTCTTCAAACAGGAAAGCAATGGAAATAATTTGAATGGAACAAAAAAAAAGTGTGTGTGCGTGTGCATGTGCGTGTGTGTGTGTGTGTGTGTGTGCTTTTGCGCTTATAGAAGAAATCAAGCTAAAGGTGGCTTTCACAGACCTAACTGAATCTCAGCTTTTTCAGCTGCAGGGGTAAACAAAAGATTACATGAGAAATAAAGAGTCGGACAGAGAGCGAGTACAGCTCACTAACCAAATATTTAAACAAATACTCTATTTCAGCCAGTCTGCTACGGGAATAGAATAGTAAAAAAAAAAACACTTGTTAAAGGGTGTTGCAAAGGTGTGGTACATAGTGTGTTTTATATAACTAATGAATAACATGACCCTGTGCGGTTGTATAACAGCCTACTTTAGAATGCTGATATCAAAGATCCTTGTTGCTCAGCACGTGATATTTTGGATACTAGCATGTATGTCCATCTGCTCACTTATTTCAGCACAGTCTACCCTGTCCTATAGTGTAGCCTTTTAAATATTCTGCATGTAGAGGGAATGGCTCTCAGCTAAAAGAAAATAATAAGTGACATTTCCCCTGGTGTGTTACAACAAAAATGTGGAGTTTCACCTCAAAAGAGCAAAATTGATCATAACAGTAGAGAAATTACTCTGAGGGGTTTTCAGAGCCCCCAAAAATAGTGGCTTATCCACAATTTCCTAAAAATGATCTGGTCCCCTACTGCATATGTCAGTGTTGTTTGTCTGTTAGTTGTGTTCAGTAATGTTTTATTTACACCTTGTATTTATTTGAGTATTATTTCCCTATGTTTACTTCATTTAGTTTTCCATTTAGTTTCCTTTATGTTTCCATGCCTTCTTTTTCTTGCCTTTACCACTGTTTTTGTGATTGTTCCTCATTTCCAGCCATGCCCTCCTGTGCTCTGTTCCTCTGTGTCTCAGGTGTATATACACTTAACAAAAATATAAACGCCCCATGTAAATTATTTATGTAACATGAAATGTGTTACCTCAAATGAGCTGATAATGTCTTAATTGTGCAAAATGGTTATTTGTCTTGATTTGTATACAACATTTGTGTTCATCTCTGCCAGTGAGCACTTGCTCAGTGATGCATTGATTCCACCCACAACACAGGTGTGGCATGTGCAGGCGCTGCTCAAACAGCATGAACATAACTCAGACACTCCCTAAAACTGGGGACAATAAAAGGCCACCCCAAAATGTCAAATTTCATCAAAAGTAACCATGCCACAAATGTCGCAAATCATGCGGGAACGCGCCATAGGAATGCTAGATGCAGGAACGTCCACTAGAGCGGTTGCTGCACAGATGAATGTTCACTATTGGACAATTGGGTGTTTAAGAGTGTGTTTTAGACAGACTGGCAGTACAGCAAATCGACCTCACCCTCGTTGTCCACATGTGACTACATGAGCACAAGATCGTCACATCTGGCTTCTCCACTTGCGTGATCGCCTCAGACCTGCAACACGCGCAGCAGATGAAACAGTTGGTCTGCACAACAGACGTATCACGCCTCAAACTGTCCGGAACCGCCTGGGAGAAGCGAACCTACATGCTCGTCGTCCTCATTGTGATCCCAACCGTGTCTACGAGTATCCCTGATTGCCATAAGCCACTATCTTGCTTTAATGCACAGTAATCTGTTGCATATTGAACAATAAAATGAATTGTGTATGACTTAATATATTGTAAAACCCTTAATGCTAATTAAATTTTAAAAGTGTCAAATGGGGCGTTTATATTTTTTTTAAGTGTATATTTCATTAATTTGCTCCCTGTCTGTGTCCTCACCTGCATTGTGTGTCAGTGTTCTGTGTAGCTGTTTATTTTTCTATTTATTTTTAGTTTTTTTGTATTCATCATTGTTTTCATTTTCTGCATTGCTATGATTTCTTTGTAATTACTCCCATTCCCTGTTTCTGATTCCGGTTGTCCTAATTTTCATTGCACTTCTGCACCAGCCCTCCCTGATTTGTTAGTTGTTTGTGACTGCCCTGGACAGACAAGCGGAGAGATGAGACCTGTGTCATTTATTCGGATCTGTACATAAAAGCAAATCCAAGTGTGATACTCGAAAATCGCGTGGTAAGTTCATGATTCATTCGCGTAATGAAAATCTATTCCTGTTTCAGTAAGAATTGCATGCACCTTCCTTAAAAACCCAATTTGCCGTCGATATTCAGATATCTTTATTCCACGAATTTCGCAAACTGACTCTTTGAATAAAGCAAGTAAACAAAATAGTGTGTCCGCCTTGGAAAGAATGGTGTAGCCCATCTTAGCTGTCAAATGATATAGCTCGGTTCGTAAAACTCCAATTTATGAGACATGCATTTTCATATACAGCCCATATCACTCATTGTCCAAAAGCCCAATGGCAGGACTAACTTTCAGCCGACCTCGTCTGTCCCACGTGAATGTGACGGATGCTACAAGATGCAATCCCATCCAACATACAAATCAATCAGAAAATAAAGTTACATGGAGAGAGCTGTTCAATATAACTTTCTGTCCTTTGAAATTTTACGAGACACACATTGTACAAGCATTTCAAGCCTCAATGATCCCTTTAGTACGAACGCTTATAACCCTTTAATGAATTCTGGACTACCCAAAGTAGAAGAGAGTATTGGGTGGGATTGCGGATAGGAGATCGGGCGGATAGGAGATCGGGGCGGGTGTGGTGTTGGACTTGGTCTGTGTTTGTGCGGACGTTGGGCGCCCCCCGGGTGGTGAGACTCAGGGTGGGGCTCGCATCTCTTGTCGGAGTCCGTGTGGCTCCTAAGCCCCCCGGGGTCCCAGGTGGTGGCTGTTTCTTGCTTCCTTCTTGGAGAGGGGAAGGTTGGGAGGAAAGTAGAAACAAGACAAGCGGGATTGTGGGAATGTAGGAGGTATATATAGGCGTAAGGACGAATAGGAAGGTGAATTGGGAGTGGCCTTGTTCATTAACCTACATTATCGGGAGCTCCCTTTAAATCTTTGTTGTTGGCTGCCACAGCAGTAACAACGTGTCATTTAGGATTTGTCTGTCATAAGCAGTGCGGACAAATGATAAGTGCGATAATTACATGGAATAGAATAAAAAATACAGTGAGTATGACAAAACCCAATGAATTTCTAAATAGAAAGTCTTCATTTCGGCGCTAGCGGGCTTTGGGAAATCTAAATGACGGCAAGTAGCCCAACTTCATTAAACACACTCAAGTTGCCTCGCTGTCCGTTATCAAGAAGTGTGATAAAGGATTTGTGCTATTTATAACATTTATTTTACATTTTATTTCTACATAATTTGTTACATTTTATTTTATTTTGTTTATATTCATTATTGTTATTATTATTATGACATTTTCTATATATCGGATTTTACAAAAAATATTGTTGTTAAAACAAAACAACAGTTTGAGCAGAAAGTTGTGGTTAGTTTTATTTACTTTTGAGTGGGGCCATGGGGGGGGGACCAGGTGGGGGTCGACCAGGTGGGGGTCTCGCCCAGGGCGCCATTCAAGCTAGAACTGCCACTGGTGCTTTGCCTCTGCTTCTGATATGTTTTTGTTCACGGTTTTTGAGTCTGCCAATCTGCTTGTGTATTGTGATCTCCTGGTTTTGACTTCAGCTGGTTATTTCGATTTATGATTCTTTCGCGTCCTTGTATTGACATTCTCACCATGTGGAATTCGACCCTTTGTGAGGCAAGTTGCCTGCTTGCTACTGTCCTGGATTGTCTGGCCTTGATTTTGCCCTCAATAAATCTGCCATTTTACTCCAGTCTGTGTTTTGGTCCACTCCCTGTGATGAAATCACAAGAACATTCTGGAAGTTCTCTGAGAACTGATGTTTTAGATTTTGTTTTATTCTATTGTCAAATAGTAATAATAGTAAATACCTAACTTCTCAATTTTTTTAAGATGGCGGATGCTAAAATTAAGCTCTTTCAAGTGGTGAGTCTGGACATTTTTGTGACTGTTTGGCAAGTGTTGATATAAGATAATACACTCATGAAACATCATCACGGCAGTTCACCTCTGTTATGTAGAGGATGCATGTAGATTAGAGCGGTTGTGGGTATAGTACATTTTTAAAGAGATGACAGATATATATTTGAGATGCGTGTGGTCTTTTTTTGTGGTTATTGGCTTTAAATTAAATAATTATTATGAAGGAACCAATCAGGTTAGGGACATGAAGTAGCATACTTGATACATTCAGAAAGTCTCAGTATATACAGTCGTTTTAAGTCTGATAGTTTAATCGTTAAGCCATTGAATAATGAGTTACTAAGACAGACAGAAATGTGGGACTTGAAGTGTGTTTTTCCACAGATAAATAAATATAAGTTCATTTCAAAGGCTCAGACAGAGAACTAGAAAAATGTATTTACATGTACAATAGTGTGCAGTAATGATTGGGGTCCTTATGTATTACTTTTCTATTATTTTTTGGTGAAAATCTATTGAAAAATACTATCATAGGCAATGAGAACAAAACAAATAATTCCCACAAGTATATTGAGGTAAGAATATGAGTAATAAACAAAAACACTTAAAAGAGTGTTATGACTTGAAAATCACAACAAAGAAAACCAGCAATGACAACTTAAACAAATTTATTCTTCACTGATTAGGTCCAAATTTTCTACAAATAGTCCACTGTGCAATCTTATAATAACACTCTAATGCCACTATGTAACTCTGATGCCAAAACAAAAACTCTCAGCATTTATAAAGACGGGGATTATTCTGGAAAGATCTACAGGAGTCCTGGGTGATTCGGCCCCCTTTAGGCAAGAAGAAGCCAGAAACTTCTAGAAAGCACTAGTCTATTTCATCACAAACAAGTGGTATTGCATCAGATCATGTTTTTCTACAGACATACCACCAGAGGGTGCTAAATGATGAACAAAATAAACAAATAGCTGACCAGTAAGGCAGCACAAATACTATGTTACAAATCTCCATTTACAAATGATATACAGTGCTTTACATAAAACACTCATCATAACACCTCCCCTCTTTAAGAAAAGAATGGTTTGCTAAAAGCTTTCTTTTGTTAAAATTAACACAGTTTAATAATCAGTATAATCTCGAAGCTTTACACAAAGTATCATTGATCATTATAACAATCATATACATAACAACCAGTGCAATTTTCTCAATCAAATAGAAAAGTAAAATTACATGCGAGAAAGTGCATCTGGAATAACATTATCTTTTCCCCTGATGTGAGAAATATCTAAATCATACTCTTGCAAAAATAAACTCCATATCAGTAATCTTGGATTCTTGTTTTTGATCTTATGCAAGAATGTGAGGGGATTGTGATCACTGAAGACCTTGATGAAAGTAGCTGAACAAGTCAAATAGACTTCAAAATGTTGTAAAGCCAAAACAAGTGCCAAATATTATTTTTCAATTGTTGAATAGTTTTTCTCATGTTTATCAAACTTTTTGGAAAAGTAACAAACAGGATGATCTACACCATGAGGGTCCTCTTGCAGTAAAACTGCGCCGGCACCAATATCACTGGCATCAACAGCCAACTTGAACTCCTTTTTGAAATTAGGAGATAAGAGAACTGGTGCGTTTTTGAGGATAGCTTTCAGTTGGTCAAATGAATTTTGACATTTTTCATCCCAAACAAATTTTCCATTTTTCTTCAGTAAATTTGACAAAGGTTCAGAAATGATGGAGAAATTTTTACAGAATTTTCTGTAGTAGCCAGCCATCCCTAGAAATCTCATTAGTTGTCTTTTAGTTGTAGGTTCACGAAATTCAGTGATAACTTTTACTTTTGCATCAATTGGTTTGACTTCTTGTTTAAGGTATTTCTGCTTCTCTGGATTCATTCTGTAAGGATGCTGTTTTACAGGCTTGGCATTATCTTTCAGGATGACATCATGGTAAACCACATCAGTCCTTGAGGGAACGTCAGGGAATATGTGACTATATTCAAATATGAGCTGCTTTAGCTGTTATTGTTGAAAAGGGTCCAGGTGGGACAACTTGCTGTCAATATTTTGAAGAATGTCTGAATTTTCAAGTTTGGCTGGACCAGGTTCATTTTCCAAGGGGCAGTCACAATCTTCCTCAGAATTTTCCAGTTCAGTTGTATTTACCACATTGACTGGCTTTTGCTGAGTGTCTCTGTCAATGTATTTTTTCAGCATGTTGATGTGACACATTTGTTTTTGTTTCCTCCTTCCAGGGGTTAAAATGACGTAATTTAGATCACTGACCTTTTTGAGGACAGTGTAAGGGCTGAAATATCGGGCTCTTAGAGGGTTTCCAGGAACTGGCAAAAGCGCCAGGACTTTGTCACCAGCTTTAAAACTTCTATCTTGGGAATGAAGGTCAAATCTGGTTTTCATTTTGCCCTGAGCCTCTTTGAGATTAGACTTAGCAAAGTTACAAGCCTTAGAGAGACAATTACGGAAGTCAGAGACATACTGAAGCAAGTTCATTGGGACATCATCTTCGGCCAGCAACTTTTCCTTCTGAAGCTTCAGAGGTCCACGGACTGTATGCCCAAAAACAAGCTCAAAAGGACTGAACCCAAGAGACTCCTGAACAGCTTCACGAGCAGCAAACAGAAGAAGATGAACACCTTCATCCCAATCTTTCTCTGTGTCAAGGCAGTAGGTCCTTATCATGTTCTTCAGGGTTGGATGGAACCTCTCCAAAGCACCTTGACTCTCAGGATGGTAAGCTGATGACCTATATTGTTTAATACCAAGCTCATGCATAACTTGTTGAAATATGCCAGACATGAAATTTGACCCTTGATCAGACTGAATAGACTTAGGAAGACCAACAAAGCAGAAAAACTTGGTAAGAACCTTAATGATAGTCTTCGCCTTGATATTACGAAGTGGAATTGCCTCAGGAAACCGGGTGGAAGCACACGTGATAGTCAGTAGGTACTCACAACCAGATCTAGTCTTCGGCAATGGTCCAACACAGTGAATGATGATCCGACTGAAAGGTTCTTCAAAAGCGGGAATGGGCTTAAGTCGAGCCTTTGGAATATTCTGGTTCGGCTTCCCAACCATTTGACAAGTATGACAGGATTAGCAGTACTCCTGTACATTGAACCTCATGGAAGTCCAGAAGAAATGATTCCTGACACGTTGAAGGGTCTTCTTGATACCCAAATGACCTGACATAGGATTGTCATGGGCCAGACTAAGAGTTTCTTGACGATAAGACTTTGGAAGAACAATTTGATGGGTGATCATCCACTCTTCATCTGCAGAAACATCAAGTGGACGCCACTTTCTCATAAGCACACCATTTTTGTAGTAAAAATAGACAGGAACTTGAGTAGCCTCTTCTTCACTTACAGCCTGTGGTAGAAGATGCGCTAGATCACGAGCTTGTTGTTGCTCCTGAATAAGTTGTTTCGAGACAGAATGTCTTTAGAATGACCTGACAAGGACAAGTCTGAAGATTTCCAAGACATCTCAGAAGGACTGGAAGGTTCCTGATGAAAAGACTGTCCAATGAAGGTGTCAGCCAGGTTGAAGTCCAAGTCAGCATCATCTTGAATAGCCTTTTTGGCCATAGAACGAGTAACTGCACATGAAAGATAGAGGTCTGGAATTTCCTCCTCTATAGAGTCAGATTCTTGATCAATCAAAGGATTGTCAGTTACAACAGGGTAGGGCACAACCTTATCCCAGCAAGATCATTACCAAGAAGCAAATGAACACCTTTGAGAGGAAGAGAAGACTTAACGCCAACAGTAACAGGCCCAGAGACCAAGTCTGATTTGAGATGAACATTATGGAGAGGGACACTTGTAAAACCACATTCTACTCCTTGAATAAGGACATTAGCCAGAGTAGACGATTTGTCTGAAAAAGGCAGAATATCTGCAAGAATAAGAGATTGGGAAGACCCAGTATCCCTTAGAATTCAAACAGGAGCAGAAGAGGAAAAATCATGCGAAAGTGAGACAAAACCATCGGTGATGAATGGCTCAAAACCCTCCATCACAGAATCAGACACAGAAGGTAGAAGATCAGGCGAATTGACCTTTGATACAAGAGATTCCCTCTTAGTGAAAGCAGTTGGCTTGGTTTCTTCTCGTTGTTGTTTTTTCTTGAGCATAACACTCAGAAATAAGGTGACCTTGCTTTTTGCAGGATTGGCAAGACACAGAAGGTAAAGAATCAGAGGAATGCTTCTCCTTGGAAGGTTTACTCTCAGAAGTGACCTTGGAATAATTAGAAGTGTTATTAGAAGAAGTCTTGGACTGAGACTTGCCTTGAAATTTAGGTAAAGTGGATTTTTGGACAAAAGAAGACTTATGAGTCAATGCATAACTATCAGCCAGGGTGGAAACATCTTGCAAAGTATTGCCTTGTTTCTCCTCAAGGAAAGTCTTGATATCAGGCTGGATATACCTTTTGAATTCCTCAACCAGAATAAGTTGCCTCATTCTGTCAAAATCTTTCTCAACTTTCATGGAATTACACCACTGATCAAACAACTGTTCCTTCAACCTGCCAAATTCAACATGAGTTTGACTGACTTCCTTGCGAGAATTTCTAAATTTTTGCCTGTAAGCCTCGGGGACCAATTCATAACCCTTCAGAATGGCAGATTTGACAAAATCATAATCAGAACACTGTTGGACAGATAACTGGTTATAGATTTTCCTAGCTTTACCAGTAAGAACACTTTGTAACATCATTGTCCAGTGCTCTTTTGGCCATTTCAAATTTTCAGCAATTTTCTCAAAATGGGTAAAGTATTGATCTACATCATTTTCTAGGAAGGAAGGAACAAGTCTGATGTGTGAAACCACATCAAAATGATCAGAAAGTCCAAAAGATTTTGTCACAGTACCTGCTTCTATTTTCTTCATTTCCAGTTCATGCTGCATCCTTTTTTCTTCTAGTTCTTTCTCTTTCTCCTACCTTCTTTCTTCCTTCTCCATCCTTCTTTCTTCCAGTTCTTTCTCCATACTTTTTTCTTCTAGTTCTTTCTCTTTCTCCAACCTTCTTTCTTCCAGTTCTAGTTGTTTCAGGCGTAGCTGCATCTCAAGTCTTTGTATCTCTGTTGCAGACACTTCCACATCCTCAATCAATTCTGCTGCTTCTTCCCCAAAGATCTCTTCATCGATGAAATGTTGCACCAAAATGTTCAATATTTCTTGTTTCTTCATTGATGATTTCACATCAGATAATCCAAGGGTTGAGGCTATTTGCGGCAAGTCCTTCTTCCTTGCCAGCACAATTGATTCCTGGGTTGGAGTTTTCAGAAAATTTTCAACATCAAAAGTCATGATTGCTGGTTTTTCAAATAGTCACAAGATTTAAAATGATATTTCAGCTTTAATCTTTGGTGAATCCAATGGTTGATCCAATGAATGGAATATCTCGGTGGAACCTCCAATTTGTTATGACTTGAAAATCACAACAAAGAAAACCAGCAATGACAACTTAAACAAATTTATTCTTCACTGATTAGGTCCAAATTTTCTACAAATAATCCACTGTGCAATCTTATAATAACACTCTAATGCCACTATGTAACTCTGATGCCAAAACAAAAACTCTCCCTAACTGAGCAAAATCACAGCATTTATAAAGACGAGGATTATTCTGGAAAGATCTACAGGAGTCCTGGGTGATCCAGCCCCCTCCAGGCTAGAAGAAGCCAGAAACTTCTAGAAAGCACTAGTCCAGGGGTCTCCAACCCTGTCCCTGGAGAGCTACCACCTTGTAGGTTTCTCCTCCAACCCTAATTCAACACACCTGATTCAGCTCATTAGCAGCTCGTCAAGATCTCTAACTGGGAAAGCAGGTGTGGTTTGCTTTGGTTCGAGTGATAACCTTCAGGATGGTAGCTCTCCAGGAACAGGGTTGGAGATCCCTGCACTAGTCTATTTCATCACAAACAAGTGGTATTGCATCAAATCATGTTTTTCTACAGACATACCACCAGAGGGTGCTAAATGATGAACAAAATAAACAAATAGCTGACCAGTAAGGCAGCACAAATAGTATGTAACAAATCTCCATTTACAAATGATATACAGTGCTTTACATAAAACACTCATACATAACAACAGCTATTTTCTCTTACAGTTGAAAGGTGTTGCAAATTTTATTTTTGACTCTTGCATAGCATGAATGCATGTTTGAAGGCTCATTCCATTATTATTGATGCTTAAAAAAAATTTGTTTAAACTGGTTTGAGGCAACATAATTCTGGAAAGTTACCTCTGATGGTCAGTTCCAGCGTATAAGGTGACATGAACTTTGAGCAGTATCACAGAGTTAAACACCATGGCACGACGGAAAGAGCTCTCTGAGATTGTTCATAGCTGCATTGTGGCCTTACATGATGCTGGTTGGTCACATAGAAAAATTTCTAAAGATGTTAAATGCTGCCATGGCACTGCGGAAAATACCATCAAGCATTTCAAAGAAACCAATTAGCTTAAAACTAGTGGCAATCGAGGTGAAAACCAGAAGTTAAGCCCCTCTGGTGTTTGTTATATGTGTATGACAAGTCAAAAAAAAAAGTTGGCAGTTGACAGCACAGTAACTCTGTGATGATATTAATAGCGCCAGAAGTGAAGAGATGAAAGTATCAAGATCTACTATTTCCAGAAGCTTGTGTGAAAATGGTCCGCTGCCAGAAGACCAAAACCACTTCTTAGAGCTGGCAATATAAAAAAAGGCTTGAGTTTGCCAAGATATTCAAGGATTGGACACCAGCAGACTGGAGACAAGTCCTTTGGACTGATGAATCAAAACTCAATTTTTTTTTTCATCCAAATGCAGAATTTATGTGTGCTGTAGAATTGGAGAATGTTTCAAAAATGACTGTTTAAGCCCTTCAGTAATGAATCGACAGACAAAACAAATTCTATGAACATGAAGAAGAATCACAAAACAGGTGCAGGTATAATCAAGCTTTTCTTGCTGATGATGATAAAGCATGGTGATGTTCTTATCTTCCATTAATGAGCAGTTTTAAAGGTGTAGACAAAACGGGTGCAAAAATGTGGGGGGGCAATGGCTGAAATAAGTGATTAAACGAGAAACAAAAAATGCAGTCGTACTGCACTAATTTGTTTCTCTATCCTTATAACCTGTATAATTACAGTTCAATCAGGAGTGACCATTGACTGACATTAGCATAATTATGCATCACAGAGTGTGCACATAAACAGATGATAATGTGCTTACAAAACCTTGACACTCATTTTTTGGCTCTTTGACTCGATAGTGAGATTTTGTAATTGAGAAGCATCTGTCCTGAGCATCTGTAATGATATTTCCCCCTCAGAGTTCACACACTGGTGGCTGTGGTGGATGATGTCTCGGCTGACTGATAGGCTGAAGAGGTTGATGAAATGATGAAGCTGATGAATCTGTGAAGACTGGGCAGTGACAGAGAGGTGAAGGGCATGCAAAGCAGCAGTGTGAACGTACAAAAGGCAGAGAGAGAATCTTATTTAAAAAGACAGCAGCAAGATGATAAGCTGACAAGAGGGGACCTGATGTCTCAATTGACAGCTCCAGTCAATGACGGCATAAGAGGGGTGAAAGGCCGATGGGCTGGGAAGTAAACTACTGGCCGAAACGTCAGTCTTCCAGACTGAACCTTCTCCAGAGCTTCATTTCAATCAGGAGAGACAAGTGACAGATGTAAGCACAATTATGTATAACAGATTGTGCAGATTAGCAGATGATTTGTGCTGATAAAGTCTTGACTGGAAGTCTTTGGCACTTAGACTCTACAGGGAGAGTTTTGTAATTGAGGAACTTCAGCCTGGAGCTGCAGCAGGATAAGTCCCCCCAAAATAAGAGGTGGGAGCACCCTAAGAACACATAGCCTTGTATTTCCTCCAAAGAATGCTTACTTACCAAGCAGGAATTAACCTGTTATGATCTAGGCCAGGAATCTAGTGCAGAGGCAGAGCACAATCCAGTAGTGGGGTTTACAGATAGTAATACGGTAAACAGTAGGACAGAGCCCAGACAAGAATAGGACAGTTCAGTTCAGATGTAACAGGTGAAGCTGTGTGGACAGTGCCTGTTCCTGGCCGGGGGCTTTCTCATACGACTGCCGGATGGAGTCCACACTTCGCCAGAGCCAAACTGTCAGATAGCTGGATAGAGAAGTTAAGCAGGAACAGGGTTCCAATCCTGATGACCTTAGGGGGTTTGGGAGGTTGTTCTTAATAAACTGGGCAGAGCAACAAACTGAGAGTGGATTAAAAGAAACATGGTCCCAATCCTGGGTACCGTGAGAAAAGGCTCACAAGCTTATTCCTATTACCTGAACTAGGCAGAACACTTCCATAAATTACAATTACTAAAGATCACGTTTTACTTTCAAAAGACACAGGGCTCTGTCTTAAACCTGGTGAACAGGGGCACCAAGCAAGACGCAAGTGTCTTAGCTATTTTATGATTGGCAGTTTTCATTTTCCCATCCATTGCTCAGCTTGCATAAATTGCAAGTGTATTTGCGTCAACCTGAGCGCCCATTGGTGCATTGGTCTTAAAATGAGTTGTGGTCAGGCAAATGTTGGCATGTAACTATATTGAGGCAGCGGAGAGTGGTTGTGCGATTGACCTACCAAAACCTCGACTTAAGTCAATTTTCGGGATTTAGCTGCTATTTTAAGGTCACATAAACATTATTTAGATAATATTTTGCAGTCGAGTGCACAACACGCTTACACACTCTGCTTGTTACACACACACACACACGGACAAGCAGTGGCACACACACATTCAAACAATTAAAAATAAAAAGATTACAATGTCAAAGATTATTTTTGTGTAAATCAAGATATTTGAAAAATAGACGTCACATGGCAAGTAAGATCGATTGCTTGCCCATGCAACCGCGCATCCCATAATTGAATGCTTTGAGTTAGATGTACTTGAATCATGAGGGAACGTAGTCCATCAACATGCGTATGATTTGCGATTCAACGCAAAAGATTGCACATGAAGGTATTTGCTAATTATTCAGGATAAAGTCATGACTCCTTTATTTTGGCGAACTCTGACATTCCTGCAGTCTTCAAGAGGATCCCTCCCGGAGGGGACCATTAAAGACAAGGCATATCATGCCTTCAACGGCATGAATTTCCTTTCAATCGAATAAACATTCTGTGATATACTGAACAACAAACAAGGCCCAAGTTAACAAGTTAAATAATGTATTCGCATGTTCACCCAGTCTAAGTGACCACAAAACAACAAAATTTGAAGAAATTAGTGTAAAAGTGCGTGTGCTAATAATGAATAAGAATTTTATGATAATTGCACTCATACTCGGTTTCCAGTCAGTGTTGTATTCACTTATATTTCTTTTGTTGGTCAGTAAAGAAAAAAATGTTTGGAGTACTTCAGGTTTGGAAAAGTCAGGTCAGAGTCTGGCACGGATCAAACCATTGCCCGCAATTATCTCAAAATCAATTTTGAACCCGACTTGATCCATGAGTTCAATACCTGCAACCCATCCGTCCTACTTCCATTATCAAATACACAACTCCGCATTTTATGGAGGACCAAAAATTACTAAAGTATAAATAAATAAATAAATATAGGAATAAATACATAAATGAATGAATAATTCTTGAAATTAAGAAATAAATTAATAAATGCAGAAATGTTAAAATAAATAAATAAATTTATATATGCATGAATAAAAGCTGAAATTAATATGGAAATAAACAAATAAATGCTCAAATGACAAAATGAAAATTTATATTTAAACATGACATAAATGAATAAATGCTTTAAATGTATTTCTACATTTCTGCATTTATTTATTTATGTATTTCTGTGTCCATATGCTAATTAGGAGGGAGGTCCTAGCTTCAGTCAGAATCTGGATTGGTTAGAGGAGTGTGATCGACTCAGGTCTTCTACTTCTTCCTTGCGTGCTAACGTGCTGACTCGTGAACACGAAAGTTGATACTACCAAACCAGTTAGGTAACTGTTGGCTGAAACTTGTGCAATTGACACAGGTTACTAGCAGCTAAATGCAGGAATTGCACCGACCTGTGATTGGAAGATAAATATAGTATTTCAGCCGCAGTTAAGAATCGCACTGCGGTGGACTACAGGGGAAAACACGCTGCAACGGCCAAAAACATCTCCAATTGGAGATACGCGCTGCAAAAACAGAAATGAGGCAAACCAAAAACACGCAAACCACAGAAGGCGCAAATGCAAGACAGAAAAGCGTTGCATTTAGATATCAACACAACGAAAGTGCTCTTGGTCGTTATGGCGAGCGCCAACTAAAACAGCTTTTACTTCTGTCCTGAGCGAGACTAGCCAGCTAATGTTAGTTCGCTTGCTTAGCTAGCAAGTTCACTAGCCTTGCTAACCAACAGTTTGGTGCACGGAAGTCAATAGAAAATAAATGAATAAAAAAAATCTATTTCGCGATCTCACTTAGCAACAGTTGAACCGCGAGCATTTATGTTATGCCAAATACAACTGCTTGCTAGCTAACTTGCTAACGTTAGTTCGCTTGCTTAGCTAGCTAGTTCGCTAGCCTAGCAAGGTGACAGTTACATAGAGTATATCGTAAATGCTCGCGGTTTAACTCTGGCTATATTTATCTTCCAAGCACAGGTCGGTGCAATTCCTGCATTTAACTGCTAGTTTTTCGAGCTGGTCAGCCACATCCCGCAGCTGTTCTGCCAACGGCCTTTCCAGTCGAAGTCATTATACCCGAGCTAGATCGCAAACATCGTGTGACTAAAGCCACTTTCACACTGGACGTGAAACGATTTTTTTCCCACGACAGATCATTCAAAGTCAATGCAAAGACGCGAAACGTCTTTGCATTGACTTTGAATGTAATCTGTCGTGCTAAAAATTTGTTTCGCGTCCGGTGTGAAAGCAGCTTTATACACTCAATTCACTTTACAGGGAAGATTCACAAAGGATTGTTTGCTTCCGTCTGGCTCTCCTTATTGATCAATCTAGCTTCACACTGAGGGTAGGATCTCCCACTTAATTAGCATACGGACACAGAAATAAATAAATAAATAAATAAATATAGAAATAAATTTAAAGCATTCATTCATTTATGTCATGTTTAAACATAATTTTTTATTCATTTATTTCAGCATTTATTTTTGCATTTATTTAATTATATATTAATTTCAACAATTATTTATTCATTTATGTATTAATGTATTTATTTATTTATTTATTTATTTATTTGTACTTAAGTCATTTTTGGTCCTCCATACATTTTGTGTGAAATGCATTTATTATAAATAACAGTTTGGCTGACAAATGAAGGAACGTTAAAACATGGCACTTTAGCAAGAAGCAAAGCGATGAATGATATTGTTGTCACTGTCTATAATTGATGTGAATTTATTCCATTCATCTGACATGGCCTTCAAGGATGAGATGTCAACAATCTGGTATTCACCAGCAAATATTTTTTGTTCTTGTGTAATTCAGGTTGATCCATTTCTTTCTCAGCCTCGCTGTCATCAAAGCAGAAGCAAGTTCATTTCACTCCAGGTGAATATTATTCAAGGAGTGACAGTGGCATAATCAAAATAACATTATTTCCATTTCTTTCTCCTTAGCCGTTTTTTTCCTCACTCATATAAATTTTTATGCCTCGCCCTCGCATAATCTTTTATAATTTTTTCCTTCACCCATGTCTTTGAATTAGTTTCGTTTCCTTTGATTTTTTATGCACAAGTTCAAATGCGACCCTGGGATTCACTGAGCATATTTTTTCCATCTGGTTTGACTGAAAAAATTTAGCACAATATTAAATAATATTCTTATTAACATTTTTACATTAAGGCAAGTGTTATTGAATTTACTGTTTACTCGCCTTAACATTTAATTAAAAAGGACTGCCTACTGATTATTCATGTTTATGGAAAACGTGTTAATTAAGAACAAGGATTGAAAACAGGTTGATTATCATCTGTTTCAAGGGATGTTTTCCACCCCCCGTTTTCTGTTCAGCAACTGCCACTGGAAAGGGATAAATGCTGAGTTTGGCCATAGAGACACATTATGCAATCTTTTTGCCCGGATTTTACGTCGTATCTCCTCCCAAACTGCCCAACGGATCCCCACGCCCTCTGGCTGTAATGGGCGGTGATAGGATGCCAGGTGCAGCGACCAGTGAGAGAAAGAACAAAGAGCTGCCCAGATAAGAGACAAATACAAAAGGAGGTACACACCTCCGGTAAAAGCTCGCGCTTCCAAGGACGAATAAAAGTCCGCAACACGGAAGCAATGCGAGAGAGAATAAACAAAGATAGAAGAGAAAAAACTTCTAAAAGAAGCAATTCCTAACAATCAATGGAAGATAACAAGTCACTAGGAAAACTGACTAAAGATATCTTCGGCCGAAGTGCTAGAAACAAACAGACACTCAAGCGATAGGCGTGGCGAACCCCCGGCCATATATATAGAGTCCGGAAAACTCCGGCCCAGCTCAATTAGCCAGCTGGGCCAGGAATTCGATGCAAAAGAGATCCGATATCATCCCGGACGATAGAACAAAGAAAGGTCCAACAAACAAACGCACGCCTAAACCATGACACTGGCATATGCGTTCCAGACGAGCCTGCCTCTGTCGTCCACCATGTGGGATCGAACCAACTCGCCTCGTTACAGAAATTTGGGCCATTTTATCAGTTTTTACCTTTTGTTACCATGACGACGGGTGACGCCACTACTCGTTAGGATTATTAGTCACAATCAACGCCGAGCAGAGCGCGGGTATGGTTAGTAAACATAAAATAAGCACCAGAGTGTGGTACTAAATCCATTTCTGATAACAGTACAAAATGTTACCCATGGTAATGAGTACTCTGGGACATCAGACATATGAGTCTAAAGTAAAAAAAAAAAAAAAAGAAACAAACTACAGCTCCTTATTAGACCCTGTTATCCCCATCATTCTGACTCCAACCAGTTTTTAGCCCGCTTGGCCAAAAGGCCCAAAGGAGCTTATGCTATGCTCGAGGTCTTTAGTGGCGGTCTGTCGTGCGTGCGTCCATGCATGCGTAAACCTTTGGCTTGTCTGCGCTCTAGTGTCTTCAGTTTTTGACCAATCCTTTTTGTTGTAGCCATTTTCTACACATATAGTTTAAGATAATTTGAATCAATATTCTGTTTGAGATGTTTGGGTTTGAAGTATTTTCTGTTCCGTGTTGTAATGGGGAATGAAGGTTTGGCCAGTGACTAATGACGCGATAGAATGGTGTTTTCTCATTGGCTGCTGTGTGTATAGTATAAATACATCGTCAGCCCGCGAAACGGCAGAAGCCACTGGACCTTGAGGCAACACGATCTTTTGACCAGCGCACTAATTTTGGTTAGTTTACTAAGAAAAGTCGACAATTTAGCATTATTTCAGTTTTGTAATAAAGATACTAAAAGAAGAATTTAGCTTCAAGACTTTTGCTTTCTGATGTCAGTGTGTTGCGTGCAAAAACTTTGAGGTCCGAAGCTAGTGAGGCAGCCAGCTGCTGCACCCACATCAAAGTCAAAAGACCAGTCATTTCTCTCGGGAGCTAACCTGCTGTTCAGACGGCGGACCTGCGAGTTCGGTCGGGAAGACACTTTGGAGTTTGAGTTGAAGCCCCGAGAATACCCGAGAAAAGCCTGCGGAATGGAGATTTCCCTGGATCAGGTCTGATATTCTTTATTTACTCTTGTAGCCTTTTGGCGACGCTGGCGCAGACCATCGTCTGAAAGTGAAACTAAATGTTCACCGGATATTCCGCTACGAAAGCCATCGGGTTTTAATGGAATAAATTAGGCACATGTAGAAGCTCTTTTCACAACGGATTAGACACATTAGAAGAGTTAGAAGCTGTGGATAATTCGAGGAATTGTGGCAGTTTACGTGTACAGGATTCCGTAGCTAAATGAGATGGCAGAGAAAAGCGCAGCCACGCGTGATGACCAAAAGAGGGCGCCAAAGCCCTCAGAAAAGGCTGTAGAGGAAAAAATCAACCGGCTGGAAGGAGAAAGAAGAGAAAATTGGCTCAATTAACCAGGCAAAAGAATGACTTAGAAACATTGAAGGAAAATTAAGATCATGATAAATTCATAAAAGATGAAGCATTGCTGATGTTTGAAAAATACTTTGGAGAGTGCAAAAGGCTCAATGAACAATTGTGTGAATTAATAGATGAAGAAGAAATTCAATCAGATCAAGGTGCTTTTGAGACAAGGCATTCAGAATTCAAGCAGTTCTTACAAGAAATGAATAGGTGGATTTCAGATGTGCTTAGAGACCCTCAAGAAGAGGAAGAAGGTATTTGGCCACAGGATAGTGCATCTAAGTCCAATTCAGTTGTAAGCTGTACTTTCAGCATTAATTCTGCAAAGCTAAAAATCAAAGCAGAACGCGAAGCACTATTAGAAAGAGCTGCTGCAATGAAAAAGAAAGAAGCACTAGAGCAGGAAGAAATCTGCCTGAGATTAAAGAAAGAGCAATTAGAAATTGAAACTGAACTTGCTGCTTCAGATGCCAGATTGAGGGTGTATGGGGAATTTGAAGATGCTCATGAGTCAATGGATGATCTCTGTAATACACTGCCAAGATTTAAAGCAGAACCCCTGGCTAGTAGACATGAAAAGCATCGTGTTGCCAGTGGTTACGTGCATCATGGAGCTAGTGAGCTTTCTCTTGCTTTCAACCCAAAGCCAGCTGTGCAATTTGGTGCTTCAGACAGAAGAAAGCCATTGTCTAGTTTTGGTGCTGCCAGCAGTACCCCGCGTCCTGATCACCATGACCGCACGGATACGTCTACAGACAACCTACATGAAGTGCTGCAGCGGCAAAATGAAGTCACTGAGATGCTCATTAAACAGCAGAGTTTGTCCCAACTCCCTCATAGAGACCTACCAACATTTACAGGAGACCCTCTGACGTATAGATCCTTCATTAGGGCCTTCGAACATGCAATCGATAGCAAGACAGACAGTTATCAAGATCGGTTGTACTACCTTGAACAGTTCACGAGTGGAGAGCCGCTTGATCTCATTCGTAGCTGTGAGTACATGAGACCAGACAAGGCTTACAGAGAAGCTAGAGCATTGCTTGATCATCACTATGGAGACGAACTGGCCATCGCCACAGCGTATATCAAGAAGGCAATGGAATGGCCTCAGATAAAGCCTGAAGACAGAAAAGGATTGAATACCTTTGCATTGTTCTTGATTGGAAGTTGTAACACAGTGAATGATGTGGACTACATGGACGAAAAGAATAATCCCACCAACATGAAGTGCATTATATCCAAGCTTCCATTCAAATTGAAGGAAAGATGGAGGAGCTATACTTATAACATTCAAGAAAAAAGAGGAAAAAGAGCCAGATTTCCTGACTTAGTGGAGTTTGTTTACCATCGCTTTAAAGTCGCAAATGATCCACTGTTTGGAGATATCCTAGACTCCACCTTTGGAAATCAGAAAAGCATGAAAAAGAAACCAAGCCCTGTGAAAGCAGAGTCCAAGAGAAGCAGCTTTGCTGTGAATGTATCTACCACAGAGATGGATGCCGGTAAAGGTCAGTCAGAGTAGAAGACAGCCACAGTCAAGTCTGCAAATGTTTTCCAAAGTCCCTGTCTTTACTGCCAGAAGAACCACGCACTGAACGTGTGCAACAAGATCACAGGCGAACCTTTCAAAAAAAAAGAATACAGTTCTTTAAAACGGTTTTTGCTTCAGCTGCCTGACAGCAGGTCATTTGGCTAAGGCCTGTAAGAAGAAAGTTTCATGCCTAGAGTGCTCCCGCAAACACCCAGCTATCCTGCATGTGGCAAAAGAAGACGCCGCATCGGCTGAGAACAGCGCAGACGACAGTTCACAAGGCACAGGAGAAGTCACAAGTGCTCTCATGTCTGCGGGCTGTAGAAGAGCGGACCACACTGGGGCCGGGAACAGTGAGAGTATACTGCCCATTGTACCTGTGCAGATAAAGCACAAGAAAGGCACAAAGATAGTCAAGACCTATGCATTCCTGGATCCAGGAAGCACAGCGACTTTCTGCACTGAAGTCTTGGTGAACCAGTTGAACATAGGAGGCAGAAAGACAGAGTTTCTTCTCCGCACCATAGTACAAGAGCAGACAGTGAGTGGCTATGTGCTTACTGATTTGGAGGTGTGTGGCTTAGAGGAGCAAGAATACATTCAGCTGCCCAGTGTGTATACTCAGCCAGATTTACCTGCGAAGAAAGCCAACATACCACAAGAGACAGATTTGGTGAAGTGGCCTTAACTGAGTTGGGTCCATCTCCCAAAACTTGAAGCAGAAATTGGCCTTCTCATCGGCGCCAATGCATATAAAGCTATGGAGCCGTGGAAGATTATTAGTAGCCAGAACGACGGACCGTATGCCGTGAAAACAGCGCTTGGTTGGGTTGTCAATGTCAAGTCAAGTCAAGTCAATTCATTTATATAGCACATTTAAAAAACAACAGGAGTTGACCCAAAGTGCTTTACAAAAGAAGCAAAGAGAATAAAAACATTTGGATAAGACGTAGCTTAGCTTAGCTTAATATGTCTCAGAGCTAAGGCACCACAGAGGTCTAGAACAAGAAATAATAAAAAAAAACAAGAGCAAATAATAATAAAAGCAAGTACAAAATTTGGAAAAGGCAAGTCATAAAAGGACAAGCACTAAAAACCATACAATAATAAATAAATAAATATATAAAATAATCAAGGAGGGGGCCTCAGGCTGAGTTAAAAGCACAGGAGAAAATATGGGTCTTAAGACAAGAATTAAAACTAGAAATGGTGGGACATGACTTGATATAAAGGGGGGAGAGAATTCCAGAGTTTGGGAGCAACTACTGAGAAATCCCAGTCCCCTCTGGTCTTGAGGCGAGTGCGAGGGACTGCAAGAAGGTTCTGCGAGGATGACCTAAGAGACGTAGGAGCAGAATGCGAAGATAAAAGCTCAGTAATGTAAGATGGAGCTAACCCATTAAAAGCTTTAAAAACAAACAGTAAGATTTTAAAATCAATTCTGTATTGTACAGGGAGCCAGTGCAGTCGGGCTAAAACTGGAGTTATGTGATCTTTTTTCCGGTGCCTGTTAAGAATCTCGCAGCTGCATTTTGAACAAGTTGTAGTCTGGCTATGTTGGACTGACTAATACCAGCGTAAAGTGAATTACAGTAGTCAAGTCGGGAGGAGATAAAAGCATGGATCAGTGTTTCCAGATTATTCTGCGAGAGGGGGGGCTTAAGTTTAGCTGTTGAACGCAATTGATAAAAACTGCCTTTGACCACATTACTGATTTGTTTATTAAAATTCAGAGAGCTATCCAATATGACACCAAGGTTTCTGACCACACTGTGTAGATTTGCAGTCAGGGGACCAAGAGCATTACTTAGGTTAGCAACAGCACTTGGAGAGCCAAATAAAATAACTTTGGTCTTGCTGTCATTGAGCTGCAGGAAATTGCTAGCCATCCAGGATTTAATTTTGTCTAGGCAACTAAGTAGCTTAGTCAGGGCACAGGAGCTGCTAGGTGTAGCAGGGAGATACAGCTGTGTGTCGTCCGTATAGCAGTGATATTGAATGTTGTACTCATTAAGGATAGAGCCTAGACGTAGCATGTACAAAGAGAATAATAGCGGGCCCAAGATAGAGCCTTTAGGAACACCACAGGTAATAAAACTTGCACTTGCTAGTATACTGTCTTATTTTATTATTACTTTTTTTTCTTTGTTCAATTGTCTGTAGATGTCACGGGATGATCACCTCACAATAGGTGCCTTGCCACCTGTGCGATCACTTCCTGACTTCTGTCAAAGCTTAATAAATAAATAAATAAATAATAGGGGCAGTGGAGGACGAGTGGTTACCCAACTCAACAGAGAAAGTTCTGTCTTTGAAATAGGAGGAGAACCAGTCTAGAGCTTGGCCTCGCAAACCAACCTCATCTTTCA
The DNA here is from genome assembly GCA_029692085.1 of Gymnothorax javanicus. Classification (NCBI taxonomy): domain Eukaryota; kingdom Metazoa; phylum Chordata; class Actinopteri; order Anguilliformes; family Muraenidae; genus Gymnothorax; species Gymnothorax javanicus. Next base: position 177,926,149 of record CM056193.1, on the reverse strand, counting down.
AGCGTTTTAGCAAGATATTATGATCGTATCAAATGCTGCACTGAGATCTAGAAGTAACAGAATGGCACAAGAACCAGAGTCAACACAGAGAAGGACATCATTGTGGACCTTTAACAGTGCCGATTCTGTACTGTGCCAGGCTCTAAAACCTGACTGGAATTTATCTAAAATGCTAAATCTATTCAAGTAGGATGAGAGCTGTTGAAAAACCACTTTTTCTAAAACTTTGGAGATGAAAGGCAATTTAGAGATTGGCCTGTAATTTTTCAGATCAGAGGGATCCAGGTTAGGCCTCTTTAACAGAGGTTGAACAATAGCATGCTTAAAGCCAGAGGGGACAACATCAGTAAATAAGGAGCTATTCACTATGGCAAGAATAAGAGGGCAAATGAGGGTAAAAACTTCTTTGAAAAGGCGGGAAGGAATAACATCGGGAAGGCTTCAGGTGAGAGACCACCTTGGACAGCTGGGAAGGAGACACAGGTGAGAACTGATGGAGAAAGCATGTCGAGGTGTGAGACTCAGGAAGGGCAGAGTTTGAAGGTGTGATGTTGGCTCTGATTGTATTAATCTTATTGATAAAGTAGTTTAGAAAATCCTCACAGATTTCTGGGGAGAAGGTGGTGGATACAGCAATTGGGTTTAGGATGGAGTTGATAGTTTTAAACAGAACTCTAGGTCTGTGGGCCTGTTTGTTGATTAAATCAGCATAATAGTCAGCTTTGGCCTTTTTCACAGAGGTTTGGTAGAGCTTAAGTTAGTCTAGGAAAATGTCATAGGAGATCTGAAGTTTATCTTTTTTCCATTTACGCTCAGCCCCTCTGCAGGCACGTTGAAGAGCACGGGTGGAGTCATTTAGCCAAGGGGATATAGTGGTGGCCTTGACCCGCTTTACTCTTAAAGGGGCTACATAGTTTAGAGTGTCTATGCAAGATGAGGTAAAAAGCGAAGCTAGCTCCTCTGTGTCAGAGCAGGTGGATAAAGCATCAGAGATATGAGAGAGGTGAGAGCTCCTAAATGTATTGGAGAAATTAGCGACTGTGGTAGAGTTTATGGATCTTGTGAGGGAGTGTGGTTGGAGGGGGGTGGGGGGAGGGCTAATCCAAGAAGACTCAAACTCAATCAACAGGTGATCAGACACAGTGATGTTGGAGATCTTCAGGTTAGCAATATGAAGGCCAGAGGATAAGACTAGATCAAGTGTGTGGCCCTTGTGATGGGTTGGGCCTGAGACTGCTTGACTTAGCTTGAAGGAGCCTAGGAGACTTAAAAATTCATTTACCATAGGTTTAGTTGGGCAACACACATGGATATTGAAATCCCCTAAAATCAGTAATTTGTCAGAGCGAGTAGACATATGGGAGAGGAGATCAGAAAACTGTGATAAAATTACTAGAGGATTTAGGAGGTCTGTATACCAAGGCGCAGAGGACAGGGCACTGGGCATTAATAGCTAGAAGTTGTACCTCAAAAGAAGAGTACATATCAATTGGCAGAAGTCTACATTTGAAAGAATTGTTGTGAATAGTGGCGAAGCCACCTCCACGTCCAGACGCCCTAGGGGAGTTTAGAAAAGCAAAATTCGCGGGGCAGAGATCACCAAATAAAGACAGATCCCCAACATTCAGCCAGGTTTCAATTAAAAATAGAAAATCCAGTGTTACGACCCCCTGTGCCCCTGCAGTCTTGGTAGTGGCCATGCCTAGGCTGTAGGTTGCAGCAGGATCGCTGATTGCTGATTATCCACACCTGGCGCCGGTGTGGGTACAAAGGAACAGCCAGATCAGTCTGGCAGCTAGCTTGTTTGCAGCTTGAATGCTGCTCCGCTTGCTCCTCTCTCATTTTTGTACGCATGATGTTAGTTTCTGCTATTCATTTATTACCGGCATGCATTCATTCATTCCCCTAGATAGAGTCTACTTTTTGTCTTGAATTATTTCGTTACTTGAACGGTTATTTCGTTGTCGGTGGTCCTTTTTTTTATGTTGCAGTGACGAGCCAGCCGTAACATCCAGTTTATGTGAAATAACAATGTCATTCAAAATAAAAGTATTATTAGCCAGGGAACGGGTATTTACAAGTGCTAATTTAACAGGTATTTGTTATGCAGACAACGTCGGTGACACAGTCTTATTAAACGTCAGCTGACGGAGGTTCGCCGCATTTACTCCGCCGCCAGAGCGGGGAGACTTAGCAATGAGGCGAGGGGTCCAGTGCACCGGGATGTGGGCCGCAGTAGAGGATTGGGAAGAAGGCATGGGCAGGAGATTTCGACGGACAATGCCACCGATTCTACGTCGCTTAGTCAAGCAATGAGTTGGCAGAGCGGAGAGGATAGTTGGGATACGGCTGTCAGGAATGTCGACTTGAAGGAAGGATTTGCGGCGACAGCTCAGATGCAGATAGCGGGGCTGACGTGCGATGCCTAGGCTAGCACACAATTTTTATATTCCATCAGGAAGACGAGAAGACGGTGAGTTCCATTTAAGGAGTTCAGTAGCAGAGAAAGATGCATCCATGGTTAGACACGATGCAGTAAAGGCGCCGCATGTGCAGATAATCCACAATGTCCATTAGGCGACGAGGTGGTGAGTCGCTGAGGCTAATAGATGCATGGGACGCATTTTAACTCCCCATTCAACAGGTCCATCAACAGGTTCGTCAATACACACACACAGCCAAGTTAGAAAACCTCGATAGGCCAGCTGCGAGCAGAAACACAGACCAGCACTTGTCTAACAGGGCCGGGGGCTACCAGCCCTGTAAAACGAGGCTATACCCAGCGCACAACAGTGAGGAAGGTGAAACTTACACACGTGAACGCCGGGAAGAGACTGCGGTAACCACAGCAGAGAAGGCTCGAGTTAGACCGGTGACATGTTGAGAGCAAACCCGAGGTGCAGATCCCAGCAATTTACAGCTTAGTCTAACAGTACTTGTTGAGGAGATATATATCCGTAAGGAAAAGGTAGTCCGTAGTAAGATGCTAATTCCAACAGTCTTTAGGCAGAAAATCACAAAACACATAACAGCAAACCAGAGAGCAGCGGCAGCCACACGCGCCAGCGTACGCTCCCGAAAGTGGCCCACAGCGGAAGATCTATGGGCCAATTAGCAGATGTCAAGAGAAAAAGTCAGATGATGACGAAAGACCGAGTTTTCTTGTCAACCACATCTCCGTGATGAAAATTGGCAACATGTTGATGAAGCACTACAATGCCGATTTCCCTGAAAAACGGTGTGAGGACAAGCGAGAAGACTCTCAACATGACAAGCAGTTCATGCATGCTGTGACAACAGCACAGCTCGTTGATGGTCACTATTGCATCAGACTGCCTCTGAAAGATGACCAGGTGAAGATGCCATGCAACTGTGGTATTGCTGAACAGAGACTTAACTCCTTGAAGAGAAAGTTCAATAGGAACCCAGACATCTTTCAGGAGTACAAGACCTTCATGAACAAAATACTGGAGAAAGGCTATGCAACAAGAGTTCCAGAAGAGCAGTTGAGTCGCAATGATAGAAGAGTGTGGTTCATCCCGCACTACAGGGTGTATCATCCGAAAAAGAGAAAGCTGCGAGTCGTCTTTGACTGTGCAGCAAGGTATTGAGGCATGTCATTGAATGATTGATTGTTGCAAGGGCCAGTCCAAACAAACACCCTCACCGGAGTGTTGCAGAGATTTAGACAGGAGCCCATCGCCGTGATGGCAGATATCGAGTCTATGTTCTATCAGGTGCGGGTTCCAGACACAAACGCTGATCTGCTATGCTTTCTGTGGTGCCCAGGCGGCGATGTGAATAGAGAAGCAGTTGAGTACAGAATGTGTGTGCATCTGTTTGGTGCTACATCATCCCCCAGTTGTGCGTCGTCTGAACTGAGAAGAACGACAGAAGATGCAGCGGCTGAGACCACACCAGAGGCCACACAGACTGTCCTCAAAAACTTCTATGTTGACGACTGCTTGAAGTCGGTAGACACAGAAGATCAAGCAGTTGCTCTCGTGAAGGAGCTGATGACATTGTGCGCTAGAGGTGGGTTCCACTTGACCACTCCATCCCTGGCTACAAACGAGCAGATGAAGTTAAAGATCTTGACTTGGAGAACGACGAACTACCTGTGGAACGAGCACTAGGCGTGCAGTGGTGCACTAGTTCAGACGACTTTAAGTTCAAGATAAACCTCCCAGGCAAACCATGCACAAGACGAGACATCTGTTGTCAGTTCGGTGTACGATCCAATGGGCTTTCTGGCGCCTCTCCTCTTACCCATCAAGCTCATTCTGAGAGATCTCTGCAAAGGGAAAAGTTGTTGGGATGAAGAGATCCATAACAAGCCTCGCAAAACATGGCTGAGGTAGCTAACAGACCTCGACAAGCTTTCAGAACTGGAAGTCAGCAGATGTTTCAAGTCTGCCATGTTTGGGCCAACCAAGACTGCCCAAATCCACAATTTTTCTGACGCCAGTCAAGATGGATATGGCGTTGTATCGTATCTCTTGTCGACGAATGGCCAAGGTGAGAAACACTTATCCTTCCTGATGGGAAAGTCTAGAGTCGCTCCGCTCAAACAGATCACGATTCCTAGAATGGAGTTGACAGCAGCGATGGTTGCAGTCAAGATTGATCGGATGCTGAGAGAAGAACTTGAAGTTCCCCTGATGGAATCGGTCTTTTGGACAGATAGTACAACAGTACTAAAGTACATTGAAAATGATGCCCTTCGTTTCAAAACGTTTGTGGCAAATCGAGTTTTGTACATTAGAGAGGTGACAACTTTGTCTCAGTGGAAGTATGTCAACACCTCACAAAACCCTGCAGATCAGGCCTCAAGAGGTTTGAAGATTGAAAGCTTCATGAAAAGTAAGAGCTGGTTTCAGGGGCCGAGCTACCTGCCAAATGAAGCTAAGTGGCCAGAACAACCTGAACAGTGTACTTACCTGACAGAAAATGATGTTGAGGTGAAGACGTCCGCTGCGTTGTCATGCACAAGTCCAGACGAGTGCACAGATCCATTTAACCAGCTTGTGGAGTATTACTCGAGTTGGCATAAGCTGAAAAAGGCAACAGCTTGGATTCTGCACCTAAAAGAAATGCTGCGACACCTAAGTAAGAAAAGAAAAGAATTTGAACGGACCATAAAGCAATCTGAAAAAGATCCAGAAAAACACAGATCCATGATGGAACAGCAGATGGGGATGTGTAAGAATAACCTGAAAAAGAGAATACTTACCGTTGAAGACGTATCCAGAGCAGAAATGGAACTGATCAAATACAGCCAGAGACAGACCTATACTGAGGAGATGAAAGCTCTGCAGCCTGGAAACCCTGGTGTGAAAAGGACCAGTTCAGTTTTTAAGCTGGATCCATTCTTGCAGGAGGGTGTGTTAAGGGTTGGGGGCATTTGAACAGATCGGCGATGCCTGAGGAGACCAAGCATCCTGCTATTCCACATGAACATCACAGAATAGCCCGCCTCATCCTCCACGACATCCACCAAGAGACTGGACATGGAGGACGGAATCATGTCTTAGCCAGACTATGACAACGGTATTGGATACCAAAAGCCAATGCAGCAGTAAGAAGAGTGATATCAGAGTGCAACATCTGTAGAAGACTGCATGCAAAGGCAGAAGAGCAGAAAATGGCAGATTTGCCGCAAGACCGTCTACTCCCCGACAAACCACCCTTTACTAACACGGGTGTAGATTGCTTTGGTCCAATTGAGGTCCAGACAAAGACCAGCGTCATCCAGAGACCCATAACAAAACTGTGTTTATTGCAAGGAGAAGAATGAAGAGTGAAGAGAAAGACTTATAAATTATAATTACCTGTTGAATAGACTGTAAATACTTACCTGTGAAGAGAGAAGTAGACTCTAGTTAAAGAAAAAAGATTTGTGAAATGTTAGTAATGACGTAAATGGCTCCAAGTTAAGTAAAATCGGTAATTGATATGCTAAGGCTTTGTCAGTTAGGGGTCGGGATATGTTGTAGCCATTTTCTATGTTCGTGACACATTGGTACATGCAGATACGCACAGGATATCCACCTGTCAGGAGTGTCTGGACAATGTCACAGGTTTCTTCCCATGCCGCAATTGTGCTGCATGTTCTGATGCAAAGAAGTTCAACATGTTTATGAGTCATGTGACAAAGAGAGAATATAAGATTAAAAAGCTTATTACATGCAGCTCGAGTAATGTTGTCTATCTTCTTTCATGTCGGAAATGTGGTATTCAATATGTTGGTAAGACCACAAGACAGCTTAGATTTAGAATTAATGAACATAAAAGTTCTATCCGTCGAGCTGACCCCAAATCAGCTGTTGCTAGACGTTTTGCAGACGGCAATCATTCAATCAAGGACTTAGAATTCTGTGGCATTGACCTTTTTACTCCTAAAAGACGTGGTGGAAATGTAGACAAATGTTTACTGCAATGTGAATGTAGATACATCTTTTATTTAAAAACACTCCATCCGAATGGCTTAAATGAGGAATTAGATATGTCCTGCTTTCTGTGACTTTTACCAAATGTATGTAGTCGATTGGTTCATTGCACTTTGTTTGGTTGTCTGCTTACTATGCCTAATGTGTTGTGTCCATCGAATGAGCTTTGTGTGTACCTTAATTGTCCAATTATGTGGTGATTTGCCTTGAATGAGATGTGATCTATTAGGCCTTTTGGCCACTGATGACATGCACCTGTTTTGGACTGGTTAAAAGGTTGGCTCTACATGCTGCTACTCATTTGCACTGAGGATAGTCTGAGGGACTGAAATGTTTGCACAGCACTTTTTGCACTTTGTGAGATAAAAAGCCTTAAAAAACTTTTAAAAAAATATATAAAATACAATTGTTTTTAAACTAGACTTTTTTTGACTTGTGTTTTCTTGAGTGCGAGTCCTCCCTTGTCTGCAATCTACGTTTTTATGACCACCACACTAGAAAACTTATGGACTAAAAAGCAAGGCGCAGCTCAAATCCTGTGCATTTTTGAGCCATTTTCTACACACATAATTTAAGATAATTTGAATCAATATTCTGTTTGAGATGTTTGGGTTTGAAGTATTTTCTGTTCCGTGTTGTAATGTGGAATGAAGGTTTGGCCAGTGACTAATGATGCAGTAGAATGGTGTTTTCTCATTGGCTGCTGTGTGAATAGTATAAATACATTGTGAGCCCGGGAAACGGCAGAAGCCACTGGACCTTGAGGCAACGCGGTCTTTTGACCAGCGCGCTAATTTCGGTTAGTTTACTAAGAAAAGTCGAAAGTCTATTTTTCTATTTTGTATGACTTCAGTTTTGTAATAAAGATACTAAAAGAAGAATTTAGCTTCAAGACTTTTGCTTTCCAATGTCAGTGTGTTGCGTGCAAAAACTTTGAGGTCCGAAGCTAGTGAGGCAGCCAGCTGCTGCACCCACACTTTTCATATTTCACATGTGTATATATGGTCATAAGGTCTAGACCATCTTTGATTTTCAGCCGAACCGATACTTTAGCCAATAAGGGGCGTTCCATTTTGGCCATGTTTGGCCAAGCGGGGGCAGTGGCTTTGCATTTTTTATTGATCTTATCCCCTTCATGCAGATGCAAAATACTGCCAATCCTTGCATATGTAATGTACAGTGCTCCTATTTAAGGCTTTGTAACTCGACATTTGAGTGTCACTGAGACCAGAAAAAAAATTATTTTCATGATTTTGGGACAAAAGTGCTGCAAATACAAAGAGACTTAATGAAACTTCAACACTGACGTTTTGAAAAGAGAGACTGAGAAACAAAAAATGACTGGGAGGTAAAACAATACATTTCCTTGATCAAAAAGGCATTGACCAGAGGTTCTGTCAAGTCAAAAATAAACTGCCCCCCCTGCATCTACAAACAGCTAAAATTGAGAGATTTTTGCTTTGGTTTGATGTTATATAATGCAATGTTGTTTGTCTTATTTGAGTGAATAGCTCACCTCTGTTCTCTCTGTTATTCATTTGTTATCTTTTTTTCCCATAGACTCATAACAGACCACTTTTAAAACTGAACATACTCATTCAATGTCAAAGCAAGAAATATCAAACCAGCTGTGTCGCTTCATGTTGGATCATATTTGTCATTTTTTCAGTTCTTTTGATGATCCCCCTCTTCTTTCCCTCCTTTTTAATATCTTCCTTTTCAGCTCCATAGACTTCCATTCATTTTCCAAAGCCCTCAGGCTCACAATCTGAAGGCTAGAGCCTCCAAACTTTTTTATACTGCTTCAGACTGCCCCCCCCCGAATTCTACATATTGATGTTTCTGTGCCCTGTCCCTCAATTTTCTTTTTTCATCACCTCGTCCTCTGATAAACTCCATTCATTTACAAAGTCCTGAAACTTTCAGACAAGAGCCTTCAAACTTGCTTTACACTTAAGACTTTCCCAAAGAATGGATATTGATGTCTACCATACAGACTCAAATTCAGAGAGAATTTTTCTCTTTTATCTGTCACTCCATCCCATTTATTACCCAAATAGACAATCTTTGATCTGTAATAACTTTTAAACCATTGTCATAGAGTTTGGAATTGGGTCGTTGGACTCAGGAGTAAGTATCACATGTTAAATGGTGAAGCCCAATCCCCTTTATTTGATGCTTCCTCGCTACTGAACTGTTTGTCATGGACAGTTTGGGGTTGGGGTGTTGGGACTCAGGATATAACAGGAATGCAGTTCCAATCCTGGAAACTGATGTAGGCTTGGAAGGTGTTCCAGTTAAATAGACTCAGAAGAGTCACAAATCTTTCCTTCATTCACTGTGCCAAATACATGGAGGAAGGAGAGCACTATGTTCAGTACAAGAATGCATTTACTGACTAGAAGGTTACATGGGGAAGGAACCTTCACAATCCAGCATTGACAGAAATGTCACACAACTTACAACCCAAAACCAGTGAAGTTGGCACGTTGTGTAAATCGTAAATAAAAACAGAATACAATGATTTGCAAATCCTTTTCAACCTATATTCAATTGAATACACTGCAAAGACAAGTTACTTAATGTTCGAACAGGTAAACTTTGTAATTTTTTGCAAATATTAGCTCATTTGGAATTTGATGCCTGCAACATGTTTCAAAAAAAGCTGGCACAAGTGGCAAAAAAGACTGAGAGAGTTGAGGAATGCTCATCAAACACTTATTTGGAACATCCCACAGGTGAACGGGCTAATTGGGAACAGGTGGGTGCCATGATTGGGTATAAAAGCAGCTTCCCTGAAATGCTCAGTCATTCACAAACAAGGATGGGGCGAGGGTCACCACTTAGTGAACAAATGCGTGAGCTGATTGTCGAACAGTTTAAAAACAACATTCCTCAACGAGCTATTGCAAGAAATTTAGGGATTTCATCATCTACGGTCCGTAATATCGTCAAAAGGTTCAGAGAATCTGGAGAAATCACTGCACGAAGCGACAAGGCGAAAACCAACATTGAATGCCCGTGACCTTCGATCCCTCAGGCGGTACTGCATCAAAAACCGACATCAGTGTGTAAAGGACATCACCACATGGGCTCAGGAACACTTCAGAAAACCACTGTCAGTAACTACAGTTCGTCGCTACATCTGCAAGTGCAAGTTAAAACTCTACAATGCAAAGCTTAAAGCCATTTATCAACAGCACCCAGAACGCCGCCGGCTTCGCTGGGCCCAAGCTCATCTAAGATGGACTGGTGCAAAGTGGAAAAGTGTTCTGTGGTCTGACGAGTCCACATTTCAAATTGTTTTTGGAAACTGTGGACGTAGTGTCCTCCGGACCAAAGAGGAAAAGAACCATCCGGACTGTTATAGGCGCAAAGTTCAAAAAGCCAGCATCTGTGATGGTATGGGGTGTATTAGTGCCCAAGGCATGGGCAACTTACACATATGTGAAGGCACCATTAATGCTGAAAGGTACATACAGGTTTTGGAGCAACATATGTTGCCATCCAAGCAACGTCTTTTTTTCATGGACGCCCCTGCTTATTTCAGCAAGACAATGCCAAGCCACATTCTGCACGCGTGTTACAACAGCATGGCTCCGTAGTAAAAGAGTGCGGGTACTAGACTGGCCTGCCTGTAGTCCAGACCTGTCTCCCATTGAAAATGTGGCGCATTATGAAGTGTGAAATACGACAACGGAGACCCCGGACTGTTGAACAACTTAAGCTGTACATCAAGCAAGAATGGGAAAGAGTTCCACCTGAAAAGCTTCAAAAATTGGTCTCCTCAGTTCCCAAACGTTTACTGAGTGTCGTTAAAAGGAAAGGTGATGTAACACAGTGGTAAAAAAAAGGCCCCTGTGCCAACTTTTTTTGCAATGTGTTGCTGCCTTTAAATTCTAAGTTAATGATTATTTGCAAAAAAAAAAAATAAAGTTTCTCAGTTTGAACATTAAACATCTTGTCTTTGCAGTGTATTCAATTGAATATAAGTTGAAAAGGATTTGCAAATCATTGTATTCTGTTTTTATCTACGATTTACATAACGTGCCAACTTCACTGGTTTTGGGTTTTGTAGATGAGACAGTCATACAGAAGGGGCGAGGTTACAATGGAGCACGTGGAGGATGTGGGAATAGACAAGACCAATAAATAAACTTAAATAGACAAACTGCAAAACTCACGCAGACTGCTGGAACAGGGGAGGATTACCTGAGGAGACACCGAGGATGTGACAGAGTGTTTGGATTATTGTCTCATTTGTAACACCACCCATTTTTTTTGCCCCTCTTGCCTCTCTACCCAGCTGTATCATTTCCCAATCACAGGCTGGTCTGTATGTTCTCCCCTGTGTTTCACAATTTTGTCTCAGCCTATATGCTTTAAAAGCCTTTTTGTTGTGTTCCTGCTCTCTGTGTGTGACTGTTTTCCTCCCATTTTCTAACTTTGGATTTTCCCTTTGTGTAAAACTGACTATTGGTAGCGGCCTTGCCAGGTTTTAGGACTTTGGTTTCTGGATTGAGATTTTGAACTGCATTCTGCCCACCTGGTTCTGCCAATTCTGTATTCGGCACCTCAGTTTTGCCTGTTGGTTTTCAACCAGGACAGTCTGACCTTGTGTTTAATAAACTTTAGTTTATTTTTCACTTCTGTCTGAGCCTGAGTCCTTGGTGTTCACCTCAGTTTTTTTATACATGCATTTTAAATTCACCCCATAGGAAATTATAGCAATTATGAGCTATTATTTCTGCTTTGTTGGTGTTTCAGTGCCTTCCTTTTTTTCTGGTGTGAAAAACTTCCATTTTAAGGGCCCAATTTCTCTATATGAGTTAAGTCTGAAAATATTTGCACAGATTGCTATGTTTATTCAGATTTTCCACCAACCAGAAGGACTAATACTGTTCCATGTAATGGGTGTTGTTTTGATTTCAGTAGTTTTATTTTTTTATCAGAGTAAAATTAATGCTGTAACTTTGCAGGCATACATTTGGTATTGATAATGGTGTAACTTAATTGTGGAGCCCGTGTGCTATTTCCACAAATGACTCCGCCCTAAGCAGGAGTATATAAGGGCAAGGTTGAAGAATATTCGAAACACGTTAGTTTGCAAGACAAGATGAGACTCAAAAGCTTATTTGCTGAATAATTTACTGACTTTTATTTGGTTTTATGCATTCAAATTAGAACATTCATTTTTTGGCATATAGAAAGATAAAATCTGTATCATTCAACAGAGTATGGAACACATTATTGCCAAGAGGCAGAGACGCGTTCACGGTCAATGAGAAAATTTTCTCTGTAAGTCATGACATATTTGTGATCCAAGAGATCCAAATTCCCTCCCTATTACCGTCAAAATTACAGTTGCACAGACCTGGTGTGGTACTGCCTGGATTATTTCAGAATCCTGCTGCTTGCCTAATCGGTATTAAAATTTTAATTTTCTCCAAAACTAAAAAATATACGTGTTAAATTTCAGCATTGCATTTTGGTGGCAAGTCTTACAGATCATATCGAGGGTTTGGAGCACAATGGTGATATGTCCAGATTTTGTGATTTTTACCTCCTGTCACACATTTCTATCAGCTAATTCTTGGAGCACAATAATTATATGTCCATGCGCCTCAGTTTTAAACAGAATTCACGTTTTCATTTTGTGTTATGTCCCACAAAATCTGCTTATATGCATTAAAAATTTATATTTTGATGAATAAACATGAATAGTATTACAGAAACATCTGTCTTCCATTGCAAACAAACTCAACTTCAATCTGTCAACATTGTGTTATGTCACATCAAGTGCTAGAATTGTTGGAGCACTGAGATGACATGTCCATTTTGGCAATTTTGGCCATGATATCGCAGTACCACACTTATGAAAACTTACATGTTCAGTATACTTCTGAACCATGCAGTAAGTGACTGACATAAAAAGTATGTAAATGATGTACCTGATATAATAGAACATCTGCAAACCTAAAAATCAATTTTTCTCAAAACCTCTAAAATGGACATATAACCATTGCGCTCCAAACCCTCGATATGAGAAAAAGCAACAGTAGCAAGTAGCATACAGTATGTGACCAGTGTTAAATTTACCAGAACGTCAAAGATACTTGGATGCCGTATTACAATGACCGTATGCAGCCAGAGCTGTTCTTGTGGTCCACTGATTCCACAATACAAACACTTTCAATTGTAAGGTCCCACTGAAACCCAGGTGATCTTAATGGCTAGGTGGTCATGTGACTATGTAGTGTTTGATGTAGTACTTATTGTTATTGCATACCGGCTCACTTTAATATTTAAATAATACAATTAATAAAATGATTTATTAATGTCCACAAAATAAAGTTAAGCACCATAGCAAAAACAATAAGTCAAGTACATTTGCGCCTTCTATTGCTTTAACAAGAGACCCAGCATCGGGTGGCAGTATTGGAATTGAAGTAGTCCCAACCTCTTGATGGATTGCCATTCTTTATATTATGCCTACTTATGGCTGTCTCATAATGCTCGCATGTGTTTCAATTTGCACCACTCCCATTCACACATAATGGAAGAGTTTGCAATCGTCTTTGTTTGTATCACCAGAAGTCTATTACTCTTAGAAGTGAACAACGGTAACTTAGATTGGGCATTGGCAACCCGAAGCCAATTATAACACATGATGTGACATCTGATTGCATGATTTGCACAGTAAATTCACGAAATCAGTCACTTTCTGCAGAGAAGCCCACCATAGGAGAAATTTGTTAATTGTCGGTTATTCCCGATGGCTTCATTAACATAAAACACTCTGAATTGTGGGAGATAAGTTTATACTGGTTTGCATAGAAACTCGGATCAGATTAGCGTGGAGACATGGACTTCGGTTATATCAGTATGATGGCCTGTTTTGTGTAATTTTGCCCAACATTTTAATCTACTAAAGCCCACATACTTTGTTAGGTGTTATTAGTCATCTTTTAGATGAAATTATTTACTTTAAGAAAAAATCCCATGATTCCATGCGCCTTATAGCTGGACTGGTTTGTGGACAGCCTGCACCGCATTCGCGGCGAGCTGTGGCGATTTGGTTCGAACATGATCGCCTCCCCTGACAGTTTCCGGATTCACTGCTAGAGGCGCCCAAACTCACCTAATATGATATTAACGGACAAATGCCGTCTACGACACTAAATTAGTCCCTGCACACTTCTAGGAGTAATAGACTTCTAGTATCACATATGATGAGTAAAATTGGGCCATAAATCTTTGTGTCAAATAGTACAGGGCTCACTACAAAGAAATCAGTTTTTTTATTGTGCAAGTACATTGGGAATGGAAATACAATCTGCAGGCTGCCTAACTGACAGTTTTCAATTCATTGGTGAATACACCTTAATTCCAGGAAAATAGCAGATTGAGCAGTAGATAAAACAACAATCTTCTTAGCTGTCCGAGACTGAGTACCAAATTCTTGTGGTAAAGTCTACAGTAGGATTCCAAGATCTTTGACTGAAATGTGAATACACACAAAATAGCTAATCTTGTCATTGCTACTGTACTGTGGTGAGCATTTTCCCCAGAAACTGTAAATTAATCATTGCATTATATCTTTTAATGCATTTGTAAGTTATCAACTTACTTTAGACTTGGGTCACATTTCCATTTTAGGACTGAATGATTAATATGCCACTCATTACTTCAGTCCACTGCCAGGTGTGAAGAGGCATGCATAATGAGTGACATTATCATCCACAACAATAAATATAATCCAACATTAATTTTCCCCAAATCTTTCAGTGAAGGTACGTGTTAATTATATACACTGCACAAAATTCAGAAGTTATCACTTGTCACAACAGTTACAGATAATAAATACACATACATTTTCCATGTTTGCTTTGTACAATTAAAAGTGAAGATCAGTCACAGTTTTAATGTGAAACCTAAAAAGTATGGCAAATTTAGGGAAATGCCGTTGTGATACACACAAGCCTAATAAATCCTTATAATCACATGATCATTTTCCTTTTTTTCGTATCAATTTAATGAACAACTTGAACAGTTCTGGCTGCTTTACAAGAAGAGCAAACAAAATTATGATGTGCCATACTTCTGTATCCTGACATCTTCAATACGCTGCCCCATTGAGATGGGCAGCTGCTGTTTTGTCTGTGAACACATGCTGTACACGAAATGACCGCACTGTCCAAAAAATAATGGCAGTCAATGCTTCTCACACGCTATGCTCACATTTATAATGAGCAGTAATCATATTTGGACAATTTTCTGTTATTTACAAAGATTTTTCCGATATACCATTATGCAAAGATAAATAAAAAATCCACATAAATACATTCAATAATAAATACATTGTGTATGTTGTAAATCTCATAATTTCAATAGTGGGCGTGGGTCAATTAGTGGTACGGATGTGAAGGACATTTATTTTGTCCAAGGCTGGCCATCAAACTTTTATTTTTTAAAAAGCTCGAGAGATTAGCATTAAATTGCTCATGCCACAGTAAAAAAGCGTGAAACTAAATTTTATAATGAGGCAAATTTTGCCCAGTTTGAATATCTTTGCAAATGCAAGATGAATCATGCATGCATAAGTCGTGCATTTGGTATACTCATACCTGTGGGCCTGCAAAAAATCTTACTGGGCTACCAAATGTAGCACCAAATGAATTTTTGATTTGCCTCCCTTGGCCAGGAAAATAAAGTAAGAAAATCATGAGAGCAGGTTAGAGTGCTTACTTTCACATATAGGACTGAATGGGCCATTTAGTGGTAAGAGTTTTTTAGACTTTATGGTTAATGTTTTTAACACATTGATTTTTTCCTTCCTTGGACTGAAAAATAGAAGAGAAAATCATGAGTTCCCAAATTTTGGTGTTCCTCTCACCATGTTAAAACAGATTAAAAGACCAAAGGGAAAAAAGCACCCAGTAGATACACATTCACAAAAATCTGATCTTGTTCACAGTTTTTGAAATTTCATAACAGTGAATATGTTATCAAGGACAAAACATTTCTGGTTTACCAAAAGCTTGTGAGAACACTCCTCATTCCATTTCCATTAAACGTGGCATAAACAATATTTTATTATTTACAGGTGTCAGGAATACGAGCATGAAAGTCTGTCTGAATGGGTCATGCCAATAATTTAAAACCACTGGTTGAGCTCTTATGATACATCTATGTTCAATTAATCTTGTATCTCTTCATTTCATAGTAGAAAAAATAAATTCTCACTCTAAATCACTTGCCCAATGTATGGCTTTTCCATCATGCATCTCATCCAACTCAGAGATTGCTAAGTCTCTGCAATGAGCCTTTCAGCATGGGCAGCATCCTCTTCCAGTGAGGAGACAGTGAGTGAGTCAGACGTTTGTGCAGTTGGTGGATGGGGGTGTGTCCACTTTGCTCCTTATTTCTTTGATGTCATTCAGAGGGGAATCAGCAGTGAGTTGACACTTAAACACTTGCTTGTAGGCCTTCCGGAAATTCTCCGACAGGAAGGCATAAATGATGGGGTTGACTGAGGAGTTGCTGTAAGCCAGGCAATGAGCCACCACCCGGAACACGAAGGAAGCCTGGGTGAGGGGAAAGGTGCCGAACTCCGCCCAAAGATGTACCACATGATGGGGCAGCCAAGACAAGCAGAACACTATCACCACCACCAGAACAGTCTGGGCGGTCTGGAGGGAAAAAAAAGGCATGAAGGACTCAAATAATTTCAGAGAAAAGAACTCCAGTTCATTTATTCACATCTTAGGAGTAAAGCTATCCATTGCGTTACTGATAAAACATGGTAATTCTCAGCTGCTTGCCAGCATAACAACATCAGCAAAGTGAATTACTATTCTTTTAAGTGTAAAATGATCAGTGGGTTGATGTCAGTCCATATTCAGTCATTCTTTTCCTCTCATTCATGAATTTCTTATTCTCTTGTCATTGTAAATACAGTTTGATTAGTTAATTGTAGTGATTTCTAAGTACGGCTTTCAGTTTTAGATACAATATGTAAATGAAGAGTTCATTTGCAAAAACAGATAAAGGCCGTTCTTATGAATGAATAAGCTATCGCAGTTTGATGAATATTCCTTTGACTACACAATCAAAAAAAACCATTTGGGAAGAGCAAAAAATGTTGCAATATCTTACTGAAATAATCCAACATTACTTTGATTGATATTCCCTGGAGTGCACAATTTAAAAATTTGATTTAGGAAAATAAATCAAAATGCACATAACTGTTTTTGAAAATGAACCCTTCAAATATTTCGAGAAAAAGAAAAAGTAAAACATTCAAAAATACTTAATTTTTCAATCATACTGGTCACATAAATCTAAGGTGCTTCAAAAAATAGTCTTAATTCCTGTAGCTGAATAATGTTCTGCAGTTAGGGGTGATAGCGGAATCCATGCACCACAGGCAGTTACCCAGAATCTGCTCAAGTGTTAGAAACTCATTGCATAGCTAGCTCAATATCCCAGGATAATTCCAGCTTTTTTTCATGAATATAAAAAATAAAAACAAAACATTTATGTGGAACACCTGTACACCTGCTTATGTGCAATCTTCCAATCAACTAATCATTTGGCAGCAGCACAGTGCAAAAGATATGCAGATTCAGGTCAAAAGCTTCAATAACGATTACATCACACCTCAGATTATTACAAACACAATAACTCAAACCTTTTTGACGGGAATCATGTCAAAGTTCTTGTGATTATTTCTGGTGCATAGAGAAGGGCTGTTATTAATATTGGTCACCCTATGGCATTTGCTGCAGCGCCACCGCCAGATCAGACTTTTAAATTTTGAAAATTGCATGAACTCGAAAAACTTTAATCGGAATTATGTCAAATCTGCTTTCAACATTTCAAGTGCAAAGAGGCAACCCCTATTGTTTACTGATTGTGGTGACTCTAATGTTTCCTGTAGTGCCACCACTCAGCCAAATCAAACATTTCCAAATACATAAACTCAAACAATCATGTCAAACTATGCGATTTTTCCTGATATATGGAGGTGATGTGGATGACCGAAGGACCTTACCTGTAGCCACGCCAGACTTTACATTTTTAAACATGTACTAAATCAGCGTTAATGGGAATCCATTCAAATTTGCTGTCACCATTGCTGGTGCATAGTCTTCTGCCTAAATTTGGCCCATCAACTCCTCCTACACCATTTAAGCTATTGATACCGTTCAAATTTTAAAAAATTCAGCTTGTTCTGAATTAAGGTCTAACTAAACAGATTTTTTAATTTTTTCTTCATTTTTCAGATATTCAATTTCATTTTTTGGGGTCCTACTCAATCAATTCATTTTTGTGCTGATTGAGTAGATTCAGCACGGGAGCAGTAATACGCCTTCGCCGCGTCGAGCCTGCCAAATGTAAGGCTAACAATGTTAGCAATAGCCAGCCGCTAATGCCGGCTAGCAGCCGTTGGTCCATCACATGCCTATTGCCATTGTTTGGAAAGGTTGACGTTTGCTAATATAGTAGCGATAGGGTTGGTCAATCACTCTGCTACCATGACGGCTAGCAGAGTTAGCTGGACAATCCGTCTGCTTGACGGTTAGCTGTCAGACTAACAGCTAACTGCCAGCTCATGGTTACAGTGGGCAAAATCAGTTTTCAAGCATAGTTAGTTTATTCAAGAAATATTCTTCTTAACTGTGTCTTGGAAGGGTTAGCAGATAACGTCTAGTGTTTTTAGTGAGCTAGCGACTCAATTGACCTTGAATCTCATACAAACATGAATAGGTGAGCAGCAATGCTGGAGCATTATAAGAGAGATTAGCATTGCAATAATATTAACAGTCAAGCCGGTCAAGCCATATTCTAGCTGACAGGTAGGCTTTGACCTGTCTAGTCTTGTTTTGCCAGAATCAATGAAGGAGACACGTTGATAGGAACAAATTGAGTTCAGTTTGGGAGAATAGTACAGCCATTACCATTCAATTGAATGTTAGGTAACGGTTGCTACAATGCCCATGCAAGCCACGGATCAATTTTTTAAGACGGTAACTGCCGCCTTGCTAAGCCAGCAGACGAAACTTTTCCATACTCATTGAGTAGTTTAATAGTTAACGTTAGCTAACTATTCATTATGTTGTCTGCAGTGATGGCAATTTCAACACTCAAGTTCGACCCTTTTCGAACACGTTCTGTGCACTAGCTAACTAGCTAATAATAGCACAGAAATAGCCGTGAATAATATCACGTGTTAACCATATCTCGCAGCTTGCTATTATTTGCTAGGTAGCAAGCGAACACAGTGCACAGAAATGAACAGAGAGCCACGAATAGTATCATTTCACTACTTGGCCAGGTCAGTGTTGTACAGTTGGGGACTGGCGGAGACACTGACATTGCATTATAAGCAACAACAGCTGCAGAAGTCTGTCAATGTGGCCTGCTATGTTTGCTCCCCCATAAAGCTAATTTCTCAACATGCAGTGCGTTGACCTAGGTACGCACAGAGCCATATGCCTCATTTCCACTTTGTGGTACCGGCTCTCTCTACTCTACTTGCCTTGGTACTGGGTTCTTTTCTGGGGGGTCGTTTTCCATTAGAGGATAGTACTGCCTCAGTGTAGCTGGTCGTCGAAACTGCCACAACATCATCCTCAATGCTACACACATACATGTTTGCATCCACACGTTCAAGTACTAATATTGAATAAGAAAAGCCTTATGGAAATGGTGAAATTCGACTTAGTTTCAAGAATATTGACACAAAGTTTATACAGTCGATCTCATCGGATTTTCTCTTGATCAGTAAAAGGCTTATGCGATCAATGCTGATGGAAGTGTTGCTTGCCAAAAAAAATCTGCATCTGCATCATAACAGTGTTTTGATGCCGTCGTTGCCTTCTGATAATGGTTTGCTATGTTGCAAATACCTGGCACAAAAGCTCTATTACAACTTGTGCAATT
Organism: Gymnothorax javanicus; assembly: GCA_029692085.1. Taxonomy (NCBI): domain Eukaryota; kingdom Metazoa; phylum Chordata; class Actinopteri; order Anguilliformes; family Muraenidae; genus Gymnothorax; species Gymnothorax javanicus. The sequence goes on along the minus strand of CM056193.1, from coordinate 177,906,752 downwards.
GTCATCATTTGTTGGTAGACACTTTCCATTTTTTCTGACTAGCTAATTTAGTTGGCTAACACACTACTTTTGTTCACTTGAATGATGTGCGATTCTGTGCGAAAATGAATGGAAACAAAATGTCAGAAATCTACTCGATACACCAATTTGATCGCATAACAGCATGTGGCGTCATACGCAAGTTTTTATTTGCTTTAACGCCTTTAGATGGAAACGCATTCTCGCCGGCTTTATTTGCATGAATATTTTTTTGCAAACTTCAGAAAATTCGATTGACAAGTGGATGGAAACATAGCAATAGGCACAGAGAGAAACAATGGAGAAAATTGACGGAATGGTGTTCTTGATTCTCGGTATGTGGCTGTTTTGCACAGCAAGGAGACAAATTTTGTTTCAGAAGAGGCTGGAGGCAGCAAGACAAAACACTGCTGAAAAATATCGAAAAGTTCGGGAAATCAGAGCTCAGACGACGAGTCGACGCTGTTTGCTCAAAGGCGACGCATAAGGGCAATAACGCAGTGATGATTCTCTCTGACTAATCAGTGGGCTGCAGTGTTGTCACGTCACATTTTAGTACCTTACAGTACCCGGTCGGCTTTTTTTGGAACCCCAGGAGAGCTGGTGCCAGAAAAGGTGGTACTAGGTACCAAGTACTAGGTACTTTTTCCTAATCGAAAAGCAAAAGAGCCGAGTAGAGTCGGTACCACATGGTGTCAATGGGGCAATATAGAGAGATGCGTCAACTTCATTGACTCCAATTGACCTTTTTTTTTTTTTTTTCTTATAGCTGTGTTGAAGTGGAGTTGACTCAGTCATGATGCACTTTCTGAAGGTAAGGTGTCTAAATAATGACATTGTATAATGTCAGCATATCTGAATCTTATTAACACGTACAGGAAAGCATTTTACTGGATTATCCACGCTAAATCACACGATATATTAAGCGTTTATGGACAACAAAGTGGGATAGGATACTAGCCAGCTAGGTAAAGTTAGCAACCATAAAAACAAACGTTAACCATGAGCAGCATAATGGCTGATTGCAAATTCCATTCTCTCAATGTCATTTCATCCAGTGTCGTGGAATTTGAGAAATATGTTCATAAACGTGATTTTTCTGCAAGATGGGGAGCGGGGGTGTCAATCAACTATTCATGCTGAAGCAAGTGCACAGATTTGTATTAGGTCATTCTGCTCAAATGGAAATCAGATCAACTTTGCTGTGTACATCTTGGTACGTAAAAGAGCAATCCAGTTGTTCTGGTGACACTACGACTGTTCCTGGTGCACTACGTTTAGGCCAAACTCCACTTTTCTATACAATAAGTCAGACATTTCTCATGGGAATTGAGTAAAATTTACTTTGGACATTCTTGAAGCCCAGAGGACAACCCCATTTCCAGAAAAGTTGGGACGCTGTGTACATTGTGAAAAAAAAAAGAATGCAATGATTTGCAAATCATTTACTCCCTGTATTGAATTAGAAATGCAAAGACCACATATCAAAAGTTGTAACTGAGAATTTATATTGTTTTTTGAAAAACATCTGATCATTTAGAATTTGATGCCAGCAACACATTTCAAAAAAGTTGGCACAGGGCCCACAAAAGACTGGAAAAGTTGAATGATGCCAAAAAAAATATATACACTTGGTGGAACATCTCGCTGCAAATAAGGTTAACTGGCAACAGGTAAGTAACATGATTGGGTATAAAAAGTCTTTCAGACATAAAGATGGCAATGGCTTCACCACTCAGGGAAAGGCTGCATGGGCAAATAATTCATCAATTTAAAATTGCAAAGAATTTGGGGATTTCATCCTTTGCAGCACATAATATTATCAAAAGATTCAGAGCATCCAAATCTCTGCACACAAGAGACAAGACTGAAAACCAATATTGAATGGCTCTGATCTTCAGACCCTCAGGCAGCACTGCCTTTAAAACAGGTGAAATTCTGAAGTGGAAATCACTGCATTGGCTCAGGAACTCTGCTGTAAACCACTGTTAGTAAACACCATTTGTCCCTGTACCCACAAATGCAAGTTAAAAGTTAAAACTCTGCCATGAAAATATTAAATCAAGATTCAGAAATTCTGTGGCATTCGCTGGGCTTGAGCTCATTTAAGATGGACTGACTGATCAAAAAGGTTAAACTATTTTGGGAAACTAGCCGATACCCCTGCTATGCACGGGCTATATATGCGGGCATTGTTTTTTGATGCAATGTAGGCAGTCTGGGTTTTTTTAAACATGATAACAGCTGATTGAATTAGCCGGTTTTACTTGCAAAAACGGCTTCATAACTAAGGATGAAACCTGGTGCATCACCTTAGTCACACAGTAAAACCGGAGTATGCAGAAAACAGACTCATTATTCACGGTGGTTTCGGAGGTGATGTGTGAAATTACGCAAATCGCCAACTCAGTAATAATATATAGATGATGGACGCCGCGTCCTCCAGGCTAAAGAGGAGAGGGAACATCCAGCTAGTTATCAACGCACAGTTCAAAAACCAGCATCCATTACAGTATGGGGGTGCATTATCGCACATGGCATGGGTATCTTACACATCTGTGAAGACACCATTAATGCTGAACAATATATACAGGTTTTGGAATTTCATATACTGCCATCCAGACATCTTTGACAAAAAAAGGTCTTGCTTATTTCAGCAAAACAATGTCAAACACAACATTTTGCATGTATAACAACGACGGGGCTTTGTAGTAAAAGAGGCTGGGTGCTAAACTGGCCTGCCTGCGGACCAGACCTGTCACCCAATGTAAATCTTTGGTGCATTATGAGGAAAAAATATGACAAAGCAGCTTTCAAAGGTTTGATCAGCTGAAAGCCAATATCAAGCAGGAATAGGAAAACACTTTGCTTCCCAAACTATAGCAGTTGGTCACCTCAGTTCCCAAACTCTTTCAGAGTATTGTTAAAAGAAAACGTTAAGTTGTTCCTGTCCCAACTTTCTTGAAACATGTTGCTGTCATAAAATCCAAATATTTTATTTATTTATTATTTATTTATTTTAATGAACAAATATTTTTCAAAAAACCATACAATTTCTCAGTTTCAACACTTGATATGTTGCCTTTGCTCTATTTTCCATGAAATATAGGGTTTGAATGATTTGCAAATCATTGCATTCTGTTTTCATTTACAATTTACACAGTGTCCCAACTTTTCCAGAAATGGGGTTGTAGTTACTCTGTCCATTTTCTGGACCCTATACCCTTTCCTGTAGTGCCACCACTATGAATTTTTCCTGTGGGGAAAGTGCTATCATTTGGGGGATATGGCTAACTGTTGTCCACTGACAGCACTTGTCTAGTTCCTACTGTTTATGATTCACATTTCCTCGCATTTTTATTTATATCCCGAGACTTCACCAGAACCTTCAATCCTTTTCATCAAATTGTGCACCGATTCTTCTGATGATATAAAATAAAGTAATTTATCCCATAAAAGATGAAAAACGGTGTGATACGACCCATGAGATACAGGTTTGGTATTACATACGCGTAATACAGCTTTCTTGCTTCGCAATTGGTCAGATTCCATTCATTAGCAAACATGGTAACGTTACCAATCCTCCTGCTGGTAAACATAAACCATCGCTTGCGTTAGTTTCTAGTTTGCAATTTATTCAGTCAATTGGAGGGATAATTTGCTAGCTAGCATGTGTGTGCATTTTGCCATTCAAGTAACAAGTAAATGAATTACTGTTATTGTAGAAACTTGAATTCATTAATTTACACCTGAAAAACAGAAGCATGCTAGCTGTTGAGGAATGAGCCACTGAGAAGTGATTAGTGGGGAAATTGATCACTACAGGTTTCCGGTCAGAGAACACAAAATCATCAGCTTGATCCAGGCACTTTAATTGTAGAATGAAACTACAATCATTCTAATGATTACAGCTTAATGGTGCATCATGTCTAGTTTCCGAAAGTACAAAGAAACAAGGCAAACATTCTGTTAGTTTAACTTTTCACTAATGGTCAACATAAACTTAATACATTTAAGGACTGTAAAACATATAATAAGAATATTCGTTACGTGAAACCAAACATAAACGGCAACAGTGACCACTATTTCTGCAGTAACGCATTGGGACCATGTTATCTGTGTATTCACGGTAATACAGGGCATGCCAAGGAGGCTAAACAGCTAGCCTAATACTAATCGTGGTAATTCACTAATAGGCTAATTACAGAAACGAAATTCACCAACATTACAATAGCTCAATCAGAACGCGCAACATCGACCAGACAGTGCAACAACCTACATATAGAAAATAATCAAGGTATTGTGTTACATTAGCCTTATAACAGTACAATTGCAACTTACATCATCATTGACTTCTGCACTGGTGGCTATGAAAGAAACATAACAGAGGTCGTGTGGGAAAGACGGAGACGGAAACCAGCGCATTATTCCAAATCAGTATTTCAAAATAAAGGTCTCTGAACATAAAAGTCTCTAGACTTGAAGAATTCACAACAGCCGCCCCCACATTTGAGCAGCAAATGTGTAATATCAGGAATTCTTCAAACATCTTTGGTATCGTCCCTAAGAGCCGGAAGCTCGATCAGGCGAGCGACTGGTCTGGTGCATACTTTCCCTTTCACTAGAACCTCAGCGGTTCTGACGCATCCATCTTGACTCGTGACTGTTTTAACAACCTCCCGACGGGCCATTGAGCTCTGGGCAGTAATAAGTCGATGATCAGGACAACTGAATCTACCTCTATGTTACCTGATGACTTCTGCCACTTCTGCCGGGTCTGAAGGCTAGGTAAATAATTCCGCGTGAACTGATTCCAAAACTGATCCACAAGCATCTGACAGTGGCGCCATCTTCGCCGCCCCAGGCCCGCTGGGACATAGGACACTTGAGGCAGTGTCGCATCCCGCCCCATGAGAGGGATGTTAGGAGTGATGGGGTCAGGGTCTGTGACGTCAGCCGATACGTAGCCCAGTGGTTTCGAGTTCAAGATTCCCTCTATTTCCACTAAGGTCATGTATAGGACATCTTCGGAAACTGCTTGGCTCCCCACTGTGACTTGGAGAGCAGCTTTTATGGAACGGACTTCCCTCTCCCATATCCCACAGAAGTGAGGGGCATTCGGAGGGTTAAACTTGAAGAGGATCTGATATTCTTCCAGCTTTACCTTCAGTTGAGGTTGCATGGCTGCGAAAGCCTCGCGAAGCTCCCGCTCTGCACTCCGGAAGTTGGTGCCACAATATGAAAGTATCTCCTTTGGTCTACCCCGTCTTGCAATGAACCGACAAAGTGAGAGAAGGAATGCATCTACGTCCATGGAGTTGAGAAGCTCAATGTGAGTGGCGCCATCACAAAGGAGGTGTGAATGGTGTCTCCTACACATACTACAAGGTAGGCTACCGCTCCATATGCCCATTCAGAGGCGTCACAGAAGACGTGGAGATCGTGCTCAGCGTCTGTACCCTCTGTAGAGTCTGGAAAGTAGCAGCGGGGAATGGATATTCTGCTGAGATGTTGCAGCTCACCCTCCCAGATTTCCCATTCATGGCGGAGGGCCGCAGGTAGGTCAGGATCGTCCCAGCCCCTGTGTTTGGACCAGAGCTGCTGGATGAGCACCTTAGTCTTGGCGTTGTGAATGGGATGATGAACCCCAAAGGGTCATACTGACTGGCCAGTACTTGATATGCCGTCCTCATTGTCAGCGCTGCATGCTCAATGAGCCTGTACTGGTATCCGAGTGTGTCAGCAGCGCAGTTTCCACCTAAGGCCAAAGGTGGGCTCCTGTGGGAGGGTCCGATTCTGATTTAGCCACTGTTCCGTAGCCGAGGATCTTGCTTCATTGGGGAGATGGGCGACTACAGCTGGATGATTACTTGCCCACTTCCTGAGATCGAACCCTCCTTTCGCAAGCACAGTGCGTAGTTTGTTTACCCTCTAGATGGAGGCTGGTATAGTGGGGAAGCTCTCGCGGCAGTTATCCACATAGAAGCTCTGCTGCACTGACTGTAGGGTATCAGGATGACTGCCTTGGTGATTTCTAGCATGTTGCTGCAAAGCAAAGATGGCACAGCATGGGCTGCTGGTTGTGCCAAATGTCAGCACCTGCCATTTGTATACGTCCGGTGGGTCATCACATCGTAGGTCTCTCCAAACAAACTGTAGGAGCGGTCTGTCTTCAGGCAGCAGACGGATCTGGTGAAACATTGAGCGGGATGTCTCCGCTAACTGCAACCTGGTGCTGTCTGAATCTGAGGAGGACACCTAACAGTGATGAGCCCAGCGCAGGCCCAGGCAGCAATTAGTCATTAAGGGACACACCCTGGTACAGTGGTCACCAACTCCGTCCCTGGAGGGCTACCATCCTGTAGGTTTCTGCTCTACCTCCTATTCAGCACACCTGATTCAACTAATAAGCTACTTAACAAGATCACTTAGCTGGGCAATTGAGTGGCTAAATTAGTTGAATCAGGTGTGCCAAATAGGATGTTGAGCAGAAACCTACAGGATGGTAGCCCTCCAGGAATGGAGTTGGTGACCCCTACCCTGGTAACTGAATGAACAGTTGAACACAAGTCGTGCCTTGTTGTTATGGCACACAAGGTGATGGGGAAGGTACCATACCTCCTCCGACTGGTCCACCTCTTGTGGCAAGAGCTTCTTAACATACCCGTCCTGGAGAAGCTTGCGCATCTCAGCTGAGTAAAAAGTTGCCTTCTCTGGGTCCAGCTTGAATCGCTTCTCTGTCGCCCTTAGGTGAGCTATGACGGAACGGGTGAAACTGTGAAGCTTAGGAGCTCCAGGTTTCCTCAGGGGTGGGGTTGCATATCGCTGGACTCCCTCAATGTTGATACGTCTGGTTTTCGTTTCCAGTAGGTTCATAGCCTCCTGATCTTTGTGAGAACGAACTACCCGTTTCTCATTTCGGAAGGGCAGGACATCAAGTTGCCATAAACTTTCCAAATTTTGATATAGGAGGTCATCCTGGCCAGCAACTGAGGTAAGGAGGCATTGTTGCACTGTGGTCAGCTCTGGGGCACACCCTTCCGCCCCTTGCATAGCTCATCCAAGAGCAGTGTGGATTGCTATGGGCCCACCTTCAGCCCCTCTGCGATTCAGCTCAGTGGCAGTGATGAGGTGTACCTGATCTGACCCAATCAACACCAGTGGACGCTCGTTGGAGAAAGGCTGCAGTGGGATCCCATGCAGGTAAATGTACCGTCTCTGGAGCATCTGCACTGGGTGGGTCTGCTCTAACAGGTCAAGACCTGAAGCAGTAAAAGTGCCCTGCACCTTGTAGCACTTCTGCAGGTTACTTCTGGAGGAGATTTCAAAGCTGATCCTTGATCCCTGGAGATGTGTAATGTTTGTGCGCACAGTGCGTAGGGCAAGAGTCTCACCTTCATCTTTTAGCTACAGGCGCTGGACAGCAGTTGGTAGAATCATAGTTCATTGTGCCCCGTCATCTAGGATCGCAAATGTCTCCAACGAACTTGAATCGTTGTGGAGCAGCAGCGGAACCACCTTCAAAAGCACTTTGCTTGAGGCTATGCTAGGTGTCAGGTAGACTCGACTTTCTGTGACCCTAGCCGGTGAATTGGTTGAGCGATGTTGGACTAAATCGTGAAGCACCTGGAGATGAATGGCCCCACAGTCACCACAGGGTTTCTTGAGGTTACATGACTCGGGAGTGTGGGCACGATTACACTTCCAGCAGCGCCCACCATCCGTTATCCACTTCTCTAAGTCTGTTGCTGACTGCTCTTTAATCTTCTGGCAGCGACTGATAGATGCTCTTTGCTATCACAGAAAAGGCAATGCATTTTAAGTGTTTTCTTGTTATTGGGTGGAGCAGGATTACAGGAGACAATCTGTTTTGTGGGTTCTGCGCGGTGGTATACAGCTACACTTTGACCTTTGCCCTTAGCCAGAGTTTTCTCTGTTTGGTAGCGCTGCACTAATCTACTAGACAGGCGCTGCTGCTGGGCTTTACCCTGCAGCCATCCATTAAAGTCTTGCAGGTTGTAGGGGTTGAGGCTTGTACTGTTAAGTTTGCTCTGCAGTTGCAGGTGTTCGATAAAGCCATCCCTGTGATACTTGGGTAGCTTGCTGAGCAAGCGATCCACATGGAAGCAGCAGTTCAGCTCTATACCCTGGGGTCCCTCCAAGGAGAGCAGCATACTCACCAAGAGGTGGACCCTTAGGGCAAAGCTCTGGAAGGTACGAGCATCACCGGACTTCACATCTGGTGTGGTTAGAATAGTCGCTATTTCGCTTTATGCTAGCTGGTGTGGCTGACCATACTGGAATTGCAAAGCTTGCATGGCGGCTGAATATGGGTGTGGGTGGTGGCGGTAAGACTGAGCGATCATCTGCGCCTCAGGCAGCTTGAGGTGTTCGAGCAGCACATGGTATTTGTACTTCTCGGTTAACTCAAGATGCGGTTCAAGCAGATTGTCCAAGGCCAGCTTCAAGTTAGCAAAAGCCTTTTCACTATCTGTGGTGAAGTCTGGAATTCTAGGTTCCAGCACACCATATCCTGAGCGATGTGGCAGGCCAAAGCTGAGTGGGACTACAGACTGACTTGGTGGCAGTTGCGGCTGGACAGCTGGTAGTGAATCTCCTACAACAGGAGCAGATGATGGATGCTGCTGCGGTGCCATCACTGTAGGCATAGCAGCATATTGGCCGTAGTTCAATGCGGCTTGAGGCATCACTGATGGTGGGGGGTAATGCAGTGCTGCTGGGTAGCTGCGAGGCACAGATACAGGACTGCAGGCAGAGGAGTTAGTGGCTAGTTGTTGCCGTCCTTGCGGCTGCAGGCCTAGAACACAATCATCATAGCTATTGGGTGTCCCTGTGGCCTGTGACTGCACAGGGTTTGGCCTTATGTGTTGTTGCTGGACTAGTGGTGGCGTCACAATACCAGATGAGATGGTCGAATAAGGGGAGCTTGGGCACTTTGAAGAAGTTGGGTGTATTGGAGTGAATGCAGAATCTCCTGTCTTGCTTCTAGCTGTGGGAGTGCAATCTCTCGCCCTAGTCTCACCTTCTGGTCTCAAGGACAAACACTCTGATATGTATTCGCAGGCCCGGGGCTCTATGTTGTGTGCCTGATTCACTGGTGTTGAAGAATGTTGCGGGGAGTTGAGACCTGTGGAGGGGCGAAGTGCTGATGATGCTCTTGTTGGGGGATGGGAATCACCCTTCCTGTTGTGATGATCCTCATTTACCTCTTCTTCCATTAGGAATAGAGCAATATGTTCCAACAGCTCCTGACGACGACGTTGTCGGTTTTCATACTGCCGGAGTTTGTTGGTGAGCTGGGCTACTTCAACATTCTCCTCCCTTGCGTTCTGGGAGATGGATTCAATGAGTTTTCGAAGTGAAGTAGTGTTCAGTAGATCCCTCGAATGGGGGCTGTGCAAGGCTATGCTTCTGTCCATCTGGGAGGCTACACCCGCTTGACCACCATCCTCTGCGGCCGCTGCTCCTCTCTGCTCCTCTGGGTCTCTTTCAGTAGGGCGGGAGGAAAGGGCATGTCGCTGAGGATTGTAGGCAAGAATGTAGTCATCAAGATATGTGGGAGTTTGGTGTTGCCTTGCACGGCGCTCTTGTTCATTAGGATGGGCCTCACCCGCTAACTCATCTTCTGATGACATCATCTGCAGTAGCCAATTGATCCGGCTCGAAGGACCTTTGTTGAGGAGTGAGCCTCTGAGAAGTGATTCGTGGGGAAATTGACCACTACAGGGTTCCGGTCAGAGAACACAAAATCATCAGCTTGATCCAGGCACTTTAATTGTAGAATGGAACTACAATCATTCTAATGATTACAGCTTAATGGTACATCATATCTAGTTTCTGAAAGTACAAAGAAACAAGGCAAACATTCTGTTAGTTTAACTTGTCACTAATGGTCAACATAAACTTAATACATTTAAGGACTGTAAAACATATAATAAGCATATTCGTTACGTGAAACCAAACATAAACGGCAACAGTGACCGCTATTTCTGCAGTAACGCATTGGGACCATGTTATCTGTGTATTCACGGTAATACAGGGCATGCCAACGAGGCTAAACAGCTAGCCTAATACTAATTGCGGTAATTCACTAATAGGCTAATTACAGAAAAAAAATTCACCGACATTACAATAGCTCACTCAGAACGCGCAACATCGACCAGACAGTGCAACAACCTACATATAGAAAATAATCAAGGTATTGTGTTACATGAGCCTTATAACAGTACAATTGCAACTTACATCGTCATTGACTTCTGCACTGGTGGCTATGAAAGAAACATAACAGAGGTCATGTGGGAAAGACGGAAACGGAAACCAGTGCATTATTGCAAATCAGTATTTCAAAATAAAGGTCTCTGAACATAAAAGTCTCTAGACTTGAAGAATTCACAACACTAGCTATCATTCATCCTATTGACTTAATACACTGCCAACTAGAAGCTAACACTTTTCTTTAATTCTTCGAATAATACGAGGCTGACATTTATGGGATAAATAGGATCTCAAATTTCTGAGCCTGAGATATCAAATTTATCAAACTCAAGTGGTAATTTTTGACTATTCCTTGCGGAAAGCTTAGAATAAACAAAAATTACTACTCTGGTTTCATGAATTTATATCTCTGCCTTTCTCATTAGAGATCCTCTATATATACTATCTGCATAAAGTGCATTTATGTTTCTTTTTACATGTATTCCCTTCATATCAACATGTATAATCAATTAGTTCCAGAGTTTTCACAGAATTTAAAAAAAAAAAAACAACTACACAGTTTGCTGTAGTCCTGAAGACTGAAACACGTTCTTAATGAGAGAGGTCAGAGGACAATGACCAGACTGGCTTAAACTAAAAGAAATGTAATACACTCTTTACAAGTGTGATGAGTAGAAAAGAATCCCAAGAGGCATAATATATTGAACCTTGAAGTTGATGGGCAATAACAGCTGAAGACCACATCAGGTTCACCTGCAGTGAGCTAAAAACAGAAATCTAAGGCCTAGGTGGGCACAAATTTTCTGAGACTGGACAGTGAAATAATGGGAAAAAATGTAGCCTAGTCTGATGAATCTTGATTTTTACTGCAACACGTAGATAGTGGCATCAAAAATAGATGTCATTAGAATGTATCTATGGTCCCAACCTTCCTTGTGTTACAGTTCAAGCTGCTGCTGGTGGTGTAATGGTGTAGGGAATGTTTTCTTAGCAAAGTAGGCCTTTAAATACTGATCAATCATCATTTGATTGTCACAGCCTATCTCAGTATTATTGCTGACAATGTGTATCCCTTTTTGGCCGTGATTCACCCATCCTCTAATGGCTACTTCCAGCATACTAATGCAACATGTCAGACAGCAAAAGTCCTCTAAAACTTATGTAGTGCCATCGTGTCACCATTGAAAGGAATCTCAAAGACATATGTCCAAGATCCAGAGGAATTTATGCTATAAAGACATGAGGCTAGGAAAAAAGAGGCCGTACCCCCGATAAGTATGGTGTCCTGAATGAAGGGCTCAGTGAGAGTAGGTGCCACATTGGACTTGTCTTGTCTTGTCTTGTCAAGAAAACCTCAAAATAATTATGATAATAGAGGGTAAAAAACTATTTGGGAATTGGTTTAAAGCCTTCCTATTTTACCAGTGTACACCATTGTGTATGGAGCATCATAGTCAGTATGCCTTGAAGTTCCATGATTTCCCACAATGTTTCACTGCTGGCTCTAGTCTATACTGGTGGCTTTGATTATTGCATCAGTCCTGACTTATAGGCCCAGTGATTTATGATAATTTGACAAGTTACATATTGAGCATTCGTATAGAAGGCAATCAAGCATATTGGTATTTTTGCTATTGTGTAGTTATTTATGGAATGATTGCTAAATCGAACTGACGGCTCTTTTAATTATTGCCAGAATTCAGGATATTCATGATTTTTTTTCTAGAACATAACTTTCAATGGGTATTCTGTTGGTCTTTGGGTAACTACTTCTATCATAATTACAATTATTCCTTGCCAGTGATGCAAAAACTGATTAAACCTGATCTTTGGGCATATAGACAACTTTGTAAAAGACATTTCAGATGCACAGATCTACTGACGAAGTAATGAAGTACTTGTATTTGCTCAAGTGTTCATAGGAAGTTCCTGCATAATGTCCTAAATCCCAAAGAAACAACTACATTATTTATGGTATTTTTAGTTGCAAGATTTTCCTAGTCTGTTTTTATTTAATTAGATCTATTTATGTTCAAAGTGTGAGAACCCTGGCACATGCCAACTACTGTTCATGTCGTGTCAGTGTCTTAAGCAATATAATATTACTTAACCTAAACTAATCTTAAAAAAGCCTTTTACGACCAATCTGGCAATCTAAGTTCGCTAGCTTGGTTAATAATACACATATTCTGGTTCAAGAATGTGATATTACCATCTTTGGCAAACACTCGCATGCTCTATTACTGTATATTCTTTTCATAATAAATCTCAGGGGTGGATCCAGGTTTTGAAGTGAATAGTTTCCATGAGTGGTCTGCAACATGAATAGCCAATCAGAATGAGGTTTGAGTGAGTTCCAACACAATGAAAGTGTTTCCACCCAATCAACGAGGTATTTCAGTGAGTTCTGGAAACTAGGTAAACTACCCTGGATACGCCCCTGAATCTCTCAGCAAGCTAATATTCAGCTACAGCACACCAGACTGAAAAACCAAAAGATGCAACAAGTACTCCAGAAAACTATAGACACAGAATCCAAGACAAGGGAACAGATTGCATAATTTCTGCAAATGGAATTGCGACACCCATAAATGCTGCTTCTTATCACTTACAACTAAAGAGCTCTATAATAACGCACCACAATTGCATCATTTTGACGTAATCGGTTATCTTAAGAAAGTAAAGAGTTGTACTTCTGACTAAATGAATGCTACCAACAACAAATGAGGTAGCAAGTGTTGCTGTGAGAGAGAAATCCGGTAAAACCCAAAATCTGGGCTCTGAACTTTCATACCACATGCTGAAAATGCTTGGGCAGGAGCTGCTGCATCTCGCTGCGATCCAGAATTCAGTCTACTGGGCAAGGCTGGCTTGGCCTCCTACGATTATATTTCGTGTTCTGTCTACCAAAGCTTCTATTTGGCTCACCACAGGATTGCAATTCATCTTTTGGCCATCATCTCAGCTCATGTAAGGCTCTAGTTTCTCATCATATTGCTTTACCGCCATCCCCACACTCCAGAAAGAATGAGAGTATGAAGAAAAGGCATCAGAAATGTTTTTAAAGACAGTAATTCTGTTGCATACATATCAATGAATCAAACCAAATTTTCTTAAAAAGGAATAAATTTGAGAAATTTGTAACACCAGTGTTCTCTCTTTGGCAAATTGAGTCTAATCCTTAGTTACAAATGACAGGATAATTTCTGGAAAACATTAACTCCAAAATTAAAATCTAATTTTAGCAAGTTCTGCCATCTCAATGCCTGATTGAGACCAATAGATGAAAAAATAGCTTAATCACTTTATTATCTGAGGCTTATTGTTCCAGTCCTGTGCATAAATAAAAAAAACTGAAGACCTCTGTACTAAAAGCACTTAAGACACGAAACGTCAATTTTTAGAAAATCAAGGCAGTGGACTTAAGTAACTACAAAAGACATTTTCCCATCCTTACCTCTCAGTGTGTGAAAATGTGACTTAAGTTATTTTAGCGCTAGACTCTTCAGTTAAGCTATGCCAATCAAAGGAAAATGTAATTTTCAGTGTCATATAACAACTTTCTGCCTTACAATCATGTTATATGTCAAGCGTTACAGATGCTGCGCTGGACAATCTGAATTTCAACAGAAGATTATTGCATCACCCGTTTAATGCATCTCCCCCACTTCATATATATATATATATATATATATATATATTATATATATATATGTGTGTATTAGTGGCGGCTGGTGAACTAGCGATAGGGGAGGCTCAAAACAATCCCTTAAAATTAATGATTGGTCACGACCTGTTTTCAATCATTCATTTAAATTACCATTACAGAAACTCCGAAAACTCTCAACATTATCAGGTGTGGCCAGTTTTCATTTATAACGCATACCTGTCAACTCTCACGCATTCGGTGTACTTTAAGTGGAATATTTATGTTCCTCTGCTGTAGTCAGCAATTATTCAATCAACGCGTAGGCTATGTAAGAGATTCTCGCGCGGAATTGAAGTCCTTGTGCACTGGAGGGGTTGGAAGCAATGGAATTGCATAAAGACGTTTCAAATTATCTTATTTCATTTAAACGATCATGAAACTCATGCATTGCTTCCAATCCCTGAATAAAGAAAAGCGTGAGAAGTCCGGAGTCGTAATCGGTATGTGTTATAAATGAAAACTGGCCACATCTGATAATGTTGAGAGTTATCAGAGTTTCTGTAATAGTAATTTAAATGAATGATTGAAAACAGGTTGTGACCAATCATTAATTTTAATTTTAAGGGGTTGTTTTGAGCCTCCCCTATCGCCAATTCACCAGCCGCCATATATATACACACACGTGTGTGTGTGTGTGTGTGTGTGTGTGTGTGTGTGTGTGTGTGAGAGAGAGAGAGAGAGAGAGACCTGTAGTCATTATCAAGTACTATATTATTCTGAAATGACCCAATGGTGAAGGCAGCTTGGTTATACAAGGGAAAATCCATATACCAGTTCAGGCTATTTTAGTCACAAGGATGTTATTGAGCATTTTAAGTTAATTAAAAAGAGGCAAAGACTGCTGATAATAGTTTTGTTTCTCTGCTACAATATGCTTTATATCATGACACCCATGAGATAAATTGACTTCTGACTACTGATTAAAACAGCTGATTAAACAGCTTGTTCTCAGTCTGTATAAAATTAAACTGGATTTGCTCAAACATTTGATTAATTTCCTTTTTCATATTGCATTTTCATAAGTGCAGCTTGTTCTTTTCCCATGTTTACATTTATATTATTGTACATAAGTAGAGGCACTTTTGGCTCATCTCAATTAAAACATGAGTCAATCAAACACATCTGCTATCCTCGGTCAATATTGATTCTTGCAGTATAATGGAATAACCGCCGATGTAGGATGAAGCGTTCTCAAAACGGGATGCTCTGGATCATGCAGAAACCAAAGCTTAGAGTGGGATTGTATGCACTGTGTGTATTAGCAAACTGAAGATCACTCCCTTCGGGGATATGAATACAAAATGTAAAGTAGACATATATATCCACTCTGGGCCCCAAAACGGACACATATGCACACACACTAACACATGCACGCATGCGGACAAATACTTTATAAACGTGACACTATACTTCTGACACAAAGCCCTTTGAGCGCAGGAGAAAAATATACATGCCCAGTTTGCGCATTTTTGGGCATGTAATATCTGTTAAAAATAACAATAATGAAGGTTTCTTCATTTTAAAAAAATGAATATGGTGTACAATAGAGAAGAACAGCTGGGGATCATGCTTTCAGTGATTGAATGAATGTAACGAACGAACCCCAAGGTACTCATATTACCTATTTCAGATTTTCAGAGCCTAACACTTTCGGATAAATATCGAGTCCAACA
Organism: Gymnothorax javanicus; assembly: GCA_029692085.1. Lineage (NCBI taxonomy): Eukaryota > Metazoa > Chordata > Actinopteri > Anguilliformes > Muraenidae > Gymnothorax > Gymnothorax javanicus. The sequence goes on along the minus strand of CM056193.1, from coordinate 177,891,116 downwards.
TTATTTTCAACGATTGAACACTGAGAATTAATAGGCCAATTTTTTTTTCGTTGATCATGCTCAGAATCCTAACGAAGTCAGACATGCTGGCAGACTAATTTCTGCTTTGCCTTTCGTGAAAAATATACTCAAGTGAAGTGCGTAATGTTAGTTGATGAAACGACGTTTAAAAACTCCTGCGCATCTAACATTGAGGAACATATTCAGCCTCTGTTGTCGCTAAAACATATGGAGCATGTTTCTTGCTATAAAAACATATTATATTGCTCTATTTTATATTGGAGGAAAATCATACTCATTGGGGACTGATTTACCACTGTGAGCAATGGCACAGCAGAAATGTAGAGCCAGTTGAAGAGAACAGCCAACCTCGCTTAACAGCGAACGGAAATTTCAAGAAGCGGCTAGATTTTTGGACTCACTTGACAAAAGTTACAATGGAGATACATACCTTCTTCTTTGAAGCTTCTGATTTCTTGGACAAGTTCCGAAGCTTTTTATGCAAATGGTTTAAAACCTGCAAAATGGCATGAATAAAATGGTGAAAGTGAAATAAGTGGGGACTTTAATTTCAGAAGCGTCCATCTGTATACTATGTAGATCACTTGATGCCCAGCATTCTACTTGTATTCCGTTTGCGGAATCTGGTTGTAAAAAGGGTCGCTCAGCCAGCCTGTTGCTGACCATAAACGTGCGCAACTATCAAAGGTGGAAATTGAAAGAAGTTCACAACAGTAATGGCAGCTGACCTTCGTACAACAACATTTTAAGATAGGCAAAATTCTGGAAATATACTCAAAGGAATGTTGCTGCGCGACTGTGCTGTAATGGTTGGTTAAATGTCCAGGATGCTTACCTTTGCGTAACAAAATGAAATTAATAGAAGCGGCAGCACGTAACCAAAAACAAAAGTGCATACAACGTACACCTTCTTTTGATTCAGATCCGGCCACACTTCCCAGCAGTAGGTGCCGTTATCTCCCCTCACTATTGCCTTATAATAGGCAATTGGTGCGGCCATGGCAAACGACAGAATCCAGATGACGACCACTCCAATCAAAGCATGCTTTGCCACGCGAATCGAAGACGATTTTCTGGAGTGCACAATGGCGATGTAGCGGTCCACTGACATCGCGGACAAGGTGAATATACTGACCAACATTGACACCGTAAAAAAGTAGTGGATAAATTTGCAAATAAACGCTCCCAGCACCCAAGTCTGCAGTATGTATACAGTCGATTGGCATGGAACGCAGAGCAAAAGGTACGATAGATCAGCTATGCTGAGGTTAAGGATGAATATGTTGGTGGTGCTCCGAGGTTTGCCAGGTTTGTTCCGGGCAAGGACCGTTATTACCATTGAGTTCCCCAGCACACCGAGAATGAATATCAGTCCAAAGATGACAAGCGTTATGAAGTTATCGATGCCAATCCCAAGCAAAAGTTTCTGCGGCACTGCCTCCGTATAGGTTATATTGGAATTCCACAGTCCATCACTTAGGTTGTTTAAGGCTGACGAGTCCATCACTTTCACTTTCATTGAAATCCTCCACTCCTCGAAAAATGTTATTCGCCAATTTCGTTACTAGACTTGGTAATTCGGATTTACTGCACATCTAATATGCGCACCATGAGAGAATGTCCTATTTATTGACACTCGACTTTACACCACACTACCAAAGTCTACCTGGTAACTTATTTGCCTTGTGGCTGATTTACAATTCACAAAGTTTGGCACTGTGCTCGTCCTAAGGATTTGCTCCCAAACCGCAGCTACGTCGAAATGCACACTTCACAAATATGTAAAAACTGTGTATCACTATTATATGGATATGGTAAAATTGGTATTGCAGTAATGATGGCAGCGCGGCTCCCACCGGCGAGACTTTTTCCATCGACACCTGATGCTCTCAGGTCTCCTGGCTGGCTCCTCGCAACTCCCTTCGAACTGGCGTTACCACCAGGAATTATAGTAGGGTAGGGCTGCGCCTCTAACGTCACCAGGCAGCGCTACAGACTCAAACCTACCAAAACTCACTGCGCGCACATAAACGCTGCCTCTGCGTAAGGCAGCATGCGCGAGTACCAATAATATTTCTCTCATCTCGGTCTTGCAAACGATGACATCTGTGAATAAGAGGGACTTGCGCAAGCCGAAAACATGAAGGCAACCTGTAGTAATTAGCAATGTCAGTGGTTTCCGGTGACGATAAATTGATGAATGGAAGAAGGAAGGGACAAGGGAAAACTCTCTCTCTCTCTCTCTCTCTCTCTCTCTCTCTCTATACACACGCACAACCCCAATTCCGAAATAGTTGAGACGAAGTGTAAATTGTGAATAAAATCAAAATGCAATGACTTTCAGATCGCATGAGCCAATATGTTATTTACAATAGAACATAGATAACATTTCAAATGTTGAAACTGAGAAATTTTACATTTTTATCCATAAAATGAGCATATTTCAAATTTTCTTGCTGCAGCAGGTCTCAAAAAAGTTGGGACACAGGCAAAAAAGGGCTGAAAAAGCAATTAATATATAAGAGAATCAGCTGAGAGAACATGTAGCAAGTAATTAAGTTGACTGGCATCAGCTGTGTTACATGATTGGCTATACAAGGGATGTCTTAGAGAGGCTGAGTCTCTCAGAAGTAAAGATGGCCAGAGGCTCTCCAACCTGTGAAGGCTTGCATAAAAAAAATTGTGGAATACTTTAAAAACAATGTTCCTCAACATCAAATTGCAAAGGCTTTGAAGGTCTCATCATCGACAGTGCATAACATCATCAAAAGATTCAGAGAAACTGGAAAAATCTCTGTGCGTAAAGGGACAAGGCAGAAGACCTTTACTGGATGCCCGTGATCTTTGGGCCCTCAGACGCCACTGCATCACTCACCAGCATCATTCTGTCATTGACATTACTAAATGGGCCCAGGAATACTTCAAAAAAACACTGTCTGTAAACACAGTCTGTCATGCCATCCACAGATGCCACCTAAAACTCTATCATGCAAAAAGGAAGCCATTGTTGAGCATGATCCAGAAGCGCCGCCGTGTTCTGTGGGCCGAGGCTCATTTAAAATGGACTGTAGCAAAGTGGCAAAGTTTCCTGTGAGACGAGTCCAAATTTGGCATTCTTGTTGGAAATCATGGGCGTCGTGTCCTCCGGGCTAAAGAGGAGAAAGACCACCCCTCCTGTTATCAGCATTCAGTTCAAAAGCCAGCATCTCTGATTGTATGGGGATGCATTAGTGCATATGGTGTGGGACACTTCCATGTTTTAAACAGCACCATGAATGCTGAAAGGTATATAAAGGTTTTAGAGCAACATATGCTCCCCTCCAGATGACATCTATTCCAGGGAAGGCCTTGTGTATTTCAGCAGGATAATGCAAAACCACATACTGCAGCGATTAAAACAGCATGGCTTCGTAGTAGAAGAGTCCGTGTGCTGAACTGGCCTGCCTGCAGTCCTGATCTTTCACGGATTGAGAACATTTGGCGTATAATTAAACGAAAAGTCTGTCAAAGGAGACCCAAAACTCTCCAGTGGCTGGAAGCCTGTATTAAACAAGAGTGGGATCAAATTCCAGTGGCTAAACTCAAGAAACTTGTCTCCTCAATGCCCAGACGTCTCCACTCTGTGTTAAAAAGAAGAGGGGATGCTACACCATGGTAGACAGGCCCCTGTCCCAATTTTTTTGAGACCTGTAGCAGCCATCAAATTTGAAATGACCTCATTTTGTGGATAAAATTGAAAAATTTCTCAGTTTCAAAATTTGCTATGTTATCTCTGTTCTATTGTGATTAAAATACTGGCTGGTGTGATTTGACAGTCATTGCATTTTGATTTTATTCACAATTTACTCTTTGTCCTTGCTATTTCGGAATTGGGGTTGTGTGTGTGTGTATATATATATATATATATATATATATATGACCACAAAAAATGGAGCAACTGGAAATAAATCAAATATCCACAGCTTTGTCTTTAACAGATTGTCCACTAAACGACAGTGAGTAATATTTAGAGATGCATAAAAAACACGGAAATATCAATACTCACAGGGTGTTGCATTGTATATATAGCTCATTTACTAAACATTTAATATGCACACATTGCATGGGAATATTTTTTATTATTATTATTATTATTTCACTTCACACCCCACAATTCAAAGAACGCTTTCCTCAATACCAAAATCTACTTAGTAATGTATTTGCCTTGTGGCTGATTTACTGTTTGCAAACTTTGGCACTGTGCACGTCAGGTTCTGCTCCCAAACCTTGTGTATAATTTATTCATTTACTTAAATAAAATTAATTCATTTAATATTCATTTAATATATTTATTCACTTAATCAAACTCATTTTCCTCCAAATCAGGGTTTCACATTTATTGACAATCCTAAATGCACCCCTTAAGATAATGATGAATAAAATGTAATTTCAAAACCAAATTTGTTCTAGGACTGAAATTTAACTTATGCCCATTGTTTTTAAGAAGGAAGAGGCTATTCGCCCCGCAGCGGGGTGAATTGGGGGAAAGAAATCGGCTATCTGCTCAGCAGTGGGGCGGACAAGAGAAGCAGTTCGCTATTTGCCCCGCATTTGGGCCAATGAGAGATTTCATTTTATAATCCACCCCATTCTTTGAACTTTCGCACCGAAGCGCTAAATAGCCTCTTCCTTTGAAGAAACTTTATTGTGTCATCACATCACCTCCTGTTTCACTATAGAGGAAGAATGAGGTAGCACGTATCCAAATACATTTGGAATCCAGGACCATGACGAAAACAAAAGAACTGGCCATTCAAAAGAGACAGATGGTCATAAACCTTCATAAATGGCCACAAAAAAAGATTGACAAAAGATTAAATATGCCACTGAGCACTGTCAGGGCATGTATTCAAACAATTTGAAAAGTATAGAACAGTTGAAAACCTCATGGGTAGAGGATGCTAAAGCATTTCGTCCCCCAGGAAAAGAATTAGGATGGCGAGAGAAGCGAATCCAAAAGAATCATTGTGAAAGAACTGCGGACATTGTGGCATATTGGGGTTACCAGGTTTCAAAAAGCACCATCAGAAGCCATCGGCTTAACCACAAGCTCTTAAGGTTCCAAGAAGAAAGCCTTTTCTGACCCCAAGACAGAGAATCAAGCACTTGCAATTTGCTAAAGGTCTTATTTAAGTCATGATTGGTTGAATTCAGAATTGGCATGTTTGGTGTTGAAACAATGCAACAAAAGGCACCTCATACCTGTAGTGAAATACAATAGTAGATCACTGATGCTTTGTGGCTGTTTCAATGCCAGAGGTCAAGGGCACTGGTTAAGATCAATCCCTTAATTGATTTTACCAAGAATCGTGCAATTTTGGATTTCTACTCACAATCTGGTTGCCTCTGTGAGAAGGCTGAGATTTGGCAGTAGGTTGACTTTCCAGCAAGACAGTGACCCAGAGCACACCTCAAACCCAGAACAGAACAGGGACAATAAAATCAATAGTCTTTAATGGTCATCGCAATCAGTCTGTACATCTATGATGTAGGTACAAAAATGTTGGTCTTTTGACACTTTATATCAATTTGCAAGCCAATTTCCACGTAATCAGTCAATTGAATGGATGTTATCATCTTTTTTTAGCAGCATAGATACAACATAGCGGGGCTTTACCTACTAGTTGGTGGAAGGGACTGTTGTCATCCATTGAAGAAGAGCACAGGATGTGATCAAATGATGTTCTTATGCAGATACAAAGTCCATGTAGGAGTCTCCAACCACAAGTTTAACATTTTCAAATGCAAGGCATGCCTATCTTTTCAAAATCACAATCACCTTTCTGTAACCCTGAACCCAAACCGTGTCAATTTAAAAACCATGATCGCCTCTCCCTCACTCTGACCCCTGTTTAGCTTAATGAAAACTGCGATTGCAAAGCCTCCTCCAGTAGGTAGAGAAGGGCCCTACTATTTCTATGGCACTGATAAAAGATGATAATGCCCAGTCAATCGACTAATAACATTTAAAACTCGTGCCATTAGCCATGTTTGCAATTGCTGGCTATATGTAACTGTCACTTCGTTTTACAAAGTTGCAAACATCAGAAGTGAAGAAAAAAGTAGACACAACATTTAGAGTTTTCAGATGATAAAACTAAAATCTTTGACATGCATGGTAATTTCAATGTATGAGAAAAGCGCAAAAAACAGTGACTTTCAAGGGAAACAATGACTCTCCAGAGCTAGTAACTGCAGCCCCTCTTTAGCAATGAAAGGGAATATAACTAACAACCTCTCCTGCTTGTAGCAACAGTAGTTTTGGCTGTATCGAATCAACTTTAGTGAAGGGTGGCAAAAGAACACAATCCTTGTTGGCAAAACTCCCGTTTTTGAATGTAGATGCTGCAATTATGTCTCTATATGGACTTACATACGTGGTAACACTGGTATAAGCACAATATACGACTTCATGCCGGTCATTTATATGAACATAACTTCATATCTATGCGGTTAACTAACATATAGCAGACATTTTCTCTTTTCCAATTTTTATGGTTCCTTTCGATCCTCTTTCTGCTCTTCCAAACAACAATAAACAACTTCTGGCCGAAGAAGTACCCAGTGCTTCATTTGAAGGATGTCTTACTGGAACTTAAATGAGCTCCATTTAGCTGAGCTTGGTGAAATAGAGAGCGATTAGAAATGAGGAAGAGCGAAAAAGTGATGCCGCACATCCCATTGAATGCCTATCATATTATTTTTGTGTGGGTACATTTTTCAGAGATAGTATTATTTCCAAAGGTCAGTCCTATCATTTTTGTCTTCCACTTCTCCAAATGGTAGCTAACACATCCATAGAAAATTGTTCTGGTGAAGTTGGTGCTGAACTATCTGTAATTTCAACTGCAAATCTCCTTGGAAAATTGGAGGGTAATATCAAACACAAGTTCAAATGTCATTGATTAGTGTTACGTGACATGTTACTTAATGTTGTTTGCCAAAAATCCCAGTGGACATAAATGAATGTGCCTAATATAAAAATATTTGCCTCTCTCTCTCTCTCTCTCTCTCTCTCTCTCTCTCTCTTTCTGTCATAGTCCCTACCCCCTGTCTAGTTACACGAACAACTACTCAGGGGTGCGTTTCCCAAAAGCGTAGTGGCTAACTATGTTAGCAACTTACATAGTTTCTCCATTCATAGTCAATGGGTCCAACTATGTAAGTTAGCATCATTGATTTCAGGAAACGCACCCCTGGCCAGTCTGTTATGGCTGTCTTCTTCTTCTTCTTCTTCTTCTTCATTATCTTGTTTTTTCCTCTTCCTCTATTATTATTATTATTATTATTATTATTATTATTATTATTATTATTATTGTTATTATTATCCAATGTAATACATGAGATGTCTCTTTATAAAGGAGTATGTCTGAGCATCAGCTTGAGTATATTGATTTATTTAAACCTTCTCTGAACTGCACATACATCATCATCAGGGATATCATAGGGATACTACATTCTTGCAGCCATGAATGGTAATTCGAGTTTTGGCTGTTTTCAGATTGAATGTATGAATTGAATTAGTGCCTCATTTTCATTTGAAAAATGGAAGCTGTTGCATTTTCTTAGATTAAATATTTTTTGGTTCCCATGCTGCAAATAGTTGATGTAGAATCATCAAACACTGCACACATTCATGGTTAAACAAAGAAATGTGGCGCTATGCTAATGCAACAAGAGCATCTGGGCATTAAATATTTGTGCCAATAGAAGGGCTTGGTATGTTTACAATTTGTGAATGTATCTAAGAGACAGAAGTATTTGGGAAATGTGTTACTCATAGTGAAAGATAAATCACAGTCATGATACTTGGCCTTGGTGCAAGTGCATTTGTAAAGTGTGAAAAGTGTAATCAGCCTTTTTTTTTTGGTTATTTGCTTTGTGACATTGATGTGAAGTATTTGAAAACAACTTTTACCTCAAAATGTTATTTCCCTGTTTTCATGACTGATTTTTTTTAAACAACAAAAACAAAAAATAAATCAACTAATTATTCATTTGGAACTTTTTAATAGGTTCCTGTGATATGGGCTTGCATCCTGAGACCGTTGTGCTCATTTACAATATAGATTGGCTTCCTTTAACAAGGGTTCACAACCCTGGTCCTAAGTAGTTTTTTTTTCCATTGTTCTGGACTGTGTTATGAAAAACATTTGATTACATACATAGTTAAAAATCACTTCACCCGGCTAAGTGAATGTTAAGTAGGTGGCTGTAAAGAGAAAATAAATTGTAGTTAAGCATATGGCTCTGGTGAGGAAGAGATATAGACCCCTCTTTTAAACAGTATATCACCACTAAGACAGGGTTGACCAATGACAAAAAACAACCTGTCTAAAAAATGCCGACCATCCAGATAAAGCTTTTTGATTCACAGTCGACTGTCGGACACATCATAGTTGTGATTTAAATATGTAACTTTGCATTAGCCATGCAATATAGCTAGCAATGCAGTAGCTAGGCTTTGGCCTAGTCATCTTCACCAGAACTGAAAAAACAGCTGTAAACTAAATTTTGGTTCACTGGTCTTCAGTAATTTTGGAAATGTTTTGGGTTGTTCAAACTATTCAGTTTTTTTTTTTTTTCAATGCATACTATTGGAAAACATCACGCCAGACGGACAGTTCCATATATCCGCCACGGAAATATTTCACAAGTCCATCTGGGAAAGAGCCGTTCAAAAAAGTTTTCAGAGGAGGAACCTTCAAAAAAATCTGCGGCTGCTGATTGGACGATGGTTCTTCTCGTCACACTCATCACCGACCAATCCACATGGGGTTTGGAGTCCTTCCCATCTTTTTCACGACCAGAGGAGCCAGCTGGTTGATCAAACTCTTACCGAAACCGGTCGGGAGAAGAGCAAAAACATCGTTTCCCGTCAGAAAAGCTTTTAGTGATGTTCTTTGCTCCTCTTTTAATGAAGAAATTGAGTCTCTTTCTGATAAAACTGCTAATATTGACCCATCCACAGGAACCGCTTTGCACGCTGCCATTGTATTCAAACATATAGTCGCTTCCTGGTGACGTCACATCTGCAGCTCCCGCCTCTCTTTCCCCTGATTGGGCCGTAAAAAATTTAGCCGTGAAATTGTTGGACGACGGTAGTTGGCAAGACGGGCCTGCAGGATTTCAGACAATAAATCAGGCAGGGCCGTCTGCTCTGCAAGGCTAGCTGCCTGGAATGACTAAAAGCTTATATATTTTTTCTCATTGAAAGACCAAGCTAGTCATTGCCCTTAAGAAGTGAAAAGCTGGCAGTAGCTTGAGAAAATATGTTTACTGCACAGAAATATAGAATGAAAACAGACACTAAAACAGAAACGGTGTTTATTCAGTCTCAGATACTTAACTAAACATGTAAGAATTTAGTTTTATCTCAGTCATAATACTGGACTAATTATCAGCTGTAAGCACAGAAGTAAGGAGTCAGTCTATACATATTCTGTCTGGTTTTACCCATTTTACCGAGGGTAAGGAAGGCTTGGTTCTGTCACCAACAAATTCTGTTTTTGAGCTGTTATCGCAGCTGTCAGATTCAGCTGTGAAAGAGAATGAAATGTGCAAATGTCAAGGAAGGTTACCCCAGGAGCTATAGAAAATCAGCAGCAACTGACGGACCCATATTGCCTCTCCCCGCTGTTATCAGGAGGGTCATTTTTTTCTTGGGGTACTTCCTGTAGCATGTTCAGGGGGGCCAAGTGGAAGGGTCACCAATGCAGCTAGTCTGAGAACTGCCTTAATCAGAGGAGCATAAGCTGGATATCTGTTCAAGAACAGCATCAAGCCCACGTTTACACACTCTGTATAATGAAAACACATCAATCAGACAATTACGATCAGTGCCATTAGGTGAAGATGTCTTCAAAAATGAAATGCAATAAAGCATTTTTTTTAAACAATGTACTACAAACCAGACGTGGGCATGATTATAATTGTAATCAATTACGATTGTGTAATTGCAATCGTAATCAACATTTTTCAATAGTGTGTAATCGTAATCTTAATTGTAATAAAGATTTTGAATACATGTGTAATTGTAATCAAGTCAGTTGCAATCGTAATCGTAGGTCTGTAATCGTGCCCATGTCTGCTACAAACGTATTCAAACTAAATGCTTGAAAATCTCAAATTTGCTCTTTCTGCAAGCATGCTAATGCTGAAAGAGAGAAAAAAAAATCAAGGACCAATATTAAAAAAAAATGCGCACTTATGGCTATTCATGCAGTCCGCTGTACATGCCTCAATAATTAGAGTGATACTCATGGGCAAAAACTTCAATTACCCTGACTTGTACATTTTTAATTGCTGCAACACATACAGCCAAACAGGAACACTGTGATATTGACAGTCTACCCTGCTTGTGGGCAGCAATCAATAAAAATAACGTGCAATTAAACAAAATCTCAACAAATCAAGATCGATGTATGAGAGTGCAATCTGGTGATTGCAATAATGCATGTTCTAATAATGGCACCTAGAATAGTAAATTCTTTGTGGCAGTTACTAATAAACTGAATTTGCTCTGTGCCACTGAACTTAAGGAAAATCAACTGTTCATCCTGTTTTTTGTCTAGTTCTTTAGCATGCAGTTTCTCATAGTTAAATTGTTTGAGATCACTGCTAATAAAATCACTGTCACTGAATCTATGTGATTTATACTTCCGAAAAAGTCTTGCCCTCATTAATCTGAGGATGTCTTTTGCTTGTTCACAATATATGATTTATTGAAAGCTTTTATAAGATCTGCACCGACAGGTTCCACTTGAAGGCAAGCTGTGATATTCTTTGCTGTCAGAGCACTGAAGCTGTAACTCCACAAGATGGAGCTATTCTAAATTTAGGTTAAGTCATTGAGGTGAGGTGTTTACAGATAAGGTGCTTAATTGCAGCTTTTGTCAAACATCAGAAACTGTTACATTGTAAAGATGTTAAAACTGTGCAGATGTTCAACTTGGGCAAAGATTTGAGGTATTTTTCATCCTTATATTATTGGAACATACATGAGTGAAAAATTGGAAGTACAGCATTAGCATGCTTTACGTGGTTATTACTGGTTGAAGTTGAATATGCTGTCCTCTCATAGCTCATGGACACTAATCTACAGAGTAGAACTGTTAACATGAGCACTGTAAATCACGCCCAGAAAGCCAAGTTAGTGTTAATATGCAGTCCCCCCCACAGTGTTGTTGAAGTAGTGTTGTGCAGTCGAGATAGAGAAGAAAGTTACCTTACAGGGTTAATATACCTCTGTATCTGTGAATGTTTCCTCTTGTTTTGAATGAGATTTAAAATTCACACTGCAAGCACAAAAAACTTTACGAGATGTGAAATATTAAGAATCCATCAAGGAAAAGTTCCTGTTCTCCTGAAAGCTAAGCTGGAAGAGATACCTATCCTTAAGATAAATGAACACTTGAGGTTCGAGAGGTATTGATCAAAAACAGCTTTTACAACACACCTAATATGCCCACTTTTAATATATCGAATACCAGACCCTGTATTTTTCACCTACGACTGCCCTGTCCCCAGTCTCCTGTCAAAACAATTAGATTGCGGATTATGTTGTTGTTTCTTCGGTACCATTTTAACGGTACCTTCAGGGAAAAAAAAAAAAAAAAAAAACAAATACAAAAAATATTACCAATATTGTCATATCTCACTTGTTCAGATCACCACCTGACTCTTTGGCAGGGACAAAGGAAAGGTGATAGCAGATATGCAAATCATCAGTTTACATGATAGCCTGCGTTTCATTCATTCTGCTGGAGATAAGAGCGGCTATTTTCCTGCTTTGAAATCGGCAGAAGTCCATTTTGAAAAGCTGGCTCTGCAAGCCAGGTGCTTATTGATTTTCATGGCACGGAAATGGATCATTCATTTTTCCTCAGATCTATCCAGAAGCTGTGAAGGCACCAAAGCTGCATCTTCCCTCCCACTTTGCTCAAGCTGAGGGGGTGGAAGTGGGCTGTCCCCTCTTCATGAAAAGTAATTTGAAATCCAAGAAGACACTCTCTTCTATCAGCTTGAGAAGGGTATAGGCTGTCATGGTTGCAGATAGTGGTCCTCCTGATATTCATAGGCAAGACTGTGCAAGGGAGAAATAAATAAGATCAGGGAAAAGCACTTTCGGAAAGCGGAAAATATCTGCTAATGAATGTTCTTTGTAATGTTTCAGAAACCGGCTTTGACTGGCATATCTCATTTATACGCAAACCAGTATAGCACAGCAGGGTGTCGTAGCTATATTAGATGTCCTGAATTCAATGTGTTCAAGATTGCCTCCTGACTCTTACTTTTGCGAGTTTTATGATTGACAGGAATTGGAAACATACAAAAATAGGACTTTTCGGCTCATTAGGAGCCGGCTGCTAGGCTCATGTATCCCTTCTTATTTACTGTCAGAGAGATGTTTGCTTCAATGTTTCACTAGGTAGGTAAAGTAATAAGGGCATAACAATGATGTGACTTCGTGAAAAATTACCCTGAGAAGGTTGATCAAACTTTCCATGTATAGAATGTATTTTTGTTGTTGTTGTTGTTGTTGTTTTTTAACAAATGGCATGAGGCTACTATTTGTTTGCATGCTGCCTCATTAACATCACTAACCAAAACTACTAGATAAAAGTGTCTTAATCAGGAACCCTCATTTTTAAGTGAAGCAAACTGAACTAATCGAAGTTAACAGATTAGTGTTTGATTTGGATTTCTGTCAGTACAAAATTTGTCTTGAAGTGGTAATCAGACTTGAGTTTAATATAATCAAAAGGACACCATCATGTTCATAGCCACTGAAAATTAGACCAGCAAATTATGCTGCTTTGCAGAGGAGTGCCAATTTCTTCTCTGACCAATTAAGTTGTCAATGCCAATCTATCTGAGGAATTGAAATGGAGGGGTATCTGTGCTTTAAGGTGTTTTGCAGAAATGAAATATTTCTATTTTCTTGCCTGCCAACTCTGAGCAAAAGAAAACAACATTGTAGGTTATTTGGGTACGTTGTACATTTTAACATTACCCAGCTGAGTTTAGTTCCTTTATAGTAGATTAAAGGTCCGGATGGAGCTTGCAAAATGATCAGGAATGTGTTGTCCACTTGTCAACAGACATATCTCTTATTGGAGCTTGCAAAAATAAATGTATATGTCTGTAATAGCATCTAATATATTTACTTTCAGTTGTAGGTTTTGATAATGGCCTGTTCTCATTATTATGCTTTTATCAGTTTACTCTGTTCCTTTGTTCTCAACTTTTATGACATTTTCCCATTACTGGGCAGATTTAAAGTCCAAAACACATTTTTGGCTTTATTACTTCATTGATTTCTTTTGCCTGGCAAACACTGGGGGAGGAATGCCAGAGCTGCAGTTTGTTTCAATAATCACCTTCAGAAGGGTCCAAATGTACTGTAGATTCCTTTGAGGAAAGAGATTTGTAATTATTTACAGTATTCTATTGAATTTTTTTGTTATTTCATCTCCAGGAATATAAAAAATGAGGGCCTCTGAAGTTGCCAAATGCAATTAACTACAAACCCGATTCCGAAAAAGTTGGTGCATTATAAAGATGCATACTAAATCAAAAAGGAGGGATTTGACACATTCATTCAACCTTCACTACGTTGATAACACTGCAACAATGCATTATTTGAGCTTAAGCTTGTCAGTTCAACTGTTTTTTTGAAAATATATGCTTATTTCTAATCCGGTGACTGCAACAGTCTACAACAATGGGGCAATTCAGAACTAAAATTGATGTGGCAAGTTGAAATAACATAACATAACATAACATAACATGAATGGCGAGAACAGGCCGTTCAGCCCAACTAGGCTCGCCAGTTTCTTTGTACCATCGTGAATATATCACTTCAGATACTCAATGACTCAATGGTATCTAGCTTTAAGTCAAGTCTGCTCTTGAAAACTCCCAAGGTCTCTGCCTCAACAATATGGTCAGGCAAGCTGTTCCACACTGAAATTACTCTTTGGGTGAAGAAATATTTCCGAATATCAGTGCTAAATTTACCTTTAGTCAGCTTCCATTTGTGACCCCGAGTTCTGCTAACAACACTTGGTTGAAGGAATCCTACATAATTCACTTTGTTAATCCCTTTAACATATTTAAAGACCTCAATCAAATCACCCCTTAGTCTCCTTTTCCTAAGACTAAAGAGATTAAGGATCTTCAGCCTTTTCTCATAGCTTTCATCTTTAATACCCGGAATTAGCCCGTGGCTCTTCTCTGAACTTTCTCTAAAGCCTCTATGTCTTTCTTAAAGTATGGTCCCCAGAACTGTACACAATACTCTAGATGTGGTCTGACGAATGTGTTGTACAAAAGAAGCATCACCTCCTTGGATTTGAACTCAATACTTTTGGCAATGTATCCCAGCATCCGATTGGCTTTTTTAACAGCTACGGCACAATGGATAGAGCCTGTGAGGGTTTGGTCAACAATCACTCCCAGATCTTTCTCTTTGTGGAGCACATTCCAGTTTAAAACCTCCCATGAAGTAATCCCGTCTAATGTTTTTATTACCTACATGTACTACTTTACATTTCGCTACATTAAATTTCATTTGCCACATTTCTGCCCAATTCTGAATTCTATCCAAATCATCCTGAATCACTTTAGTGGACTCTAAACTATTTGCCAAGCCCCCAATTTAGTATCATCTGCAAATTTCACTAATCTGCTCTCAATATTCCTATCAAGGTCATTAATGTAGATGAGGAACAGCAGGGGTCCCAACACCGATCCCTGGGGGACGCCACTCCCCACCCTACCTAGCTCAGATGATATACCACTGACCACCACTCTTTGTGTTCTGTCCTGCAACCAGTTATGAATCCACTTCAGAATACCACCTGTAACTCCAATGGAGCTCATTTTAAAAATTAGTCTCTTATGCGGTACTGTGTCAAATGCTTTCTGAAAATCCAAATATATGATGTCATAAGCCCTGCTCTGGTCATAAGTCTTGGTGGCCTCTTCAAAAAATTCCAGAAGGTTTGTCAGGCATGACCTTCCTTCTGAAAAACCATGTTGGCTATCCCTCAAGATATTGTTACGTTCAAGAAATAAGTCCAGCTCATCTTTTATGATAGATTCCAATATTTTGCACGCAATGCAAGTTAAACTGACTGGCCTGTAATTACCTGGCTAGTCAGTTTAACTTGCATTGCGTGCAAAATATTGGAATCTATCATAAAAGATGAGCTGGACTTATTTCTTGAACGTAACAATATCTTGAGGGATAGCCAACAAATAATAAGATGATATGAAATAGGCAATGTTAAACTGGCCAGCTAAGCGTGTCAGTATAAAAGCAGACTCCGTAAAAAAGGCCTAGTCCATCAGGAGCAAACTTCTCAAAATCCCTATCTTTTAACATTTGTGAATTTTCAAAAATTCACATTTTTGCAAAAATTGATCCCATTGACATCTAATTTGGCAAACACACGTAGACTGGCATGCTCTATCACCTGATGGAATATTATGCGCTTCTGTGCAGATTGTGGATTTGCTGGCCACCTACATTTATGATGGGAATCCCAATTTACAACACAGTTGTTTCCTGTGCTGCGCTGTATCCGTTTGACCCTAGTATGAAGAGTGGCAAACTAAGTGGCAAAAGTTATTGAAGAGTAATTTGAAAACATACGTCAAGATTTCACCACGATTTCCTCTGAGCAATTTCATTTGTTTGTTTTTGCATCTGTCTACATTTAGCATAAAAAGTTTGATCTAAGTGCACATAATTTTCAGGAATGGTGTGCAATGGTCTAAGGATCACGTGATTGACCTCTTCAACCCATCTCTCCCAAAAGTTACTGCCAGAATTATGGGATTTTCAGTAAAGAAACCCTTCGATAACCTCATCTACTGCATGATTGTGCTCCATAAGTTGCTGGCCTTATTAACAATCAAACTGTATATACTGTTATAAACTTGCACCTTCTTGCCAGCTAATTTAACTGGCACCTTTTTTTGCCAGCTATTTTAACTGCAAGTTTACATCAGAGTTCTGTGTATGTTAAGTGTAAACCACAGTCAAACACGTGCAGGACACCACTTACAGTTAAAATAACCAGGAAACAATGCGTTAATTTAACTGTTAAATTCAGTCAGTTTATAACAGTGTATCTACTGAATAATCAAGACCAACAAAGAAGCCAATAATGATTAAGAAATTGTAAAAAATCTCATACATGTAATATTATGAGGATGACAACAATCCAGATGATGGATTTTTTTTTCTACAACAATGCAACATAGCAGGGCCTATAATCAATGCCAAAACTTTTTGTTGCCACATTTATTTTTTTCACCCTGTGGTATCCTCTACATAAACAGCAAATAACCAGCAGAACAAAAATGTAAGCCTGACATAAATTTTGACTGCTTAATTCTCATGAACAGCAGTTTGCAAGCAATACATTAATGTTTAGTCTCCTACCATTACAAAGTGTCTTGCTAAAGGGTAAACTCAAAAGGAATTCTCTTGGGCAAAGAAGATAGAATCCTTGCAGGTGACAAGTTTCCATAAGCAAGATCATCATTTTAAAGTGTCTTGATCTAAGGGGCATACCCCTTTCAGTAATGTTACGTGTGTACTAGCGACTACAGGCTCACACGCCAGCAAGAATTTGTTCACATGCTGATGCCAATTAGGCTATTAGAATACGCAAAAAAAGGTAAAGTTAGGGTACAGTTTCATATACCTTCCGGCTTCATGAACTGCACTCACCCTCCAGCACCTCAACTGCCACCTGTTGTTTGGATCTGCTTCCTGATACTAACCCCCCCCTCCGCTATTTCTCCAATTCAGTAGATGTATCATGATCTCTTTGAAATAAGGTTGCGCACACTACTGCGTGGACTGTAGTACCTAAAGAAGCGCCATTAGGCTCCTAAAATTGTGCTTATATTTTCAATAAAAGATTTTATCAATATTCTTGTCATACTAAATTGTAGTCCTGAAGACATCATAGTTTAGTTTTCACCTCATTTTGCCATTTATACAAGTACAAAAGAGAATTTAAATATAAATAAATTTTTTTATAGCACCATACAATATAAAGTAATCAATGATTGTGAGAGCATATCACATCTGAAACTTCATACATGTTCCAAAACCTGACTCACAGAAGGCTGAGAATAAAGATCGCCAACCAATAATGGAGGCAAAGACATTTAAGGTGATGGTGATGTATGTGCAGCTGGTTAGGTAGACATGCATACAATACATTTTCAACTTTTTGTGCATTGGTAGATTCAAAGAAGGTGAGACAGAGGTGAATACTGGGCCCTGCGGCAGTCAATCAAGGACATGTCCTGCCTGTGAACCCAGCAGAGAACATCACAGTTTCCACATCTTCTCCAGTTTGCTAAATAATAATAATATGTAAAACAAAAGCAGTTGATATTAATAACAGTGCCCTTTAAGGTGGGTTTCAGTGACTTGACATTGTTCATTGGGCCATCTGGGTAATTTGTATTCATAGCTGATAACAGGGAGATAACTAAAGGTCTTACTGACTCCGCGATTGGATTGTGTGGCAGGAGCAGTGCTCCTGTATTGGTCCTGTAGAATAACAGTTCAGGTTCTGCTGAGGACACATCCATGGATAATCAAACAAAGTACATCTCAAGTAAATCAGGTGAAAAAAAGAAAATCCACTCTGCGTAAAATGAGTGATGGAAAATCCGCGTAACCTCCGCATTTTTTTTTCATGACCAGTGCAAGCCCTTAAGAAAAAAAGACACTTACACAATAGCAGTTTCTAATCAGTTTAATTACATTCTTATTCAAGTATGCATGGGGCTGTTCACTACCATGCATTGTGATAATTCTTATCAAACAACAGCTCTATTGTTACAATATTTAACATACAAAATTATGGGCATTATAAAGCTGTTTCCCTTAACTGCTGCGGCAGCCTCCACTTATATGAGAAGGCTCTCAACGAGGAAATTGCTGCAGGGATTTGCAACCATTTAAGTCAGAAAGAATTAGCGAGTGCTCGCCAAGTCAGCTTTCCAGTGGATCTCAGCGATGTTTAATGAGGTTGAGGTCAGGACACTACGCAGGCCAATCAAGTTTCTCTGTACCTCAACAAATCACGGGCCCTATTTTAACAATCTAAGCACAAAGTCCGAAGCACGAGCCTCAAGAGCAATTAGGATGTGTCCAAATCAACTTTTGCTATTTTACCAGTGGTTAATCTGAGCACAAAGTAATTTGCGTTGTTCAAAAGGGTTGTACTTTGTCTCTTAATTAAGCATAGGCATGTTTTGGGAGTACCATAAAATAAACCAATTAAAGTGTCATCTTCCATTCCTTTTAAAAGCCAGGTGTGTTTGCACCATGGCAAATTGCTTTTATAATAGCAGATTGCCAAGAAAGCTAATAAGAAAAACATTTGTCTGCTGGGGAAACAGATCTACTCAGACACAAAGTGAAAGTGTGTAAGCAAACCATTGCTGAAAGAAGAATGGAAACATGTTCACAAAAATGTTATGAAAAATTGAGCCCCTGAGAACAAAGTGGTCTAAATTCATATTTGTCTTTTATAAAGTTAATCTTAAAATGATTCCTAAGTAGTCAATCTGTTTAGTGCAATAATGGATTAACTCAGTGTAGTTACAGTACTATATAATGCTTGTAATCATATTTTCTACACTTTAAGAATGAATGAAGTGCTCAGTGCAATAGACGTCCAAAATGAAAAAAATCAGTTGAACCACTCTTGTTCTAAGGGGCTCAATTTAAAAAAATATATAATGTAAAAAAATTTCTTAAATCATATCCCAAAAGGCAAAATGAAATTGCCTCTGCTTGACTGACAGTGTGGCTGGGTAAGAAATGGATGAAAATGGATAACATAAGAAAAAAAATAACTGGTGAATTGTTGACCCCTCATCCTTGAAGGCCAAGTCAGATGTATGGAATAAATTCTGATTAATCATAGATGGTGACAACAATGTCATCAATGGCACTGCTGCTTTTTAAAAGTACCACTTTTAAAGTCAAATTTGTTTCTTAGCCAAACTTAATTATAATAAACACCTTCCAGATGAAATGCAGAGTAGTGTATTTGACAATAGGAGCGGGATGGATTAATGGATCCAGTCAGATTGAAAAATTGATTTTGAGATCATTTCAGGTATAGGGTTGATCTGTGCAGGACTCTGGCCTGACTTAACATCTTTGCACAGAAGCCAAACATGGCTATTTACGTCCTATTTATTACCCTATTCAACGCTTTAAAATTTAAGATCTGAGCTTCAC
Source organism: Gymnothorax javanicus (assembly GCA_029692085.1). NCBI lineage: Eukaryota > Metazoa > Chordata > Actinopteri > Anguilliformes > Muraenidae > Gymnothorax > Gymnothorax javanicus. Next base: position 177,871,765 of record CM056193.1, on the reverse strand, counting down.
AGAGAGGCGGAAAGTGGCTAAAATGAAAAAAGACACTTTTTGCATTTAAAACTAAATCTTATTTCAAATTTTCTGTGATGTTACGCTCAGGAACCAGACGCGAGAACCAAGTAATCCAAAAAGCTGGTGCTTTATTAGGAAAGGGGGCGAACCCCCGCAGAGCAGGAGGCAACAGTACAAAATCCACAATCCAACAATCTGAATCCCAGGGGCGTAATCCAAGTCGTAAACAGGGCAGCAAACACAAAACTCGTGGTCGGGCAAAAAAAGGTTCGATACACAGATGCAAACAAATCCAAGACAAAGCCAAAATCATAATGAGGGACGGTCCAGTCAGAAGTGAATCACAGAGAGTACAAGGCATAAACAGTCGCAGCATAGGAGAAACCTTCTGACAAAGAGCTGGCTGTGAAATGACTGCTTAAATAAACAAACGGGAAGTCAGATGCTATGATAGGGAACAGGTGAGCTGGATCAGACTAACTAACAAAGGGCTGAACATGAGGAAGTTCCTAACTACATAAAATTGGCAAAAGCCAAAACGCGGACAGGGATCACGAAGACTGCCTACAGACAGACATACGGCTCCGGTTAGGGAGTTCTATCGTGCACAGAAAAGGAGCGAGAACAGAGTTTAACAAGCACGGAGGTTCCGCTGAAACTGCAGCAAAGTAGATTGAGTAAAGACAAGAGGCGGAGACTAGAATAGGGCGAATGCTGAGAGGTCGTTAATCAATTAGTAAAGTGCAGCTATACAATCCCTAGTGCTCGTTAGTAAGTTAGTACTATAAACAGTGTTAGTTTGGGTTAGTATCTTTAACTAAAATAATAAACTGTTAGTATTGTTAGTAATATAGAAAAGCAAGGTGAAGGAAGTAAACGAGATTGGAAGGAATGATTGAAATCCCAGAAACCATTAAATCACCCGAAAGAGTGGCATGCAATACTGGGGCTGTGAGCAATCACAAGACATGAGACCAGACAGGGGGAGACAAAGTGCAATGCATGGTGAAAAACAAAACATGGACTGGAATGAAACTGCAATGATGAAATATGGAAGACATACACAGACAAAGCAAAAACAAAACATGGCAAGGCATCTAAATCACAATACAAAATACAGAGCATGATCAGACAAGGCAGAATTCAAAATAAACATGGCAAACAGGGCAGAATCACAACATTTTCATGATTTTAGTTCAGAGAAAGGGCCACAAACACAAAAAAAAACCTTCATTAAAATTCGGCGATGAAATCATTAAAAAAATATTGCAAATTGAAAAATGGCTGGGAGTTAAAACAATACATTTCTGGGATCATAAACTCTTTGACCACAAGTGTACTTCACCTGACAGTGATTTTCAAAGTAATCTACTTTTTATGAGCCAAATAAGATAGCTCTCCAAGTGGCTCCCCAAGCTGTCAGAGCCCTCAAAATTATGCACCGTCAAATCATAAAATAATCATATGTTTAACACAAATCAACTTTTGACTCATGTAATTCAATATAAATCAATGATTTTCTAGTGGAATTTAGTATGAGTTTATCAATATAGGCGCAGATGGACATTAATAGTCACCAGCAACCTCTCCAAACCAAAATATGCCTTTTCTCCAAGATGAAGTTTAGAGTTTTGTCCAGTTTTCTTCAAAGTCCCCCAAGTCAGCACACATACTCATTAAAAGAACTGTTTATTTTACGGTCAGCATGTTCACCCTGCAACGGAGAGAGAGCTTGCTATTTACGATTCTGATCATCCAAGCCAAATACAAGCTTGTATAAATGCTTTTCACACCCTATAAGTAGCAAGCATAACTCACTAGCACAGTAGTATCTGAAATATGCGTGATATATCAACAAGATTTTCCCCCAGAGGAATTTAGAGGCCAAGAAAAACAATCCCAGACCAAATAGGGCCTATACTCGATACTCTGGGTCATGTAGTGCACCTTAAACTTTTGCATTACTCAGCCATTGCCTGTGAAAGTTACGCAAATTGTGATCTGAAGGTAGAATTGACCACAAGGAAGTACAGCAGTGTGCATATGGATCTGCAGGTAGATGCTTCAGCCTAAGGTCAAGGAGGAATGTTAAGAAGCAAGAGGCTGCTGATCTATAAGGCAAATCACAGATAGTAACAGTTTTTGGCATTTATTCAATGTAAAGGATTTGATAACCTTGCTCTCTCGTCAAAATGTTGCTGTTCTTGGGAGCACCACTTTGAACCGGCCATTGAGGTGCTGCTGTTTCTATGGTGACCAATTGCTCCCTGCTCCAGACTATGTGTATTTTGAAGGTATTAACTGTTTATCCAATGAAAGGGTTTTCCATTTTGATGTAATTATCTTTAATGCATTTGCTCCTCAGTTCTGCATAAATAAAAGGGCATTCATTGAGAGCCAAGTGACTAAGCAATCATTTTCTGTTTTTGCGGTTTTTGCAAAACAGGAAATGAAGTCAGCACAAAAGAAATCTTAATGTATTTCCATTCCAAGCCACTTTCCAGGTAAATACGTTTTCTGTCACTGATCCATTATTAAAGTCAGACTAATGCGCATTGGGCCAAATTAAAACATGTAATCAGCTACATTGTATTCTCAAAGAAGAAAATAATTTTATTCTAAATGAAGGACTTCCTCAGAAAAAAAGGTATATGTAAAAGTGTAGTTATGATGAGAGGCTTATTTGTTCGTTTTAAAGGGTTTTGAGTTGTACATGGGAAAAGCATGTGTCATGTCCAAACTACTGCATGTTGTAGCTCTATGCAGTGTACTTTTTGTTTTAATGGAGTGAAATCCATGGAACAATGTATGCTGAAACTAGCTTTTACCATATTTATCCCTGATCGCATCTCAATCAGTGTTACCGTAAGAAGCAACAACAAATTAAAAAATCTAAAAGATTCAAAACCAATGACTGCTTGATCCCTATGGAATAGACCAGACTGATGTTGTCATCAAGCTGAAAGATAATTTGACTCCTACTGATACACTTGATCGTGCAGCCAGGAGGTCATTTAATACCAGCTTCCCCATGCCCTCTGCAGGACAATAAGGAGAAAACTATTTCACAGAGCCAATTTGTTTGTGCCAAGCAGTTGCTTGAGAATTTTCCATTCTGTATCGATTCATCTCCAAGTATTGTTAGAGAGGCCTTTATTTGAAAAGTGACACATTCTGGATGCCCCAACAAATTACATGCCTGCTTCTTTGAATGCTGTGAAAAATATTACCTTCCACAGGGATTCAGACAAATCCTTATGCCCGCTCTATGACTTCGTCATCTGAAACCTACTCATTGTCTTCACTGTAATAAATTTCAAGCTAGTTAAACTTGGGAAAGTTCACCAGCTGTCTTAAAAATATGAGTTAATTCCACTATATGTGAATTAACTCAAGCTTTCAACTAACAATCAGTGAAGACAATGGATAACTTTAAAGTTCAACTTTTGAAAACATATAAACTTGAGTTCCAGCTCCCCCATGACCCTAGCAAGGGGAAAGTGGTATAGATAATGGCTGGAATCTCACAAGCCATGTTTTACGCAAGCATAGATGACATATGGAAGGAAGACCGCAGAGGAACTGACCATGTTATCGGGTAGATTTACACATCACCAAAATTTGCATCTCTTAAAACATTACTACACCCAGTTTCGTGCTCTGTTTACCATAAATTTACACATCCCTTTAACATCAGTTTGATGCAAACTGATTAGATTCATTCATATTATCCATGCCAATCATTTTAATAAGACAATGCAATCCAATTAATACTTTACGAAAAAAAGACAGATTTTTAATGTTCTCAGTGTATAATCTACATTAACAAGTCTACTAAATACAGTAGTTGATTTTTTCTATCATATGCAATTCACATTAGGACCATTGCAACCTCAGCCAAGATCCATCAATGAAAGAGGTTCTTCTGAATGTACTTAAACAAATGTAAGCATTACGCCAAAGCTGTGAATAAGCTTGTTAAGGAGAGCAAAACATCCAAGAGGCCGGGTCAGCTTCAGTAATATGTTGGTGCTCTGGTGTATACACAAGAGGGAGGTGTACACCACTATATGAAAGAAATTTCTTTGGCGCATTTTTGTTGTTTTAAAAAAAACATCAAACCCAGACTGTTCGCTAATGCAACAATGGTCGTGTTCAAAGTCTTACACAAAAGTTGCCCAAGTTGATCAAGCATGGCGTTCTGGCTTGGGAACGGAACACAATGAAGGGACGAACAGAAGGAAAGGAGGACGAACAGAAGTATGAAAAGGCACAACTATCACGCATCTATAAATTACATTTTATAGGAAAATGTTGATCTATTTAGAAGTGACGGACGGACATGCGGACAGACACAAGGACTGACGGACTGACATGCAGTAGGCTAACTAATATTCATTCAAATATCCCCCTTCCACTTCATGCTGGCGGATAAAAAGCAGGCTCCACAGTGGATGACCACAGCTATTCAGAAGAGTTTGAGGGAAAAGAACATTCTTCATAGGAAGTACATAAATGATAGTAGTGAGAATAATAAGGCTAAACATTGTAAAATGCATGCTAAGGTTAAAAAAGAGCTGAGGAAAGTGAAAAAAACCTTTTGAAAGGCAATTGGCAAAAGATGCTACATCTAATCTATGCATAATATTTTTCAGTATGGTAGTAGAAAACGAAAAGTTAAACAAGAGGTTAAGTGTATCAAGAATAAAGATGTATAATTTCTGTATGATAGTAAGGATATTACTGATGCTTTAAATCGTCACTTCGTTGAGAGTTTTACCCGGGACAAGTTTTCTAATTCCCCAGAAAGCATTTCCAATGCTCAGAATTTTTTAATCGAAATTAAAATTTGGGATAAAAAAGTATTTGTCACAATCCTTGTGTGAATTCTGTGTGTGTCTCCTCCCATCCAGCAGCTTGCATGTCTTTTAGATATATTGTCTCTTTTGATTGGTTGGACATCCTGTGTGCCTCCCCCGCCAGGTGTGATGCATTTCTGTTCCCCGGTCCCTTATATGGCGTATATGGGGTATATAACCCATTTTTTTGAGTGTGCAAGTTGCTGTATTGCCACTCGTCATATGCCCTTAAGCATCCAGTTAGTTTCTCCCTAGTTAGAAAATATCACCTTCTAAAATTATTCATAATCTTTAATGATACTTAAATATGGAAGTATTCTTCTTTGTCTGATTAATAGGAACAAGCGCCCAAGCCTTTCTCTCAGTCTCCAGGATTGGGACCACATTCCTGTCAATCAGCCCTCTGTCTGTTCCTCGGCCCAGTTTATTAGGAACACCTCTAAAGCTGTTCGTGATCATTAGGATTGGGACTGCGTTCCTGCTAAACTCTCAGGTCCTGCCATCTGACAGTTCTGCTCTGGCTAGAGTGATCCATCTGGCCACTGCCCCGGGATGACACTGGCCTAGACTGAAGCCCGCTACTATCTGACTTGGTCCATTTTGCTCTGAGCTCCGTTCCTCGCAGTCATTAACATATTACTATCAATAAACCCTATTATTGGATTGTACTCTGTCTCTGCATCTGGTGCCTTGTCTGGATTATAACATTACTAGACAAAATACATAAATTAAAGACAAATCAGGTGGCAGGTCCTGATGGCATACACCCAAGGGTACTCAAGGAGGTAGGAAAGATCATCTCCAAACCACTGACATATTTCTTGGCAGTCTTCAGAAACTGGAGAAATGCCAAATAATTGGAAGCAAGGCAATGTAATAACAATTTCTAAGGAAGGGGATTAGAGTGAGCCAGGAAACTACAGGCTTGTCAGTTAAACTTGCATTGCATGTAAAAGTACTGGAATCTATCATTAAAGTTGGAATTATTGCTGCAAAGTAAGAACGTCCTGAGGGACAGCCGACTTGGTTTTTGTGAAGGAAGGTCATGCCTGACTAACCTTTTGGAATTCTTTGAAAAGGCCACCGAGACTTATGACTAAAGCTCGGCTTATGATATTACATACTTGGATTTTCTGGGAGGACTTGATGAGGTTTATCACATCAAAGACTATTTATTAAAATAAGAACCGTAGTAATTATCGGAGGCAGTTTGGAATGGATTTGGAACTGCTTACAGGATAGAACACAAACAGTAGTGGCCAGAGAGATCTCATCTGAGCTCATTACAGTGGGAAGTGTAGTCCCACAGGGATCAGCGCAGGGACCCCTGCTTTTCCTAATCTCTTTTCATGACATGACAGTAATATTGAAAGCAAATTGGTTCAACTTGCTGAAGATACTGAAATGGGAGGTTTCGCTAACAGTTTTCAATCTGCTAAGGTGATTCAGGATGGTCTGGATAGAAACCAGAAGTGGACAGAAACATGGAAAATACAATTCAATATAGGTTAATTAGGGAAATAAAATCAGTAGACGTGATTACTTGATAGAAGGTCCAAAATAGGAATGTACTCCACTTGAAAAGGATTTGGGAGTAATTGTCGACCAAACTGCATAGTAGCAGTTAAAACGGCCAACAGCATCCGGGGATATACTGTTATTAGAATAAATTTTCGCCCCTTCCCGATTTCCTCTAGATTTGCCTATTTGTCATATTTAAATGTTTCAGATTGTCCAATTAAGTTTAAAATAAAACAAAGATATGCATAAACACAAAATGCAGCTTTTAAATGATCATTTAATTTATTGAAGGTGAAATGTTAGTCAAAACCAGTCTGACCCATGAGAAAAAATAATTTCTCTCTCAAGCTAATAAATGGTTGTACTGCAGTCAAACCTTTGCAGTAACTGCAATGGCAGAATTTTCTTTGCGGAATTGTTTGAATTCAGCCACATTGGAGAGTTTTTATGCACGAACAGTCTTTTTACAGTCATGTCCCAGCATCTCAATAAGAATCAATTCAAGACTTTTAATAAGCTGCTCCAAACCATCATTTTGTTGCTTCTGAGCCATTCAGAGGTGGAGTTGCTTGTGTGTTTAAGATCAGTGCCCTGCTCCATAACCCAACTGTGCTTGTGTTGGTGGTCATTAATATTTAATGATAGAAATACAGTTATGACAGTGAAGACCAAAGTCCATAACAGTAAGAGGGGCAGTCCAGCTGGGTTGTTGTTTACTGGAGAGTGCTGGGGGTACGTCAGCGCCCAGACAGTGGCTGTCTCAGAGCAGAAGCCAGGTGATGAATCCCCTCTCCAGGGCAGGACCACTTGACAGCAAGACAGAGGAATTTAGCAGGAATGCGGTCCCAATTCTAGAGTTCAGTGAAGGCTTGGGAAGTGTTCCTAATAAACTGGCGAAAAAGAACACACTTGGACAGATGATTAACAGGAACGCGGTCCCAACCCTGGGGACCGATATCAAGGCTGATAAGATGTTGAAGAATGATTACTTCTTTTTTCTGTCATTGAGTTACCAATAAATACATGAAAGAAGAGCTTTGCTCAATACTAGAAGATATACTGACTGGTAGACCTTAGAGGGATGCAAAAAAAGCATTTTTTTACACAAAAGTTACATATACACTACCTACACACACAAGAAGTGGGGCACACAATAAGTTACACCTGGGTGAGGGGGAAAACACTGGACAATGAATCAATTAAAGGGGTCAATATCGCTGGACACTCAGGTTGCTAGAAAGGGGGAGGAGTCAATTAAAAAGACACCAGGGATGTGACACTAAATGTAACTATACCTTCAATATTCATTGCTTTACTCAGTTCCTGCAGCCCTGGCAGAAAATTACCAGTTACTCCTTGCGACTGGAGAAAAATAGGAATAGACACAGAGAACAGTCTATATGAAAATCTTCAGACGCAGCACATGTGGAAAATCTGGCCCCACTTTAACACTCTGATCAGAGTACAACAGATTTACATAATGGTGCCAGAATTTTTTGATATATTCCCTTGCACCCCCTACTCTTGGGTATGACCTGAGCAGTGACAAAAGTCTTGGTTATTTCCCAGCATAATTTGAGGTTCACCACTTCGCCAAAAGCTGTATGAACAAATAGTCAAACAGATTCAATACAACTTTTCTCAGTGTGTGATTGCATGGAATTTATGGATTTCAGTCCGCAATATAGTGGAAACATTCTGAGAATCTTGAGAAACCTGAGTAATCTCTATGGATAAAAGATAGGCCGTATTCCAATATTTGACACGTTACCTTTGAGCCCTCAGTCAGCACTGCATTAAAAACCGAAATTCTTCAAAGATTCACATGGGCTCGTAAATTCCTTGGAGGACCTTGTTTCAGAGCACTTAGTACAGAGTGGCATCACTGCATGCAAGTTAAGATTCTACTAGCCAAAAATGAAGCCATAAATCAACACCATAGAGAAGCAGCGCCAACTTCTCAAGTCTCTAGCTCATAGGGAATGGACTGAGGCGAAGCGGAAAGGAGGGCTGTGGTCTGATCCATCGTTCAAATTTTTTCCGGAAATAATGGAGGTTGTGTTCTTAAAGCTAAGAAGAAGAACCTTCTGACAGCAGCAAACTCTAAGCCAGCATCTGACATGGTCTGGGGCTGAATTAGTGCTCTGGGGATTGGAAACTTGCGCAGCTACCTGCAGATTTTGGAACAATATAATCTGCCGTCCAGATGTCGTCTTTTTCAGGGCTGCCCGTTTGTTCCAGCAGGATAACGCTAAGCCACACTAGATGTAGAGTATGGGTACTGCACTGGCCTGCCTGCGACATAGTCAGTTTTCCTCCCATTAAAAATGTGTGGCGGATTATGAAGTGCAAAATATGACAACGGAGACCTGGGATGGCTGAAAAAATTAAGTCCTCTATCTAACGCTATCATTCCAGTACCCTTTCCGTGGAGATCCTTCCCAGGATGCGTGGCTGTTAAGGAATCCATTAAAGGCATGGCTGATTGCACGAAATACCATCCCTATAACAATAACAGTCCTATAACAGTGAATTACCATTCCATCAATAACAAAAACTTTAATAGACAGAAAGTTTGGAATGCTGAAAACGTGCTTCAGATGTTTGGAAAAGTCAGGCGGAACATTACAATATAAATATGGACACATTACAGGACTTAAGAAGGCATGATGCTGAACTTCATATGCCAATGCCAGAGAACCAGCAGAGGAGAGATCCTCAGATTGAACTGCATCATCCGTAGCCTGGTAAGCAAACTGAACAGTCTGATTGAACAAAGTCCACAACTTTGAGCAGGAAATATTTCATTAATTTGGACATTTTTAAGTCACATTGCACAGATGATTTTCAAATACCACCCTGGAGATTCACTGTTTATGATTTTTTTTTTTTTTTTTTTTACACCTTGATGTGATAAAAGCAAATTTTGAAAAATATCTTTAAAAAATTCTTTAACATTTTTGGAGAGTACGGTGTTTGGGTTTCTATATTTTCAGTAATGGACTGCTAGCGTGCTTTCACTTCACGCACAAGCAGATGCGATTCCTCGGCAAAGTCTTCTCTCCTACTACTTGGCAAATCTATCATAATAATAGCAATCCTCCATGGTGCAAATGCACCTGGCTTTTAAAGGGAATGGAAGATGCTACGTTGGTTAATTTCATGTTACACCGAAAACACACCACTGATTAATTAAAAGGATATCTTACTGATTTTCAACTGGCTTTGTATAATTACGATACAGTTATTATATGGAAATGAACAATGTTTAACTTTCCTCACTGTTGCCGACACCACTGAGAATTCCCTGCTCATTTGCCGTAAGATTTCTGGCTGTTGATCAAACTACAGATTGCACTTCTGAATTTTTGATATGCCCACCTCAATGGACCAAGAAACCGGCACCAGTTGTTTTTGAATGTAATGACCCCTGTGCATTGGGTGATGGATACTGGTGTTAGGATTGTAGGTGAGGATCCAGATGTGAAGGAATAGAATATTAATTTTAGCTGAAGCAAAGCTCCAGTAACGACTAAGGTTACAACTCACAAACAAATAATGTTACAAGGGTACAAGAGGGAATAAAGACTGAACTACAGTCTCACAAGTAAACTAATATAACTAGCTGTACTGATAAGGTCCGCAACACGCAACACAGCTAGTGGGCTAACAAGACTTCTCAAAGAACTTCTGGGAGGAGTGGGTGTTTATTTGCAGAACATGAGCTAATTGAATAATGGGTTACAAGTGAATCTAATTAACATACACACGCAAGTGCTGGAGCAGGCCCGTGATTATTTGGGTGAGGCTGAGCGTTGAATGGAATGCAGGCGAGACATGAAAGCTACAGCCAGGAAATACAACCCCAATTCCGAAATAGTTTGGACGAAGTGTAAATTGTGAATAAAATCAAAATGCAATGACTTGCAGATCACATGAGCCAATGTTATTTACAATAGAACATAGATAACATTTCAAATGTTGAAACTGAGACATTTTGCATTTTTTATCCACAAAATGAAAAAGCAATTAATATATAAGAGAATCAGCTGAAGGAACATTTAGCAAGTAATTAAGTTTACTGGCATCAGGTGTGAAACATGATTGGCTATAAAAGGGATGTCTTAGAGAGGCTGAGGCTTTCAGAAGTAAAGATGGCCAGAGGCTCTCCAACCTGTGAAGGCTTGCGTGAAAAAATTGTGGAGTACTTTAAAAACAATGTTTCTCAACGTCATATTGCAAAGGCTTTGAGGGTCTCATGATCAATAGTGCACAACATCATCAAAAGATTCAGAGAAACTGTAAAAATCTCTGTGCATAAAGGACAAGGCCGAAGGCCTTTACTGGATGCCCTTGATCTTCGGGCCCTCGGACGCCACTGCATCACTCACTGGCATGATTCTGTCATTGACATTTCTAAATGGGCCCAGGAATACTTCAAGAAACCACTGTCTGTAAACACAGTCCACCGTGCCATCCACAGATGCCACCTAAAACTCTATCATGCAAAAAGGAAGCCATTGTTGAGCATGCTCCAGAAGCGCCACCATGTTCTGTGGGCCAAGGCTCATTTAAAGTGGACTGTAGCAAAATGGCAAAGTGTCCTGTGGTCAGACGAGTCCAAATTTGACATTCTTGTTGGAAATCATGGGCGTCGTGTCCTCCGGGCTAAAGAGGAAAAAGACCACTCCTCCTATTATCAGCGTTCAGTTCAAAAGCCAGCATCTCTGATGGTATGGGGATGCATTAGTGCATATGGTGTGGGACACTTACACGTTTTAAAAAGCACCATGAATGCTGAAAGGTATATAAAGGTTTTAGAGCAACATATGCTCCCCTCCAGATGACATCTATTCCAGGGAAGGCCTTGTGTATTTCAGCAGGACAATGCAAAACCACATACTGCAGCTATTACTACAGCATGGCTTCTTAGTAGAAGAGTCCGTGTGCTGAATTGGCCTGCCTGCAGTCCTGATCTTGCACTGATTGAGAACATTTGGCGCATAATTAAAAGAAAAGTCCGTCAAAGGAGACCCAAAACCCTCCAGCAGCTGGAAGCCTGTATTTAACAAGATTGGGATCACATTCCAATGGCTAAACTCAAGAAACTTCTCTCCTCAATGCCCAGACGCCTCCACTCTTTGTTAAAAAGAAGAGGGGATGCTACACCATGGTAAACAGGCCCCTGTCCCAACTTTTTTGAGACCTGTAGCAGCCACCAAATTTGAAATGAGCTCATTTTGTGGATAAAATTGTAAAATTTCTCAGTTTCAACATTTGCTATTTTGTCTCTGTTCTATTGTGAATAAAATACTGGCTAGTGTGATTTGAAAGTCATTGCGTTTTGATTTTATTCACAATTTACACTTTGTCCCAACTATTTCGGAATTGAGGTTGTACTCATCAGTTGTTTGAACATCACTTGAGTTTTGGTCAGATTGAAATGTTAGACAAGGCTGAAATCAATGTTACATTTCACCTTTAAAGGTTTACTGAGTCAGGGTTAGATCTAGGACGCGTTCGTGCGGCATTGCCGCATTCAATTTTATTCTGACGCATCTCATTTTCACTGCTTGGGCCTTCGGCCGCATCTAGAATTATCTAGCGGGGTTCCATTAAATTAGTGTTATAATTTAAATAATATTTTATTGTTGTGAATGATTATAAATAGGCCTGAATGAAAACGAACTTCTAAAAAGGAAACGAACTGCAAAAATGATCGATATTTTTCTACTTCCTTATTGTGGGTTGCCTTCGTTTTTGTCGCTCGACCTACTCGAGAACGAGGTCGAGTGAAGGTAGTGCAACGTGGCACATGCTCAGTGACTTCCTGGGCATGCGCAACTTCGCACTACCTGTCACTCGACCTCGTTTTTGAGTAGTATTAAGAGATTTCCTGATTTGATTATACCGTATTGTTCTGAATATAAGGCGATGTTTTTTCCGGGAAATCCCTTAGAAAAAGTGGGGTCGTCTTATTTTTTCGGGGACTAGGCTTTTAACAGTCAAAATCGGCGATTCTCTGTGTATTTTATAGTCCATAGTCAATATACGTTCACAACAATAGATGGCGCCAAACAACAGCCTGCCTTGTTTTATATTGTTTTTTTTATCAATATCTTTTATCAGTATTATCAAATAAAGTTTTCTGATTATTATTCTTTTGTGATTAAAACAAGTTTTTTTTTCATCAAAACCCTCATCTTTCCAAAAATCTGTCTTGAGAAAGGGGGGTCGTCTGATATCCAGGATAAACTTATATTCGAACAATACGGTATTCAATTTTGATGACTCATTTTAATTTCATTATTTGTGATACAGTATGAGTTTACTGATTTACATAATGTTTATTTACATTTTTCATTTACATTTATCTCTTTGTTGACTTTTGTTAATTTTTTATGATTTGTTACCTTATTGATAATTTTTACCTCACTGTTATGTAAGAACTTCAATATGATATTAAATCAATTATTGCATTTGAATTGGTCTTTGTGTGTTTTTGTTAAATCTTGTAATTACTTGTAATTATTGTAATTAATGACAACCACCTCACCATACATGTTAAGCATATCACTTCTCCGAACTGCAAATGCGTACTAAGTTCAACCCATGGTATATGAGAAAGCCCCACATTATTTTGGGTAGGTGGGCCCTTGGGCCCACCTGAAAAAAATCCTAGATCTAACCCTGCTGAGTTGGACTTTTTGGCTGCAGTTTGTAAACACAACATTCAAAATTGGCCCCTCCTCCCCGGCTCAAGGACACCAGAAGTGCTACCCTGCACTGCAGTGCTATTTCCTGCCCTCACACACTGCGCACTGTTATTGGCTGGGGGCTACGTCGATACAGAAATGACCACACACTTCTAGCAGGCCATAAGTGATGATTGAGAGGGAGTAGTTTTGAAGTCTGTAATGTGGGGGAAAAAAAAGCCACTAGATGGCAGTATTGACATTTTTTTTTTGTTAAGCCCAATCTAAAGCTAGGTTTGGGGCATGTCCTGGGCATGCCTCAGAGGGGGCTGGAGAAGAGTATATAAGGAGAAAAATTGAGAGAGTGAAGGGTAGTAGGAGAAATTGCAAGGAGAAATTTTGGAAGGATACATTTGACCAGACCTGTCACTCTTTTCAAGACCTGTGAAGCTTTTTGTGGATTTTTGCCTGTGTTGGAGCATTTTCCTGTCCCAGGACATCGCAGCATAGCAGCCCATCTTAATTACCAAGGGACCGTAAATGTCTCATTTTTTTATATATTTCAATCTTGGTCAGTAGAGTAGATTGTAGATTAGTTCAAAGTGTTTGTTAAATTAAATCTGTTAAAGTTTTAAAATTTTGTCTGTCATCCCTTGCTGTCCGCGACGCCATAACAAATTGGGGCCATAACAAGTCTATACCTTTCTTTTTTGAAAATCGTACTCAATGTACCTTTAAGTAATAGAATTCATTGAAGGACTCCCTGCCGTGCTTCCATTGTAGTGCAGTTAGGTTAGTTACCATTACTTTTATCTGATCTCCAAAACCTTCCAGTTTCTACAATGAAAGAGGAGTACAGAGGTCTGACTATCAATTAACAAGGTAATGCTTGTAACGTACCTCAGACTATCTGAATTCATTTTAGTTTGCTAACATGTTTCATTAACTTCAATGGGTCCGATTTCCACCTGCAGTATAAGTTCAATTTTGGCACATACCATGGAAAAATAAAAACATCCAATTGACTCTTAGTGGCAGGCATCAACAGACACTTCCTCAGACACTTTGCAAGGCTCGGAAGATTAAAACTAATGCATTTTAAGGATGTGTGATAGAGACTTTATAAATGTATGCGCAAATTTTAACAGGGCAAAGCAGGTCAAGTTCATCAAGTTTGATGATAGAAAATTATTGTGTTCCCACCCTGTAATACTGTATTGAATCTTTCAAGCATCACTGAAAGTGTTTTCTTTAATCAATGAAAAAATCATTCAAAACAACCTCATGTGTTTACCTTTGGTCGGCACATGCACAGATCAATGACATAGCAATCAACATTCGCCATTGCCACTAATCGTCATTGCATTTATTGTGTTTATTAAAAACTGCGCTGGCAGTTCTATGCTGGATCTAAAGCCCACCAAGTGAGTACACTATACTGGTTGAGCACATCGGCAAATATCGATGACCAAAGCGCAAAACCTCCTATCTGCAGAATTTTTCTGATTGGCGGATTTCACTTTGGATGATGAGAACAAGGAAGGCTGCTTACCCAAAGTGAAATCCGCCAATCAGAAAAATTCTGCAAATAGGAGGTTTTGCGCTTTGGTCATCAAAATGTGGGATCTCATGAAAATGTAAATTTTGAATGTCAGCAGAAAGCATTAATCTCTCCTATAGTTTTTCAGTAGATGCCTCACCCAACTAGGTTCGTGCAAATCATCCATAATATGTTACTTTTCTAATAAGGTCTTTGTTCTTTGGAAGTTGTGGATAACTCTGTCACTTGCAGGTCGAAGAATAATATGTGATCCTTGGTTGCAGACAGGTCTGTCTTTGGTTGGATGTTATAAGATGAAGTGGTATTCTTCTGCCTTACATTTGGGCCAGGCAGGCATAATTGATTCCATAAACTTACAACAACACAGTGTAATGAAAAAGCCGTGCAGTAAAGGCAGGTTATGTAACTACCCCTGGATGGAATTAGGCTACATATGGGAATAGGCAACATATTTCCAGCACAAGAAGAATAAACACGTCAACCAATGAGAATGTGTGAACAATATTGGTGGAGTATGGCATCACAAAACTTGGTTGGAATAAATATTGAGATCAATCGTCGAATGGATAGTAAAATACAAAGAAACTACCCAACACTCTTATTTAACCATTAGTTTATCAAGCACATAGGAGATTACAAACACTTTCATAATCTATGGAGATATGACGTCACAATCAATCTTCTCTTCTACTTTATCATTATGCCACTGCTGATATTGGGGTGGGTAGGTAATATTGAGGCACTATGCATTTCTGCTAAATAATTCAGCAACTTTAGCAATCTTCTTATACTTTCCAAATGACTGAGTAAATGTCGTATCAACATGGTGGCGTGTAAACTGTTCATGGTCACGACTCCCGAGTAACATTAATAATTAGATTTTCAAGTCTAAGTCCGGTGTAAGAATATCTGCTTGCTGTACACACCTGAAAACATGTCCCGTGACTACGATATGATAAAGCGTCGCGTGTAAACTTGCGCTCTGCACCCATAATTCACAGAGCATGCCCCACCCCGCAGAAACATCACTCTTTACCTAAAAACAGGAAGCAAGGGAACGTACTCACTTACTCAAACCAGAAACAGCGAAATAGACGAAAATCGGACAAAATTCTCGACAGGTGGTGAGGGATTTTCATCTCCACTCATATTACCCGAGGTCCAATAAAAGGAAGGAGACGCTGGCACATCGCTTTTTCATTCAGTGGTGGATGCAGTTGATTGAACCTAAAAGGAGAAGGTATGTATAAATATCACGGCAAATTATTGTTTACTGGAGCAGGTTGCAGCCACTGTTTGGTGAGAGGATGTAGTGCAAACGTTCTCGGTCCTAGTTGGCAGTTACGTAAATTACCGATCATTATATGATTGGCATGTAAACATGAAACGCGCGTCATTGTGGTCCCGCGGATTAGGTTGGTTCTGCCGCTCCAAATATGCGTAGTATGCAGCGTTTGGCTTGACATAGCAAGCGAGTCCTTGGTGGAGAATGCCAACAGAAGTGCACGTCGTGTTACAGTAACATCAAAACCTCAGGCACTCAAGCTTTTCGTGCTCGTAGCTTGGGATGGGGTTGGGAGTACACTATAAAGCCTGCATATAGTCTGCATCTGGTTCTGGTACCTCGAAATTAAACCGCGCCTCACGCAGAATTAGGTTTGATAATGTTACAGCTTCGTTAATGTATCCGCTGAATATCCTCACAGGAACGCTCTTGACCCATGGGAAACGACTGCGAAGATACGATAAGATATGGATTGAAATTGTTTCAGTGAGTGCACATACAGTAAATCGACATCGAAGATGTATAAGAAAAAATGTTAGTATAATCGACATTGCTGCTTCCGGTTTCTCCTAGAGGACCGTGTTTATGTTCTTTGCTCTTTTCAAATGTGGAGGGCACAGGAGTGTTTATTCTATTTCATTTTGCCAAGTTATTCACTCGTAGGCTGTATCGGAATGCACGTTGCGTAGACTGAGTCAGAGCAAATATCGAGTAAAAATTAAAATCTTATCTTTAACGTTTCACCGGCACGTGCGTTATTTTCTGAAGTAGCTGTATAGATAGCGGTTTAATACTTTAATTGAGTCTGACTTAAATCATCTCCGTGCAATACGAACCATTTGAGAAGTAGGCCGACATGGTTTAAGTATTTCTTAATTGATCGGGGCATGACTGAACACTTTTAGCCATTTGCTTAATTTGAAGATACCTGCGCTTCATTTGATTTAGTATGTTTCATTTACTGACACAATACATACCTATGCAAGTATCAAGTAATGGATTTTATTGCAATTATAGTTCAACCCAACAGAAGTGGATAAATGCAACTGTTAAAACTTGCTCTAGCTTTGAGGCAAGTTGTTACAGCTTTTGGGCAGATTGTAACAGGTTTCAATATGTCAAAAAGCTGACTAATATTTGCTTGCTTTTAAAGGGCAAGCACCGCATAATCTGACCCCTCAAAGATATTCCAGTAATTGTTTTATGATCACAGTTTTCAATCAACAAAACTGAGCTTATAATTATCATGGCTTAAATTTAAACATGTTGATCACTTTTGACTGAAATGCCTTAAGTCAAATTGGAAAACTGCTACTTTTGTTTGTAACATCATTTGTGGGATAGAGGCAGTTCTGTTTTTATAATTTTTGGTTGCAAATTTGACTGCAATGAACAACAAGTATTGGAAGATTTGATTTCCAACACAATTCCACGTAGCCGTCCAGTACTAAGGATATCAGACAAATGAACTGTGTGCTAACTCTTTCAGTTTACTCAATGGCTCTATAAAGGGCAGAGTGTAGTTGGAACAAAACCTGACCATGCTGTATGTGTAAGCGTACATTTACCACTGAAGCAATCTAGCTGACCAGCTTGACATTTAGGAGAGTTGGCCATTTACATTTTAAAACAAGCTAAGACTAATGGCTAGATATGTTTTAAAGTCATGTGCATCTCACTGCAATGTTCTCTCGTACTATAACTGAACCAGCTGCAGCAAGAGAATTTGTGCATGTAACTAATCTTGTACAGTATTTTTACTGTGATAGCCATCTTTTACTTATGACACGCCAGTATACACCGATGAGTGAGAACATTAAAATCATTCACAGGTAAGGCAAAGGACATCAAATATTGTGGATCAATAGCACCTAAAAAGGTTTTCAGGCAGGTGTTAAATGGTAAGCAAACTGTTGGTTCTCGTATTCGACATGTTGGATGTGCGAAAAATGGGACCTTGGCAACTTTGACGAGGGCCTAATCATTATGGCCAGAGGAGTGCGTCAGTGGATGTCCAAAGTGACCGAGCTCATGCTGTGCTCCCAGTCAGCTGTGGTGAGCACATACTAACAGTAGTCCAAGGAGGGACAAACCATGAACTGGCAATAGGGTGTTCGGCGCCCAAGGCTTTTGATGCACAAGGCCAACAAAGGCAATCCTTTCTTGTATAAATCAACTGAAAGAGTAAAGTGGCACAAGATGGAGAAAATTTTAATAATACTTCTGTGAGGAATGTATCACAATACGCAGTGCTTTGCACCCTGCTGCGCATAGCGCTTTGTAGCTGCAGATCAGTTGGAGTGCCCATTCTAGCCCTGGTGCACTGCCAAAACTGCCAACAATGGAAAAAATCAGTGTCAGAATTGGACATTGGTGCAAATAAAGAAAGTTATCTGGTCCAGCGAGTCTCATT
Source organism: Gymnothorax javanicus (assembly GCA_029692085.1). NCBI lineage: Eukaryota > Metazoa > Chordata > Actinopteri > Anguilliformes > Muraenidae > Gymnothorax > Gymnothorax javanicus. The sequence continues at coordinate 177,853,428 of CM056193.1, read as the reverse complement.
TTCTTATACATCATGTGTATGGGTACATGAGCACCATCTACCTGGGGAAGAGATGGCTCCCAGATGCACAGTTTGAAGAAGAAAAACAAGCGGAGGGAGTGTTATCCCCTGAGAAATGTTCTGCTAGGAAACCCTGAGTCCAAGAATTCATGTAGACGACAAGTTGACGGAGGTTTTTTTGTCGCATGAAGGGGGACTTCTGCAGTATTGGGCAGGTGGTTTCAATGTTGTGGCAGATTGATGTATTTTTATTAGAAGAAGGCTAATGTTAACCTGGCATTAACATAGAACATGATGTTGCTATTTGTTCATAAAATTGCTGAAAATGGGAGGTGGGGCTGAAAGGGTAAATGTTTACTTTTTTAGGCCTTTGGTTGATGTATTTGGTTTTGTAGATTTACTGGGGTGTTTATCCTAAGAAAAATATAAATTACGTACATTTTTCATCTTGGGACACCATGTAAAAATGGTCTTTATTTTGCCTAATCATGTGTAGCATTATTATGTGGTGAAATGGCTCAAAAGGGATTGAGAAGTGCAAGTCCTTGCTATTGCTAAATAGTGGCATATAGGGACACAAGAAACACACAGAATTTGCATTGAGTGAGCTGATACATTTACAATTTACAGGGTCATGTCCAATCATTGCATTACAGTGTGCCCCACTGTGTAATACTTTGCTTTCCTCCAAAAATCACAATTCCCGCTTGCTTGTCTCAGAATTGTCATCTATAATCTTAAAAACATTATGTGCACTATAGGCCAAAATACTGTGAACGCCCCGTGTTTTTCCGAATTTGGGTGGTTTCTGTCATCTTTAAGTTAATTTTGAGCTACAATGGCGCACAAAATGCCCAAGGGACTCTTGTATTGACTAAAAATGTTGCTTGCTAACAGCTGGACATCTTGAAATTCAGCTTGAGTTGCTGTGGGGTGAACTTTACTGGGCAGTCAGAGAGGTGTGCCCTGATCAAGTTCAAAAGAGCTCATGAAGGAACTCTTGAAAGCTCGGAATGAATTACCAGGAAGTTCTCTCCTTAAGCTGCTGGAAAGAATGCCTAGGATATGTCAGGCTGTAATCAAGGCTAAGGGAGGGTACTTAGTTTTCTGTTTCTATGTTATTCTGTTTTTTGTTGACCCTGAAAATATACTTTAGCCTAAGAAATACCAGTCAGATTCTGAAAAATGCAGGGTCTTTGTAATATTTTGGCCTGTAGTGTATAGTTGGTGTCTCTGGCATTCTCACATTATGAATTGTCCCAAAAATTCTTTCGTGAAAAAAGTTACCTGAATGGTGCTGAAATGCTTTTTCAGCCATAAGTCTTGAGGATGTTTTCAGATCAGCCAGCCACTTGCACATAAGTGCGCTGCTATGGTACGTAAGCGAAAACCTCTATCATTCTTGCTCAGTGCATCAACACAGAATTCCCACATCACCTTGATCGTGACGTTTGTGAAGTGTGCTCATCTACAATGACATGGGAAATATTGCTTTTTCAGTGTAAATTTATTAAGAATGACACCTTGGTGAAAGTAATATCCAAAATGCCTATAATTGCGAATCAGTCAATACATCTCACTGGGGATATAGTGACGAGAAATAATGTAAAATGAATAATTGTTTAATTTATCATTTAAAAACTGCTCTGTCCCCCCAAATACTAGATACTAAACAAAACATCTTAAAATACATTTTGGGGGTGGATTTTTATGATTTACTTTTCTACAAACTCTTTTCCACTGATCTATTTTATTGCTTAATCATTGCAAGAACGACTAAAATGTAAAGCGATTCCAAACTTTTTAACAGTAGTGTATGAAGTTGGCTTCATATAACCTGGTCACCTTATTCTTTCAGTATTCCCATGGTACACCTTTCCTTGACTGTAGTTGTCTTTGGTTGCATGTGCTTCAGGGAATATTTCCTACATAAAACCTCTTGAGGCATAATGCTGCCAAAAATGGCCAACAATTAAAACCTCAAGGTTTTGTGTATTATTTGGGGAAAAAAATCCTGAGAATGCTGGGAAAAGTATTGTTAAAGTCTTTGAAGAGTGTGCCGCAACCATACCAGTCATACACAGGGTCATAGCTGGGCTGCCTTCCTACAGTCACGTTCAGCGAATGGTGGATAGCTCTCTTATCAGTTAAGAATTTTCCGATTGCACAACACACTGAACGCTCCACGTGTGACTAAAGGGGAGAGGCTAGGGACAAGGTGAATGGGGTAATTTTTTTTTTACACCATTTTTGCTGGCAGCATACTCGGAGTTGACAATATTACCTAGTTTAAGAAACGTATTGTTCTTGGTGTCCGAGTGATGAGCTGCCAGTATTATTTAAAAAAGACTTATTAGAATATTTATTTTTTCGTTAGAATTCTTGCAGGTCGAGGGTTTGTTTGTTGCCCGGTCTAATTATTGTTATTATTATTATTATTATTAGTATTTTTTTTTTTTTTGTAAATCATTATTTCTATTAGGAATTCATTGCTGTGTGACTGTTGGGATTTTTTGGGTGGTATTTTTTGCCGCCTTTTTCAATTGTGCATTAGGGTCATTCCACCTCAATTCAACAGATTTACAGAACATTTTCTGCTCGACCATCTCAGATTTGCTTCAGATTTTTACCAGATGAAGAACAACCATAATAACTAACTCATGCAAAATATTAGACTTATATATCAAATATATACCGAGAAAAAAATTTGTGAACATGGTACCCCCCTCACCGTTTTCGGTGCATTTTGCAATCGTCTTAAATCTACAGCAAAGTTCATACTGCATTATCTCAAAAAGTTTTCTAGATAGAGTCATGAAATTTTCAGGGCAGAAAGCCTGCTATCTATAGATGTCATTTGTCTTATTTGAAGGGAATAGCCTTGGTTTTGACCATGGTGTGACATTGTGAAATTTGGAAAAAAAAATTTAGCACTTTCACGAACTCCTATATTCACTGGCCCATCAAACACAAACTAAACATGGCAAGTGTCAAATAACTAGAGGTTCTTTTACATAAGTCTATATTGTTTTGATATTAACATAACTGGTTGTGTAGCATGCATATTTCTTGCATTTTTAAAAAAAAATAAATCATAAAATATTATTTTTCATTAAATTTCATCTTCCAATTGCTCAGGTATGACAGGCTGTACCAATCAACAAAACATATTTCCTGGAAGGGCATCTTATATGCATACTGCATGTGAAATTTCAAGATGGTTCTAGGACTCCAACCCGGCAAAATATTTTTTTGAAAAATAGACATATCGTCGCAATTTACGTCATCGCCAGCATAGGTTTAAACACTGTCACACATTTACCATAACTCAAAGAATTTTATTTATTTGAAAAACACAATCTAATGGATGAATCAAAATTGCTTCCAACAGTGAACAGATATGAAAAATCCCTATTTTAATGTTTTTCAGTTTGTTCTCTCTCAAGATAGTTCCAGGACTCCAACAAGGAAAAGTATATTTTTGAAGTACATGTATTTGTGCATTTTCACTACTTCCATTTTTATCCCAGCTATTGTTTCATCATACATGTACATGTCATGACATATCTCAATTTCCTGATCTCATGATAGTGTCCTGTCCAAGAAACATGTGGCAGCTGGCTGGTGATGTCAGGGAATAAGCCCACTGAAATCCCAACACTTCTTGGAAAATGCTTGGCTGGCATATTAGATCAGCCTCCACCATGACCAGGTCAGATTTCGCTGACATCATCAGATCATCATCAGGTATAAATAAGACCCACTCGTGAGATATCATTCAGATCTGTCTTGGAACGGGTGAAAGAATGAAGCAATCACAGGAAGTGTTCTCTGATCCAACACCAACTCTAAAGCTACAGGACATGATACCTGGAAAATACATCAGTTGCATGTATGACCGAGAGTGGTGGATAGGCAATATCAAAAAGCGTTGACCATGAGGAAAATGATGTTCAAGTTTCGTTCATGCATCCACATGGTCCAAACAAAAGCTTCTTCTGGCCTCCAGAAAAGATGATGTTTGCTGGGTTCGCTGAGCCATGTCCTTGAAATCATCGATTCACCTGTTACAACAACTGGGAGGCGATACACAGTTCCACAGGAAACACAAAAACGTTGCACAGAACAACTGAAAAACATTCAATAAGGTTTCATCATGTCTGTTTATAGTTGGAAACAATGTTGATTAATTCATTAGATTGTGTTTTTCAAATAAATAAAATTCTTTGAGTTATGGTAAATGTGTGACAGTGTTCAAACCTATACTGGCGATGACGTAAATTGCGACGATATGTCTATTTTTCAAAAAAATATTTTGCCTGGTTGGAGTCCTAGAACCATCTTGAAATTTCACATGCAGTATGCATATAAGATGCCCTTCCAGGAAATATGTTTTGTTGATTGGTACAGCCTGTCATACCTGAGCAATTGGAAGATGAAATTTAATGAAAAATAATATTTTGCGATTTATTTTTAAAAAAAATGCAAGAAATATGCATGCTACACAACCAGTTATGTTAATATCAAAACAATATAAACTTATGTAAAAGAACCTCTAGTTATTTGACACTTGCCATGTTTAGTTTGTGTTTGATGGGCCAGTGAATATAGGAGTTCGTGAAAGTGCTAAATTTTTTTTCCAAATTTCACAATGTCACACCATGGTCAAAACCAAGGCTATTCCCTTCAAATAAGGCAAATGACATCTATAGATAGCAGGCTTTCTGCCCTGAAAATTTCATGACTCTATCTAGAAAACTTTTTGAGATAATGCAGTATGAACTTTGCTGTAGATTTAAGATGATCGCAAAATGCACCGAAAACGGTGAGGGGGGTATCATGTTCACAAATTTTTTTCTCGGTATATATTTGATATATAAGTCTAATATTTTGCATGAGTTAGTTATTATGGTTGTTCTTCATCTGATAAAAATTTGAAGCAAATCTGAGATGGTCGAGCAGAACCCACTTGTTGAATTGAAGTGGATTGACCCATTATGTCCTTTAGTCTCTTGATGATTTACTTTAGTGTTGATTCTTCATAACCTGCAGGAGACATCTTGGACTTGTCAGGTGGTGACAGGATAGATTATAGTATGTGGTTTCTGCCATTGCACAGCAAGTCTGAGATCTGTGCAGATAGTGCTCAGTAGGTGGGCACCGGCAATTTATTCACCAAGAAACTGAACTTCCGTTCATGCCTGCAACCCTCCTGCTTTCATTTATTTCCTGTAGATGATGATTGGTGGTCTGTTCTATTGAATTTCCTATAATTGTGTTAGGGAGGCACAGAAGTTGTCCCCCTGATTAGATTTTCGAGAAGATTTGAGACTTCTGTTGAGAAGTTAAGTAGATGGCCCAGGCAAACGATAAACACATTGGATAATATTTGTAGTTTGTTTTGGCTGTAAAACACGGTATTTTGTTCATAACACAAGATGATGTTGTCCAAAACATGGGTATATTATCAGTACCTCTCTGATGGTCACCGATGAGTGGTAATTCTATGGAAAAGGATTCAGTTCTTTTTAAAAGAAAGAAAATAAAGGCCTCCTGCTTCGACAGAAATATTAATAACAATTTTTAAAGAATGTGAAATATTTCACACCAAACTCAGCTGACTAATCCAGCAGAGCTGGGCCTCAGTTATAAACATTTTATTTGTTCTGTTAACATTCTGCTTACTGTAATGGCTGCGAATTATGACGAAAATAAAATGTGACCATTAAATTGTGGGACCAGCTCTTGGCTTTTAACAATTTACACCGAAGCGAAACTGTTGTGGCTAGTTCTGATTTTGCTGCCAACTCCTCACATTTTGTTGACAAAATGCCTTCTCTAGTTTAGGATGAGCACCAAGCACTTGCCATTGTGCGAGCCTCCCTTTTTCACCTAACACGCATAAGATTGCATTTTCTGCAAGTTCAATTTTGGTCTCATCAGACCACAGCACAAATTCCAACCATAGTTCCAATAACACTCGAAAAAGTTCCGGTGTTGAAATTTGTGGGTTGCACCCTGTAACAGCTTCATTCATGCAACCCTTGGAAACAATTTTTTGCTGTTTAGGTGGCATTGACAAGTTGACTGAGCAACCTGTTGGTCCCCAGGAAGTACACTCAACTACAGCTGTGGTGCTGTGTTCCTTAGGTTTTATTCTTCCACTTTAACTGCACTCCTCACTGCACAAATTTTAATCGTAGTCCTCCACTTGCGTCCTCCTCCTGGCAAATTTACTGTTTTCCCAGGTTTTGGTTGCTGTTTGATTCTTGTTCAGACTGCCTTGTGGTATTTGGCACTGTTGATATGTCTTAGTGTCAGGTCAGGCTATGTCTGCTACTGGTACCATGTAACCCAGTACAACCTGCCGCATGGACGGGTAGTCGGCGTCTAAACCGGGTCCCCCACCAGCTTTTATAGCTGGTGAGGAGGGTGGCATGCCACACAGCAGGATTAAAAACAAGACCTGCTAAAGGGCGGATGTCCTCCTAGTGAGCCAACGGCCAGCATGCACTTACCAGGGCAGATGGAGCCCGATAGCCTTGTAAAGCCATCCATCTAGGACAAGGACAAGTCTGATATAACACCCAATCCCCTGCCTTGCGGGAGGAAAAAGGCTACGGGAGTAAACCCAGAGAGAAAATCGGGATCGGAGCACCCTAAGGCGGTTAGTCGTCAACGTGTGTATCATCCGGCAGCTCCTGCAGCCAATCCAGCTCCTTGTGTAATGCGCTGCATTCCCCTGGAACCCGTTGGTGCGGCCGAGAGGGAGACCCGGTTGCCTGGGCAGCGCAAGGTCTCCATATATATTCGCCCAGGCCTGCGCTCTGGAGAGGACACTCCAATCTCGCTTTACAGCGAGAGCACAACACGGAGGACAGCAGTCACGAGTTATAAGTCCACGCTCGATTGGCGTAGAGTTGGACGCTACGGGTTGTCCTCGACGGTGGGAGGGGTCAGAGTATCCCACTGGTCAGCTACCGCCCGCCTTAAGCTGGGCAGCCCCCAGCCAGTAAGGTGCTGACTCGCCACGATCAGCCTGCTTCAGTGGGTGCCTGGAGCTCAAAGTTTATCAGCTTGACAAGTTAATCGTTAAACTATGCACCAGGCACATATAAGAAGGAAACAAAGACTCCAACTCTTCAAATAGCAAGTTGGAATGTAGAACTATGCGAACTGGACCGTCGGATGACCTACAAGCAGTGGATGACACCCGCAAAACGGCTGTCATAGATCGTGAACTGCAAAGATTAAACATTGACATTGCAGCCCTGCAAGAGACGCGTCTTCCAGAGAGTGGATCCCTGAAAGAAGAAAGCTACACCTTCTTCTGGCAGGGGAAGAGCAGCGTGGAAGTCAGGGAGCATGGGGTTGGATTTGCTTTGAAAAACACATTACTATGCATGATCAATCCTCCAACAAAGGGCACAGCGCGGATCATCGCACTCCAATTGTCAACAGCAGAAGGCTCCGTTCGTCTCGTCTGTGTGTACGCCCCAACGCTACAGTCTCCAACAGAAGTAAAGGACCAGTTCTACAAATCCTTGGATACTGTTGTCAGCATGGTCCCATCGTCAGAACACATCCTCCTCCTGGGTGACTTTAACGCAAGGGTCGGTGCAGACCGAGAGGCATGGCCAAACGTTTTGGGCTTGCTTCAGGACGTCGCCCAGTAGGCCGTCCAGCACTCCGCTTCAAGGACGTCTGTAAGCGTGATTTCGTGATTTAAAGCTTACAGGTACCGACACGGGCAACTGGGAGGCGCTTGCTGCAGATCGCGACGGCTGGCGTCACGCCGTCAGTAGTGGTATCAAGGTTGGTGAGAAGATGAGGAACTTGCGCTTGGAGGAGAAGAGAGTACAGAGGAAAATGAGACAGCAGCTTGCCATCCCTCAGTCAGAATATGTGTGCAACCGCTGTGGCAAAGACTGCCATGCTAGAATCGGACTTCTGAGCCATTCGAAACGCTGCTCTCAGCTCGTGCAACATGACTGAGTTAGACTTTCAGGGCGCTTACCATTGTCTCTCGAGACAGAAGGATGCTTAACAATGTCTTCTCAAATTATTTGTGTTGGCAAACAGTCCTTTGTCTTGAGGTGAAAGCTCTTAGTTTTTTTTCCCCATGTTGATGGGTGACATTGCGATTTCAAATGCGTATTCAGTCATGTAATATTTATGTGCTTTAAGTGCAGTAACCTAATGTTCGTGATGTGGTGAAATGAGCAAATGGTAACAGGCAGCGATACAGATTTTTATGACTCAGCAAATATGTAAATAAAATCTGATTCCATCTTAGGCCTCTCAGGTGTGCTAATATTTTTTGCAGGGCACAAAAAGCATATAGTTTGCCAGATTTTTAAGTTAAATATTTGAGTTATTTTAATTGTTCTTATGTGGTCATTTTTGCTCATGTTAGGTTCCCACTATCACGATTCGCAGCACAATTGAAATCGTGGTCTTAATCATGGAGTAATCGCGGTGATCCTATCAGATCTGATCAGATCTTGAGGTCAGTCGTGGCAATCGTGTTAATCATAGAAAAGTTTTGGATGGTTCAAAAATTTCCTACGATCAGCACGATTAATTGTCAGTCATGATCATGGCATCCGGTGTGAAAGCAGCTTCAGAGAAGTTCCACTATCAGCTACGAATGGCCAATCGTGGCGTTCGTAACAGAGCGCACGACAGTGGGAACTAAGCATCATTTTAATGAAGGATACCAATAACTATAGAGTTAACTGTATGTTTGACTCAGAGGCATTGACCTGGAGACTGTATTTTAGCTGTGTTGAAGGTCTCTAAAGGAAGCATGGAGCATGGCATGCATTGCTCTCTCAAGTGACTGCAGGTTAAGTATCTGAAGTATGCCAAGTTTTGAAACTATTACATTGAGTTGGCAAGGCTTATTTTTTGCCTGCCATTGACCTGTTAAACAAAGGAAAATCTCCAGAATTCTCTCTTGGCTTTTTTTGTGAGGCTTTTGGTATTTAATGTGATCATTGTTAAAGTGATTGTGGTCTTTTCTGCCTTACTGTCTTTTATACGCTCAACTACGCACTCTCAGCCTCTTAATTTCTCTCTGTCAGCCGAGGTGGTAAACCAAGCTGAGATTTTAGTGCCCTCCTATTTGAGAATGAACCATTTGTCTGCATTGTGAATCCTGGGAAGGAATTCTTTGGGAAGCCTCAGAGTACAGCTGTTGTTTTCCCAGTCCTATGTTTTCACTGGAATGAATGGTAGGACTCTGGAGCATTGTAGCGTCAGCAAAAATGACCACATCAGCGTCCTGTAGCTGCGGTCACCTCCTCTCCTGCTCTTGAGATGCTCGGGATGGCCCTGAGCCAGGAAGCTTTTTCGAGCGACAGATGTTGATATCTGACCCTTGTGTCCGAGAGAGCGCGCTCAGGGGGCTTATGCTAGGTGGCTTTGCGTGACGTTGCAACGCACATCCCCTCTCACCGGCAGTCCGCAGCTGTGGTTTTGAATAATGCTTTTGTCCATTCAGCCCAGAGGCTTGTGTCTTAAGTCGCTGGTAAGAGTCAGCAGCTGGAGTCTTGAGTTCCAGGCACTAATAGGTTGTGAATCTCCTCTATCGTGGAATTTTTTCTGCATGCATAGGCACGTGCTCCATTGCACAGCCTGTATGAGCCAAGAGGAATCCTCTCTTTGAATGGGGATGATGGGGGAGGGGTGGCCATGGCTCTGTACACTTTGCACTGGGGCCATGGCTCTTTGTATTTTTTTAACACTGCGATTTTGTTCTGAGTCAACATTGCGATTACGCAATATTTCTAGTTGTCAACTCGCTTCTTTTTTCCTACCGGAATTTGGTTGGTATTATAGTGGTTATTGCTATTTAGCAGTTGATTACAGTTGACTGGCCTCACTGGTTTTTTTGGGTCTGAAGTGGATGTTGAAAGCTAAAATCGGCACACCCTGCAGCTCTCCAAGACAGACACTGAACACCCATGGCCAGTATTGTTGTTATACTGGATATCACATGCCCTGCTTTTGAGCAGTGTAATATAAAATTGAAATGCATCATCATTATAATTTCAGGGTCTGAAGGCAGGATCAATTTCTCAGACAATTTGTCCTGTCTAATTCAAAATGGCAAAAAAAAAAATCAGAAATGTAGCCTACGTGTCAATGTGTTTATACGTCAGATGTAAAGGTTCTGAATACAAGCCTTCTTACTACCACAGACATTCACATTCACTAAAACATGTCAGCAATCTGCATTGATTGTTAGATATAACAATTGTGGAGCAGTAGCTTACCAAATTTGGCCTGTACATTTCTGCGTAAACTTCTGCCAAAATTGCATAAGATTACTCATATGGAGAAATGATGTTAAAGTACGTCACTATGGTAAAAGAATAGCTGTCTGAACTAGAAAGATAACTTATAGTGTTGAATAAGAAACCATTAAAGGCAAAGTTTAAAAGAAACTTCTATTAAGAAGCAAAATCTTGATAATGGCTGATCACAAATGGCTGGTATTCAAGGCTGAAGAGCATTTCACAAATTTTTTTTTCCTGCTCAGAGAAAGTGTGAAACTAATTCTTTTGTAGCCTGCATGAAAAAAGTTAAATATGACTCAGAGACCAGAAAGAGTCAAAGATTTGATTTTATTAGATTATGAAATCTATTTTGCCTTAAAAGTAATATTTGAAATGTTTCACTAAGAATGCTCTCATTGTTTTTCGATTTTAATTTTAATAATGTGCGAGAATTCACCAAATTTAGTGTTTAGGTTTAAAAAGGCAAGTTCCAGACAATTTTAATGATGGAGAAGAAATTGGTGTGCGGCTGTGATGACAAACAGTATTTCTGTACTCTAAAAAGTGAAACTGGTCGAAAAACTGATTTAATTAACTTCAGTTTAATTTGGTTTGCTAGACTGGTCAAAAAATCTAAGAATTTATTTGGAAATTTCTGTAAACAGTTGTTTGGAGTAATTTCATTTTAGAGTGAATTTCTGGCTTACAAAATCATTTTAAGGGAAGGAATACAAACAAACATTGAAATGGAAATATTTTAATGTCATAGCTATTTAAGGCTAGACTGACTTGTACAACTGGTATAAGTTAGGCTTGAGAACAATTTTCCATATCTGAAAAAAAAATAAAAACAGCCTGATTTGAAAGAAAGTGATGGATTTTGACCCATATCTCTGTTGCTGCCATGCATTTACTTGGTCTCTCTTGCTCCCTTACATGTTGTTTAGGTCGACCAGCAACCACTTGCAAGGCTCCTCAAAGATATTTCGCAGCTTGGACGTATTTCCTGGCTTCATCTCTTTTTTTTACATGTGGTGCACAGCCTCATCAGTATTGGCTTAATCTTTGTTTTCCTCTGGTATGAAGCTGAAATGTCCCCAAATTGGAGACATAAGCAGTTTTTTCCCCCCACTAGCCACATCTTTCAGTTAGATTATCAGTATAATCTCCAGCCTGAGGAGAATGCATATGATTTCTTTGGAGATTCTGCTTGCTTAATTATTGCTTCATTATGTTACATTGGTTTCATTAGGCAGGGAGTTTATAATGCAGATTGAAAGACATACACACTTCGCAAAAAAAAAAAAAAAAAAAAAAAAAATTGGGACCAAAGTGATGATCAGAGTATTTGTGGTTATTTGCCATACAACCTCAGGTCACCACTGCAATGTTGCAGTTACTTTTATAGCCTCACTCAGTACCTTGGTGAGTGCTAGTCAACGCTGCGGAGGCTCAGCTGGGTCACATTACATTTTGCTGGGTCCAGTTATCTCTCCTTTCCAAACAGTTTAATGACCTGCCAGTTCCATGCATCAGTGATCACTTGTGTATGCATGTGTTGGACCTCTCGCATCTGAACATTTCAGACATCATCTCTGTCAGGGCTGGGGGGCATTTCTGCAGGATCGAATTTAAAAGCAAGTTGGAATATGCAGATGCAGGACGACAAGTTTTCTTTAATGAGTTTCTAGAAGTACAGCAATGCGGAGACAAGCAAAACTTCTGGAATTGGTACAACTTTTGAGGCCTCTCTCAGGTGTGAAATGGGTTTCTCGCCTCATATACGCTGCTCTTCTAATCAGTGTAAAGTATTTCCAGATTTTATTTTATTTGGATCCTTATAATTACTGTGTATTTTTATAGACTGAAGAACCTATGTTGCTTCTTGGTCATTTGCCTAAATTCGGTCTGGTGGGAGTACATATGTATGCATTGCAGCTCTAGGTATGAAGCACTCATGGACTATGCATAGATCAATGAGTGACAATGACAACAGTTCAGATTTCCTCTTGTAAATACTTTTGTAAATACTTTTTTTCATTTTGATTACATTAATGTTGAAGGTTTTCCAAGGGCTGAACTTACTGTCTTTGTCTTATTGCTTTTGTCAGTGATGGGCCTTTGCCGTCTTGAACTGTCTCTGCTTGATGAGCCCTTGTTTCTTGGGCTTGGGAAATGGCAGACTGATTGAAGAGATGGTAAACAAAAAATGGCAATTAATTTATAAAAAATGATATTTAAGGCTCTGGTGGCATCTACTCAGCACCAGAGAAGCATGAAAAACCATGTATATTGCAGTCAAGTTCAATTGTAGTATTTTTATATTGATTCCATCTTACCAACTCTCGGGGAATTCATTGCAGAGTGAGTCAACTGCCACCGCTTCCAGGTTATCTACAGAGTGCGACTTGCCTCAGCACACTACCATAAGGCTGCATTCCTCGAGCAGATATAACTTAGCTTCTTAGCCGTAGCTATCTTGATAATATCAAGCCAGTTGGCGTGTTTCACAATTGGCCTTCAGGTCCACCAACGCTCCACCTTTTTGCCCATTTTCATCCCCTGCCGGTCAACTGCCCAAAAGAGGGATTATGTCGCGGTTCAGTCCAGCTGTCCGTCCGTGCGTCCGTATCTGGAGGTATATAGCTGGTGAAATCAACTTGTCTTACAGTTTTCTTTAGACATCCCTGAAACTTTGCACACATGCTGCAGATAAGCTGATGATATGCATATCGCTGTTGCGACTCCGGCGGCGGATGTTGTGCTCTCAGAGAACTCTTGTTGGTTAGCCAAGAGTTAGGCAGAGTCGGGCACTATCAAGATTGTGACGATTCGTAGCACCAGTTAGCACCTACTGAACTTCATTTTGGCTTCCTACAACTCTGTGGGTGATGTCACAGAGACTATGACTATTGTAATGCCATGCACACGTACTTGTAAAACCATCCATGCATGCTGATAAAAAATAAGTATATTCTAATGAAGCCTTGCACACATACAAGTAAAACCATGCAGGCACAGTACTGAAATCTTGTTACGAAATATGCCGGTGTCAAGGCATATTTTGCAGAATTTTTCCAGATCAGACGTATTGGGCATATGTTCATCAACTGCCCTTTTCAGTTCAACCCACTGGTTCTTGAGGAGATTAAGATCTGGGGAGTCCATAGATTGCCAGCCGAAATTGCTTGTTATTTATTTGGTGGAATCTATTTAGTCATTGATCTTGACCTCTGGAATTAAAACAGCCCCAAAGCATCACTGATCCTTTGCCATAAATGTGGTGAATAAGCGGCGTCTTTCCTTGTCTGCATCTCCATTTCGATGCCAAATGCTCCGATGCAGTATCTTTCAGTTATGTTGAATTTTCGTCTCATTTCTTGTTTAAATAATTGTGGGACGTAGTTGACATTCTTAAGCTCATGGCATGCCAATCAAACATTTTCCAACAAACACAAATTTTTTTTTTTTTTTTTTTTTTTTTTTGGAGTGCCATGGCTGTCTGCCTTTGTTTGTAATTGTTTAGAGATGTTTGTGCCATGGCAGTTAGTTTGACAACATAGTTGGACAACATTCTAACGAAATTGCCAACATTAAAATGTTCCGTGTGGTTGGAGAATGTTTTTGCCATATCTGGGCTTTACAATTTCACATGGTATCCCAAGCTATTTGCCATTTCTTTTTGTAGCCTGCATATATTGCAGCAGTTTGGGTTTCATGTGCAGGCAGACACAAGGTGGGTTAAGGTCATGCTTCTAAAATTAATGGTGCCAAGTGCATTCACAAAGATCACAACCAAGCAAGTTAACCAGCCACCTAGAACAAAAATGAAATGCAAAGAAAGAAATCTTGTATATATTGAATGAAAAGTTATTCAGGAATTTACATATTTGAATTCTTCATCATAGCAATAGCAAATGGGCTGACTCGATGACTCCTAATCATAAAAGACTCCGTTTTTTAAACCCCTGTGCATCCCTGGGTCTCACTCAGATCACAAAGGACTCAGTTTTTTTACACTCCAATGCATCCCTGGGACCCCCCCCCCCCCCTTTTTTTTTTTTTTCTATCGCCATGGCAAACCCTGCTGTAATTCACCAGGGCATATTTGGGATTGTTGGAAACCTTGGGCTCTCCTCTATAATTTTACATGGGCCTGAAATGCCACTGGTTTGAGTACAGCAGTATTTTATATGGTATTTTACGGACCCAAATATGGATCCATAGGTTTAATGGAAATGAATATCTCTGAAGATACTGGGAATTTCAAATGTTGGTCAATAAGAATAGTCTGTGGTGTATAGCCTTTATGTTTTGCTTGTGGTTGAGTATTGATATGTTGAAAAATGTACAAAGGAACTGCATGCTGAAAAATGTGTGAAACGATCAGGGGGAACGTAAGTGAAATAATGGATTGGTAGCTACTATCGCAGCAATCTAATATAATTATGGATGTTCAGAATGTAGGTTTATTTCTGGGTGATATGTTTGTGCATCTGTGTGTAACTGTAGTGAAGTCTATGCTCTTAATATTTTTGCGGTACAACCAACATAAAATAACGCTGCATAGCCTGATCAACGAGTAAATAAACTTAGTAATGCTTTAATTTGGTTTAAAACATGCTTTGAATAATTATGAAGTTGTGAAGCCCCGATGCATTTCTTCTGGGATTCCCCTGGAATGTGAACATACTGGAGTCAAAAGTGATGACTACATATTTAAAGTGAATTTGATTATTGTAATTCACTGTGTGTTTTATGAGTATAACTTTGCTGTGAAAGTGCATAATGAAAGAATGGTGGTTTTAGAATTTTTATTCATGGGGCTCTGCTATTACACAGCGAACTGTCTTCAACAGTTTTTTTTTCACCATTTGATTTTTACGTCACTCTGAATTGCGCCTTTACTTACCGGTCCTTGCATTATGCAGTAACATTAGCCTTACAATGACATTGACTGATCAAGCGGCATTTAGAAAGTGACCTCATCAAGGAGTGGATCTTTGTCTTCGAAGAAAGTTGATTCCTAAATCTTTATGCATTAAAGGTTGCATTTGCAATGGGAATAATATCTTTGGTTGGAGCTAATGTGCTTTTAAGCAGTATAAATGTAGTGTTGAGTGGTTTTTTAATTAATTTTTTTATATGGCATTGTGAACAAATGTGAGGTGAATTGGCCAAAAACACATAGAAGAGTTGAGGCAAAGTAGATCTCCTGCAAAATATGCATGGAGTACATTTTTTTAAATTTTCAATTAAATTTCTATACAATGTCACCTGAAACGTACAGGTAACAGGCATCTTGCAGTGTGCCCTTCAATAAAATGTGCACTATGCTTGCATTGGAAATTATTTGCTGAATTGCAACCCCCCTTCCCTCTCACAGGCACACCCACACACAAACACAAATGCACACTGTAAAGGCTATAGATTTCATGGCAATCAATTCGGGACAGCTGTCCGTGTGCCCTTTTGACCCCTGCCAGAGCAATCCATGCTCTTTTCAAATCAAACACAAGGCAAGAACCTTTGCAATATATAAGTAAGTGCAAAAGTGTTCAATAACCTCAACACTTTTTTGACTTATAATATTATGTGAATCCAACCTTGGGACAAAGTTCACTCAATGTCACAAAGAGCAAAGAACAGGAATCAATGGATACCAAAGGGAAAATAACATCTGATTCTTATAATGTGACAAAAGCTGAGCCATGAAAGCATTCTGTATTCATTGCATCCAAGGGTGGGTGCAGAGTACGCTTTATAGTAAGTGTCTCAGTGTAGCATGGTGGGTAGCGCAGTTGCCTCACAATAAGGTCATGGGTTTGAATCCAGCTTGTGGCCTTTCTGCATGGAGTTTGCATGTTCTCTCCGTGTTCATGCAAGTTTTCGCCTGCGTAATCCGCTTTCCCCCCACAGCCCAAAAACATGCATTTTAGGCTGATGGGAGGCACTAAATTTCTCATAGACGTGAGTATCCGAGTGAATAGTTTGCGATACGATTCCTGCACTTGTTTAGACGAGTACTATGGATGACACGATATAGCCGGAAGTAATGCGCTGAAAGTGTCCTCATACAATACATAAGTAAATTCCGTGTCAGGCCTGTTTTTTGAAATGAACTCTATGGGGAAAGTGTAGACTTGCTTTGACATAGGCTGGTGTGATTGTGACTGGCATCATCACAGTAAATTAGGCATATGGGTATACTGGTCTGAAATCACTGGTGCTTCATTCAACCAGAAACTTTCCCAGAGTTAATTTTTCCTTTTCAAAAGGATTCCCAGTACTCATTAAGAGCAGTCTCTGTGATCTATGTCTTAAATGCTGGTATTTAAATTGTTCCTCTGGGTGCCTGCAAAGGCATTGAGAAACGCTTTGTGACAGCAGCTTTGTCAGAAATTCATTACAGTTTCTTTTTTAAGTGTGGGGGGGCAAGGGAATTTGAAATGTTAGCTCAGTTTTTGTTTCAATAATGTTGACCACACCCATATTGAGCAGTTTTATTTCTGTTGGACTTGTTCCTACCTGAGGCAGTGTAACCCTTTTTTTGAACCTGAGGCAGCTGACCTCTTTTTGAGATCGAGAACCGTGGAAAATTCATCCTCGCCCATCTGGCCCTTTCACTGGTGCCAAATGATGGCGTTTCATCAGATCTGGTTTGTACAACAAAATTGGGCTCAAGGGAGATATGCTGTCTGAACTAAGAATTAATGTGCTGGTCTATTTTTATTTTCAATCGGATAACAACTTAAAATCATCTGAAGAAAGAAACTATATTGGTGTTGGCGCATACTCTGACAAGACAGTGAGACTTTTCACATTCTTGTGATTCTGCACAGGTGATGTCTGCGTTTTAGTGTTATCCTCATATGAGACAGACTGTCTCTTTCAACGTGCCGGAAGGGAGACTAGAATCAATACATTTTTCTTTATGATGTACACTGTAAATGGATGAGTTTAACACCATGGCAATATGGTGGAAAAAGTTCTTGAATTCAGTGTTGACACAAGATTAAACTCCATTTATCATTTCATTTCAAATAAGATATTTGAAGTGAATGCTTTACAAAGGGAAGGGTTGATCAGTCCTTTGAATTAAAAGAATGCGCGTAAAACCTATATTCTCCCTGGATATTCATTCTTACACCCTTGCCAAGTGTATTATGCTTTGAAGCACATACAGGAAATTATCTGTGGTTTGTCTGACTAACTGTAGCTGGCGGAGTTCGTTCACACATTTGTGAAACAGCCTTTATCGCACAGTTATTGTGCGGCATGCACAGATTTAAAGTAATTGTTCTTTAGTCTTGAATGGTAGGATGATGATGGCAATAATGGTATGGCTTGTTCACTGTTTGTTCTTGCCTGAGAGGCCCCAAGCTGCGCATAGTGCAGGCTGCAGTGAGGAAATATTCCGCTCTTTTAACTTCTTGTTAGCGTTTGCATGCAGACAGTCAAAACGTGGCAACGAGAGATGTTTCACTGGCGTTACGAAATACTTCCGTTTTCATGCCCAAACCTGATCCAGGAACAGTTGCATAACCTGGGCTGTCGATACGGTGATTGCCCTTGTTAGGGCTGTTAGGGCTGAGGCACCTTTCTGGTGGACCTCAAACTCCTCTTGAGACTTACTCATTAGTGGTTGGTTTATTGCAAGAGGTTTGTTTGAATATGGGGCCTGTCACGGAAGGACCAAATATTTCTCACCAACTAAACCAAGGAGCACTTACCTAAAATCTATTTTTTTTTTTTTTTTTTTTTTTTTTTACTTCCTTTGTCAAAGTGCAAATGGCAGGTAGGTGTGAGTCAGAAATGAGGAAATGGCATTTTTAGTCAGCGTAGGGAATCTGTTGTAAATGTTGAAACTTGCACGCATAGCACCTAACTCATAATAAATAAATGCATGAAAAATATTCTATTTGGCAGATGTAATATTTGTCATGTTTCCTAAGCTCGTTATTTGAGTCTACTGTCTAAATGTTGGCATGTATATGTATGCACTCAGTGGTCACTTTATTGGGTACAACTATTTTGTACTGGGATAGACCCCTCAAAAATTATCCAGAATTTCTGGACTTATGCTCAAAAATGTCCTTAATTTTTTTTTTTTTTTTTTTTACTTGGATTCAACAAGCTGAGGAAGTCATTCATATGGGAGGTTGGTCTGTGCTGTGCCGTGCGCTGTAATGTGCCCTGATGTGTTTTTCATCCGTAAAATGTGCAGAACATTAGAGTAAAGTAAAATGGCTTGAGAAGATGGAGGTCTATCCATGTGCTGGAAATAAGCCTATTCCTTTGGAAAAAAGGTTAGACTGTGGTCGTAAAAAAGGATGCTCACACGTGTGGGAACAGTTGCGTGCTGCCTTTCATAGCCCATCTTGCCTAGCAATAGTAAAATGATGATTGCAATAAAAATTGCTGTAATTCCTTTGTTACTATACAGATTTTTTGCAGCGAACAACATATTGCTGTGCATGAAATGCAAATTCCGTGAATAGATGGCATGTGCTCTTTAAAACGCTCATACAATTACCTATTGCCTGAGTGGTAACACACTTTTTGAGCAGTAGCCTCCGAGAATGTCCAAAGTTTACGAAGAATGTTCTGCAAAAATTATTTAATCATTTGGTGTAACCTTCTTTCTGAGAGCTATCACTATTGCGTATGAAAATCCTTGGAGAGGCACAGATTCTTGGATGCTGAAATCACCACTTTTGACCCCAACAGTCACTGTCAACTAGACTGAGTTCCTCAGGTCACGTATCTTCCTCAAGCTGATGTTGACAAATAAGCCTCTTCACCCTGTTCTGTTTGCATCTTACATATTTTGATTTGCATCAGATTATTTGTTTTTGGAGGAGCTGGCTGTCAGTGCAGCTACCAACATGGCTGGCGAATGTTTATTATAGCTAAAAGGTGAACTACAGATTGCTTTGTTAATGAACCACCCAGACATTCTTCGCAGTCCCATAGGTGGAAAACTCCACAGAATAATTCACACATTGGCCTAGGTTTTTTTGGGACCAGTGTGCTACATGGACGTGGACTCAGCTTGTCTGTTGAAACTTGTGTGTGCAAGTAAGTTGGCATTTTTCTTTCGTCCTTCCCGAAAACTATATTCACAAAGAGAAGAATGCAGCAGCTTTGACTGTTATTATTACTTTCTACTTTTCTGGCTCCATTTTTACTGTAAAGTCTAGATTGCATTTCTTCTTTCGTTTGGTATTTTCTCTTCCTTGGTCTTATCCAGTGAACTTTGTCCTTTGGTGACTTCCACAGCATTATGAGTTTGAAAAGCACTGAAATTATTGAACTGTTGTTGGTTACAAAAGCAGTAGTACTTCTATTCTAAAGGCCTACTGCCTTTTGTTTTATCTGAAAGGTTACGCTGACTAGGAGGTCAAAAGGTCAGATGGTTGGCTGACAGTTTTTTTTTTTTTTTTAATTTCCATGGGGTGTTAGAACGAAGTGTGGCTCACTCAAGACATTTTTCCAGTCTGCCAGCTTGTCACTGGGTGAGTCTACCATCTTTCATTTTTTGCTCCTCAAAACTTTCCTACAATAATTCGCAATGCTGTTCATGTTCTCTCGTGGGAAGCTGCGAGGAGCTGTGCACTTCTAGGCAAAGAAACTGCTGCAGTGACTCTGATTCACACTCCAATTCTTAATGGAATGAGAAAACGAGACTGTCAAACACGCTAAGCATTTATAATTGTGCTTGCTAGGGTTTAAATGCTGTAAATTGAACTTTTTCTGGTAGATATGCCCCTCCATGAAATGTGACTGTCCCAAAAATCCATTTTAAGATGGTTTGTTTATTATGTCTAATATGTGCTACATGATATTGACCCTATCAACAAAAAACTATGACCAAAAAAAAAAAAAAATTATTAATTGAGACTGGTTTTCATTTCCAGCATTCACTGATTGGAAACGTGATTCACAGAAATTGAAGTATGTTTTTGTCATTTTAGGTTTATAAATGGCACCGCTTAAAGCATTCACTTACAGACATGAATATTATTGTAGCCCCCAGACGAAGTTGAGCAGCTACTATGGATTCATGCTTGTCGTCTCCGCCGTGTCCATGTCTATAGACACTTCCTTGTGGACGCTGTACAGGCTGTAATTTTTGACCGATTACTTTCATATTTGGTATGGACATGTGTTATACTTCACTTATGACACCTATTGATTTTGGTCGCCTTGGCCGTAGTATTGGCTGAATAATGCACATCCGTACACTGCATAAAAAAATGGACGAAGCAACTGTGATGTCACCCATTGGTTTCAGCATACCATGTAGGAAGCCTTGATTTTGGGAATTTGAACAGCACCATTTTGTCAGCTTTGGACAGCTTTACATTTTCACCAGAGAACTAAAGTTATATGGCTCGTTTTGCGACGATCAAGTCCCTGTCAGACCAACATTTCTGAATGTGAAAATTCATAAGAAGTTGCATGAGTTGACGTCCGTAGTTGCTGCCAGTTGGTGCAAGTCAGGAGTCACTTTTGTGAGTATCAGAGGGCACAATCAAATGACCCAAGTGACCATATGGGTTGGAGAACTTTTTGCATCCAAAGTTGTTCCATTCCCCATGGAGACCTTTGAGCGCAAGCTGCCCCCAGTCGATTTTTTTCTGGCCATGTTAAAATCAGCAGACGAGTCCCACAAGGTTCAATTCTTGGCCCTTTGTTATTCTTCATCTACATTCAGGGATAGATCCAGACCAAAATCTGACTGGTTTAGTCACTTACAAATCTCTGGGAGATTTTCAAAGGCACAGCACACGTGATTAGATTTCAGCAAAATTTAACGCTGAAGGCCACACAAGACACACAGACACATATATGTGGAAATCTGCACCACACCACACTATACTTGATAGATCACTACATAACACTGTTGCACAAATGACCATTCAAAGTTTCTTGTTTCATATAGTATTTATTTACTACTACACATTCAGGTAACTATATGGGAATTGCACATACATCGGGGTATATTTTCAATAATAATGCCAGAAAAATTTGAATTGATGAATTTTTCATCATCACATTACAAGAAATCTCCATTCATCACATTACAAGAAATCTCCATTCATCACATTACAAGAAATCTCCATTCATCACATTACAAGACATCTCCATTCGTCACATTACAAGAAATCTTCATCACATTACAAGAAATCTTCATTCATCACATTACAACAAATCTTTCATCACATTACAACAAATCTCCATTCATCACATTACAAGATCTAGATAATCTTCTCACGAAGTTAAAATTGATAATCACATTGTACATGTTGTATATTGAAATGTAGATCTATGATGTTGATGCTACCGATCGAATGATTCATGTGGTGAATATGGGCCAAAACATCTACCAAAACATGCTAAACATGTGCAATCTTTATCACACGATATTTCCCAAGGTTTCTGAAATAACGCATCATTACGACGTTATCAACACAATCCATGGTACATGAGTTTGTTTCTCTCATATGTAATATACAAATACTCACCGTTTTTTTGTGAAAAAAAAATAAAATTCGAGATTCTCTTGTTTTAGTGATTTCCTGGGCGCAGCCATTGTTGTTGTTTCATCCTCGCGTGATCGCATTCTGAGATAAACACCCACGCGCTGCTTCACGGAGATTGGTTGAAAATCTTGCGCGCTGGTATATTGGCGGCAATGTATTCCACCACCGGGATTCAGATAACGAATGCCCCAGCAGCAAAAAAGTTTCCCGCGAAAAATCTGACCGATGACGAACAGTTCAGAAAATAATCTGACCGATTCGGGCGAAACGGTTGAAACGGTCTGAATCCAGCCCTGACATTAATAATACTGGCTTATCTTTAGATCATTGCGAAATGCATTTGTATGCTAAAGATGTGGTCATTTACTCGCCTGCATTTACAGTTCAGCTGGCGGAATGTAATCTTCAGCACGATTTTGATCTCTGACTGAGTTGACACTCGTATTAAATGCGGACAAAAACAAGTTCATGGTAATCTCCGAATCTCAAATAAAAAGACTGCATTACCTTCATATTTGTACCCTGCTGGGTGCCCAAGGTTTACCTGTTCTCCATTTTAAATACTTGGGCATCTGGCTTGATGACAACCTGACTTTTTCATGTGCATATGAAAAATTTATCTCACAAGATAAGAAGTAAATTGGGTTTCTTACTCAGAAATGGGATTCTCTTCAATTTTGAAAGTATGAAGAAGGTTATGCACCCAATAATACTCCCATGCTTGATTATGGGAATGTAATTTACTTAAATGCATCTACTTCTGTTTTAAAACCTTTAGATTCTGTCTGTCACTCTGCAGTGAGGTTTATCAGTAGTCTTGGCTGCCTCTCCCACCCTTGAGCCTTATATAAGTCAGTTGGGCGGCGGTCATTGTATCTCCCCGATGACCATAAAAAGTGCAACTTTTGGATACAATTTTAATAATGAAACAATTGAGAGATCACTTTAAAACTTGTTTGTGGTGAAAGTACAGACAAAGAGCTTTCTAATGATATAGGTCCCATAAAAATCAGAGGACACACCCACTGAGAAAAAACTGCCCGAAAATGGGTTACCCCCCCAAGAAGGGGTCATTATTGCCCCCACCACAGAACAACTGCAAAATATATACAAGATATCCATGTTCCAATGGAGACCTGAGTATGTGCACTTACACTGAGAGACAAAACATTTTGAGATTTCTCATTCTGTTCGGGTGAAAGGGCCACCTGAAATGTGCCAAATTTTGGGTTCTGCCTGTTTTTGAACGATGACAGCATAGACATGAATGGGTTAATTTTGTTCCTTGTAAATTGTTAACTTAGGGAAGGTTAATAATTCCTGAAAAAATGAAGTCCATATCTGTATTAGTTTTTGAGTTATGGCCCCATGAAAATGGCTATAATTCATTTTGCCGCATCTGAGGGTGCCACGCCCACTTTTTTGACCCCCAGAAAATGAAAACTGCTGGGGGTATTGAGCTAAAACTTGGCATTTCTTCATCGGGCCCCATATACAACATTCTATTAAAATTTAAAAGAAATGCATGACCATGACACTGGGAAGTTCCTGGAATTTGGTTGATTTCATATGGAATGACCCACCTTATCAAAATGGCAGTTTTTATCCAGAGTATCCCTTATTTCAGGGGACCTTAGTGTTTGGGAAAAGTGGCTTTGTTGGTGTTTGGTTATTTTGATGCATTCAATTGCTTTTGTTTCATCTAGTCATGTTTTATGTATTGTTTGCCTCAAACTGCACTCTTTGGCCTGGTTTCAAATGCAAATGTTTTAAGTGATCATGGCCATTTTAATCAGAAGCTGTCAACCAGTATGGGCACTGAAAGACAATTATAATATATACAACCCCAATTCTGAAAAAGTTGTGTCATAAATGCAAGTAAAACAAGAAGACTGATTTGAAAGTCCATTCACCCTCCACTGTATTGAAAATGATATGGTAACACATTATTGATGCTTCAATGTCATTCAATTGTTTATTGAAAAAAAAAAAAAAAAAAAAAAAAAAAAATATATATATATATATATATACTTAATTTAAATCTGATGACTGCCACAGACTCTGAAGAGAGGCAGTTTTAGACTGATTATACAATTTTTGGACTAATTGTAATGTGACAATATACAATTATAAGGTGATGCGAAGCAGATAATGGTAAAGCAGTGTGCCATTGTGTTATACTGTAAAGGGAACTTCAAAAAAATATTAGTCCCTCAATGGCAAACCACATTTTGCACTGTTTACTTGTGGATAGCAGTGTGAGCAGATCGTCCGGGTTTTAGATTGGTCTGCCTGCAGTCCTCAGTGGTTTTTGAATGCATGGTGCCTTATGAAGCGAAATGTATGGCAGCAAAGGCTTTTTAAAGTTGATGATTAGTTTGTTGATCTGAAACATTTAAGAGTGGCAAATATGCAAAAATAGAAGAGGTTGGGAATGGTGCAAATAATTTTTTCACGGGACTGTAATCGGGATCTGTGGAAACCTTGGGATCTCCACTGGAATTTAAAACGGGCCATATGTTCCACAGGTTTGAATGAAGCAGCTGCTTTGGTGAGTCCATGTATGGGTCTGTAGGTTTTACGGGGTTAAAGTCGCATGAATTATGTGGTGTTACACTACTCTTAAAAGAGCAGAGGGTGAATGGACTTTTAAAATCTGTCCTTTTTGATTTTATTTGTATTTTCCGTATGCCAATTTTTAAATAATTGCATTAGTTCTTTGAATGCAGCATGCAATTGTGGCTTATTTCAGGAAGTGTTTTTTTTTTTTTTTTTTTTTTTTTTCCTTCAATAGCTTAAGACATGTCTTTGTCTCATTTTAGTCTCAGTTGAAGACATGGGACAGCACCTGCCAAAACGTGAGATGCATCAGGAAGAAAAGGTAAGACTACCACATGCGAGGACAAATGTAAGGTCAAGGTGAGGTTATGTTATGAGGTCAGGCAGGTGTCTGGATGGGGAGAATGGGTTCTTTCCAGTTCTTTATTTTCTACCTTTTTTTTTGGTGTTTTCTCCAAACTCCACACATTTGGAGTTGGTAAAAAAAAAAGGAATCAAGAAAACAAACTGAATTTGAAACTGCAGTAATTAAAGTTATGGCTGACTCATCTTAGATTTAGAGACCTTGAACCATGGGTTGATTATTCATTTGTCATATTCTGAACAAATACTTATACAAAGTTTGAGCACAAGTTTCCCACAGTATCTTTGAGAAACTCCTCTACCTCCAGGTTCATAGCTTTATGAAGGAGTGTTGGTCATAAAGTAACAAATAAATGGCAAACTAAGTACAGAAAATTGTAGATTTCAAGGGAGCGTTTAAAAAAAAAAAAAAAAAAAAAAAAAAACTGATGGCTCCGCATAGATACTGCTGACTGAGATGATTTATCAGCATAATTTAGCTGATAAACTTCTTACATCTCAATGATCAGAATTTGTCTCTGGATTTGCTTTTGAATTATTGTCATATACACTGTGTATTATAGAAAATAATTTCATACAATTTTTAAAAGATTAATGGCCAATTAACTAAATTCACACTGTGTATAATTCATTTGAGTATGTGAAGCAATGCGAGCTGAAAGTGCAGAAGTCTGAAAACTTTCCAAAGCCATAGTATTAACTGAAAGCATTAGAAGTCATGGTACCATATGCTTTAAGGCTGTTGTTTTGGCATCGTTTCTTATTTTTGATGGTGGGGGGGAAGAACAAGTTTAGGGGCATCTCACCATCTGCTCAATTTGGAATTCCAAAGACTGCACAAATCAGGCTAACTATGGCTTTCACTGCCTGCCAACTTAATCCAAACTTGCTTCTCTTTCTAAAAGCACACCAAGACATGACAAAATAACAATAGTGTTCTCTGAATTTCTCTGTAATAATTAGCATCGGTGACATTTTTTTCCACTGAATGCAAAAATGCACAAATACACATAAAAATGTAATACTTGCATGTAGGAATGCTATTTATGTTTGGTTTTGCTCTCTGGAACAAAATGAGCTCAGCTAATAGTTTTCCATTTAAGCGCCTGCTGTCAGTTGGATGGTCGAACATCAAAACATTTCCTGCCGACTACTGTCCTGTGTTTTCTTTCATACGGAGTCTTTTTTTGCCCTGTTGATGTAAGGAGCCTTGCATCCAACTGAGCTTCATTAAGGCTGTTACTCTGCACTTGTTTGTGTGCATATTGTTGTCAGTCACAATAGGAACCGGCAGGACTGGCTATGAGGCCACAAATTTGCTGGGTTTGCCAACTTTAGTCCAAAGTTTTTTTGTTTTTTATTTCGGCACACAGAGCAGACGTATGGCTTCGTGGTATTTTTAGCTGCTTTTCTTGCTGATTGTAACACAACGATTTCACGACATGGAGTGTTATTTTTGAACTTGTTTGTATTGCCCATCTACTCTGTTTTGCTTTCAGTATCAGTCAAGGTCCTTCCAAAGCCGTGAAACCCATGAATTTTTATTTCACCTATCATGCTCTCTGCTATGTCTGCTAACTTGTGAGATTATATTGACTGGAAAATCCTCTTATTTCTGAACAAAATTGAGAATAGTACTCTAAGGTTTGACCAAATAATAGGCTAAATTCAGTTCAGAAAAATAATTTACTCATAAGTTGGACAAAGGTTTGTAACCCAAATAGCAGGTGGTGGATGGAGGTATGCGGAGATGGTGGTAGCTTTTGGGAAAATGCACTATGTATTTTTGATCGGGCCTTTTGCCTGTTAGTAAGTGGAGGTGGCGGTACAACGGTAGGGGGCTGTATAAGGGCTGTATATATTTTTTTCTATTCCGGAATGTTAGCTAGTATTTGTAACCAGATTTACTTTAAATAAAAAAAGCCTTAAAAATATGAGAGAGACAACTTTAGCTCCCGTGGTTTAGCAGCAGCAGACCACTGTTTTCACTCGGCTGGACATTTTATGCTCTAACAGAAAGCCCTATGCTATTTTTCTCCAAAGGTATTTCACCACTTTTGCTCAAGCTGTCTTTTTTAGCTAGTGAAATAACATTTCTGATGTGTCATTTTTTCTTTTTTCCTTCTGGATGAAACGTGTAACAATGCACGTTTTTGCCGACATTTTTGCCAACTTTATAAAAAAAAAGAAAAAAAAGACTTTCATTTTGTGAAAGCGTATCCGTATTTGGTGACTGCTGTACACTGGGGTCTCAATGAATACCTCTTTCTTTGGATGGACTGTTATTCCATTTCTGTTTCTTTTCTTTTTTTCTGAAATAATTTAATCTTTATTCTGAGCCTACAGTGACAGTTGCATTGTACGTATATCTCCTATATTTCACTAATGCTATGCAGGGCTTTTTTTTAGATGGTTTTTGGTCATTGGATAAGTGCCTAACCTTTCATGCTTCATGTGCTCGAAACTGATAAGTGTGCACTTCTGCTACCTAAGGTTTCAAAATTCATAAAATAAATTACTACTGTTGAGCAGCAGTCATTGTCTAAATGTCTGGATGGCCTTTAAGTTCTGGGAGGATGAAAGATGTGGCTTTCATTACAGCTAATTCTCTTTCAAATGAATTTGAGACAGTCTTCTTGTCCAGGTACCTTTTGAATTACTCTCTTTGTTTGTTGTTCAGGCTGAAAGCATCTATTTTTGTGCTCTCTTCCCAGGCAGCAGCCAATGTATGTGTGCAGGACTAGAAAAAGGGGTCACTTGGGATTTTTTTCCATTCTGAGATTAACGGGGTCAAAGTTCAACCTGTTCCATTGACTGATATTTCAGCACTACTGTACTGTCAATTTACAACACTTTGCTGTGCACAAATTCACCCAGTTTTTTTCTCAAAATGAAGAACTTGGATCACTCTTTGATTTTGTGGGAAAATCTCAATTTTCATAAAATGACCCAAGCGACCCCTTTTCCTAGTCCTGTACACATATCCATTTCCAGCTCTGTAGGACCTGTGTTTCCGTGGTAACTGTTTCACGTTGGATGCAATCTTAGCCAAGTTAAGCCACAGTCTTCTGTTCGAGTTGGTGTCATGGTTACTTCACCAGTCTAAGGCATGAGAGCAAAAAAATGCTGTTCTTTGTTATTCTATTGCCGTGATTGATTGGAAAAGAGGCCTTTGATACGACTTACCATTTTACATCCCTTTGTCAATCTCAAAACAAGCATAGCATGCAGCACTGTATCCATTTGCTCAGTGAAAAGGATAGATATGATTATATATTTTTTTAAAGTTTGCATTGATATAAAGCAGATGGAGAAGTAGAAAATCTGTCTTAGATGTGAGGATAAGAGCCAAATGTTAGGGCATTCAAGAGAATTTTGAGACCAACATTGACCTTCTAAGGGAAGGTTCATAGTTGCCCACTTTGACAGCTGCATAAACCCACAAACACTGATTCAATTAGATTACTTTCCTTCTCCCTCCCTTTTTTAATCTTCCCAAACATTCATGCTGTACTATCACGCTACGTCTTCCTTCTTTTTTTGAAGTGAAGTGAAGCATTGTGTTGCGAGCAGTTTTTTTTTTTTATATATATATTGATGTTACTGCTGTTTTTGAAATTATTCATGGAGAGATTACATCTTCACAGATGTTGTTTTGTTGGCCCTGCGCTTTACTTGATGTTATTCATCTTACAGATTTGAGCGGAAGTAAAGAACTTTGCAATGTTTTGAGTGAATGCTGAGAAAATTACTTTTTTGCTGAATTCATTTCCATGTGATATGATTCTTCTGTTCTGTAACCTTATTCTTAGTTTTTTGCAAAGTAAA
Organism: Gymnothorax javanicus; assembly: GCA_029692085.1. NCBI lineage: Eukaryota > Metazoa > Chordata > Actinopteri > Anguilliformes > Muraenidae > Gymnothorax > Gymnothorax javanicus. The sequence goes on along the minus strand of CM056193.1, from coordinate 177,824,846 downwards.
TAAATCAGTTTTTTTTGATACTTAATTATTTTAGCATATCTATGATCCACCAGCTAGTTTCCCCTCTGTTTTATTTATTTTTTAATATGATGACAAGATGTGAGAAGGACTTTGATTGGCTGTAGTGTCCCTGGGAGGATAGGATGATTAACATGGGTTTGCTGCACTGCAAAAATATGATGGCAACACTGCACTTTGAAAAGGACTGGCTAATGGAAACAGCCTATCATATGTCTGAGTAGATTGGGCGAAAATGAACAAGAGGGTGTTCTAGAAGAGAAGGAAGGCTGAGGGGACACTAGCTGGTATATCACGGAAATTATAACGTAATCTAGGGTCCAATGAACCGCTTCATGTTTTTGCTTGATTAACTTTCAGTTGACGTAAGATTTTTCTGTTCTGTAACCTCATATTCATCACTCTTTGGGGGGAAAAAAATGCTGAGCGGCAGGGAACTCCATTAATCATCTGGTCTTCTGCCTCCAACACTAGCCAATCGCAGACCTTCCACAGCTTGTCAGAGAGGCCAGAATTCAATACTCTACTGACAACTTGCCGCTCCTGTTGGCAGCCAGTTAGCCTGCAGATGAAACGCTGAAATCAAAAACACCTGCGAAAGCTTTGGTCCATCTCCTGTGCTTTAATAAAGATCAGGGGTCACATTTTTCAGGTCTTGTTGTGCTACAATTTATGTTTAACTCAGTGAATGAAGACCATTTTTACAAATAAACATTTTCTTTTTTTGAGTTAGCAGTAGTATCCATCATTGTATGAAAGTGGCCCATGCCTTAAACTGCTGAGCTCTCAATCAATCAATCAATCAATCAGTTTATTTATATAGCACATTTAAAACAACCTCAGTTGACCAAAGTGCTGTACATGAATTAAGATACAAGATAATCACCATACACATATAAAATAAATAAATAAAAACAGTAAAAGGAACAATAAGATTATGGTAAAAGAATAAAATGAAGTAAAACGGAAAATAATAAAACAAAGAAAGTAAAAAGCCAAGGTTACTTGTCTAGCTGGAACTGAACACCAATGAGAAGAGGTAAGTTTTCAGCTGTGTTTTAAAGTGCTCAAGAGACTGTGCAGCTCTAACTTGATAAGAGAGGCTGTTCCACAGCTTAGAGCCTTTTCAGTGGTGGCCCCTATCTCCTCGAGTACGGAGCCTAGACCGAGGTACTGTCAGAAGCAGCTGGTTTGACGACCTAAGTGCCCTGCCAGTAGTGTGAGGCTGTAAAAGCTCTGATAAATAAGATGGCGCCAAGCCATTTAAACATTTAAAAACAAAAAAAAAACTTTAAACTGGATCCTACAATTAACAGGAAGCCAGTGCATAGATGCAAGCTCTGATGTTGATGGAGTTCCTTGACAGTGGATTTCAAGGATCCATGATAACAATACAGTTTCTGCTCTTTCTGTGTTGAAGGTGCTCCACATATACATACTATGTGCATACTGATGAGTAAGAGATCTCAGACAGTTCTTACACAAGCACTGGAGGACCTTACGTAAGCACTGGAGTATAACGCAAGACTTTCTATTCAGACATTGTTTCCATGAATACGTCTTTGTTACTCATGGAAATATAATGGGATTGCAATCACTCATTTAACAAGAAACATGGAAATATTCAAAATATCTATTGTTATTGTATTTGGTTCTAGGACTGCCCGGCATTATTTGCATTAATTTATCTTTGGTTATTTTGTTGACTTTAGTGCATTGCAGCCTGGCATTAGTATGTGGTTTGTCTACGTTATTTACATTTGTAAATTGAAGTCTGCTGTAGCCTGTGTCGGAATAGTCAGGAATTAATCCCTGCCTTTACGCTGATAAATGTAATTGAACCTTAATTGAAACAGATATGGATGTCAAACTGAGCTTCTCCCTGCATGGAAGCCAAGATCAGATTTTTATTTCCGGCTGCAATAGGGGTTTGAGCGAGAAGTAATACACGTTAATGACACTGCATAATTAACCTTTACCTCACCCAACTTAATTTGCCATTTCTTCCAATCTGCCTCAGAGAATATGACGGTGCCATTAAGATCAAGAAGGACTTGCTGACAAATTTGTGGCTCTAATTTTTTTTAAGCTGTGCTGGTATGGCCTGTTTTTAAAATTTTAAGGATTAAGAATAAAATTCTTTGGGCCCTATGAAATCCATTTTGATTTTTTCCAGATTCTTTTTTTTTTTTTTTTTTTTTTTTCGCAAATTCCATGTTTTCCTTTTTTCTGAACTTGCTGTTTTATTATTTACTCACAATTTTTCAGCAAAAGGTGTGTATATTCATGTGATGGATGAATAAAATTTTGTCAATTCAATTAGAAAATATTGAAAAATTTTAACGTATCAATAACTTTGATGTACCACTTAAGTGCCCACAAAAAGGCTGATTCCCAGAATAACGCATACTTACTCAGGCGGCTGAGAAGTGACTGAGTTCTGTTTAGCAATTTTTTTTTTTTTTTCTTTGCACGTATAATGAGATGATTGGTAAAAAGTTGAGTCTAGTTCATGACTACAGAGTTACCTTGAGGGGTTCAAGTGAGAGTGCTACAAGACTGCTAGCACCTGCACACCCTGCTTATGCAGCCGTATGCTGCGCTAAATGCTGTTTGGCATTTTCTTGCTGGAAAATGCTAGAATGTCCCTGGAACAGACAACTAGATGGCAGCATGTTGCTCCAAAATTTGTCTTACAGCATTGGTGTTGCCCGGGTAAATGCGCGAGTCATCTATGCCATATTCTCTGACACACATTCAGACCACAACATCCACTAGCTTTTGAATCTGATACTGATAATGGCTTGGGTTGTCCTTTCCTTCTTTAATTCAGAGAAAATGGCAGCTGTTTTCTTCTAAAAAACTGCCGTAAATGTTGAGTCACTGAACAACAAAACACCACTGTGCTACTGTCCATCTCCAACAACTAGCCTAGAGAAGTCATGGTTGTATTTGAACGATCTGTATGATGATGCATAGCTTCATTTTTGAAATGGTAAAGCTTTGACTTGAACTTTAGGTGTGTTGTATGACTGACTAAGATTTGCTAAAATATTTCCATACCCGCATTGTAATATCGATAACAATCGCATAATGGTTTTAAGAGATTAGGGATCATTCCCATTCAGAGCTGGCTTTTGGCCTTGCCGTTTTCGCACCAAGATTCAACCAGATTCCTGCCATATTTTAATTATATAATATACTGTAGAGGGTGAAACTGCCATAATCCTACAGATTTGGCTTTGGGAAACATTGTTTTCAAAGTGATGGATTTTAAGTTTACCCCTCCTTCAGCAAATTGGATAGCTTTGACCCATCTTTGCTCTTATAAATCGTAAGTGTTCCCATGTATCATTGTTGCGGTCTTAAAAATGAAGGCATCATCCAAATATATTACTGTGGCTCTGATCTATTGTCATAAGATGAATTTGAACTCAAACCCTGCTCAGTTTTAGCCACGCTATTTAAAGAGCCCATCAAGACCCCTTTTCTCACTTGAAAATCGTTTCTTGAAAGTTCAAATTGTTTTAATTAAAACGTAGAAATGCTTCTACATTTTCTCCCATTGCGATATTTTAAAAAATATATTCAAACAGGGAACACTCTTGAAAATCTAGTGATAATTGTTAATAGTCACAATACCTTTGGCTACGGCAATGGTTGCCATATTCACAGACAAAATGGAAGATTATTGCATCACCTTGTGTAATGTTTAAATTGCAGATCATTGACATTAGGCCTGGGAATATGTGTAATTTAGTGAGTGCTGCTAAACCATGTCCACACAAACCAAATGAAAATGTACTCGGCGCCATTTAAAACCCACGCGTGCGGTACCTTGGTGCAATTGAAAACGCACGCATAAGGTCTCTTACTTGCAGCTGCCCTGGGCAGGGACGGTGAGCAACAGTGCCTATAGCCCATTCTCGGACACACAGCCAACTGATTGTTGACCAGTGACCGTGCAGATTGACACGCCACCTTTCCAAGGCTGAGACATGCTGGCATCATGCCCAATGGCTTTTTTTTTTTTTAAGCTGTGCCATTTTCTTGAGGCCATAGCATTTTTTTTTTTTTCTTTTTGGCTGTTGGCTTTATGTATGCTATTGACCACGCCCAAAAGAACAAGTCAAGCATCACTGTACAGCTCACAAACGGCTCAATGTTTGTTATTACGGAAGTTCTCAATGCGTCCATGTGGTGCGTGTAGGGATTACAATACTGCATGCTTTTCTTAAGTATACTCATATCTCACTGGAAAAAATGGCAAAAACTGATTTGATTCTTCAATTTGCAACAAATACAGTAGGGGAGAGCTGCCACAATTGTAACGTTTTTCACTTCTCACTCTATTACTAAGAGATCGTTTTGCCTACATATGTAATATTTTCAGGCAAAGCACCAACACGTGTCTGCTATCATAAACCACTTAAAGTTTTTCAATTGATAAAACAGGTCTTGAGTAATATAACTGGAAGCGGACTCTGTCCGATGTTACAACTGAAGCGCGTTTGAGTCTTAATTGTAACCGCAGGAGATAAAATTGTAACACTGCTAAAAAGTAGCATTAAACTCATCGTTTTCAGGTCGAATCAATTATATTTCATTCAGGCAACTGTTTAACATTTCTTTAACACCAATAATGTGATAAGAACCTCTTATCAAAAATATTGTATATTATTAAAACTTACCAGATGTACCAGTTGGAGCGTTTGTGTGAGTTCCTTGATAGGAAAATGCATTGATTGTGCCTACAAAGTTGCGACTTTGACTGATGGAGTTGTAAAAATGTTATACAACCCTAATTTGATTTAGAAAATAATTGAATGACAGCTGACTGAACACAGAATATTGGCAAATAGGACACATGAGTTTTGTAAAAGTCTCATTCATACCTGCACTGGTACCCCTGCAGGGTCAATTATGTAGCAACACCCCAAATCACTTATTTTTTTACAGTCTATGCTATAGAAAAACAATCTATTTGTAATTTGAAGTTTTATTGCAAAAATCCAAAATGGGCAACAATAACATTTGCCAACAGACAGAACCAAATAGGTTAGGTTATTAAATTTCAAGGTAGGACTAAGCCATCTTGGTGCAAAGAAAATGATAATATTTGCCGTTCAGCATCTAGTGCATTTTTTAAAATGTGTATTTTTGTGGGGACATTCTGTAAAACAAGCAAAAAAGCAAACAAAGAGCAAAATTATTCGAGCTGTGCTTGCAAATGTCTGCCGTTGTCTCAAATGTAACGTGTTAAAACTGCGCCGCTCGGCGCACCGTTCATTTGGCGTTTTTTAAAGAACAGACCTAACAATCATAATGTGTTAAAACGATGCAAACTAGTAACGAACATATACATACAGACACCCAAGCAGATTTTAGCTCTGTAACATTAAAGAAAAAATCTGTTGTCAAAAAATGGTGAATGGTGAATGCTCTCTGTGTGAGCAGAATATTCCTCTCCGTAATATTTCTCCACTCCTCTTCAATGTCCACATATACTTGTAGGTATGTGGAATTACTATGTCTACCCTCCCCGGAGGGAGAGGGGAGACATATTGTTTTAGGCTCGGTTCGCTTTCGTGTCGGCGTTCCCACTTCGTTTCCGAAGCTGAACTCCAAAGCGTTTGCATGATCTTAACAAAACTGCACACTTACTACTTGGGTCCTGAAGTGGTGCCTCTTGGTATGGGCCTGTCCGTCCGTCTGTCCGGTGCGTTAGGCAGGGAAGGGGGGCCGGGAAGACCTAACGTTTTATGAGTAAAAACACATTCTAGTTTCCATTACCCTCAAGGAACTGTCAGAATAAAGCATTAATTCAAATTCAGAGATGGTCCGCACGCAGTCCAGTTGAAGCACATGACAACTGTTCGTTGTTCTGATTATGCCTGTCCTCATGGACTATGATTCATAATCACAATAGCCATGGGAATCATTCTGTACAGTGGTGTGTTTACATTTTCCAGGCACCTGCCGTGGGTACATCTCTGTACGCACTGCTACAAGAAAAAAGTAAGATTTTTCATTGAACAGAGCTGTCATTTTGTGTAATGATTGCCACACTACCTCAAGAAGCTTCTCTTTCACCAGAAGCGCACACTTTAAGGGGACTTATAGTTAAGCAAACATTTTTCCAAGATATTCACTTTTTAAACTAAGAATTATTATCAAAATAATTCTCAGAAATTGCAACTTAAAACAGAGTTTCTGTAGCATCACATCAATGGTTGCCATGGCAACGGCTGTTTTAATGAATCTATAGATACTTAGAGAAACACTGTTATTGAGATAACTAAACAATATTTGCTTATAATTTCTGCTGTAATGTGAAGGAAAAAAACATGCCTAATGTCACTACAGAGCTTTTTTTCCAGGGTTCTATGTTCTAGTATTGATTTTGACCCCCCCCAAATCAATTTCGGCGGGAAACAGCTTATTAAATATGCCTATTTTGATTTACTCATATTCAGAGGTAGATATTGCAAAAATAGTTCTGTACAGACATGGATCATCACAAAATGAAGAAAACTGCCAAATATGAAGTTAACTGGATGTACAGTTGCTGAGAAATCTGTATTTTTTTTTGTTGAAAATCTGTATTTTTAGAAAAAGGTGATTTTTAGTTTGGCAGTAATAATGTGATCGAAGTTTGACAGTAATGTTCTCAGGAGGAATACATTTAGTATTTTGTTTTTATTGGTTTTTAGGATTTTTTTTTTTACCCCTTAAAAGACACCAGCCTCTTAAGTAAATCCCTCTTCTTCAATCTGTTTCTTCCCTAGCTTTACGTGCTTGTCAAGTGTCTTCGTTTCTTTTTTCAAGTTCTAGTGCAGGTTTTTCACTCCGTCTCACATGTTTTCTGTCCATTTTGTGATAGCCTTTCATTGAGTGTGCCTCTGCCTTTATGCCAAGTTTCCTAAGAATGCAGGCAATTCCTCGTTGGCCATCATTGAAAGTCACCAGACTCATGGCTGTTCCAGCCTTGAAGACAGAGTTCATGAGGAATGTTTCCTTCGGAACACGACTCCATATTACAGACTGTTTGAAGGACCACTTCATGTTCTTACTTCAAAACTAAAATTCGAACCAAAATTGGCATTTTGCTCAGCTATTGGTCCCCTTAAATGTGAACTATCAGCAGAAAGTTACTGTGTTTGGATGAATATTTTTCTTTGTCCAAGAAACTTTTAATCGCAAAGCTAACTCACCTCTTCAAGATTAAAACTAAAATCCGCTTTCCCGGACCACGTTTTAGCAAAAAACTGACTTTGACATACTGTATTGTGCAAAAGTCTTAGGCACATTTAAAGTAATGTCATAGGGCAAATATGCTTGCAAAAATAATAAATTACAGGTTTCTAATAACTGAGAAATGTACTATACAGGGCTGTAAACTGTTAAAAACTAAGTCTAACCAATATTTGGTGTGACTACGCTTTGCCTAAAAATCTGGGGCACTGTCCTTTTGTGCTATAGTTTATAAGATGATTGGCTTTTTGCTTAGTCCAAGCAGAGTGGAAAACTTGCCACCATTTTTCTGCAGACTGACTTTCTCACTTAGGTCTGTCCCTCCAAGTAATTGCAGGCAGCCATGATGATGTTGACATCAATGCTCTGCCAAGACTATAATATCTGTATCAACTATTTTTAATGGAATACAAACATTTATTAATAAAACTTTTCTTTATATTACCATTTTGAATTTCAAATTTACTTCTCTTCAGGACATCTAATATGGAATCAAAAAGTAAATGTCTAATACAGATTTAAATTGTAAAAGCTGCAGGGTGCCTAAGACTTTTGCACAGTGCTGTATATTTGCTTTGCCCAGTCCAAAGTTGGCCTCCTTTTCACATTTTTGCTGTCTGACCTCCCTGTTAAGATGGCATCCCGACTGAAAAGTTGGTTCTGAAAGCAACAAATTTGAGATGTTTCTCTCAAAGCAGGATGATGATGTGGAGTATTAGTGTACCCACATGCGATCAGTGCTGAGGTACTGCTGCTCCCATTTCCCTTTATCCCCGAAAAGAATGCAGGATTTTTTTTTAATGCTATTTAGTTTTGCCTTTCCCCAGTTTCAACCAGATTATCATATGCAGGATAAATACATCTAAATGTAGTATAGTGTAGCGGTAGCGCTGTGCAAGTTAACACTATATTCGCTTGTTTGTGTGTAAAGTAATGTTAATATGATTAATGGTTAATAACCTCGAACGTAAGCTGGCTACTTCATGTAAACGTCATCAAGGCTTAAAATCATTAAATACTTCATTGGAATTTTTTGTATAATTGAAAGGTAATTTATGACGCTGTTATAACTGATTATCTGCAACTTCATGATTACTTTGTGAACCAAATCCCTTTCTGTCCAAGAAATGAATCGTTTACTATTTGAGCCAACCACCATTTTTTTAAATAAAAGTTGGATGTCTGAGGTGATCTTTGATCACTTTGATTTGGGACATGCCAGTACGCAGATGCTTCAGTGCAAAAGTTGTGCATTCACTGCTTGCTGACTCTATATTGGGACATGGCCACTGTTTGAATCCAAAGCAGTTTTTCCAGTCAATATCCCGTGACTTTTGTTTTCCACCCCAGTCTGCACTCAGTATTGTGCATCTGGTTTAGTGTTGACCTACGGCACGGAGGTTGGGTGCTCTTGCATTTGGGCTTTTTACACTGGCAGAGACCCGGTTCGGCTCCCACCTGCGCACTTAAAGTTGAACCATTTGAAGCATTTGCTCCAAAAATAGATTGGTTCGGATTGGTTCAGAATGGGAACCAAAAAATAGTTGCTAGGTTTTTCTTGCGAACCCTGACATCATCAGTAGGCGTGGTTATTGTAGACGGGATGGAGGAGGATAGACTTCCATTTGTGCTGCGGAGTGAAACGCCACTTGTTGATGAGGCATTGGTTCCACTCAAGACCGGTGGGAACACGGACTGGGGGGGTAGAGCAAACGAAGGTTCAACAAATTTTGAACAGAACTGGTTCAAGAATCAGAACCATTTTAGTGAGAGAACAGGAATTGTGGATCTTGGTGCTTGCTTATTCATTCAGTCCACAAACATTTAAATTTCCTGCGACTCATGATAAATTGATTGCTGAATTACTGTGCAGAAATAGAAGTTCTGTAGCAAATGTTATCCTGAATGTGTGGGGTTTGTTATTTTTATTTATCCTCAAATTCAATCTCAAATGACAATATGACATACAGCCATAACACCATAACACAACTGAGAAGTACAGTAGCTCAATGTACTAATTTGTCTTGTGGGAGAAAATCTTGAAAGCCTTGATTAGGAATTGCAGCTATGTACACTAAACCAGAAGTTTATGCCAACTCCAAATGTGTGTATTAAGCGTGTCAGAAACTATGCAAAGACTCCATGCTGTAATCTTGCCAGAGGTATAGTTGCCTCAAGAACTAAACGAGGGGTAGCATTAATTGAAAAAACTTAATTTTGAGGAAATTGATGTTTTATCAAATGAATAAATAATTTTTGTCAGTTCCATTGAAACATTAATAAAGTATAATATTTCTCACATATTTGCTTTTTGAGTTTATCTTTTTAATGTTATTTTTTTTTTTTTTTTTTTTTTTTTTTTAAATCTAGTTTCGGTGCCAATAACTCTGGAGCCCCCTGAACATGCATAAAAATCACTCCACACAGGGGTGCCACTAAATTTTGTTGCAGAGCCAGTTAATTTTATTACCTCTGCCCAATGAAATTGGAGGAGGTCATGTGATCGTTACCATTTGTCTGTTGGTTGGTTTGATTGTAAGCAGGATTATGCAAAAAGTTTTGGATGGATTTTCCTCAAATTTGGTGGAATAATTAAGTATTGTTCAAGGAAGAGGTGATTTGATTTTGGGAGGTCAAGGTCAAAGGTCAAGGTCAAGGGCATGCAAAAGGTCAAAAACATATTAAAAACATATTTGCGCGAAGACTACAGGACTGCATAAACACAGGGGTTGCTAGGTAACACTGAGTACATTGGCGGAGGTACTTGCGCTCTCTGAGCGCAGCTCTAGATGATGGAAGCATTACATTTTTCAGTTAGTTCGGTGGTGCAATTGCTACAAGTGGTAAAAAGTTCTGTTCTGCAAGATGCTAGGTATTTGTCATTATATGTCAAAGAATGCCACCTATACATTACAGTATTGGGGGGGGTTGTGGGGTTGAGAGGAGGCAGGAAATTATGCTTTTTGTTTCCTTTGATTTGCTACAAAGTAATACAAAATAATCCAATATTAGTTTTTGTCTTTCCATTCCATTTTCAACCATTCGGTCTCATATCTGGTTCTCACCTTCCCGCCTGCTGTCCAGTTGTTTCTCCAAACTCAATGTTTCCCAAAAGATTGAAAGGAAAAAAAATGATTGCTACTAAACAAGTATTTTTCTGAAAAAGCCTCGCTATGATGATTGGATCCCCTTCAATTTATACTTAACGCAACTCCCCCACTTTGCTGGTATAACAGCTAATTCTCCTCCAGTAAGGGCATGTAATGAAGTTGGAGATGACATGGCAAGGGATCTGATACCAGCCCTCCATGCAAAATCTCTTCAAATTCTTCAGATTCTTAGGTTCAAGTTTGTAGACTCACTTCTTCAGCTCGTCTCACAGATAGGGTTTAGGTAAAGTCCTTTATGAACTGGCTTAATTTATTTTTATGCCAAATCCACCTCTGGTGTTTATTGCAACAGTGCTTTTAGTCTTATACCATGAAATTTGGCACCATTGCAAGTTCCAGTAATCTTTGGCAAACAGTATGCCCTCCAACAATGTGCAACTGCTGTGCAACTTACTCACTCATGGATATTCAGTAGAGACACTTAATCAGACGGATATATGCATTATGCACCATGGGTCATCCTGGTTTTGTGCTTGTTTGATAACAGGATTTTTCTGGCAATTCACCCAAAAATCTTGTACTTTTTTCGATTATCTCTGATCGTAATTTTTGAGTGTTTTTGACTCCATGACACATACACTGCCTGGTCAAAAAAAAGAGAAAAACTAAAGAACCCATGATTAAATCATTATTGCTGCAATTAAGATGTTTCAGCCTGGCAACAATTTTTTTTTAAACTCTGACTGATGGAGTATGTTGTCTCTCATTTTTTCAACAACGATGTTGGAAGACGTATCACATGGTCATGAAAAAGATGGTGTTAAAGGAGGAGCAAATTATTTGCCTACCTCAAGCAAAGAAAACAACTAAGATTGCTGCAATCTCTGAAATTGGGTTAAGAACTGTCCAAGGCATTATTAAAACCTGAAGGATAGTGGTGAACCATCAACTTAGCGGAAGAAATGGATTGGAAAAAAGCCATGAATGATTGTGATTGGAGGTCACTAAAGTGCTTGGTGAAGTTTAATTGTAAAAAATTGACAGTTGAACTCAGTGCTATGTTTGTTTGTAAAAGCACAATACGAGCACCATCACAATGCGAGGAGAATTTGCAGGATGGAGACTTAACAGCTCAGTGGCCACAAGAACACCACATAATCATAATAATAATAATAATTATGAAATGACAAACACATGTCTATCAATGCCTTTAATGAAGTTGTTGGACTATGAGTAACAGCATCTGCAAGTGAATCAAATTCAATGTGGCTGGTACATCAGGGCTGTAAAATTAATGAATAATATTTGGCTAGGACCACAGCATATTACGATGTGGCATTATAATCAACAGGCGATCGAGAGAATGTTGTGAAATGAAATGGCTACAATACCAAATGGTAAATACTTTACTGTCCCAACCTTTTTGGAATATTGTTACAAAAATCAATTGAATTGCCAATGTTTTGAAAAATCAATAAAATTCAAGTGAAGAAACAAATAAAATGCCGCTGTATTGTATTTCACGTAATACAGGTCAAAGATAATTTACAAATATTTATTTTTAATTTTAATTTAACTTAAATTTCTGATTAGGGGTTGTTGGGGGGGAAAGCTCTGTTGTAACACTATTTGGTGTATACTTGGAATGACTGTTCCTACACTCAGATTTATGTTCATCAGTACTGAAGGACGAATGACGTTTGGTAGTTGCATCTCACAGAATCTCTGTCACGTGACGAAGCAGATGTCTCGAGGGGATTGTGATTGTCAGTGGTTTACAAGGCTGATTTTTCACTGGATTGGCATAAGGAGAGGCAGGCTGCTTAAGCAATTGGTGAAATTCATAATTACGTCATGTGTGGTGCACAAGACATAAATATAGTAAATACAGAGGAAAAACAGGAGGTAAAATAACAAGGGTAGTTGCATTCACCTGCTAGTCGAACAGAACTGCTCTAAAAATGAGCCGTCTTTCCATGCATAATAAGCATTTCTGTATTATTCTGTTATTATCTACTCTATTTTTTTTTCCTGAAAGAAAAACATCATTTCAAAAGCAATGAAAAAATGATGAAGGGGTCATGGTAAGCTACCATGGCAACAATTGCTGTGACAGGCAGAAGGCCTCAGGTGATGAACAAAAAAAAAGTGCCTATTGGATGTGATAGCTTGTATTTATTACCTTTAACCGTGTTGCTTGAATTGCCCACTGTGCTTGAAACGGACATTAATTGGATGTATTGCTTCTCTCTGTGAAGGAAAGCAGAGGAAGTCTTGTCCATTTACCAGCATCATGTAATTATGTCAACATGAATTTGAAAAGGAAAGCCAGGGATTGCATTTAGTAGAGGTTGCCAGGCACACACAAAATCAACAGTTGTCACAATGGAGAACATGAAAGCATGATGTGTTACTGGCTTTTCTCATAAACCAGCCACTAAATTTTAAAGGGCTTATTCAATACCAAGGGCAATGCACTAACATTTTTTTCTTCGTTGTGGTGTTGGTGGGGGGACGGGTAGGCAAAGTTGCTGCAGCCAAATTGATGCTTTTGCTGTGTTCGGGCTTGGTAAATATGCTTCAGCATATGTGTCCATACGCCACTCAGCGAAATCATTCAAACCACTTGGCTAATATAGTGTGGGTCTCCCTCTGTCTGCCAAATTGGCGCCGTCAAACACACGTCAGTTGAACTCCGGGATCCTAGGTTCCCCAACAGAACATTTCCCAGAACATCTCATTCCCTCTCTCAGCTGTTGTTCTTCCCACAGTGCGTCCTGGTTTCATCTCTTCCCAGCCGAAGCACGTGATATAAAATAGAGTGGGAGTCGCAGGGCCAGGCGATCATATTCAATTATTCGAGGTCCAGTTTCGATGTTACCTGCCCATAGTAAGGACCTTTGGTGGTGGACTAGGGTTATAATGGGCTCTTATACTGGTCTGGAAATGCATAGTGCTGTACACAGCAGGGTGCAATGCACTGCGTGTTCTGACACATTCTTCATTTAAGCATCTTTAAAATTCTGTCATTTGTGCCACAGTAGCCCTTCTGTCACTTCAGACCAGCCTTCGGTGACCTTATGAATCAGTGAGCCTTGGGTGCTCAACACCCTCTCACTGGCTCATGGTTCATCTCTCCTTGGACCACTGGCAGTAGGTGCCACTGCAGACTTAAGAGCTCCCCAGAAGGCTTGCAGCTTCAGAGATTTGCTGACCCTCTCGTTTGGCCATTACAGTTTGGTCCTTGTCAAAGTTGCTCTGGTCCCATCGATCCCTCATTCAACACGTCGACTACAAGAACCAAATATTCGCTTGCTGTTTGGTCTACCTGCAGACCTTGACGTGCCATACTTACAAGATAATCAATGTTAATTGCTTCATCTATCATTTGCCAGTCCCAGTAGCTAGGTTTAAAATTATTCATAAAACTCCCAAGATTAAATATTAGAATGTCGTACTCCCAAGTACTTTGTGAAACTGAAATTTCTGACAATTACAGTGCCGTCAAAAATAATTGGTACCTTTCGTGAATACGACCAAGACGAGCTGTGAAAAAATGTCTTTGCAGTTTTGTCTCGGACTTTCCCTCAAAATATTAACAAAAATCTTACCTTTTCGTTACCGTTAAATTGAAGAAAAAAATATTGACATTAAATATTTTGTACAGAATGTATGCTATAATTATTGATACACCTTGAAAATCCTGGTGATTAAAATCAGACTGAAGTACATGTCCAGTCGGGTTTTCTTTTTCTTGTTCACCTGTTTGTTTTTTAAGGTGGTCAACCATGACTTCCTGTCTCACTTGGGGCATAACAATGAGGGGAAATGGGCCAAATTGCACAAGACATTTATCACAATGGAAAAGACCAGAGAATTTAGTGACAGTGTGTGAAGAAAAGTTGTTGAGCGGTGCAAACCTGGAAATTGACTTAAGAAAGTATGTAAATAGTTGAAAATACTCATTTCTACTATAAGGGCAATAATTAGAAATATATTAAAGCAACAGGAGATGTTAAGAATCAGCCTGGAAGAGGATTTGTGTCTGTACACTGACCCCTTGCTCCATGAGGAGGATGATCCGCCTGGTTAAAGGATCTCCAACGATCACAGCTGGAGAATTGTGGATGTTAATTGAGTCTTGGGGGAGGGGGGAGTGTCTAAAACTACTGTCAGATGCCACCTTCTTCACCTCAAGTTGTTTGGGAGAGTTACCATAAAAAAAGCAACCAGCATCAATCAGCAATAAATTAAAACATGTATACTTTGCCAAACATTACTGTTATTTCAATATGATGGGGTTATACGGTCAGATGAGATGAAAAAGAAGATTTTTTGGCAACAAACCTCAAAGGCCGGTTTGGCGTAGACCTAAAGATAGCCATACAGAAAAGCCCCTCATAATCACTGTGAAACATGATGGTGGATCTTGGATGCTGTGGAGCTGTTTTTCTTCTGAAGACTCAAGTCTTGTTAGAGCACATGGTATCAGAGATGCCAAATACCTGCCAATAAAGGTCACCAAAAAGTTGAAAATCAATTTTTGCAGATAAATTTTTCAAAAATTGTGCTGTTGACTTGGCAATTGGCTAGTAATGTTCAGTATTCAATTCTCTCATTAAAATCCAAAACATCACTCATGAAAAAGTAGTAGTTTATTTTGAGCACACTGCATGTGTCACAGGGTTTGCAAAGTTTTGTTCAAGTTCAGATATCTTGTACAAAGTTACAGTAAGCTACCATTTTTGCAGTATTGACCAGCCGGAAGTCACATGTGACCTTTCATTTGACAATAAATTTGTTGACCTTGAAAGATCGATTCTGGAGGTCACAACTGACATTTCACTTTTCTGCCATAGCTTCTATAGCGTCTTAGGCGGAGAAATGCAGTTAGTAGGATGATGTACAGTTTGAATGAAATTGAATAATTTTTTTCTGTACATTTTGCTTCATCACCTCTGATTTCCAAGATAAGGGGAAAACTACGCTCCAACAAATCACATTTCATTTGACCCCCCCCCCATTTCTTCACTAGACTTATTAGTTTACATTCCATTTCACTAAATTTGGCAAGTGCTGTCCATGTGACTGATTCTTTACTAAAAGTGTCACTTCATTTAGTATGTTTGTTTGCCTTTCTGTACACGTGAAAGGCAGTCACCATTTTGGTCCAATTGCGATGGGGAAAAAAAAAAATTGCAGGCACCAAGAACCTCAAACCACTGGCCATTTCAGATATTGGGGCAAATCGGTTATTGGGATCACCTTGAAACCTGAAATCTCAAAAAATCTTGATCCTTTAACATTGGTGAATTTTTGAAAATTCATATCTATTGTCAAAACTGATCCCATTGACTTTTGATTTGACGCATGTGCAGTGGTATGCTCTATGACCTGACTAAATATGACGGTCTTCTGCTGTGGATCTTGGATACGGTGGCCACTTGTATTTACTATTGGAATCCCCAACAGAGTCGTTCTCCTGCGCTGCCCTCTATACAGTTGACCTGGGTATGGGGAATGGTAAATTGAGGTTACTGAAGAATAATTTGAGAACAAATGCTGAAATTTCTCCAAATTGTTGTTCTTTAAGCCATTTCATTTGTTTGTTTGTTAGTTTTTCTACAATTCTAGTGATGAACAATTGACTCAGTTTTCATGAAACTTGGTTGAAGGGGTCAGCATAGGCCCGTGAACGTGCCATTTCAATATGGAGCAGATCAGAATCACTGGGTGGATCCACAAATTGTTTTTCCCTTTTAACGTCGTGAGATTCGAATGTCCCACTAGTTTTTTATGGAATTAATGTTTTCAGTTTTCAATGTACCAATATTGTACTGCATTAATGTTTTAAGTGATCATTTCCCAGTTCTGTGGTGATTTCAGAAAGTGGAGTCAGGGATAGGAGATTAAGGAAAGCAGTTACGTAAGAGCAGAAATGCCTCACGGGCAATAAAGTATTGATTTACTGAATGAGAATTAAATGCATACAAAATGGATATGTGGATATCAAATTATGACCTGAAATATTGTGGGAACTGCTAAATTCCTAATGGTTGATGTGAGCAAAGGATTTATAATTGAATTCCTATTTGACAATCTATCCTGCCCTAATAGGAATGATTACGACTGGATGTAGAATATGTGTCACTGGAGCTTCTTTGTAAATAATGTGAGTCATGGTTGTCCTTTAACATGACATAATAGGTGTGTTACTAGTGCTTCTTGCGCATCATTAGTCTCGGGTACTCAAACAAGCCAGCAGCATGTTTATTTTTCCATTTGTCTGTTTAAAATGTGGCCTCCTTGGACATCAAAATGCATAGCAGTAAACATGAATAGCACAACAGCTTTTTTGTGATAAAAGAGCCTCAGTAGTTTTCTCGGGACCATTTGTTATTCTGTTTTTGATGCATCATTTCATTCGCGATACCTTTGTGTGTTCACATTATTCTAAATGGGTACTTCTCTGTTGTAGCCATACAAAATACTGATAATCCGAAACCTTCTCACCCCTGTTTTGAATGAGTAGGTACCCTGAGAAGCATTTTTTGCTGTTGTCATGGTTGCTCATGTCCTTTTTGTGCTTTTTTTCAGGCACCAGAATCAGAGCCCGCAGCAGCCCCGACGGCCACTGAGTCAGACGACAATGAGGTTTTCGGTGAGACATTTTAAGCTCGCTACGTGCGACATCTTTGTCTCAATCATTTGGGGCAGTGGACTTGTCATTTTACCCATTTATAAACAAAGACATTTTATATTGTTATTGTTTATTTGATGAAAATGCTGCGTCTTTGTGCTGTGCAGGTAGAATCGTATCGGTCCTAAGATGTGAGGTGTGCCCCAGGGGGAGTAAAATGCCTGTAGCTTAGTTTTCCTGCCGCTAACATTTTCTTGGTTCTAGATTCGCACCCCAAGGAAGTGGAGGGCGGTAACCTATCAGCCCCTGTAACCATGTTTCAAAAAAAGAAAAGAAAGAAATTACATTTTTTTATGTCCAAGATTGTTTGTTTTGTTTTTTGCGTAGCACTAACGAGTTCCAGTAAACAAAAAATGGGAGGAGGGGACACTTTGGACATTATACGGTGCCGTGAAAAGGTTATGAGTCCCTTCTGATTTTTTTATATGTGTGCATATTTGTCTCACAAAATGGTTTCAGATCTGCATAAAAATGCGATGAGATGGAGGATGTAAGCAAACACAATAATCAGAGTTTAAATTGGGATTGAATTTGTTGAAGAAAAAATGTAGTTCAATGCCTATATCGCCCTTGTGAAAATGAATTTGCTCCTTAAAACTTACAAACTGACTGTGCCACATTAAGCTGCATAAACTGCTTCCAAAAACCTCCAATTATTCGAGGTCAATAGCTTATATTTCTGTATTTTGGCCTGCTCTTATGTGCTGCACTGGTGTAACTCAGCTCATACCCAAACACGTCAGTATTTCTCGCTTGAGGCAGAGTCCTTCATGTGCCCAGGTGCCCTTGCAAAGATCCACTACTGTTCCAAGTCCTCACCATTTTAAGATAATAGTTCTTCCTGTGATTCGATGCAATCCCAAAGCCATAGAAATGGCTTTGCAGCCCTTTCAAGACCAATAATATTCCATTAACCTCCTCACTCTAATCTTGTGGCCCTCCTTATTATTGTGGCTCAATGTGCTGTTTGCTGAGACCCTTTGGCATACTTTATATTGCTGGAAAGGTTTTTTTTTTTTTTTTTTTTTTTTAAGTGATCTTTAGATTCAACAGCGTAAGCAGCCAGCAGGCCTCGGTATGTCTAGTCTAGACAAATCCAATATCAATTAAATTTGGCTCACTGACTGATTCAGTGGGGCTATATTCCTCTTGGATGAAAATTAAATAAATTCTATATCTTTATGTACAGAAATGATTGAGCCTTCCAGAAGTCCAAAGTGTTTAACAGTGACCGCAAAAATAATTCCATTAAAACCTTATCCCTCATATGCAAGAAGGTTCTCTGAAACCTAAAATTCACTTTTCTTGAAGAATTGTTCCAGGGCTCCCTAGCCACTTAGAACTTAGGCAAAAATAGTGCTCTGTAGATCCCCACGTCCATTTTCAGATTGGGACTGAAGTATGAAGGAATGGGAGCATGAATATAGTTTGGAGTACTTGACACTGGTCTGTGGCATCAATCAATTGGTGAAGCTCCGAAAGGAAAGTTGTAGCACACATATATATGCGACTTAACCATGGCAGAAGCATCTTTACCACACCTAACTTGACATCAAACTTTGCCGTTTCTTGTCGTTGAATTCCTTTTACCTTTTTTGGCTCCTATATTACTCGCATATTACATATTTTTATTTCTAAATTGGGCAGAATATTTTTCTAATTGTTAATGTGGCATAATGACCTCTGAAGACACTTTTTTTTTTTTTTTTTTTTTTGCATCTGGGTGCTAATGATTGAACCTCCATAAATTTTTATGTAAACATTTTTCTGCTGCTACTTGATTGGATAGAGAGTGATATTGTCTTGATAAATCTTTTACAATCTTATTTCACTCTAGAAAGAGATGTTGGAAAGCTGGTATCCAAAGGTGCTGTATGGCAAACGGTTACAAAATGACCTCAGCAATCAGCAGTACCAAAGTTGAACAGAAGAGGGGGTTGTTTCTCTCTGCCTCTCCTTTCGTGGTTATTCTGCCATTGTCCGCCACCGCCCTACTCATGGGAACGCCTTAACAGGCTTTGAAGTTATCGTTAGCGCATGTCACTGAGCGTGCAATACAACCTTGTGAAAATGAGTATTCTTGGATTTATTGTATATGTTAAATTATTTCACTCGTGGAACTCATGCACTGCCGTCATTCAGTAAAATTGTACTTTCCTGGGAAAACTTGTGTGAGAGAACTACTAAGTCTTCTCTGATGTTGGTAGTGTCAAAAACGGGGACATCTTTACCCATCAGGGTCACTCCCTTGTGAATAATTTCTGGAGGGCGGTGACCTCTGGAGGAAACTTCTTCACTCACTCGCTGTGCGTGCTCCGATTTCATCTGTGCCGTTGATTTATGGCCTAGTTCACCTGTGCAGAATTCTGCACAGAGAGCCTTTGTTATGGTGGCTACATCATAGCCTCGGCACAGCACCACTATTCATTAGCACAATGCGCACTCTGTTAATGGGTGATTAACGGTACAGTATAAAGAGAATTGCAGGTCTAATGAGTGGGTCTCCGGATTCACAGGCTGGAGTTAACCAGCGCCTGGCACACGTCCAGAATAATGTCTCCCTTCACAACCAGCAACGGTGAGAAAGGGAAGAGGTGAGACAGCACATGGACTACTGCAAAGTCTATCCTCGTTACGGCAAATTATAATTTCTCTTATAACAAGGGATTATAATTTAGAACGGATGGCCAGGCCTCATTAATTACATTTCATTAGTTTAGGCTGCGGCGCTGGACTTATTTGTAAATAATGACACTTCGTTCAAATTGGAAAATTAGATTCAGGAACAGCTTGCTTTTAATCATGTGCTGATTAAAGTGTCTTTGCTTGTTTTGTCTCATTTTACCCTAAAATGAAATGTTCTCCATTTTAATACATTTGATGAAAGGACAAAACACTCTAGTGCTCTCGTAAACTTCCCTAATACAAAGTCTAGCCCCAGTCCAATTATTCAGGAAGGTATGAGATGGCGATTTTAATAATTAATTAACAATTATAGTCATCTGTTGCATAAATGCATGCATATTATTCTAGCAAATGTACAACTGATAGAATTTGCTTGTATGGGATGACAGATGTTACAGTCCAGAGTTTTTGGGTTTTGACTGCATTCCCCATCGGAATGTATTTGGCACTTCCAATATGAATTCAGTCTTTGTTCCAGTTGCTGTCGTGCTCGTTTTATGAAATGTGATACTGCTTGGTGACTTCAGTATGGTGTTAGCTCGCAATGAAGTGTAGCCAGCTGAATTTGCGCTGGGTGCCACATTATTTTTTATTTATTTAACCTTTATTTAACCAGGAAATAAATCCCTTTGAGATTAAAAATCTCTTTTGCAATGCTTTCATGGTCAAGACAGGCAGGCAGCACAAATAACACAGTTACGGACACAAAAACAGTACAAAACAGCATAAAACATTGGGGAAAAAATGCTTTGAACATCTTGGTCACACTGTGAAGCAGCACTTCAGGTGTTTGTTTGATAGCTTTTCTAGTTGAGTTATACAGTCTTTAAAAAGCTAGAGAACAGTTTCCTTTTCTGCACAACTTAACAATTTCCTTCTCTTGGTTGAGTATGAGTTCAGAGCCCATACCCTCGGAACCACAAAGACTTTTCTATGTGCTTTGTAGTGTGGATCTAAACGCGTTAAGCATCTCTTTAGACTTTTTTTGCTTTTTGTTCACCATATTTATCCTTTTGCTTTTATTAATGACTGTGATAATGATGGCTATGCACCCTCAACTTCTAGTGCCTCATCACTGAAAACCAAATGTACACAGAAAAACAAACGTAACTTCACAGGAGACCTCTGAAGTCGGATTACCACTTTAATTCTACGTGCTTATCGAGGAAAGGTTGGTATTTTACAAAATACACCGAATGTCGACAAACTTGCCTAATGTCAGTGAGCGTGAATATGCATGGAGAGCTGTTGCCTGTTGGTGCTTTATTTTTTTCTTTTTGATCGCTGCCACAAGCCACAAGCAAATGCGGTTGGAATTCAACATGTACTGTCCTCGGATGAAGGAAAGGGAATTCACAGGGCGTCTTTGTGATGATTGTGCCTTGCTCTAAAACGTGAAAGTGAATTTCCATTTATGTTGTACTAAGTGCAAACTCAGTACTCCTTTCTGGTGGCACTTGAAATGGTGAGGTCAGAGGATGTATAGAATGCCAAGACGTATAAATAACTGTGATGTAATCCTCGTGTTTCCACTGAATATTAAAATGTGTGCCTTTGAACTTTTATGATGGAAAATAATTTATTGGTATCATTTGCACTGGCATCGATTTGACACAATGCAGAGAGATTGTTCTGCTGAAGATATTGTCTGCAATGCTTGTGACTAAGGATAGGCACTTGGCTTCTTGGGTCTGTGAATCAGTGCTGAGCTGATGGTGAACATTCAGCGAGTCAGTGGGAAAAAATAACAAAATTAAACCTCTCTGCAGGTGTGGGGGCAGTGAGGGAGAACTCCATCCTGCCATTCATATGTTAACATCTAGTTTTTGGTCTAAGTCTGTAAGGGAAGGACTGCCTTTAGGAGAATCAATGTAGTGAGTGTGAGCCATTCTGTAACAAGTCTCTGAGGTACTACCTCAGCGCTTCCTTCTTCTTTTTCAGTTTGTGGGTTGAAAATGATGAGATATAACATTCCTGAAAACTTGAACTTCATACTGTTTTTCTTCTTGCCAGTAGAGCCATTTAAGCTTTTTGGGGGGTACAGCGGTGAGAAGTGAGGCTTATAGGTTCGGTTACAAAAAGAAAATCGAAAAAGTTCTGTGGCACATCACTTTGGAGTTGGCATGGAATCGCTTCTGTTTGTTCTGTGAGGGAGTGGCGTAAATATCTCCACATGTAAAGTATAGTTTTTATATATGCATTTTTAAGTCTTAGTTTGTACTTTTCTGGGACCAGTTTTTGTATTTACAGTAAATGGTTACTGTGTGTGTGTGTGTGTGTGTGTGTGTGTGTGTGTGTGTGTGTCTGTGCGCATGAGTGTATGTGTGTGTGTGTGTGTGTTATGCGCTTGTGTGTGCGTCTGTTCATGCGCATGTAGAGTGTACCCTCTAGGTTATACAATGCACTTAATATCTGCAGTGGCACTATCCCATGTTGAGTGTGCTGCACAAGATACTGCAGTGTGTCCCTTCTGCAGAACAAGAGGAAACAGACTGGAGATTAAAGCACAGAGCAGTCAGCTCTGTGCTTACCAAGAGCTCCCGATCAATGGAAAAGCCATTTTCTTCAGGATATGAGCGGGAGCTATTTTTAAGATGGGTTGCACAGGATCTTGTCGCTAAGTAACTATGGTCGAGGATAGATGGAAAAATTATGAACCGATAGCAGCATGGGTCCACCAGTCATAGCCGGTTTCATTTAAGGCATATTACTACTCTCTGGCATCTGTATTAATCCCTTGTCTCTCATCAGCAATGGGGATGAACATTTCATGGATCAAGATGTTTAGCCTTGTTCAACCAGGGGATGTCGACTGATACGTTTTGCTTTTTTAAGAGTACCCTG
The DNA here is from genome assembly GCA_029692085.1 of Gymnothorax javanicus. Classification (NCBI taxonomy): domain Eukaryota; kingdom Metazoa; phylum Chordata; class Actinopteri; order Anguilliformes; family Muraenidae; genus Gymnothorax; species Gymnothorax javanicus. Next base: position 177,802,235 of record CM056193.1, on the reverse strand, counting down.
GTGGAAATGCTGGAAAACGCAGTTACAAATAGGGAGAGTGAGAGGGAGAAAAAACTGGGGTTAAGCCCCTTGAGGAGTTTTGACTGTAAGGGCCTTCTCCAAGGGCCCAAAGGCAGTGTTTCTTCAATCTTTATCTCTTGCAAGTCAGGATCCCAAGCCCCACTGGGGTTCGACCCAGAAGCTTTTCGGTTGTTGGTTAAGCAGCCTACCATCCCGTACATTTCGATTTCCTGGTGTTTCACATGATGAGTCAAAGAGTATTGCACTGTGTGTTTATGTTGCTTAAAAAATAAAAGCCACCCCCACCCCAATTTAACACTGTGGGATGGCCTTATTAGTGTTACAAGTTTGTAGGCCAGGAGTTTCAGTTCAGCATGTCTTGTGCTCCTTTTTTCACATTTGCTCAATTAGCTGCTTTCTGAAATTCTAGCTTATTGTGCTTAGCATGAATGTGTCCAGTAACTAGCAAGTAAGGTGCTGCGGTAATGAAATGGTAATTCTAGACCTCGATGGAAGCGTCATGTTTTATTTTTGCTTCTTCCCAATTAAAAATGGAAAGACTACAAAACCAATTTAGCAGTGGTGAAGATTATCTCTGAGGAAGAATAGAAAAGCACAGCTTCCTGAGGCCAAATATTCATTCCTTTGTCCAATTCGTTAACCTCGTGTTTGCTGATAACCCTTCTATGGGATATAATATTGCATGTATGTGTGAAATCTTGTTTGTTGGCTGTTGAAGGGTATAGGCTGAAAGTGAAATGTTCCTGAAATGGAATGTAATGACAAGAATATGTCACTGTTTTTTGTTTCATTTTGTTAAAGGTAAAAATTGCTCCTTTTTGTTGTCATGTATTGTTTCATCCAAAGAGAATTTTTGTTTGTTAGCTAGGAGGGTGTTTTATTTAATCACTACTCCCAGGTTGGTTCTATGATTATAATAATAATATAACTATTTAATGGTTATAACTCTTAAATATAACATTTCCTTCAAAAGTTACTGTTTAATGATTTTTTTTCTAGTCAAGCAGGGATCAACACTATTTAATTAAAGGATGTTCTCTGATGGGAAAAGTAATGTAGTTTGTTGGTCTATACTGAATTCCATAAAAACTGGTTTTTTGACCAGTGGACACGCTGCAATTTTTTTACGCAAAAAAAACCTTTTTTTTCCATCTATAACCCTGTGTCTTTCAACCTACTAATTTTTCAAATTGAAATTTGGGCAACGCAAAAAAATAATTTAGGGGGTAAGGAAATGGCAATCACAGTATTTTTTCTTTTCTTTTTTTTTTCTCTGACATTCATGAAAAAACACACGTCACAAAATTTCAGGTGGTGTTTGTGCAATTTCTGAGAGTCTAGTATGTGTGAAATTTTGACGTCCTAAAAGAGCAAGGCAGAATCAATTACAAGATTGACTTTGACTTGTGTATAAGCCTTAGGTGCTCTGAGAATTTATGCCACAGTGGTCACTTTTTTCAACACTGAGCAAAAAATATTCAGCCAGTTGAGACTCAGCAGTTAGGTGATTAGCATAGAAAATATTTATGAAGGTTGTTGAGCAGTTACAGCAAAGCTTTAGAAGCTGAATGATTAGGTGACTACATCCAAAAAGCTCTCCTTTTAATTTCCACCAAATATTGCTGGACAGAATGATATATTTCTTTTTCATCATAGCTATTTATGCATTTTTGTACATATAGACTGACTTATTTGGAGGTACACAAGTGGCCAATGGCTGCCGAAGAGCTTTTAATTGGTGTGGGTATACTTCTGCTGACCTTTAGTCTTCTGGGAGCACCCACATAAATGCAAATATGTGTACAGCAAAGGGATCCAAGTCATTGTTTACATCTAAATTGTAATTTAGTCACCTTGCCACTGTGTTTTATACAGGCATATCCCTCCGCACCCATTTCCTATGCTGTTGACTTCCTTTTGTATATGTATTGCATTCTCTGAAGTTTCAAAGTCTTGTCATTTATTTTACTCCTTCACTCAGTCTCACTCACCTCAAAGTATTGAATTTTATTAGGTGACAGGACTTACTCTGTCTTTTTAGATATTTATCATAAAACAAATTATTGACTGACTGACTGAACTCATTTAAAATAACATCTTATTTCTGCTTTTATCCTCTTGAATCAAGCTAAGCAATTATACACTGCCCGGCCAAAAAAAAAGTCACCGTTTGGAAATTAATGAACAAATTCTATAATTGGATCATTATTGCGGTTATTAATGTTTCAACTGGCAATAATCATTTTAACCCTGACTGATGAAGCGCATCGCTACTCATTTCTTAAAAAATCATGTCGGAAGACACATCCCTTGATGGTGGAAAAGATGTTACAGTATTTCAGAACGGGCAAGTTATTGGTCTGTATTTAGCAAAGAAAACCATGAATGACAAAAACAAGTATGAGGAATCATTTTCACAAACAAATTTGCCACCACAAAGTCCTGACCTTAAACACATTAAAAATTATTGGGATGTGCTCAAGAAAGACCGCCGAGTGGTTCAACCATTATGTCGAGAAGACAAGATCTCGGCCAAAAATTATGGCATTTCTGATCGAAAATAAATGCTCTGGCATTGCATATAGTTTTCAAAACAATGACAAGACGAATGTGCACTGTAGTCAAAGCTACAGGGGTTCCAACTAGTGTGCGACTTTTTTTTTGGCCGGGCAGTGTATGTGAGGATGTAAAATACAGTGAGGATCAACTGAGTGGCTTGTTTCAAGGCGTTTTTCTTGACATGGAGATTGCTGGCCTGGTCAACTCCCTAAAGTCCAACGTCCTCCCTAGCAGTTATGCTGGCATTACGAGATTTTCAATGGCGTGCAGTTAGCCTCTGACCCTCAAAGGCATAATTGCTTTCAAGCTGTTCCTGTTTAAGATTGCTTAATTTATAATCACACAATTTATTTACTGAATAATCAAGAAACCGGTTGAGAGTTAACCTGCATTATGGTAGCTTATGTCACTGGTTGTAGACAGCGTTTTATTTATGCATAAGCAAACTTCACACGCAGACCTGAGTCGGCAAAACTGCTTTTTTTTTTTTTATGTTTTCTTTGGCGTAACAAGCTGATTGGACACTGAAAAAAAAAAAAAAAAAAAATTTACCGTTTTGTGAGCTACGAGAATTAAGTAGCTTCGAAAAACATTGACGTTTTATGTCACCATTAATGTGGATAGGAAAATGCTTGATTACTATTGCAGTGACCAATAATGTAAGCTGAGGGGACATAGGCAGCAATTCCACTGATTGATCTTCGCAACTGAATGAATTGTTGCTTTGTTGCTAATTTGGAAGCGTAAATTGCAACAAGTTTGGAGAGGTTATGTGCTTTAAGGTGAGGTGAGAGCCAGGCAATAATCCGTCCGATGGCATGTTCTGGGTAGAGGGAATTAAGCAAATATGAAATGACATTGGTTGTATATTTGGTCTTTGAATAACCCTTTCACTGGCTTATTTTCTGTGTGAGCTGCAATATTTTGGTTTTTGATAGATTCAAGTTAGTAGTTTGCATCAACTCCTTGACTCCTGAATATTTCAGAGAAACTTTTTCTAATAGTTTCAAACAAGTGAGCAGAACACTCTTGGGGTAAGTTTATAGTAATAAGTGTATGTACACGCACGAACACGCACGCAAGCACACACCAATGAGTCGAAATATATTGAAAAAAATAAATCAGTAAAATTGATCATCTTGTAACAATGGCACATGTCAAGATGATCAGACAGACTTTCAAACGATTGGTCACTTGCCCAAGTGGTCTGTAACAGAATGACCATTGTCAATAAAAAAAATAATAAAAAAAGTTCTATTTTTTGGACCCACTGAAGTAGGTTGTTGGAGAGAAAGTCTTGAAATGGATAGATTTAAGTGGTAAGATCAGGACGATTTTTTCCTATGTTTTGTAGGTTGTTGATACCTGTAAATCAGTAGGCTTGGGTGATTTGGTTCTGAAGACAGACTTTATGTCTCAGTTCCTCTGCAGAGAGCTTATTACTGAAGTAAGATATGAAAAAGAAAAATGTGTATATCTACAAAAGAGAAGCCAGACACTTCAGGGCATTCACTCAGCAGTAAGTGTTATTTTTATTGAGTATTACCTATATTACTTATATTATTATTAAGTATTATGTCTGGAGATTAATTGTTGCTGCATTTTTGAAGATGTTCAGGTATCCTGTTGGATAATTTGTATGAAGATCTGTTCACAAAACACATCTGTCAAGTTTGAAATAATTGCTGCCAATCTATGCCTTGTTCTTTCAAAGATTGCTTCAGGGCAGAACTTCAGCAGCTGTGGGAAATTCAATTAGATGTCTTTTGCTTTGCTGCCAGAAGTCTTTTGATTCTAGTTTCAAGTGCAGATATGATGCCTGATGCACTCTTTGTATCAAACATGTACTGAATTCAGGCACGTGCGGGGGCGGAGGGGGCTTGAGCACTTGCCCCTTTCGCCCCTTTTGTAAAAGGTGTTTTTTTTTTTTTTTAGGCCCTCTTTTTTGTCCCTCAATATGATATTTATCAATATAAAATATGAATAATGGGCCTCATGCAAGAAGCGAAATAAGAACACATTTTCTCTTTTTTTTGTTCGTATCCCTGACTTTTTTTTTCTTATTTTGTTCTTACCCATTGGTTTCTAGGATGCACCAATGTTTTCTTATTTTTGCTCTTCTCTTAGGTAAGAGAAAGTTTTACGAGTGGTCGAGAGCACTCTTACCGAGATGAGAGAAAACAGAAAACTGTTATCTCTATCAACAAATGGCTTGTCCAATGCACGGAAACACGCGTTTTAAAACCTAAACATTAAAAATGCATCATATAAACAAATTTTGATTGTTTTATGTTTTTGAGAAATTATCAGGATTTTATTATTTAATTCTTAGGCCAAAGAGTTTGGCCAGTTGATCCTAATTAGGACTAAGCTATAAAAACCCTTAGATACTTGCGTTCGTTCTGCTTCTGAATGGCTTACCTATTGCTGTTGGACGCTTTGGCCATCCAGGCCTTTCGCAGAGAGCGCGTTTTTAGAGATTGCGCGGATCTCTTTGCTGAGACAGATGAATGGCTACTCGTACCAAATGTGAAAGCAACCGTACTTGAGCATGGAAGATTACTGTTATGTGTTACGGCTCTCTTAATCTAATAAATGCAGCAGCGAAAAGATATCTCCATTCAAACGAAGAAATTCAGTGCTTGCTCAAAATGTAGGTGGACAAAAACATACAATCTCAACTGGATACTACACACAAAAATTCAGAGATTTATGGAATAATTCGTGAGTAGTTACATTCGCGTGGTTATCACAGAATAATAGATCAGTGCCGTAAACAAACTAAAGAAAATGCGGCTGCCATATTTCAGAGTGTGGGACGCGGAGCGAAAGGCTGGCAGCTCGAGTTATGGGATAGATACATTTTCGTGATATGAGGCAGTGGACAGCATAATCGGCCAAAAACGCAAGGGTGAAAGAATTCTGTTTGCAATGTCCACCTTGTCAGTGTATTAGTGGAATAACATGGGTTTAGATTTAGTCAGTATGACAGGTCGTTCACAGTAAGCCGAGCAGTAGCAGTAAGATTTGAAGCCATCAATAACCGTCTTATCAAAGGAGAAGATCTCAGTACTGATAGAATTAAAACAGTTTGCTGAAATTATGTGCTTATGGTGGTTTGTTTTATATATTTCTTAAATTAGATTAAAATTAATTATCTCCATGCCTACTACTTTGTAATATATAATAACACATTTAACTGTGTCTGATACTGGCCAATACACTGCAATATGCCCCGGTAGTATGTGCCCTTTTTTCACTTTGAGCACCTGCCTCTTTAGAGGTCTCTGCACGGGCCTGACTGAATTTTACTATGGTACACTTCCCTCATTAAGTGAATCTACTTTAATGGAGGGTCGTGGAAATAACTGGAAGTGGTGAGGCTACCTGGAGTTCTTTATACATATCTACTGAAGTTAAAGCAATCCACAAGGGTCTAGTGTGTGGAATTTCAACATCTAAACAGCGGGGTAAAATCAAGATCCTAGCTAGACTTTGACGTGTGTGTAGGCCTGAGGTGAACTGAGAGAATTTCTGGCATAGGAGTTAGTTCTTCTCAACTTTGTGATCAAGAAATCATCTAGCAATTGAGATTAAGTAGTTGGATGATTGGCAATGAAAATATTTGCAAATCTCAGAGAGCAGTTCCAGCAAAGATTCAGAAGCCAAATGATGCAGTGAAAGCAACCAGAAAGCTCTCCTTCTAATTTTCATTAAATATTGCTGGGCAAGGTAATGTTGTATTCCTGTTTCTTAAATGATTTATTGCAGGTTTAAATTCTTCCAGGGTTAACAGAAAGAACTGTTTAATAGGCGTTCTTACTTGTGAACTTAATTGCCTATTGAAAATGGACAATGTGATGACTGTGACCAAAAGAGTTGGCACACTCAATTGGTTAACACTGTAATGTCATCATGTTGTTTAATCACGCTCCTTAAGCGTTTGGGTACTGAAGACACCAGCTGGTCCAGAGCAAGCTCATTTCTCCAGAATGCAGGTCTTGTTCTGGGCCTTCGTTGCTTTGTATATGCCTTCATAATGTGCAATATATTCTCAGTTGGAGACCAATTAGGATTACAGGCAGGTCAGTCCAGCACCCGCACTCTCTGCTTACACAGCCATGCTCACGTAATCAGTGCAGAATGTGTTTTGGAGTTGTCTTGCTAGAAAATGCAGGGCCGTCCCTTGAAAATGACAACATCTAGATGGCAGCATAATTATGTTTCTCCAAAATTTGAAAATTAATGCTGCCTTTGCAAATATGCAATGCTGCAATTCCATGTGCACCTCCACACCCTTTAGCGTAGTTTGGTTATACTTCTCGTCTTTGGTCTGGAGAACACGGCAGCAAGTTCGTTTATTTCTTTTAAAATTTTTTCAAAATCTTTTTGATATGTTAATTTGACAGACTCCAAAATCCACCGCGCTACAGTTCATCTTTGATAACACCGAACCAGGAGAAATCAATTCCACTTTTCAATCCTCTGCATGTGTGTACCTTTGCATAATAAAGCTTTAACTTGCTCTGTGGATGCTGCGAAAAATGATTGTTGGCTGATAAAAGATAAATAAAAAATTTCCGAGCACATCTTGATAATCATTACAGTCTCGTGACTGTTTTTCAGATTGTGACATCTTAGGGCCCATGGATTACATGCGGTCAGAAGTGGTTTTTAGCCTTGTCCTTCTGACGCTGATATTTGACTGGATCCCGTCCAATTTTTTATTGTATGGTGCACTTAAGTGGGCGAAATGCCCCAAGTCCTACTGAATTCTCTTTAGGTATGATCATAAACTTAAAAATCTGCTGGCAAATCAGTTAGCCTCCACCATCTTCACTCTCAGATATAGCAGTATAATAGGAGTCTACACCTGTCCCTCAAGGTGGAAGCTTCACTAATGTACCCCAAGGGATAATTACTAGACCTTTTGGAGGCTGAAAGTTAGATGGGTATTTTCATGGGGACATTAGGCATACCATACAGGGTACTGCCCCAAGTGACAAGCTGTTGTAGCCCTAATGGTAAAAAGCTGTTCTTTATATACTGAGAGTGCTTACCCGTGAGGGACCAGGCTTTTTTGGAAGCGCATTTTATCCCATAACACAATTGGCTCACCTGCTGAACATCATCTGTTCCACATTACCATATTATTGCGAGTTGTCACATCAATATTTGTCCTAAATTGCCCCGGCACTAACTTTTTGGAGTCTGTTGCAGTCATCAAATTTGAAATAAGCAAATATTTTCAAGACTCGATTGAGTTTACAAGTTAAAGCATCAGATGATGTGTTGCTGTTGTATTTTCAACATAATGGAGGATGAATTGACTTCAGTTTGCTTCTTTTTGACTTTATGAGCTTTTTTTTTTTTATACGCTAACTTTTCGGAATTGAGTTTGTAGTTGCTTTTCATTTTCAGAAGAATTACTAACTGTCTTAAACCACGTTACAACAGAAATGGCTATGCATTGCATGAATGATAAAAGCCCAGTGCTTATAGTGTATTTATTTTGTTACATTCCAAGTCATTGCATTAGAGCTGACATCATCTTTTAACTGATGAAATCAAGACTTTCGTGAATCAATAAGCTGCTAATTTGGCTTCTGAAGTGTTCAAGTTCTCTCAAAATGCTTTTCTTGGAACTTAACTAAAAAAAAATGGCACAAACAAGTTGACTCATACTTTGTTTTGCCTTTGAGTTCTTCAGTATCCAATAAAGAATCTGCTTTAGTGATTGTGTCCACAGTTTCACTGGAAGCCAAAAATAATTGAAAACTTCAGTCAGCTCCATTTTTTTTCTCATGTGCTATAAAAATCCTTTTTCTATTTACTGTGGATGGCCAAAAAGTATTTGGAGACTCGTTGGTCGGGGACTGTTTTGCATTGTTTGGACGAGGGGCCTTCGTTTTATTGATGACAAATCTTGATGATACTGCATATAATCATGTTCAAGTTGATTCCATGCTTCTTCTTCAGTTTAGAGAGGGCCTTCCCCTGTTTCAGCATGACAATGTCCCGGGCACACATGATAGAAATAAAGTTGTTCATGACGATGTGGAAAAACGTGATCTTCCTGGAAAGAGTCTAGGCCTCAAAGACAACTGACACCTTTGGTATCGGTTGGAAAGCCAACTGCAAGCCACTCCATGCCCAACATCAATGCCTGAGTGGAAGCAAATCCTTGCTGCAATACTGCAGTATCTAGTATAAAGCCTTTCCAGAAGAGTAGGGGCTGTTATAGCACCAACAGGTGAAGGAATTCCATATTAATTCTCATAATCTTGGATGAATTGCTGGATGTCAAGTATCCATATACTCTTGGCCATGTAGTGTCGCACAATTTGATCAAGGAACTTCAGTTATTCTTGCCAAAAAGTTAGTTAATTCTGTTGTAATGTGGCTTTAAAGGGTAAATAATCCTCACGAACAAGAATAATAAAATAAAATAAATAAAAATAACTCATTAAAATTCTTGAATTGTAATTGTCATTGGAGCAAGATTTACTGTGATACCCCAGGATTGAGTTAGAGAACCACTGGTCTGGCTCCATGCTACAGTATATTGCTTTGTCTTCATAGAGATGCTAGGATGGAAATACAAATCCAAATACCTGTTGGTAAAAACCTCAGTCTCATTTGAAGCAGATGAGCAGAAGATGTCAGTTTCACACTAAACTGTTGGTTCTATGGCTTTTAAGAGTGGTAAAAACCGACGTGGAATGGCTGAAAAAGTCATGCATTTGGAGTGACATCCTTGGTTGTATACTGCTGCACAGGATGTTTCGTCTGTGCTGTTCTGCATTGCTTGAGCACAAGCTGTTCTTATCAGTCCTTAAACAAACTGAGAAAATATCGATCTGACCTTACCCACCCTGTACCTGCAGGTACTGTGTGGTGGACTCAAGGGCTGAAATAATTTGGTGCCAGGCGAAAGCACGTGGGCTGCTATTAAAAGGGTCTCGCGTCAAACAGGACTGTTTAAGTTGTTTTACTCTGAGCTGGTGTACAGCAGTCGCCTCTCAGCCACTTAAGCCGTCCTGTCCTCACTGTGTACTCGCAAGCCTTGTGCAAACAACTGGTTAAATCAGCAATAGTTTAAAAACCCATTATGGCTCCATTACCCGTGAGATTGAAATGATTCAGTCCGCTACCCCACCCGCCCACTCCCCCCGCCCCCCACTTCAGAGTGGAGGACCCAGACGACTCTGGTATGTCCTCTGTGGCTCCACGTTGGGATGATCGCCATGCCTCGCTGTGTATTGACTGAATCCTGGACCCTGATCACGCTTGGATGCAAGTTTTAAAGGAAGCACAAATGGCCTCTCCATCTCGCAAATGTGAAACTCAAAGACCGCTTTTTTTTAATCCGAGTAAAAGTGGCAAGGGAGGGTTGAATACAACTAAGAGTTTAAAATTGCATTTTAAATATGCATTCAATTAAAGTCACCTCAATTAAAAAGACCCCAGTACCACTTTTTTAGTCATTCATTTCCCAGCTTATTTATTTGCTAATAAAGACTAAACTTTGTTCTCCAAGCATTTTGTGATCGGTTTAGGAATGATGGCTCCTGTATATTGGGCCAAAATGATTTGCTGGATAAATATTCATGAATGCAGACAGAAAGTTAGGGTGAAGGAGCGGGATAAAAGCAGAATGTGATGAAAAGTGAGTGAACGGAACTTATTTTTCTTCAGGCAATGTTGTCCTCCAGCTGGCTTGGGAAGATTGCGTGGACAGATTGCTGTGCCTTGCCTTCATCAGCTGCACAGCAGTTTGTCTCATGCTCCTGAACTTTTTGTGAGTTGCAGTCTTCATAGTCAGTTCAGATACAGATTACTTTCATCATCCTGCTGGATAAGTTGCTATTGCCCAATTTCAATCCTCTTAAAATAAAGCAGCTCTCCTAAGCACATATATAGGATGGTTAATGACAAACTGGTGAAAGTTGGATTGCATCAAGAGTTTTTTTGCTTGAAGCTCTTGAAATTATTGAATAGTGATGGCTTGCATAAATTATCTAGATGTGTGTACGTAGCACCAGTTTATGATCAAAATGTGAATTTTCCAGTTGAGACTTGTGAAAAATGTTTCAAATTCCTGCAGGTGCAATTTAGGAGAGATCAGCTTCGAATAACTTTGGCAACAAGGGTAGAGGGTCCAGAAATTCAACAGGGGAACAACTCCAGGCTACTGTAGGAATATTCAGAGCTAGGTTGACCCGATTCCGATCAAAAATATTTGACACTACATTTTGGAAAGTTTACCTTTGACCTTAAGGTAGTATCACAGGAACAGTCATAGGACTATTTTTGTGCCTATGGAAATGCACGTTGTGGTAACCTTATTCACAGTTTCGTCCAGTACAAATGGCATATTTATTGCCTTTGCCCACTTTGTTTTCATGCACTGCTATTAATGTGTTTGTGACACAGTAGATTGAATTATTAGATCATAATTATTAATCATTACAGTGTGTCAATGAATGAAGCAGGCACTGTGCAATTTGATGTTAGTTTTTACTCTTATTTTTTGCCTCACGTCGTTGAACTGCTTACTATATTGGAGCGCAGTTTTCTGAGGACTGAAGGACGCGGCAGTAATGCAAGCTAGGTGCTTGTTCTTCACCTGAAAAAAATTGCCTGTTTGCCATGGGGATAATGCACTGGTTTTAACCCATTTAAACCGGGACGGCATGTGCGCATTTTAAGAACGTGTCGTTGCCGACACAGATATGCGCGTAATTTTGAAAGTACCGTAATAACTGTAAGTTTTGTGCAATAGAAAGAAAATTCCAACTGTTCCTGAAAGCTGAGAAGCTGTGCTTCAGCCCAAATACAGGTTACTATGGTAAACATGGCAGCATGATTCTCTGCTGGGATTTTTGCATTAGGCCTTAAAGGGTTAAAGGGAATGACAGCAGCTGAACTGATTGGTCTTATCCCTCCTATTATATTCAAATAAATAAACCATTTTTGGTTTGAAGTCATTTTGATCTTCATAGTGTAAAACCACTAAAGATGTTTGTAAAAACTGAAAGTGTTACCCAGTCTTCTCTCAGCTCCTTTCTGCCGGTCTACTGACCATTTTAATTGCCAAGTAAATAAAACACGACTCCCCAGTCTTCCGCTTCTACATCCAGCATTGATTTTGCATGATTATAGCGACATGAATGAGAGTAAATGTGAAATGAAGGTGAAATTAATTTGAGCATGCTCAGAAAAGGTCAAAGGGTCACACTAAAATGATAAGGTCTGTCCTCCATGCAGCTGAAATTAACAAAAAAAGTTTTCTGCTTGCTTGGATAAATTGCTCAAATTTTATTCCCCTGTGTCTTCAAACCATTTCAGGGGAAATTAGGAATATCTCACTGTGTGTGATCCTTGACTTGAATTATACTTCAGACAAATCAGCTGGCAATGAAGTTGGCAGTGCTGATGTCATTAATTGTGATTTTATGAAGCATTTTACTCTCATGTCCTCCAAAAGCAGAGCCTGCCCTCAAACTTGTCCCTGTCCTTTTATAAGCTCTCTACCGTTCGTTACTAATGCCATTGAGATACGGCGTGCAGAAGGTCTCAAGCTCCAAATTAATGTTAATTTGCAATGTACTTCAATAATTTGATTCTTGGCCCATTTCTTGCTTCCCATTTATATGACCATGAAGAAAAATGCTTTATGAAGAGAGCTGAGGTTCTCATTGGTGGGCAGCAGGGGTGTTGGTGAAGCTCATATGTATTTTTGCTGGGACATGAGTGTCAAGGGCTGTAATTCCTATGTGGCTCACTTAATATGGATGAAAAAGGCCCACAAAAGCAGGCAGTCTGCCTTTTAGTTTTTACATACAAGTTGCATTTTCTAGTTACTGGAGTTCAGCAGCAGTTGAACCAACCACTGTAAAGGGGAAAATAGGACCAAGGGCCCCTGTAGCTCATTGGCAAGGAAAGGAGATGTACGTCCTAAAGATTGCTGTAAGCCACTTTGACATGAACAGTAGATGACCCATTGCATTAATTATCAATTCTGAACAATTTTAACCTTGTTAATGCAATATTAAGCTGGATACATGCAATTTCATGCATCCTGACCTCGAGACTGACTTTTTTGTCGATTCAGTATTAAGTAAGATGAATAGAGGAGATGTGTTAAGTTATCTGATGAAGAAAGCTAGGTAGGCGCTTTCCCAAGTAAGCTCTTTAGCTAATCTGAAGTGAATCAGGCCAATTTTTTTGGTGATGCTAGGTTCCCACTATCACGATTCGCGGCACGATTGAAATCATGGTCTTAATCATGGTGATCCTATCAGATCTTATCAGATCTTGAGGTCAGTCGTGGCAATTGTGTTGATCGTAGAAAAGTTTTGGACTGTTCAAAAATTTCCTACAATCAACAGGATTAATTGTCAATCAAGATCATCGCATTACCTCGTATCCAAACCTGAAATTTTAAGCCGCTTTCACATTGGACGTGAAACAAATTTTTCGCAGGACAGATTACATTCAAAGTCAATGCAAAGACGCGAATTATTTGCATCTTTGCATTGACTTTGAATGTAATCCGTTGTGTGAGAAATTTGTTTCGCGTCTGGTGTGAAAGCCACTTCAGAGAAGTTCCACGATCAGCTACGAAAGGTCAATCGTGGCGTTCGTAACGGAGCGCAGAACAGTGGGAATTAAGCATGAGCAGTTTTAAAGGTTTTCAGATTGGGGGGGGGGTTGGCCCAGGGAATTAATAAAAAATAGTAAAAAAAAAATCAAAATTTTTCAAAAGGGCGAATGATTTTGATCAAGGAAGTTCCATACTAAATTTGAACTGAATCCAGCCAGTAGTTTTGGAAAAGATAATGCCTGAAGAAATTGCTAATGGACATGGACATCGACATTAGCAATGATCAATCAACATTAAACTTGCAGAGCAAGAAATGCCATGAATAATTATTCCATGAACAGGCAGTTGTCTCAAAAATCAATAAAATGCATGTCCTCACTGCTTAAAAATTGATAATTGCCTCATGTTGCTTGGACCCACTTAATTACTGCTCGCAGTTATATTTGACATTTTTATTTTCCTTGTTTTTCTCAAAACATGTTTGACTTGAGTTTAACAGAGTGTGCAGCAGGAGCCCAGTGGTTATGCTATCTCCTGATAGCTTTTCTTATATTGCTCTTGACAACTTTGAACATTAATGAATGTCTATTTATTAACTCAATCATTGTGGGTTTCTGAATCGATTTAGGGCAAGAACGCTTGAAAGCCTGCATATTGTCAAGGCCAAAATGAACTGATAGTAGAATTATTGTTTTTTTACTTGGTCGAATGCATGTGTCAGATTATAGATGGTCAGGCTTTTTGAGATCTCTGGGGGAATTCAAGATCAGTATTATGTGACATCTTGCCGAGGGCACCAATTGTTAGTGCCTGTGAAGACATAAGAAAGTAACTGGAAGTAGATGCTACCTGTGGCGTTGTCCTTGGAGCTTCAAACTTCCAAATAATTTTCAAACGCTGCTGGGCTTTTGATGGGGCTTTCTGCACTGTGATCCCATCTCCCTTATCTGGAACCTTTTTTTTCTTTTTCCTGGAATGAAGTGGGGGAAAAAAACGAGCGATGAGCAAATTGGCTGCATTAGAAACAATAGTACGGATATAAAAAACTTTGCCAAGATGTGGAGCAAATTGTCAGCCGCTCGACAGAAAAACACACCTGGCAGGTTTTGAAGGAGCTTGTTCCACTATAAAATGAGATTTAACAAACAACAATCATAATATCAGTTTATGCCTTGTTCAATGAAAGAAGTTTAACCCTCCCACAAAAAGGACTGTTTTAAAAAGTTTAATTCTGCCAGCCAAGGTATTATTAATAAAAGATAACACTAAATGGCCAATCCATCACAATAATGTCGAGCATCCCAGGGTACCCCCGTGTAATGCAGGTTTCCCTCCAAACTCGCAGCAATCCCAGAATTTTAACAAGCTGTTGAGAGCTTCGGTTCTTAATGACTGACAAACAGAACTGTGCAGACATGTCTGGCACAAACTTCTCAGTAACATTATTGTATGCAAATCACAAATATGCTCTTTTCCTTTAAACAAAATTATGCAATAAATTACACATCCCTTTTGTGCATCTCTGGTGCTGCCCATTAACCAAAAGCTGAATCAAACATGGCTGTTAAAACGCTCACTTCTGCTAAGTTTGTGTGCTCTGGGGAGAGGAGAGGTTTTAATTATTTTTGCTTTATCTGTTTCAAGGAAAAGCTTGCTCGCCATTATAAGGTCCAAAGAGATTGCCAATTTGTTGATACTGATTTGCTAACATATTTTTGGGATCAGCGGTGGCACACTTTAAGCTATGCTCAGTCCAAATGACCAGATGAGACTGTCGCAATGGTAAGGAAACTGTATTTGCTTTTGCTATTCAGAGCAAACATGTTATTATTAAACTTGTCATTTAAACATGCTAATATATATTCATATACTGACATGCGTATTTGGAACACTGTACCAAAATTCCACCTGGACGCATCACAATCTGGACAAAAAACTTGGCTAGCCTGCTATTATTATTATTGTTATATTATAAAATTATTATAATAATTATTACTATTATTATTATAGATGCCTCTCAAGTCTAGGAACATTATAACTGTCTGAGTTACGTTATATCAGATATAGTCATGTTTTCCTGTTTGCCATGAATAAGTTTGAAACTACTTCACATTGCGCTTATTTGGCTGAATTGCTAGTTCATTAAGCGGGTGTAAGGTTGTGAAACTGATCAAATTAAACTAGAAGAAATCAATAGATTCCTTTTTGGAGAAAGTGTGGACACATCTCCACTAAGACTAACCATTTCCTTGCGATAATGAGATAGACCTGCATTGTATCAAGAGAATATTTAAAGACTTAAGAAGTTTTGCGATGTAGTGTAAACATTTTTTTTCTTTAACGGTCTATTGCCCAAGTTACAGTGGGGAAAAGCATTCAGCATATGGGAGTTCAGTTTTCGGGCACCAGAGCCTGCGTGGTACAGTTGCGGATCCAGGGTTCTGCACTTAGCGTTTTAGATGTAATGACAATACCTGCTCCATTTTGTCCACAGAGCTTTTATTTTTTGACCAAATAGCACGAAAGATAAAAAATTGGCACACAAGGAGACTATTTGATGATGACTAAACACATTGCGCAAAATACTTATCAACTTTTGTATTTTTATTTTGCGGTTACTATTGACTTGAATGGAGGCGTGGGTATTTATGAGGCATTCTGGATCTGACCAAGTATGGCATTTGTGAGTGACATCTTTCAAGGAGGTGCAGAAATGCATATTGAGAACCAAGTCCCATTGTGGACGCTTTATTGCAATAAGCACAAGTCGAACATGTCTGTTATTCTGTCATACTGTAGGTATTTCTGATATAAATCAGATGTAAGAGGGAAAATAATAAACATGAATTTGAAGGCACCTAATTTGTAAAAACATACAGCTTGTAAGAAATGTGATTCGAGTAATAAACTGCCCTTGAGCTTGGGAACTATTGGTGTAAAATAATTAAGTTACAGAACTAATTAAGATGTTCAGTAAACAATACTTTACAGAAGTCTGGCCAAAATTGTTGTATCTAATTGTTTTACATTGTCTTTGTATGCTCTGCTGTCTGACTTTGAAGTCTTCAAGCATATGGTATAATCACACTACATTGTGCAGCACTTCAATTTATTCTGGGGGCATAACAACTCAAACCGCTGTCAGAACTTGAAAAGATGTTCATTTTTCTTCACCCAAAATTGATCTTTTGGAAACATTCCCACTTTTGAAGGTTTTGAGCGTTCAGATCTCATTTATTCTACCCCCACTCTGCCAATATCAATAAAAGTAGTCTGAATAAAAAAGGAATAAAGAGTCTTGGAAAATACACAAAAATACGGCAATTGGAATGACATTTTCTGTGCTGGAACGTGCTGTTATATAAAATCTGTTCATTTTTGATGAACTCTTGTCAGTCTAACCTGCAGAATAACTTTCAGAGACTTATCATGGACATTGTATGCAGTGTTAATTCGTAAGCCCCAACCTTTGCTGGTTGAGTAAGTATAAAATTGTTTTGTCTCCGATCTTAAGATTCAAAATTTTAATTATTTAGTGACTTTGTGTTTGTTGGTAATCACTATTGCACAAACTTTTTGGGGAAGGTTCCGTCAGTACATTTACCTCAGTGGTGCACGTGCTATGGTGCATTTCTGCCAGTGCTATTTATATCAGTGCCATTTTGTATAACCGTTTGTTACAGAACTAATGATCTGAATTTTCATCAGCGACCAATTTCAAAATGTTCTTGTACACAGCATTTTTTACCAAAAATGATTATGTTGTAATTTTGTTGTTTTAGTTTAATTAAAAAAATTGCCACAGGTTCGTAAGCCTACGATGGATTAATATTTGTGAAAACTACCCTTTATTGTGGAAATTGTCAAAGACCTGTAGGACTGCATTAAGTGCTGTAGGCACTTCGGGTAGCTCACAGCTAAGACATTCATCTGTATGCCCTGTGGACAGATGTTCGAATCCTAGACACGCCATTAGCTACTACGGCCGAAAGTCCGCATGGGTGAGGAAACGATTGGCACAATTCACCTTTCGCTTAGCCCCGCCCTAGAATGCAGACTGGCCAATCACAGCGGAGCCAACAACTGACTCCGACTGAACTCCGACACTTTCATGACTCCATGCTCCATTGAATCTAGTGCAGGCGTCTCAGATTTTTGAACTTTTCGACACTCGTTTTTGTGGACTATAGCATAGTTATGGTTGAACGTTGTGCCTGGGGCACTTGTCAGACTGACACTCATTACCCAAAGAGGTTGGAGGGGGGCGTGCGTAAAAATAGCCACTGCCTGTATTTTTTTTTTGCTTTGGAATATGTCGCCTTCAGAGTTTTCCGGCGATGCTTAACTTGGTTGGCAGTTCACACAAAACCAGCCTCTCTCCACTTTTCGCATACCTCAAAGATATCGTTGTTACGGTGCTTTCGCCCATTGATATTTTCCGGTGTATTGACGTCTTTCATTATCTGAATGCACACAGTCGTCTCCTCTTCCCTCCAAAAATGCTAATTCCTTGCGAATTGAACAGGCACAGACGTAATTGAATATTCTGTTCGGGAACATTTTCCGATTAAGTGTGTATACATGACCCAATATGCCGATTAAAACAGGCATATGCCAGGTGTCTTACTCGGAATATTTCGAATCGCAAAATGACCTTAATCGGTTATTGCATGCGTTTACATGACAGGTACGCAATCGCAATATTCTCATATTCGATTAATAAAGGAATATGGCGTGCATGTAAACACAGTCATTTATTCAGATCGGCTAAATTCCTGGGCCATGAAGGAATACCGCTCAGAGGGCACAGTCATCGCCACAAATCACTACTGACTATTGGTTGTGGAGAGTGACGACCTGACAGTTCCCCAAATATTAGCGAGCAAACGTTGAACCTAAAATTACACTCTCATAACTGCCTAACCCGTTAGCTAAGTTAAGCAGCTAGAAAACATAAGAAATGTTACAGCTAGCTAATGTCAGCTGATGCATTATAGTTAATGCCGTGATGTAAACATAGTCTGTATAAATCAGTCTATGGGTCCAAGTCCAGATTTCCTACATTGTGCATGAACATACTGTAACCCTTTCTGTCTACTCCTGTCTGAAACTGCATTTGCTGCTTTGTAAAAGCCCGACAGCAGTTCAGCTGGAAGAGCTGTTAAAAACACCACGTTGAAAATGAAGTTTTGTCGGACATAGCAACAATAACTAAGGGGGGCGGGGCTAAGCAAAAGGTGAATTGGCCTCGCCGAGGATAATCGAGGTTAAGCCGGTTAAAATTTTTTAGTTCATCGCTATGTAGCGACCACATTTTTATGGCCACAGCATTTTATCAAATGGAAAATATTTTGGCCTTACCCATAATTTTTTTTGCATTTCCCTGTAATTCAGCTGGACCTGTTTGTGATTGTTGGAAACCTTTGAATCTCCACTAGAATTTGAAATTGGCCTTAAGTTCCAGAGGTTTGAATACAGCAGCTTCATCAATAAATGTTAACGCATCAAGTAAAAATCGACATTTCATGACACTTCGACTTCTTGCTCCAATTTTTTGTTCCTACAGATAGTGTTTGATGTCAAAAAATTAGAGTGATTAACCTATTAGTTTCAATGGAATAGTGTAAGAAGTAAACCGCTATCGTAGATCAAGTTAAAAGTGCCAAACTTCAAATGCCTTTATCTCAAACTCAAAAGGTGTCATGAAATGTCAATTTTTACTCCATGCATTCACATATGGTTTTGTAGATTTTTTTTGGATTAATATTTAATTTCTTCTTGTAGGTTTGCCACAAAGCTTGTGTAAAGGTATTGATCTGGCCTTATTTTCAAGAGGGTAATAAACCATTCTGAAGGCCTTGGCGTTTGTCTCTGTGGCTGTATCTACCACTAGCTGGCACAGGCCCTGGTACGGCCTTGGCGTTCAACTGTTTTCGCGCAACTCAAAAGCAGATATTGTCAGAGAGCCTGAGCATCACTGTGACAGTGTTCTCCAGTTTGACACCATTGTTCTGATTATTTATGGCAGGCGGTGTGTAAAGACCACGGTGTGTGTGTGTGTGTGTGTGCGTGTGCAGGGGGAAGATGCAAAACAACTGCCCCATAAACCTGTTGACTTCCACGGGCTTTTGTGAATGGGCTATCTCACTTGTGGGACCCCCAACCACAGACCACTGCTCTTTGGGCCATTCTAAACCACCTTGTTTCAGGGTCTAAAACTGGACTGTGTTGCACAAGTGCATGAATCGCTCATATTTCCTTGCAATTTCTGTGAATTGTCATTTGGGTTCATGTGAATACGATGTTTAAAGTATAGTAAATGATGTTTTAATTTTTCTTGAGAGGTTATTTGAATCCACGGGTCAAAATGCGATTTTGCGGGTGTGTGGACAGCACAATCCTGGGATTACGTCACCTCTCCCGGCCATCTGGCTGGACAAACGAACAGTGTAATGGAGAGCCGGAGTCAGCCAGGGTAGGCGATGAATGGATTGTCAGATCCTGGGGAGGACCTACTCAAATATTCAACTCATATTGTTAGATTTTCACAAATTAACATTCTGTTTCATCGGATGTACCTGAGGCAACGTACTAGCCACATTGGTGTTTTCAGGAACCAGTGTTCAAAAATTATGCTTTTAATTAATAGAATAGAAGAGAGTCATTGGTCTGAAATTGCCCCTTTTCGCAGAAAAAAGTGCTGACACTCAGATTGGTGTAACCTTCGGGGATATCAAATCCCTGTGCAGCAATTCCCTACTGAGGACCTCGGGAGGTTTCAGTGAGAGAGCTTATCTGGTTCCTCCTATGGGGTATCGGATGACATGGTGGGGTTTGTTATATCAGTATTCCCAGCTTGGCAGGGAGGGTAGGAGTAGAATTGCAGCTCTGGGAAGTTTCCGTCATTAGTCATGTTCAGGTGGGGCGCACTGCTGCTGTCCGTAGTCCCGGTATGAATCACACATCTTGCTGTCGGAAAGTAGCATATTTACTGACTGTCACTGAATTTAACCATTGGTAGCCTGATGGCCTCTTTTGAATCGGCGCCAAAAGTGAGTTTGTTGAGAACTGTACATCGTGGGAATCCAAAATCTGAATCATTTATCACACAGAGTAGACTGCAAAAGAGTGAATGACTGGCAGTAATTCCTCCATGCAGTTTCTCATTATCATTTTTCTGGTTAAAAGTCTGAAATGATGTGGGCTTCAAGCAAATACCTGGTGACACAAGGTAGCAAAGTGAGATTCTACCTGACAAGGTTACAGCCAGTCTGCATCTATATCTGGATGAACCTAAGAAGTTCATACCAAAATATGTTTGCTTACATTTCCACCCCTCAAGAAATCTAGATTTTCTCCCTTTGAGGCTGCTATGCCAGAAGTTCTCTGCTTTTGAAGGTCATGCATGGGAAAGAAAATGAAAAGTATGAACTTAATGTTCATTATAGTGGCAGCAGCCTGTCCAGTACATTCTCCCACAATACCATCACCCTCACTTGAAATGTACCTGGCCCAAAACTACAACAACACTAAATTAGCATCAGCTCCTTGCCCAGTAACTCATTACCCAGTTGTGGGAACCTTTTTAATTGAATTGGTCAGTGATAAATGTCTAATGTGACTCAGTTTTCATCCATACATGAGCTAGTTCAATATAATTTTTTTGCTGTGCATTTGGGAAAATGAATAGCCTTGGTTCAGCAATGATCTAATGAAGTTACATTATGACTGTTCAGAGTAAAGTCATGATTTAAAAAATTTTTCATACTGATGATTATGAAGAGGTCCTACTTCCAGTTGAAGTTTACAGGTTGCCTTCTCTCAGAAGGGCTGACTAAAACCCACTTTGTTCAGCTGAGCAACAGCAAACAAACTAAATTTCTCACATCATTTATGTCTGGAAAAAATATGGCAGAAACACATATGAAAAGCAAAGTAGATATAGTATTCCTTGGTATTCCATGCCTCTTTTTTTGTGGTCTTTCGAGGAATTGGTATATTTGTTTATCCCATAACAGATGCATAAAAGGTGTGATACAACCCTTGAGATACAGGTTTGGGATTACACACGTGTAATGCAGCTTTCTTGCATCACGATTGGTCAGATTCCATTTACTGGCAAACATGGAGACGTTACCAGTCCTCCTGCTGGCAACCGTTAACCATCTCTAGCGCTAGTTTCTAGTTTGCGGTTTCTTCAAGTCAATGGGATGAATTTTTCACTAGCTACCATGCTAGCACTTTTTGCCATTAAGGTATGAGTTTTTGTTATTGTGAAAACTTGAATTTAGTATTTTAATGGCAAAGAGTATTGGCATGCTAGCTAGCTAATTATTTATCCAATTGACTTTAATAGAACGCCATTTGGAAGTTAAAGCTTTTCTTTGAATTTCCAAGTAATACAATGCTAACATTTATGGGATAAGTAGGATCTCAAATTTGTGAGGCCGAGATATCAAATTTATGAAACTTGAGTGGTAATTTTCAATTATTTCAAGGCTCACTCATTGGAGATCCTCTGTGTATCATGGAGATACAGTAGTTGTAACAATGCTAGGCCTAGAAGCAAACGTAATTAATACTGAATGTCTTGTTTTGGGATTTTCCCATACTTGAAAGCCTTGAACAGTAAAGAGCTTCATGGAGAGTAAGAATATAAGATCACTTTTAACGCCTGGCAGTTGAAACAAATTATTTGCTCGGATGCCTCAGACTTTTTCTGCTATCGGATACAGTCCTTTGAGTGTTGGTAATAACAAGGTGACTTTTTACATGATGCAGAATTTAAATTAAGCATTTGAATGTATTCTTTGATTCAGAAAAGCCAGCTATCAAACAAACTGTTTCTCAAAAAACTCAAGTTCAGATAAATTCAATTCCACAACTCAAGGGAGGAACATATTTCAGTAGGTTACCCATGTATCACTTGTATTTTGCAAGTATTTTTGTGGTGATGAATGTGTGCTCTGTCTGAACTTACCATGTATTTGTGCATGTTCTCTCCCACTACTCACTGAGGCTTTCTCATCATAGGTGGCTTTGACAGACCTTATTTGCATGTCCATGCATTGCTCCAAAACAGACGGTTTTTCTTGGTTTTACACTCCACAAATACATATTTCTAATGTCACTTCTTTAGCATGTTTAAAGCAATTGTTGGATTATATTAAAGGGTAATTTCATACATTTCTGTTTCAAATGTGTAGAGATTATAGATTTTTTAAGATGCCAGCTCCCCCTTCCTCTCATAAAGTAGAGAAGAGCTATGAAGGGGCACTGTCATAGCATGCATGGGTAGTTAACTTAGCGAAAAAATGGCCAATTTTTGTTCCAATTCATCAATGGTGGAAATTTTTAGTTTAAATTAATATTGCATTTAATGTAGATGTTAGTTATAGCTGTTCTTTCCAAAAATGAATTAATTACTGCAAAGCAGAACTTATGAGATGTTTCAGTTAATATACATCTATAATTCTGCTTGTGAACTTTAAGACATTTGTTGGTGTGCTGCTATGTCTAGATGCTGGAAAGAAATGAACTCTCATGGAATCTCTACTAACTTCGATGTCCATAATATCGGATTACATGCCGTAGGTCAGAGAATAATTAAAAGGGAAGTTAAAATGTACAAAATTGTGGGTATTTCAAGGCATAATATTCTCATTTATATTGCAAGAGATCAAAGTCATGTACTAAAACGGAGATGGTGGACAGCTGGATAATCACAGATCAATCTCTGATCACCGATAAGCACTAACTACGCATCCTCTACTGTGACAGTGCCTTTTTAACCATGTAATCTTTCTATAGGTTATCGATTGCCTTTGTTTGGCATTTTGAAATCGAAAAGCAGAGTTGTGCCAATGAAGTGTGAGAGCATAGTTTAAGAAACAGTCACAAACTTAGACTAGACTTTACAAAAATTAAGAAATCACTGGTGTGCTTTGTGAATGCGAATGTGCATGGCTGGTGGAGGAAGATCTTGAGTCGATGACCAAATAAGTATTACCATTGTCGCTTGAGAACGCATGTCTGACAGGCGGGAAACGCTTTTCAGGAAATATACTTGGCATGATGCAACAGTAACTGCTGTCTACTGTAGAGGAATACGGAAGACAGCTACTCGCTCACTTGTCCACACTTTTAATATAACTTCTGATGGCTGAAAAATGAATTCTGAAGTGAACAGAAAGATCTTCGTGTTAGAGTAGATGCCTTCAAAAATTTTAACAGTGCTTAATACTGCTGTATTATTGTATGATCCCAAACATGCCACGAAAGCAGCAAAGGAGTAGCTCACAGTCAAAAATTGGAAAGGCAGGACGCAAAAGACAAGTCGGTCACCCAGTCAGAATCTAATTGAACTTGAATTTCAAATGCCTGAGTGAAAATGGTCTTCCAGAACGAACGGAGGCTGTAAGATTGAAAATTTCCCCACAGGCCTGTCAGAGCAGAGACGATACCCAGCACCTAGAGCTATCTGTCAGTCACGGACTTCAAGCAGTCATTACATGCAGCAACATGGTTGCTTTCATTTATGAGGCATCAATATGTGGCAAAAATTGTGGTGCCCTGAAATGGAGGGGGGTTGGTATATTTGATATTTGTAAAAGTATGATGATTGTGATAATTTTTTTCCCCCAAGTATGGAGGGCCCTGGAAATACCACAGATCAGGAAAGAATATTGAGTCTTGAGTCTCGACTAAGTGAAATTGCCTTTTGCTGTGATCTTGTATATTTAACTGAATTTTGTAGCAAAGGTGCTAACAGATTAAGAATCTGCCTCATTTTCCCTATAATGCTCTGGTTATTTTGTGGGTGTGCCTTCAGTAACCCCACCCACTTCATAAATCCTTGGTTGGCTTATAAGGAGCTTCATAAGCGAGAACAATGTGGCTGTTTACCAGCTTAAGGGTGGCACCAGCTCAGCTGTGACAACCGAAAAAAGATCTCCTGAAGGATCAACATGAATAAAAGATTTAACTCGGGGAAAACAGCCGGGCCCTTTGTCCGTTAGCCCGTGGGCGCCTCTCAAAGAAATCACAAATGCCGCTACAACAGATTTCTTCAGCGCTGAGGTGGGAGTCAGCGGTGCGGGGTTGCATACCTCTCGCGATTCGAGAATGCCTCCCGTGCCTGTGTCCCACCATTTCTCTGCAAGGCTCTTATTGTTGTGCCTCTTGCCCTTGTCGTGGAGCCACAAAGCACAGCGTCTTCTGCAGGCCGCGAGGCTGGCCCACTTCACGCATTCTTGCTCTGCGATTACCCGATGTTTGTGGGTGCCGCTCGGTCCCCCCGACCACCTGCCAGTAATGGCAGATGCCTTTCTGTAGACATGATCGAGGAAATAACCATACCCATTGGCTACATACCCCTTTCTTCTGTGGTTCAATATAGGTGACTAAATATCCTTTTTACGAGGAACCAGTCATGCTCTGTCGGGCATGATAATTATTCCATAAGTGAACGAAGATATTCCTCCACTTGATGTGAGTGAACTCTTGAAGTGTGCTTTATGTCAGTGTCTAATCTTATTGGAGTCTTATTTCAATTCAGTATTTGGCCCATTCTATAAATGTGCTATCTTTTGTTTTCCTCCAAGATTGAACTTCTACTAGGGTTTGCACAGGTGAAAAACAGACTCACATCACTTCAACAAAGTCTGATAAAAATGAGGGAAATGCATGGCCATAATGCTTGAAGGCTTTGTGGCAGTTGGTTTAGAAGCGAACATGTACAGAGTCAAGATTTGAAATGCAAGAACTTAAATTGTCAGATGTTCTGCTGTTTAGCCAAGCATGTAGACAAGTTTTTAGCCTATTTTCTCCCTGAAAGTAGTCTTGTGAACAGCAGAATCTAAGGTTGATTGAGTTCTCGTTGGTAATTTCCCACAGTGGGTGTCCGTCATCGATCCGGTCTTCACCGGCCGTGGTTTGTGCCTCTATTGGCGCATCCTCAATTAACCGTCCACACTCATTCTGTGACAAATACTGCCAGAGATCAGTTGTAGTGATCCATCAATGTCCACCTTAAGGGCTGTGTTAATTGAGCAAGCCATGACAGGATGTAGCAAATATTATCTGACACATGGATTTCTGATGATGGCACCAGCGAGGGCATGTCCACCCAAGATTGTTTCCGCACTTACTACGCCAATCGGTGAATGGCACTTCTGACATCTTGGGACAAAGTGACATTCATGCTTACAAAGTAAAAATATCCCCCCCTTTTTTTTTTTTTTGAAAAGCTGTTGGGGGACGTAGAGCATTGCATCGAGGAAAAAGTTATGAAGATGACTTGATCTGCAAAACCTGGACATTACATTTTCTTGCTTCTTCAATCTCTGATGCATCTGAA
Source organism: Gymnothorax javanicus (assembly GCA_029692085.1). Lineage (NCBI taxonomy): Eukaryota > Metazoa > Chordata > Actinopteri > Anguilliformes > Muraenidae > Gymnothorax > Gymnothorax javanicus. The sequence continues at coordinate 177,776,688 of CM056193.1, read as the reverse complement.
GTGCGAAAAGACAGCATTTGTTTCCGAACCGACTCCTATATTTTTGTGATAATTACTTAAATTACATCCGGCTGTGTTGTTCCACAGTCGGACAGAAGAATATCAAAGCAAACTCTTCACAAACATGATTTCTTTAATGCCCTGTGAGATCTTCCTCTCCAGAATTGTTCTGTATGTGGCTCTCCTCTTTTATTCTGATCGATTCTCTTTGATTCTCCGCTGGTTTTGTTGTTTTACTGGCCTCTTTTTACACTCTTAAAAACTTCTGTATTTTGTTGTGTTTTCTTGTGCTCTGTGGCGTTGTTACTCTGGGGGAGCGTGCCTGCTAAATGAATCTAATATGTTCTCTTTAACTGATGCTTTTTTTTAAATTCTCCTTGGTTCTATTCTATTGCATTTTTATTAAAATAAATAAGCCTGGGACCACCGCGGATGAAGCAGTTGTCCCAGTTTGAGCATACGGGGAATATAAGAGGGATTTTCATTACATTGCCGTTAATTCAGTTGCTCAGATATTGCCTTCGGTTCAAGGAGTTTTAAAATTCAATCAGGAGTTTTGGAAGAATAGGCATTCATCATCAGCTCTTCCCTTCCCTCACTGAGTGCTACGGAAGTGTCTGTGTCCCCCCCCCCGCCCCCGTTAGTACTGGCTTTGGAGGACAAGTGAGTGGGCCGTCATGGAGGCACGGAGAGACACGCCCTGCTTGACGATGGCCAGCAGTATACCCTCAGTATGGGTTTGTCACGGTCTGATGAACTGCCTTCCTCACTCACTGTCTATGAATGAAAGCATTTTAGAGATGATAGATGAAGGATTTCCATTGGGTACATGTGGCTTTGGGATCCAGTGGAAATGAGACACTAATGTATGCATTAACAGCGTATGGTTGAAGAGGGATTACAAATTCAAGTTGAAACGAACTCACTTGTGTGTGCTTTTGTGGCTGTGTTTTTGTGATTACTTTAAGTCACACCGGTAACTGTTGTGAAAAGGATATTCCATGGGCATGACGTGCATTTTTTCATTAGAATCTTGCCCGGAGAATCTCGATGACGAATTTTTGAAAAATTTTCATATCTTGGTTTGTGTTTGGCACAGCCTTACCATCAGAGATGAGATTTGATTTGTAGAGTCTTCACCTTTTAATGCATAATTGCTTAACTTGTTCCCATTAACTTTGCTTGATTGCCAATTAAACTATCGATTTGCTCAATAACTGTGACTAATCTGTAGAATGACTGGCCAGTTTATTTTTAGATATAATTGTTAATTGTTTTGCAAAGTGAAGCACTCTGACATAGAGTAGATGTCTTTTTAAAGATGATGCTCATGAAATGGCATATTCATAAATTTGTTTACTGGATTGCCTATAAAAACATCTGGTTTGCACCAGTTTAAAAATCATGGCTTTCCTATATTGCGGTCAGTGGTGCTTTTATTTGCTTAAAAAGATGTTTTCATTTACAAATTGAGGCTTCTTAAAGCATCTGAAAATAAATCTCTTATTAATTTTAACCTTTCATAATCTCTAGTGACAAGAAGAATGCTGCTGTGGTTGATGAAATTCGGAGAAAGTTTAGTTTTTCTCATTCAGATCATTGCTTTTCCACACAATATCACATTCTGAACTTTGATATCAGTTTATCATTACTGTTCAGTTATAATTGGCCACATAGTGGTTTTGATATCAACCCCAATTCCAAAATAGTTGGAACATTACAGAAGTTGCAGATAAAATTCAAAGGACTGATTTGGAAAGTCCATTCATCCTTTACTATACTGAAACCAGTATAACAACACATTATTTTTGTCCTTTAAGCACAGTTGACTGTTTACCACTGTGTATCATCACCATGTCTTTTCATCACACTCATTATGCAGGGCTAGAGCTGGCTTATGAAACCTAATGGCCAAATAATTAGCCAATAGCCATTATCAGTTAGCCAAAGTACTGCACTCTTCGTCACTAGTTTGTCACCAATTTTTAGTTAACTCGTATGATCAAGTCGTATGTGCAAGCTGGCGAAACTGCTTTTAAATACAGTTGTTGCTGTTTTTGTCCAGAAATTCTGATAAATGAACATTGAAATTCTGTCTCTTGGTAAGCCTGTCCTCCAACAAATTACGCCCGCAAAGGTTGTTTGTCAAGCAGCTTATTACAACCTAAAGTTACGTTTAGGAGTTAAGCGACCTCTAGCGGTCATTTAAATAACTACAATCTGGTTTCCATTGTTAACGTCGCCGTCAGTAAATCCTAATCCTAACCCTAATACCTAATTCTAACCCTTACCCTAACCCTAACCCTAGTACTTACCCAAACTGTTCTTTTAAGAGCAAAAATAAATATGATGTTTTCAAACTGTATTTCTGGAACTCAAACTGTAACTCTAACAGTACCTTCCTGTGCTGCCTTAAAAGTAGTTTAAATGGGTAAATATGACTAAAACTGTATCTTTGTAAAACAGTACCTTTTAGGGGTGCGATTTTATAAAAAATCAGAGTAAATGAGAATAAACGACCTATTTGAGCACATGGTTGGAAGACAGGTTGCTCTTGGTTTGTATATCACCATGCATTACCCTATGGCTGATTCAGTATCACACAAAATGCTAGTATTAGTATTATATATTTGCCAAATTATGGCCATTTTAATTTAAAAGGTACACAATAAAAATAAATATGCATAACCAGAAAAATTTTGATTCAAATACATCAGAGCATTCAATAATGGGGCATGTAGTTGCACGGGCATTCAATCAATTGAACTTACCATTATGACTAGTTGTAAATATCAGTTTGACACAATTACACTTGCTATTTATGCAACCTGAATGCTAGACGGGAAAATGGCAGCAACTGCGTTGGTCATAAACTAGCAAAGATACGTGTCATGTTAGGGCCTGTCTGCGCCGGTTTAAGATAGAGCCCTATACGTTCAATAAGCAATTGAATTCTAAAGTTAATGCACCAAATGTTTTGTTGTGTTTTCAGTATTGTAGAGGATGAATGGACTTTTCAAATCACTACTTTTTTGGTTTTATTTGGATTTACTATAATGTGCCAACTTTTTCGGAATTGGTGTAGTAAATTGTCTGATAGTTAACCCTGATGGGAAGCCTGTGAAATGGTCAACTTTTAACAAGTTGACCTCCTACTGATATGCTAAATCTTTTGTTACAGAAGGTGGTAAGTTTGGAAGTCATGAGACTGACATCAAAGTACTGAAATACGAGGCCTGCATTGTTAAAAGCATTCTTCCCAAAGCGCATCGTAAGACCAGCTGTTGCGGAAATCATCGGACTTGGAGCGGAACTGCGGAGCAGCAGGGCTGGTACTGTTACTGACTCCCCCGGCTCGGTTGATGGAACCGTCGGGTATCAAGAGCCTGGGCTGTTCCCTGCAGGATCCCCAGTGGGAGGGAACATTATGAGCAGATTGTACTGTGTCAACCCTGGTGGGGTAGCTGCTTTGGAGGCTGTGGTACATTCATGCCCAGAGAGGAGAAGATTCACCAATCGCCACAGATCACCAATGCTTAGGCATCCCACCCAAAGATTTTAGATTTCCACATGATGGGACTGCATCTACTGGCATCTTTCTCAAAAAATAGGTGTATTAAATTCTCATAATTAAATTTTAATTCAAAATGAGTTCACCCTAAAATAAAATAATATACATTTTCCCTCTTTTCTGCAGTACTATTTATGCTTATGGATTGCTTTTTGGTGACTCACTGAGTTTTGGGGAGATTGGCTGCGGAGAGTTCTGCCCTCTCTTGAATATAATACTAGGAGAGCCATATTTATTGAATATGTAACATAAACAGATCTATATGTTCTGACTTATCTCTGTGGCATCACCAGCTGGCAAAATCATAAACTTTTCATCTATTGAATTATTGTATGCATCCCCAGTATTAAATTCAAAAGTTTTAAATTGTGTGTATGTAGTTTTTTTATGCCTCTGGATGGGGAATCTCTTTCTTAGATGATGATGATGATGATGATGATGATGATGATGATGATGATGGATTGATGCTTGTCGTTTAACTACTCAGTAAACAGTTTAATTATCCGACATCCTTAACAGTCTGACTCAAACTTCTTTGTGGATGCATGCATCCACGGGTGAAAATGCCGGGCTGTAATTTTGACTGATTGCTTTCGTTTAGATATTTGGATTTTGAATGGGCATGTTGTACTTCACTTATGATACCTATTGATTTTGGTTGCCATGGCGACAGCATTGGGCAAATAATGCGCTTCAAAGTTCAAGTTCAAGTTCAAGTTCAAATTTATTTATATAGCATATTTAAAAAACAACAACAGTTGACCAAAGTGCTTTACAGTGTAAAATAAAGTACACAACAAACAAAACAAAACTTACTAGTCAAAACAAACAATAAATAATTTAAGCCAAGTGCCTGAGCTCAACTCGCGTTGAAGGCCAGAGAGAAGAGGTAAGTTTTAAGCAGGGACTTGAAGGTATCAGGAGTCCGAGCAGTTCTATTTTGAATGGGAAGGCTATTCCACAAATTTGGAGCCGCTACTGAGAAGGCTCGGTCACCACGATTTTTAAGCCTAAATCGAGGAACATCTATGATCATTTGATTTGATGACCTCAGAGCTTTGACTGGGGTGTGCACATTTAAAACTCAGATAAATAAAGGTGCACCAATCCATTTAAAACTTTAAAAAAAAGCAATAAAATCTTAAAATCAATCCTAAAGTGGACAGGAGCCACTGGAGTGAGGCTAAAACAGGTGTAATGTGCTCACACTTTCTTGTCCCAGTAAGAAGCCGAGCTGCTGTGTTCTGGACTAACTGCAACCGACAAAGAAGATTGGTCTAGTCCCACATATAGAGGGTTACAGTAGTCCAGACGAGTCGTGATAAAAGCATGAATGACTCTTTCAAAGTCTTTGGGTGGCAGATAAGGCTTTACTTTAACCAGCAGTCTTTGCTGGAAAAAGCTAGCTTTAACAACTGAGCTGATTTGTCTGTCGAGTTTAAAAGCACTATCGAAAATCACACCCAAATTCTTGGTGAACGGTAGCATAAAAGACCCTAGAGTGGCAAGGGAGCCAACGCAGTTATTGAGCAACTCGGGACGATCAAACAACAACTTCTGTCTTATTTTCATTAAGACAAAGAAAATTAAGGTCTAACCAAGTTTTAACATCCTTTAAACAGTTTGAAAAGGTTGAAAGGAGTCTTAACTCACAGTTTACTCACAAAGGGGAGAAGCGGGCTTTCAGGGGCTACACCCATGCGGTCGTGGGCCGACCGGACTGTCTAGTTTTTTCAGTATTTCGGCAGCCTCTTGCCTGCCTGGTTTAGTATACAGGGTTATATGCCTCAAAAATCAGTATAGTCAATGTTTTGCAGTCTGTTATCAATTTAGAACAGAGTTTGAGATGATTGGATTTATCCTTTCCAAAATATTTGATTTCAAATTTCATTTTTCATTGAAAAAGTTAACAATTTACCCATTTTTGCCCGCTAGTAGTGCTACAAGTACAAAGAAAAATATATCTTTTTGATTTTGGAGTGAATTATCCCTTTAAATTTGCTTTCAACCTGAATGCTAAGGCTACCTCTCTATATGCAGTAGAGGACTAAATTATCTGATAATTAGAATTTTAAAACAAATTGTTAAATATAAAAATGGATTTTTCTCATGCAATTACAAATAAAATTGCTGCTGTTATTGTATTGTAGTCTGTAAGTCACAGAAGGCTTGACTGCACTGTGTAAAAAGTTGTATGTGCATCAGTAGGATGCACTAATGACTGGCCTGTGTAGGGATTTGTGCTTTCATCAATACAGTGTGCTTATGATGGCCTGTATAGAGGCTTGTACTTGCATCAGTGGGGTGTGCTAATGACTGACCTTTGCAGATGGTAGTTTTCATTCATTAAGGTGTGCTTGTATTCTCCTACCTGCAGGCTTTAGGTGTAATTATATAGGTCCAAGGCCACTAATGCAGCATGATCCACATTTCTGTGGGTCAGGCTTTCGAGACTGACCCACGGGCAGATGGATGTAGCCACAAATACAGTAATTTAAACTTGAGAGATAAGGACAAAGCTGCCTTGCTAGCCAGAGACTGCATTTCACCCTGCCCATTCTGAGCATTATGACCAGATGGGGGAATGTATACTTGCTGCAGGGCCATTTGCACAGTGGAGTCTACACCTTTGAGCTCAGGCGCACTTTAACACACTCCACGACCACAAATTTGTCCCTTTGATGTGTTTGTGTGGGGATAAATATTACTGTATATTTGTCATGTCAGTCCTGTAGTAATTTTCTTTGCACAAAAGAAATAAAAAGAACTGACCTTGGATGCATTTTATTCCTAGGAGTCGTTTTTCATCTAAGATGAACAAAAGACACAAGCTTGTATTTTATTGGCAATGATTTTCTTGTGGACATGTTTTTTTTTCATTCCCTTTTTCAACATTGCAGTCTGTGCCTCAGTGTAAATACGTGCATGTGTGAGTGTACACTTGTGCACTTGTTCAAGTGACTCGTGCATATAAATGTGTCCACACTCCTCTTGATCACTTCTGGTGGCTCCTTTAGCAGGCATGAGCCTTTCTCTTCTGATTCTCCCCTCCACTCTGCAGAACGATGTCCTGCTGTCATTGTGGCAGTCAGCCGGAGCTTTTCCACAACCCAGAGAGTGCTGGAGGGGAAAGAAAGAAAAACAATACCCATCCATCCTATTCTAAGCTCCTCAACACCCTGACTCAAAGGAGCTGCAGACTCTAATTTTAATGTTGCTACTGTTTATCATTATTCACGTCTACTGCGAAGAAGAATGTTCCAGTCATCAGGCGGAAAGCCCGTGTCGAGAGTGGAGGGGAGGGGGGAGGGAGGCATGTTCGATTCTGAAGGTCTATGTCCTTGTGAGTCCTTTGGTATTGTCATCAAAGAGCGCTGCCACTTCTCAAGTGTACTGCTTGTGAGGGTTTCAGGGCTTGCGTAATCTTGGTCACTGCCTCGTCTTACTGACGGTCTGGCACACCATGTCTCTGAGGGAAGAAGTATAACTAAACATGATTCTGTCTGCAGGTTTTGGTTATGCACTGTTTGTAACATGCTGCTTTCTTGCTTCATGCCAATTTTGAGGTTTGATTTTGGAAAGCAAAGTGTACCTGTGCAGCTGTGTTATGACCAAATTTAGCTTTCGTTGTTGATTCCAAAGCAACATTTCATTTATCATATTGGATTTTCAGTGCATTCATACCTAAACATTAAAGGGAAATCTTAAAATAATGGCTGCAGTGAGCGATGATAAAGTTCTGCATAAAAGGCCAAATAGTTGATCTCTGTCAATTTTGGCTCAATCCTTTTCAAATATTGAAAAAAATATATTTTTGGATACCATATACCTTTGAAAATTATATTGTATCTTGGCTTTTATTTCAGTGAGTTCAAATTTATATAGGAGATGGTTATTATGATAGATCTTTACTGATGATAAATTGACAAATAAAAATTTCTGACCTCATGAAGTACAAGCCATAGATTAGTTTATTTGAAGTCAGGTGATTCATTTTCACAAGGTCTTCTTGAAGGACTTCCAGCGGGATAAAAGCGTCCACTTTGTTTATATTTGAAAAAAGATGAAAGGGTATACATTTATTTTATTTTTTTAATATATTTTATTAAAATTTGTACTTTTTTTTTTTTTTTTTTTTTTTTTCATGGTGAGAACCTACAAGTCATGGCTTCAGAGAAACGACATGGGGTTTGTCACCATGCTCAACCGTGTGTGGATAAATACAGCAATGCCATTGGTTCTGTCTGATACACCAGTCCTGGGTACTGAAGAGACCTGGCCATGCAAGAATGCCTGTGTAAAATTGTCTCTGTTCCTGAATGATATTGTACAGGTTGTTCATCGGTCCCATATCGGTAAAATTGGTGATTAGTTTTATGAGTAGTTTGTACATATATTTGTATATGTAGATTTATGCATACATAGACTTGCTATAATGCGGAGTGAGGTGGTGACTAAAGCAAGGTTTGGAGCCAGTTTGGTTGATATGTCGCTTGGAATTCTCGCACGGCCTTCTGGGTAGCCCTGTAATTGAAGCCTGTTTGTAGGTTTGCTCTTTTGAGAATTGCCTGATGGTGAGCATAACAGTTTCACATTTCTTCATTGTTGTTGTTTGATGACTTATTTACACATTAAATGGCCTCTATTTGCACTGTGCAGCGTATCCCCACGGTCATCTCAACTGGTAGCATCTGCTGAAAGCCCTTCGCTAGGCATTATGTGCTCACGTTCTTTTGTCTGATTTGTTTGTGGAAATAATTCTGATTGTGGCGGAATCCCAGAGAAAACCATCGGGAAATAAATGAGCTGCGGCTTGCTTTTGCTCAAATGGCTTTCTCAGCGTCAAGATTTTCTGTCGTGCTCTTGGAACTGCATGGGCAAAATCATCCAGCACAGCACAGCTATTTCCAAGTAACGTGGGTTTTCCGCCTGTATGTTGCTTTGATACTCCTTTCCATATTGGGTTAGTCGGTGGATCAGATGGCAGCAAGATTCCATTTGGTTGTGCTGTCATTCTTAAATCAGATTACAGTCATGTTGCTCGTCATTTCAAATCCATACTTAGACCAGTTATTTTTATGACACGGCCTGCTTTGTTCCCCAGAAATAACTATGCGAAAAGGAAGGAAAAAACGAGAAGAATACAAAGGGCCTCTGTTAAAAAAATGTTAGTATGCAGATACCCTGGTGTTCTGCTGCACCAGTATTGCTGTACAGTATCGCATTGTTCATTGGGTGTGGATAGCTGGTCAATGCATAGGAACCTTCACCATAAATCTTAATATGTGAGTGTGTGCACCCTCCATCACACAGTAACCCCTGCCTCCAGGAAAACGAGCATAATCTTCAGTTAATATTGTGATTTGTGGCTTTTATGTGCAAGAGTTGGCGACATGGAAGCCAACTGAGAATGTCCCTTTTCTGATATTACTCCCCAGCCTGGTGTCACTTGGGTTCAAACTGCGGAACGGCACGGCACTCGAAGCGCTAAGACTTGATGATCACAAGTGTGCACAGTCGTACAACATGGATGAAATATGCACAGTCTTGAAAAGTCATGATGGGCTACTAGCATTATTACTGTGAGACATGTTATAATATCTCTGAACATTTTTAGGGGTTTTCACCCCCCACCTCCATTTGGAATGAAAGAGGAGAAGATTTAGACAAGCGGCCCTATTGTCCATTAGGCAGTTCTGCACCAGGCCCAAGTCCATAGATAACCCTTGTTGTTCGCTTTCTTTCAGGCCAGGGTGAGGCAGATGTAAACCAGAACAATGGGAGCCCCTCGGAGAAGACAGCGGCGACTGACTCCACAGGAGCAGGGGGCCCGAAGAATGCCTGGAGCGATGCCAACGCAGCTGACCCCAATGCCGCCCGCCCCCACTTGGTCCGCCTATTCTCCCGAGATGCCCCGGGGCGGCAAGACAACACCTTCAAAGACCGCCCTTCCGAGTCGGACGAGCTGCATACCATCCAGGAGCACAGCGGAGCGGGTGCCGAGTCGGGTTCGGATTGCGCAGAGCAAGACGCAGACTAGAGTCGCTCTCTCGAATTTTCCTGCCCCCCTCCCCGACATTTCGAACCTAGAGACCGCTTCTTAAGCCCTAATCCTTAACCATCGACACCCAAAATGGCAACCGCTAGCACTTCGGGACAAGCGACCTTCGGTCTAGGCAGGAGGAAGAAGAATCCTGGTCTACTGGACCAGATTGGGAAGTTCTTTGGCGGGGACAAGAAGAGGAAGAGTAAGGTGAGAAATGAGGAATTCCATTCTGGGGGAAAAAACTTCAAAATAAGTTCTGAATTTTGCGTATTTTATATTGTTTAGTATTGTCTCGTTATTCAGAGGTTGGATAAAAACAATGTTCAAAAGGATTCATTGCAGGAATGATGTCTTATGTTTACTTTTGGTTCTGGTGTCAGAATTTTTTTTTCTGCTGTCAGAAATTGTAAAACGCATTTTGTACAAAATTTGTATGATGTGGTTGTTAACGTTAAATGCATGGAATTTGTGTGATCCTGGATACGCTGGACTCGAAGTATCAGGGTGTGGTTGGAGGTTTGTGACCAGAGGCTGGATTTTTTTTTTTTTTTTTTGGATAGATTAGCATTTTTTATTTTATTTTTTACTATTTGCATTGCTAGAGCAGGCCTGTTAGAGATTTTTGAGAACTTTAACTTTGCGGTACAATTCTGCCATTGATTTTTGTATGTGCTCTGCCGAACATAGGATTGTTCAAACCATCTCTTGAAAGATACCGCATTGTAGATCAGCTGGTTCACGTCAGTTCTTCACCTTTATACACGAAACTAGTCAATTGTCTTATAATTCTTACGATGTCATGTGACAGTGTAAGAGAGCTATGCTTTGTGTCAGTTCCTTATTTTATAATCTGTGGTACAGATGTTCTCAGATACTGACAGATCATTTTGGAGATTACTGCAAAAGTTTAATTTTGGCTAGTTGATGTACTGTAGATGGAAGTTAACTGGAAAAGCATCCTTTATTTATGGAACAGTCAGTGTGACACCTGCTTTATTTGTGCATGGGGCAAAACTGAATGGCATGTAAATGTGTCTCACCCCATTTCAGGTTTTTAATTTTTATATTTTGACAACTTTCCAGAACTTAAAAATTCTGCATACTGAAGGGTTAGCTTTGGTGTGCCTGCTTTTTTTTTTTTTTTTTTTTAACGTTCACATTATAAAACAAAATGCCAGGCTTTCCTGTACATAATTTTTGAAAGATAATATATTAACCACTAACTTAATACCCTCACATTAATATAAGGGCATTTGTGCAACTTAAGGAACAGTGTCAGATATTTTAATGGGTAAGGAATGATTAAGACTAGGCTATTGGCTTGCATTGCCTTGTGGTACCACTGATTGCTGTGAATGCAATATCTCCTAAGAAACAGGGGACAAAGTTTGCTTGCAATTTAAAATCTTTCAAAACCCTGACTCCATTTATTGGAGTCCACAACCCTCTCTGCAGCCAGCCCAAACATTTTCGTATGGACAGGTATTATAATCCCTATTAAAGTAGCCTGAGTTGTGCTTGTTCTAAGACTGGATTTGGGAATGTAACAAACTAGCTCCATACTGTGTCTTATGGACTACCAATTTACCTAGCCTCCCTCCCTCTGTGTTATGTCTTGTAATAAGCCTGCCCCAGCTACCCTTCAAAGGGCTTGTATAGAATCAGAAGAGTAACACTCTATTCAAGCATTTAAAAAACACAAATATTTGTAATTACCAAATATATGGGTAATATTTTCAACAGAAGGCTGAGGTATTTATTTGACTGCCCTCTGCAAGTACTGTTTTGCCAATTTTATAACCTCGATATTTTTTCTATTTTTAAATATCTGTGAAGTTTATGTATCTTTTGCCATTTTTGCCATTTTTTTTTTAAATTTTATTTTGGTCCTACCAAATTGGTTTGATACTGCTGCCATAATCACTAGAATACTTTGGTAAGGGTTATTCAAAGTTGTTTGGTTATGTTCAGTGTCTTGCTAAAAGAAAATGACTTGGTGTACATTTTATTATTCTTCACCAAAAACTGTTGAGTGTACTTTTATGAGTAGAAAGTTGCCAGTTCTTTTTCGTGGTAAGATTGATCAGTATGACAGATTGGTGTGCAAAGTATCAGATTCTTATCTGTGTTAAATCATGGCCTTGTTTTTAAAAATGTACTGATCAGGAGTCTCAAGCAGTCTTGTTTGAAGCTTTCAAGTAATCTCGGGTAGGGCGTCAGTATTTGAAGTGCTAAAGTTATTTTTTTCTGTATTAATGTTATTTCGTTAATTTGATTAAGTAAAGAAAATTTGGTGAAATCCAGGTCCTTGTGCTTGACGATAGAAAGTGACAAAATTTCTTTTAAAAGTTGTGTGAAATCCAAATAAATGACCAGTAATAATGTGGATTGTACATTACAAGACTTTACTCTCTCTCTCTCTCTCTCTCTCTCTCTCTCTCTCTCTCTCTCTCTCTCTCTCTCTCTCTCTCTCTCTCTCTCTCTCTCTCTCTCTCTGGTGTCGAGTAGTCTTCAGGTACTCTTGAGTGTTTGCATCTATCTTTGATATTTTACGTTGTTGTTTTACACTTTTAAATTTTCAAATTGGGAATTTTTTTTTTTTTTTTTGCATTGACCCACCCTAAATATATATTCCACTTGAGTAGATGACCATTGATTTGAAAAATACAAATAGATTTCAATAAAAAGGGTAGAATTTGTTCAACTTTGCTAAGATTTTTATTTTTTATTTTTTTTTGTTTTTTTTGCTTTTTGTTTTTTTTTATTCTTATGTCTTGTTTTCCTCTTGAATGCATGGTAAAGGAATAACTGTTCTGCAAAAACTGATTGTCTTCTAATCTATCGCACATCATGTTAGAATCTCAGGAACCTCTCCGGACGTACTTTTCCACACCTTCCAGTGCTCTCAACACAGAAAGTATGGCATTATCTGCCGCATCTCAAGAGATTCTAATGTATTTCACCTGGTGAAATGATGTCTTGCTACGCTTCATCTTCATTTTTAAAACAAAGAGAATGTGTTTTATGGCGTTATGCCAAAGCTTGTACATTATAATGGCAGTTGTCCATTATAATTTCCTCAAAGAGTATTTTTATGATGGTATTGTGTGCAAAGGTTCGTCCGGTGCCACGCTGTACAAGCCCCAGAATGGTAATTCCAAGCATGTTGCACTGCTTGCGAGTGAATCCATAAACCAAGGGAATTTAAGTGTCATGTCTGATAAGTCAATTAACTAGGGAGGTATTTCACAAAGCAAGATAATGGAGTTAATCTGAGGTAACTCCCCACGGCCATCAGCACCTTAGTGTTCTACTGCAGATTACTATGTGGGGTCAAATTTTTTAAAAAGTCTATATATTATCCACAAAGATTTCAGAGGCCCACCTTGTTGATTGATCTCTTTTGTAAGCTTTGTATATTAAAATCAATGCTTGTCTTTTACTACTTTGATTTGTATACTAGCATTCCTCTCAAGTTCTCTTTTAACCAGAAATTGTGTTTTATGCTTTTGGATGACAGCTTGATTAAATGCTTTAACAACAAACACAAAGCATTGTCTTCGTTCTTTTGTTTAACATTCCTCTTCCTTTGATGAAACCATGTGTCCCGAGGTTTTGATATTGCCTGCAGTTGTCGTCTTTCTAACCCTGTTACAGCTTTGTTGAGCAGTCACGCGGTGAATGGAAAATAATACATGCAAATAGAGCTATGTCTTCTCATGGCAGTTTCATTGTTTTCAATTTCGTTAATAGTGTATCGTTCTTGGAAGTGTCAGTCATGTTATTCATCTTTCATTTTGCCATCATTTAGGTTTTATTCTCGGTGACGACCTGATTTTTCGAGGCTGATAGTGTATGTGAAGATTTGTTCTGCCAATTAACTGTAAAGAGGATTAAGCGCTTTGCTAATCCATTTATATTACATGAGCCTGGCCCTTTCAATGGATGTTCATAATTTTCTGAGGTGCTGTTTACAGTTCACTACCTAGCAGCCTATATAAAACTGAGACCTATGGTGTGCTGTTGATGATCAGAAATTACTGTGTAGGTGCCCTCTAATGAGCCATTAAGTTGTAAAAGTCAAAGCTTTCTGGTAATTGCAAACATATCAGTGAAAACCTAACCACGGTTGTGGCAATATCCCTAAACTGAGAGGAAGCCGTAACATACTGTGATGTCACAAATTGTCTATCAGAGAACTTGACTAGAATTGGTATGATCTTTTGGCTTGTGGCTTAGCTGCAGTGTGTGCATTATGAGATAATGTAACTTTTACAACAGGAATGCTCTGTGGAGGTTTCGTGGAATATGTAAGCTAAATAAAATTTAGATAATTAAATTTGTGGAATACAGACAGCAGAGGTTTTTTAAAAGGTTAAAGTTCTGCTCTGCCAGTTTGTTTTCACCTGCGAGATAATGGGAATTCATCACAGAGTGTGAACCATGTGTTCAAACAAATTCTACAGCTCCAGCTGTGTAATGAAGAATGTTATCTCCGGTAAACTACTGGAGGTAGCTTCAGAGGAAGCAACTGACATGTAGCTGTGGGTTTCACAATAATCATAAATATTTTGGAAACTGGACAACTAGATGAATAGGGTAGCGGGCCTCTTCAGGTGTGTGGAAACAGATTAATATTAATTAGACTTTGGATAGCTGCTGGGATAACTGGCGATGAAACACGGGTACTTGCTGTGAAAAGAAAAACATTGTAACTTCCTACCCAAAAAAGCAATCTGCTCCATCATTGTCAGAAACTGTAGGACTGCTGTGCAAAATTAAGGCACTGAAGTCCATTGACATTTCTAATGTATATTTGTAGTTTGTTGCCTCATGGGTATGTGTAGGAGAACATGCCTGTGATTGAATGATTGGCAGTGTTCTTTTTACCTTTTGACAACAAGCCTTTAATAACTGCTAAGACAAAGTGCTTCTGTGTTTTATAAGTATTCTGTCTACATCTCTCCAGCACATAAAGTATTTGTCCTCTCCAGAAATATTTTTGAGGAACTTTTTTTTGTTTTTTGTTTTTTGTTTTTTTTCCCCTTCGGGCACGGGCGTCCTGTATGGAAGGATGGAAAAGCAGAATGTTGCCGCTGTGGAAAATCAGTTGACACCTCACAAAATCTTTGCAGCCTCGTGACATCACTCAGAATTTGTGATAGAGAAGGGAAGTCACTGTATGATTTTGTATATTCCACCAGTCACATCTGGTGTGGCTGGAACAGATGGGACTTTTCGGTCCCTTATTATTCTGTTTTTGCAAGATATATTCTTGGATGTCATAAAGTTCATTAATTTCCAGGAAAGAAAAATCTATGAAAAGCATTATATCTAGGCCTTGTCAAGTCTGTTATTCTCCCTCTAAAGAAAAAGGCTGTTTTGAGTGGGCGTCCCCCCTTTGACAATGTGCTTTGCTCCAATTAGCTGGCTGGAGGGAGGAGGACGGGCATAAATTATATTAAAAAAAATAAATAAAATTTCAGGGAACATGGTGGGTTAACAGATTAAAAACTACTAACATCAAAATCACTCAGCTGAGCTAGCAGAAGTTATTGAATGCACATGAAATCATTTAGTAGTAAACTATATGTGTGTGGAGAGGTAACCTTTACAGGCTAAGCAATTTGAGGATGTCACTATTGACACAACAAAGAGCAGCATACAGTCCCAATAAAAGTTAAACTGCATTTGGAATTCAGTTTAAATGTTCGTATAAATGGGAAATACAAATTCCAGGCTTGACATTTGTTCACTGAGACTTAGAATGAGCCATCCTTTAGTAAATCTGGTGTTGTTCAAAACTTCTTGTTCAAAAAGCAATTGCACGCGAGAAGACATTCATTAGCGTTATTGTAAATCTGGTGTTGTACTGGCCCTTGTTCAAAAAAAAAAAGTCTTGTAAAAAAAAAAAACAATCGCATGCGAGAAGACCTGAATTGACGTTATAATTGAAAATTAAATCTCGCCTGAGTGTCTGGGTGACTTCAGCTGTTGATTGTGAAAACACAGCCTTGTGTTTCTCCTTGCAACTGGCGATCGAGCAAGTCTGTAGGAGGGAGCAGAAGCATTTTGACAGTATGAATGAACTGTGAAGAGTAGGTCTGTTTGTGATAACACCAGGAGCTCAGCGGCGTGTTTCAGAACTTGAAGCGAAGAACAGGGGTCTGACGTCTAAACTTACCGTCCTAAAATTCACTGATGGACACAGTGGAGACGCTGGTATAGGCGGATTGAACTGGGTGGAAGTATCTTCCATAATATGGGTCCTTATAATGTCAAATTTCCTGACCCAAGATCACAATGGATGTGCCCAAAAGGGAGTCAACCTTTCTTACCCCTTTTTCAATCCAGCCACTTGCTTTTTCTCACCTCAGTGAGTTCAGATTACCTCGGCCAGGTGAGCATCAATGCTGCAATCACCGTTCTATTCTGAGAAAGATTCTGGTCTGTTGAAACCCCTCAAATAGGCCTGCTGCCGTCAGTGAAGAAAATAATAGGGTTATTAGATATAAACGTTGTCTCACTGGTTTTCTTTATGGTCAGTTTGGCAAGCCCAGAACAGGACTCACCAGAAACTGTTTGGAAAAAGCAGGTTTTTCACATGCTTTTTTTTTTTTTTTTTTTTTTGCTAGTGAACGCTAAGGATGCATTCTGATGGAGTCAAACATGATGCTTAGCTGCAGCTCGTCAATACTGTGCCTGAAAAATATGTGCATTCAGGCCTCATGTTGACAACTGAAAACATGATTAATCATAATAATTCTTAACCCAATGGACTCCACAGCATGGCATTATTGATTCTGACCATTCTATTGCGAATAGAACCTGAATATCAGCTAGTTTTGCTAAATGGCTTCAAGACCTGTCCAGTTACAAACACTTGAACATTAGCATCTTCAGTAGGACATTTTCTTGGACAGGAAGGTGTATAGACCTACTATATCCGTGTGATTGGGCCACAGTACAGCGCAACTGTGTAGATTTGAGAGGGCGAAGGACAGATTTAATCATCTATGATGGCTCGCAAGGAGAGTTCTGTCAGTGGTTTCTTCAATTTTACGGATTTAATTTCAATTCAATGAGGCAAAAGTAATTTCTTTTTTTTTTTTTTTTAAGATTATTTTTTTGGGAATTTTTCCTTTATTTGACAGTTATACAGTGTAGAGAGACAGGAAAGTTGGGGAGAGGAATGGGGGAAGACATGCAGCAAATGACCTGAGCTGGAATCGAGCCCAGGACGCTGCAGTAAGGACACAGCCTTTATGGTACGCGCGCTTACACCGATGAGCCACCGGGGCGCCCAGGCAAAAGTAATTTCTGACCAGTTCCCGCCAGAAGCCCTGAATTCAGCTCTTGACTAAAATCAGTTTCATTCTGATTGGTTGCACACAAAATGGGCTCACTGATTTGTCAAAATGTTGATACCCAGTTATTATCCTCCAGCGTAAAGTGCATAGGGCATAGGGGTATTGGAATGAGCATTGTTCTTCCTCATGTACATTCATGCATTTACCATGCTTCATTTCTGGGCCAGAATTCCTAAAATCTTCAATATTTTGCAAAGAAATTTAGTATGTGGATACATCTTATTGCGTAGATGTGCCTCCTCATACTGCTGTCTGTCCCCCTGCCCGTTTGTCTATCCCCCCATGGCGTTTTGTTTCTAGGCCAGATATCAGCCATCCTGTTCATTTCTGGGCCAGAACCTCTAAACCATTCAATATTTCTCCAGGAATTTTAACATATGGCAACATATTATTATATGCTGACTCGTACTTCCCTCTGTCCTGCTGTCCATCTGTCTGGCCCCCCACCACTTTTTTCCACCGGGTCAGATATCAGAGATCTGAGAATTTTATACTTGTTTGTAATAAATGAGGCCTTCAAATGTTTAATTACGTGATCCTTTGCTGGTTGCTATGAATACTGTATGCGGTAACCTAACCTAACCTAACTACCCAGTTGCGCCTAACAACAAACTTAGCATGATTTGGTATGCAGATGTGGTGGAGTGGTTATATTTTCTGTGTAAATAAACATTAAAATGGCTAATTTGCGTGATCTAAGCAGCTTTGACTTCGCTATGATTATTGATGCCAGACGTGGTTCTTAGGAATGGCCTTCTGAGATTTTCATGCTCTACAGTCCCAGAGAATGGTGCGTTAAACATAAAAAAAACAAGAGTTCCAGCTCTGAGGCAAAAAAAAGACCCTGTTAATTAGAAGAGAATTACCAGACATGGTCAAGAAAAATCCTCTGATTATGTCTGTTTACAGAAGTGATTTGCAGGATGGCATTTTTAAATGCTACACTATGAAACTTGAAGTAGTTAGGTTACAGCAGTAGAAAACTATACCAGATTGCACTTTCAGCTTCACAGAAAAAAATCCCAGCATTAATTCAGCTCCAAAAGAGTTTATATGAGTTTATCCCAGGCATTCTGGACTCAAACTATCTCAAAGAGTTTATTTAACACTTGGATTTTTACTTTGTAAGAATGGGAAGATGAGACTTCAATGGGCACATTATCACCAAAGCTGGGAAGTTTAAAATGGAAAAAATGTCACCTAGTCAAACTAATACATATGGAGTTCTGTTGTGACGTGCAAATGGTGCAGTCGGAATTTGGTATTAAGCGCAAGTATCAACTTCATGCTGTGGTGAAATGGAAGATGAATTTGAGGCTGAAAACTGCCACCGACATGCCTTCAGGGTAGGCACAAACATAATTTAATCAGCATTACTCTGAACCCGACAAGTTTATTACTAAATAATGAAGACCAACATGAAGAATATAATGATTAAGAAATGGTAATGACAGAGATAGCTGGATTACTATTTGAGATTGAAAGCATAGTAATATACAGCGTAGTTCATGGGGAAAAAAACTTTTAACTGTCTCTGCTGTCAGTCTCCAGATATTGCATTGTTTTCAACAGAGATTACAAAATATTTGCAAATATTACAGACCACAAGAGACATTTTACATGGCTTTTGATTTATTTTTAAGCATTCAAATTTTAACTGGATTATAACATTTTATGTGGAAATCATTTCTATGCACATGAAACCAGCATTTAACGCTATAAATGAAAGATTCTTGCATCAGTGTGATATTGGATTCAATAAATTGACACAAACCTATGCCATTTTACGAGCATTCAAAGTTCAGAATTCTCTAAAGACATTTCCGATCCACATTCACATCACTGTTAATGCGGATAGGAAAATCCTTCACAACCTTGCAATCCAATGAACAGTAAAGCTATCTAAATATAGATTAGCCTGCCATTGTATTGATGAGGCTTGGTAACTGTGGAATTTTTCAAATTTTGGTCTCTCTACTGTGGCTCACTTGCATTGTGGGGTTCAGTGCTTGATTGTATAAAACCTTTCATCCAATCGTGACCCCTCTCGTATCGAACCTCCTAGTGTCCAGGACATTGGGGGCGATTACATTTTGATTGTTTGAGTGGATGGCTTCTTTATCACCTGTAGTAATACTAAGTACTTCACACTCAATTTACATAGCTGCCATTCCACTGTAACCAGCTCTTTTGGTTTTTCGCATAAAGAGAGTATTGGCTGAGAGAGGGCTTTTGTTCTCTCCACGTGCACACGTGGTCACATGTCTGAGCCATGGTTACTAATTTTTCATAACGATTTGATTTGGTTTGATAAATTTTTAGTCTAATTTGTGTCATGGTTTCCAGCAATTGCTCTATTATTAGTTTTGCTACTTAACATTGGTGTGATTGCTGCAAGCGACTACACTATTGTTACCTTCACTTTTTACCTTGGTCAGAAAGTATTGTTATCGCTTGTTTGTATGCGTGTGTGTATTTCTGCGTGTGTTTTTCAAAAGTATCACTTAAAAACAATTCAATGAATTACCACAAAATTTTATGGGAAGTTGGACCATATGAATGGGAAGTGGTGATTAAATTTCTAGATGAATCTAGATAAAGATCCAGTTTCTGCTTCTGATTGTTGGTGCTAGTGGGTCAAAAACTGCTGGCAGAGGTATTCCCTCTCTGAGTGCTCTCTAGTTATTACTTACCATTACTTATTCTTCTTCTTTATGTTTTTTGGCATGCCGCTGAACTCACAGGCTTCCACCGGGCATTGAACAAAAAAATTTTAGTGTATATGTATTCATTGGATGATACTAAAGACTTGATATAGGCCACACCCATTGCATCAGCAGTTTTTTTTTCTGCCAGTTTGAATGTTTTACTTAGCATCCTTTTGAGTCTTTATTTTAAATATTTCATCCAACTGTCACCAAACTTGGAAACTTAGTGCATACTATGTACCATGTTTGATCACTCTGAACAATGCCTATATTGTTGATTTGAGATATCACGTACTGTACTTTCCATGATCAGCTAACAAAAGTTAATCTGTGTGGTCGATTTATGTCCAACTGCTATAAGAAATACAGTAAATGTTTCGTCCAACTGCGATAAAATTTATTTCTCATGCATAGACTATGACTATGATTCAGATGGCCGAGTGTCATGCAGTATTTCATTACTATTCTGCACTATACTAAAAAAAATTTAAAAATTGATCAATACAAATCACTTCAGTGAGCAAGTTATGGAAGCGGCAAGAAAGCAGCAGCTGCAAGCAATCTGCCAGAGCTTTCAGCTTTAATTTTGCATTTTCTTCAAGAAATCCTCAAAGTAGTTATTTGTTATTCTTTATGCACGCTTTTTTTTTGCACTCAACTATTCCTTTACCCTTGCAGCCAGAAACACAGTTCCTAAGCTAAAATGTTTCGCATGTTTATATGATACCTGATATTACATTTAGCGCTGGTATCTGGAATGGTTGAATTAATTTGAATTTTTTAAATGAATTTAAAAAAAATTGGTTTCTATCTCAAGACTGAGACTTGGTGATCTCTGTCCCCACATTTCTCTGCTTTACATACCCAAAAATGATAACAATTATTGCAGAATGTTCTGGTCCCTAGGGGGTGCTGTACTAAAAAAAAAAAAAAAAAAAATCCTTTATACAAATCACTACTGTGAGCGAATTCCAGGAGCTGCATGAAAGCTGCAAGAGCTTTCATCTATCATAATATGTATTTTCTTCTGGAAATGCACGTTGTCACTAAGTTGCGATTTTTTGGTGAAAAAAAATCCTCAACATTTTCGGTCAACTCTCTTGATTGACTTCAAATCAAGAGAAGTAAACAATATGTTGAGAGCAATCATTTATTAAAATATGAGGGTTTTGCCATCTCATCTTTGAAGCCGTGTCCATGGAAAATGTCATGCTATGGCATCAGTATGGACCAAAATTCCTGAACTACTGCCTCCTGCTCTTGCTCTTCATGAGGAATCCAGACAGTTCTGGAGGCAAGCGGGAGCCCATTTGGTCTTGGGTGTATTCCTTGAGGGCAATTAAATCTAAAATGTAGTAATAATTTCACAGTTCTTTTTTTGCTATGTAACAATAAAAAAATACAAGTGAATGCACACATTTTTGTATTCCTCAACTGTGATAATCACTGCTGAATGATTAGGTGGCATTAATGTATAGAAAACCTTATGTTTTCTTAAAAAAAAAATAAATAAATAAAAATTTGATGAAATGTCCAGTGTCTGACTTAGATAGAGCTGGATCAGTGGCTTAGTGAGGTCCTATTGGTTGGCTGTGCTTCATACCCTTTCAGGTCCCTCCACCATATATATTTGTGATCTCACTTATTCAGTTACCTTGCATTTTTATCTCTTTTTTTTTCCAACGCAAGTGAATAATACACCTATAGACTTCCATTTGGGGATGCCGTTCCCCCTCTCTTGAAGTAGACCAAACTTCGTTTTCCTGGTAAGAGCCATAGCTACAGACATCACACTCAGCTGCAAGCCAATCTGGTGCAAGCTGAATATTGCACAATTTTGAGAACCCATCTATGAATACCAGGAACAGAAAAGGAGACACTGCGCACCATTGGTGGAGTACACCCTTGTGAAAAACTATTATGGTTCAAAACTACAGTTATCCTATAGTTCTACGGACTATAGTAAATCAACGGTATTTTTGCCACCATTAGTATTACTATAGAAATACAACCCCAATTCCGAAATAATTGGGACAAGGTGTAAATTGTGAATAAAATCAAACTGCAATGGCTTTCAAATCACACCAGCCAGTATTTTATTCACAATAGAACATAGATAACATAGTAAATGTTGAAACTGAGAAATTTTAAAATTTTGTCCACAAAATGAGCTCATTTCAAATTTGGTGGGTGCTACAGGTCTCAAAAAAGTTAGGACAGGGGCCTGTTTACCATGGTGTAGCATCCACTCTTCTTTTTAACACAGAGTGGAGGCGTCTGGGCACTGAGGAGACAAGTTTCTTGAGTTTAGCCATTGGAATCCATCGATCCTTTCTTGTTTAATACAGGCTTCCAGCTGCTGGAGAGTTTTGGGTCTCCTTTGACGGACTTTTCGTTTAATTATGCGCCAAATGTTCTCAACTGGTGAAAGATCAGGACTGCAGGTAGGCCAGTTCTGCCCATGGACTCTTCTACTACGAAGCCATGCTGTTGTAATAGCTGCAGTATGTGGTTTTGCATTGTCCTGCTGAAATACACAAGGCCTTCGCTGGAATAGATGTCATCTGGAGGGGAGCATATGTTGCTCTCAAACCTTTATATACCTTTCAGCATTCATGGTGCTTTTTAAAACATGGAAGTGTCCCACACCATATGCACTAATGCATCCCCATACCATCAGAGATGCTGGCTTTTGAACTGAACGCTCATAACAGGAGGGGTGGTCTTTCTCCTCTTTAGCCCGGAGGACACAACGCCCATGATTTCCATCAAGAATGTCAAATTTGGACTCGTCTGACCACAGGACACTTTGCCACTTTGCTACAGTCCATTTTAAATGAGCCTTGGCCCACAGAACACGGCGGCGCTTCTGGATCATGCTCATCAATGGCTTCCTTTTTGCATGATAGAGTTTTAGGTGGCATCTGTAGATGGCATGACAGACTGTATTTACAGACAGTAGTTTCTTGAAGTATTCCTGGGTACATTTAGTAAGGTCAATGACAGAATCATGCCAGTGAGTGATGCAGTGGCATCTGAGGGCCCGAAGATCACGGGCATTCAGTAAAGGTCTTCAGCCTTGTCCCTTACGCACAGAGATTTTTCCACTTTATCTGAATCTTTTGTTGATGTTATGCACTGTCGATGATGAGACCTTCAAAGCCTTTGCAATTTGACGTTGAGGAACATTGTTTTTAAAGTATTCCACAATTTTTTATATGCAAGCCTTCACAGGTTGGAGAGCCTCTGGCCATCTTTACTTCTGAGAGACTCAGCCTCTCTAAGACATCCCTTTTATAGCCAATCATGTTACACACTTGATGCCAGTTAACTTAATCACTTGCTAAATGTTCTTTCAGCTGATTCTCTAATAAAATTAATTGCTTTTTTCAGCCATTTTGCCTGTGTCCCAACTTTTTTGAGACCTGTTGCAGCCAGAAAATTTGAAATAAGCTTATTTTATGGATAAAAATGTGAAATTTCTCAGTTTCAAAATTTGAAATGTTATCTTTGTTCTATTGTAAATAACATGTTGGCTCATGTGATCTGAAAGTCATTACATTTTGATTTTATTCACAATTTACACTTCGTCCCAACTATTTCGGAATTGGGGTTGTATTATAGTGAGGCAGACCATATTTACTAGTAGTACCACGGAACTGCTGACCATAGTAAT
Source organism: Gymnothorax javanicus (assembly GCA_029692085.1). Lineage (NCBI taxonomy): Eukaryota > Metazoa > Chordata > Actinopteri > Anguilliformes > Muraenidae > Gymnothorax > Gymnothorax javanicus. The sequence goes on along the minus strand of CM056193.1, from coordinate 177,753,317 downwards.
ATAATAATTGTGTAAACCATAGTTATACCATGATTTTGATGACTACATTAATACTATAGTTACATGGACAGTAGTAATACTACGATACTGCAGATTATAGTTATACAGTACTTGTAGGCATATGTAAAAACTATGGCAATACAAGTTGTAATGTGAAAAGTATATGCAAAGTCGTACTGAGAGCTATAGAAATATTATAGTTATAAAAAGCTATTGTTACTTTGTGGTTATAGTGCAAAAGCTATAATAATGCCATGTTTATCTGTAGCAATACCATAGTTTACTGAAGGCCAAAAGTAACACTGTGGTTATGCCATCAGTACTTCTCTAGTTACACTATGCAGGTTATAGTAATGCTATAGCTATACAATGATACTGCAGTAATTCTATGGTTATACTCTTAAAAGCTATTGTCATACTGTACTTATAATGTAACGGCTATAGTATTACACTAGTTATTCTATGCCTGTTTTAGTAACACTGTAGTTATCGATGGCTACAGTATTACTCGAGTTCTCCAATGCCTGTTTTAGTAGCACTGTTGCTATACAAGGATAATATGGTAATACTATGATTATACTCTTAAAAGCTGTAGTAGTGCAATAGTTATAATGTGACCGCTATAGTATTTATCTAGTTATACTATACAAATTATATTAATACTGTAGTTATACTGCGAGTAATACGGTAATACTGTGAAATAACTTGGATATTTTCATAAGGACAGCTGCAGCATTGTACAAGCTTATGCAGAGACTCTGATCAGAGCTCTCACTCCAAGTTTACAGTAATCTAATGGCTTGCAATACAACTTTGCAAAATGCATCTAGGTGCTCTGGCAGCAAATGGATTTCTTGGTGGGATTTTTGTATTGCCCTTTTCTTATCTCATTTACTGTACATTCAATTGTTCATGCTCCCAATGAAATACTGGTTTCCTTGATAAACTCAGTAAGAACATAGTAAGGTGTGTCTTTCGCTTAGAAGATTCAGATAAAAGTGAGTACTTAGTAATATGTTGTTGATATATCCATCCATTCATTCTTATCAATTAATTCCTAGGCAGTGTCACAGGGGGCTGATGCCTATTACAGCATTCAGTGGGGGAGAAGCAGGAACACACCCTGAACAATTTTTGATATAGCCTATGACAAATTAAAGTTTAATTATTATTATTTTTTTAAATTATTAATATGTTTAATTTTTCAGTGCAATGCATTCAAGCTCCATTTTAACAGTAGCGCTCTAAGAGCACAACATCCCCCACCGAAGTGGTGACTGCGATATGCGTATCATCAGTCCATCTGCAGCAAATGTGCAAAGTTTCAGGGAAGTACTATGAAAACTGTAGGAGGAGTTTATTTCAGCTGCCAAGTAACTTCCGATATGGACGGATTTTGGACGGGTGGACGGACTGCGCCAGGACATAATCCCCCTTTTGGGCTATTGCCCAGCAGGGGATAAAAAGTTATGAAACGGACAGTTCTCATCTTGTTAAATTATTGGCTGAGCTATACAGGCCGTTGTAAAATTACTATAGACCCACACCTGTGGACTTGTATCAATTGAATTTCATATTAAACTCTGAAAACAATGTATCACAATCATTTCAATTTTGTTTATGACTGTCAACCGAACTCCACTTTCAGGTCTCTCTCCTAATCTCCCCTCTCTCTGCTTTGCGGCAACTGGCTGTTCAATGTGCTCTACAGTTTCCGCTTGGTTATTCTTTTGAAAATTCACCGCATAGAGCAGAAACTGCTGATTTGAAAAGGTTTTTCCTTTCTTTTTTTGACAAAAAATGAATGTATCTAAGACACTCTCCCAGACATAATTTAATGGCAATTTCTAAAATTATTTTTAGAATTATTTAAACTTTATTTATTTAAAAATCAATATTTTTCCTCCAGTTTGGCAAAAAACAAACAAACAACAAAAAAACTATTTTGTATGGGTAAATTAAGGTATGCATTTGTTCTCGCGGGTGATAACACAGTGTCCAGAGGGCAAATTAATACACCAATGATAGCAAGAGCAGCTTACAAGCCTCCTAACCTTCATTCTTTGACATGCCAAGTGGTGTTTTCACTGAGTACGCACAGCTGACTGTTGGTATTTATTTGTACTTAAGTTGAAATGTCCTTTATAATGCGTGCGTCATGATGTTCCGCTCAGGGATGCCATGGTAAGTCAGAAATTATAAAACGGGTGCTTCCCATCCTTAAATGTGATTGGCTGAGCCGCGTTCCATGCTGGTATAAAATCAGTGTAACCCACTGTATTTTGAGGTAGGCCGCAGCTCAAAATATCCCTGTGCGCCTGGCCTGGCAACCAACTACTCTGCCCTCAACTGACTCGTTAGGTTACATTTGTTTCAAGACTTTTAGCTCGCTATTTCAGCGTTAGCAAAGTTTAGCCTTTTAACCCGCTAACCAGTTGGCTATCTACCTAGCTAGCTATAGCATTATAGAGTTCGATATCACGGTAGCTTGCTAGCTACGTTGCTAACTAGCTCACTATTTCAGTATTAGCCATAAATTGTTGATGTTTTTTTTTCTTGTGTGTTTATTTTATGGGCTAAGTGTAGGGTAACCACTTCCATTGTAGTGAACGCTAGCTAGTTGATAAGCTGGCTAGCAAACTAATGCACATATTTTCCTGGACACCGGCAAGTGTGGAGGACAAAAGTCAATCTTGTTCCCTACTCTCGCTGCTGGTTATAATGAAATGGCCGATCGGCACGAGTTGAGAACAAGGAAACTCGAAAACCGAAACGAACTTAAAATTATTTAACGGGGCCTTCGGGAGACCTAAGGAGACATTCCAAATAGCCTGCTTTCATAGTATATCTACATTAACTAGCCCAAATAGCCTGATGTGACATGATAATGGCACTAGATGAAAAAGCTATCTCAGCGTCTGTGTGGCTTGCCAACCATTCTGTCCACTCAATCTTGCTTGGTAGAAGAACGAATAGTTCTCAATTTTGTTGCATTATTACCAATAAATTGTTGATTTTTTTTCTTGTGTGTTTATTTAATGGGCTATATGTAGGGTAACCGTTTTATAAAAGCAATAAGCCCCTTGAAGCAGTGGGTTACAGTGATTTTATAATGGCGGAGGGGCACTAAGGCACTCCGCTGCGCGTCGTGCCTTAGAATGCCCCTCCGCCGTAATAAAATCACTGTAACCCACTGCTTCTCAGGGATTATTCCTTTAATATAGTGACTGACTCTGCCCCAACGCCAAGTGACGGGTGACTTGAGTGTGAGGCAGAAAATGGCCTATCACCTGTTTCTATTCACCCTCTCATCCTACTTTAGTCCTCAAATGCAATGGATACATTTAGATGAATTTTAGATTAATGGATGAAGATATCAGCTTGCTGAATTAATAATTAGCTTGATTTAATTCAAATTACACTTAAATTAGCTTTTTTTTAATCTCCACTTTATTTGTCAGTTGTTTGGCCATTTGTTAATAGACTAGCCAAAGCATATGGTGCAGCTTGGGATTTGAGACCCCCATATTGTAATTATGGTATTAATGTTACGGTACTAAACTGGTTTCCAAGAAAACTTCAGCAACAAACTATTGGGTGATTCACTAATGATAATGGCTTCTATGAGGCTTTTAAGCATGAAAGTTTATAGTATACATGTCCCGCAACAAAAATATTAAGTGGGCTCCCTCTAAAACTGTAGGTAGAATATCACTAGAACAGACGGCCCCGAATGCGATCAAGTTGTTCAAAAGATTTTTTTATACTTTAATTGGATGGGATTAAAATTACTTTAGCAATGGAAATTCCTTCTGGGATTGTGTCAACATTTTATAAGCCTTCGTCTTTGGAAATCCTCCTGTGAAGTCAAGATGCTCAATTTGAATTATGCATGAAATTTATGTTGTCTTTTGAAAGTACAGCTGGCCAAATTAGCAGGCTGATTAATAATAAACCACTTTATGCCCAGACAATATCATGGGTGAGGCTACTTTTCCATCTGAAATATTGCATGGACTTTGGTGAACTATAGCACTGTGTAAAAGTCTTAGGCACCCTATTTTTTTTTTTTAAATTTAAATCTAGCTTTAGATGTTTATTTTTTGTTTTCCACACTGGTTTTGCTGAAAATAAAAAGTATATTTGAAATTTCAAATGCTAATTTAAAAAATTGTCTTATAAACAAATGTTTGTATTTCATTAAAATCAGTTGACACAGGTAATATAGTCTTGACAGATCCCTGATGTTAACATCATTATGTCTGTCTGCAATTACTTGGAGGGATAGATGCGACTGAGTTTGCAGAGGAATGGCGGCAAGTTTTCCACTCTGCTTAGAATGAGCAAAAACCCAATCATCTCATAAAATTATACCACGACAGGACAATTTTGCAAATTTTTAAGCAAAAGCGTAGTCACACCAAATATTGGTTTGATTTAGTTTTTGGCAGTTTACAGCTCAGTATAGTATATTTCTCAGTAATTCAAAACTTTTAATTTCATTATTTTTGCAAGCATATTTGTCCTACAAAATTGCTGTAAATGAACAGTCCGATTATGACTGCCAATCACAAATATTTTGTGGCAGTGTTAAGGCTTGCAAATATGACAGATAAATCAGAGTTTTTCTCCTGTCCTACAGCACTGTGTGTGTTCAGCTGTGGGCTCATGACTCTGGGAGCTCAATGCAACATTATCTTTGAAGCAGCACAGGTCTCTTGATTCAGACTTTTACAAAGAAATATGGCCCCTGAGTCATTCAAGTGTATCCAAGAATGTATTTACAGCACCAATTGTATTCACTGCAAGAGTAATGAACACGGGGAAGGGGGGAAGGGGTGATTTGTTCATGAGCTGAAGGTGTAATTGCACTCACCCCCAGGGCTGAGTCGAATATGTAATCACACGTTTTCAGGAGTGATTTAATTAATTTTGCCGAGCCTTATCTGTATGCACTCAAAGCATGAACTCCCTGATGGGAGCATTCAGATGTTATCGGCCTCTTAAATTATTATGCAGAGCCTGAGAGTGAGGGCGGCCATTAATCGAAAGCTTTATAGAGTATCCTTCAGACTCAATTTTACAAGGCTGTTTCATCTGCACACAAATGGTATTTTACGCAGATTCTTTTTTTTTCTTCTGCAATACAATCCCTGGGAAATATAGGCTGTTATTATTTGAGTGGGGTTTCAAGGCAGTAATTATGCATATTATGGAATTCTTGTTGATTTCTGTAAAACAGTGAATTTTAGTGGAATTTAAATCCAATGTTCCTTACTATCAATCTTGTGGACCTAATAAACTCTGACAAATAAAGATTTTCCGTTTCCTATTCTAGCCGAAGGAATGTTCATCTTCTGCCGTTTTCATTGACTACTGCGCGAAATAAACAATTTCACAGAAGATGCTTTTAAGTGACTCCTATATTTAGGAATTGAATGGAAAATATGACTGAACTGCAATAATGCTTAAACTATTATCTCAATATCTGCTCAATATTTTGTTTTACATGTTCTTCAATATGCATTATTTGCATAGGATGTACAACAAAATTATGAATATAGTTGAATACTATTATGTCACAGCAAGGAGATCTTGTGTTTGAATCCATTTCTGTGAGTTAAAGGAGTCTGACCACTGCAATAAACAGTCCAGAGAGTGTTTCACTCATTCTACACTGGGAAGGGCATGGCCTCCTTGCAACTCTGACCAGAGGTTAGAAAATTAGAGGTCATTAAGCGGGTAAGAGAAAGGATGAATGTTTGCATTTCCATTGTGAACTGAATTCTCCAAATTTGCTTAAAGGAAAAAAATAAGCCAAACCAAGTTGATTCCTTCCAGGAAGATGACAGAGCATGACAGGATTTTGGCTGTTTACGGATCACAGTGAAGTGTAACCTCAAATATTTTTCTGCCCGTTTCTCACAGGGGTCGTTCCGAGGTTCCGCTGCCCCAGTCCAGGCCTCCCCTCGTCGCCGTGGGGATGAAAATGCCGTGGTGCACTTCTTCAGATCAATTGTGAGTACCCAACAACCCAGACCATCGATCCCTCATCAAAGAGGTTCTCTGTCAAATGTGAGTGGCCTGAAACATTTCTCTTTGGATGTGTTTGAGAAAGATAAATGGAACATGTGAAGACTCTTTGTTTAATAAGCGAGCTCACAGTTTGGAATGCACATGTCACAAGAGTTCATTTCTTCTACCGTGTCAGAGATCAAGGCACATAAACAAACCAGTGCCACCGTGCTTTTTGAGTATGCCGTGAATTAAGATGCAGCGAAGAGGGACAGTCACAGGTGGTATGATCATGTTAAGGCTTGGTAGGCCTATTTTTGCGTTAACTATTCTAGTCTAGGTATCAGTTTGACTACTCAAAGGCAAGAAAATAAAACCTTTTTTCACTTAAAGGGTTAGTTTCAATTTAGTAACATAAAGCCGACATTGCATAGTTCAAACATTCGAAGTTAACGCCGTCAACCAAAGTAATACGTCGTCATAATTTGTAAAACCACAGTTGTGAAATTAAAATTGGAAGTAACTTCAGACTATACAAAGCAAGCAAGCCTACCTTTCGACATAATGGCAATGTAGACAATCGCTGGTCACTTGTTAATGTTTATGCCGAACAGTTGCAACAGCACTGATAGCAAGCTAGCTGCAGTAAATCAGCTATTCATCTTGACGTTAAAGTAGCACTCAGTTACATAGCACTCAGCTAGCTAGCGAGTATGAAAATGCATGATATGGCAGGGTAGCTTTATGCAAACTCTTCCAAGTTGATTTTATTATAACAAAATCATAGCCACAATATGACTTTGGGGCCACATTGAACGCTTGTGCTCCATACACAGGAGTCCAAAGCTCTTCTACTCTGCCAGTAACAGGCAAGCCTTGTCTTGAAAGTATCGTTGCAAACTATCGCTTTTCCACAGACATTCAGTATCTCACCTTAAGACTGACTTGCCTTCATTGTTGCATAATAAACAATGCAGCAAATTCACCAAGGTGAGTTTATTATGTGCCTTGCCCTTTGACTCAGTGCATGTGGCCCCATTGCAGTGGAACTGCGAGCTCTCTTATATTTCAGATTAGATTTTTTGGGTCATACATGCTGAAATTTGGGTACAGATGCAAATCAGTTTGCATATTTCTTTGGGGTGTACTTAGTATTGAATTGAAGACCTGCAAGCGGACATTACTTAAGTCACAAAATAAAAAAACCAGAGATATCGTAAACTGTTTATTTAAAACCAACCTGAAAATCTCATGTCAAGACTAAACTGTAGTTCTTTTGGCCAAGCAATGCATTGGGTCAAGATAATCAGTACACAATCTGAAAGGCTTAACAATTGCTTTCATTATAGTATTAATAGGAAAAATACTTTTTGGAATTCATCCCTTGTCTTCTTAACACTGGAACTTTCCCTCTTGCCCCTGGGGCTTGGGTACTTTTATTCCAAAGGTCAGGACTTGATAACTTCTAAGGATGATAAAATGATACTGAATTTAGAAAGCACCACATACTGTGTACGATATTTATTCTTGACATTTGCTCGTGCAATTTCTGGATGTCAAATGCTGATAACCTTGACTTAGATTGCAAACACAAGACAACTATGAACTCGTCAGTGTTCGCCATGTTGTTAAGTTATATGACTTGAGGGGGTGAGATGATTGGGTCACCAGGGGCTTGAGTGTTTTAGCTAACTGGAGCAAGCTTAGTGTGAGAACTCAGACTTAGAAATACATACATTAAATGCACATACATTAAACGCTACCACATTATGGATGGAGTTCCTGGTGCTTACTCAATTCTCATTAAGAAGCGATTTCAGTATTTTTTGCACTCAGAGCTTCATTTTGCTTATATTGTTTTCAAGAATTACAGTAGATGTAAATGATGAAGTTTTTTTTTTGTAGGTCTGCTCTACCGTATTCTCAGTCTGAAATAATGAACAAAATAATGAGTGGAAAAATGTGTTAATGCATTTGGGAGAGCAAACATTTTTGCTGTCTAGCAAGAATTAATTTTATTGCATTATCCCCTGGCATAGCTGATAGCTGTTCTCTTCTCATCTACCCATCAGTGCATCCAAAAACTTGTTCATCATTTTTTTTCCCCGTTTTGGCAAGCGAACCTTCGTTCCCAAAAATTTGAACCTGATGTAAACAAGTAATATTCATTTGTTGGCTACTTTTTCTTGAACTCATTACTTGTCCTTAATATAATGGGCTTACTTTTACATACCTGTTAATTCATAAATTTTGCTTGTTGTCAGAAATCACCCATAAAACTGTTAAAGAATGTTAAAAAATTCGCTGTCACGTTTTACCAGTCTTTGTTACAAAGCTTGACCGTCAGTGTTGCTGGCTAATTATGTTCACCCTCTGTATTCAGTTGCTATGCTGCTGACATTACATTGGGTGAGCCTATTAAGGCTGGCACTCGTCAAGCCAGCCAGGAGGAAAAACAGAGTCTGTTCTCCCAAATAATAAACTGTCTCGGTTGTCAGCGGCTTATATGTCTCCTGTTGTACCAAGGCAAGAAAAGTTATGCCAGCGAAGACTGACAAGGCGACAAAGAAATCCCCACCATCAGCCTTTTGGATATGATATTCATGACAGGAAGTTTATATCTGATTCTGTTTGTTTGGATTTTTTTTACTCTTCCCAGGTTTCCCCCCCTCCTCCCAAGTCTAGGGTAAGTTCACCATCTCCCCCTGTCTCCCCCACTCATCCCTTTCTCTCTCACTCTTTCCCCCCTGCTTTGGGTTAGTCTTCACGTAAGGAACACAGACAATCAGGGGGCAACTCTCTTGCATCACAGCCCCATGGCACCACCATATGAGCAACAATTGTCACTTCCTGTCTCACAGCACTCTTTTAATTACCATGTGACAATCTCCTCAGCATGAGGTCCCCGGAGAGCTCTCAAGTCAAATTGACAGACTAATTTATGCTTTTCTCTAGCAATGCTAACTTATGTCTTAACGGTCACAGATACTGTATAAAGGCAACAAAAAATAAAATTAAAAAAAATGTCAGAAGGTGTATTGCTCGCTAGAAAAAAGAGAAAGGTGCCCCTATGCCTTTTCTGCATCATTGCACTGTATCATTTCATTACCCAGCAGATTGAGAATAGGAGTCGACTCAATGCTCTTATTATCAGATGTCTCTAGCTGCTCAGAGGCTGGGCATGGTGGCATATGCTCGCTAATTGCCCAGCGAGATGAACTTGGCAAGCACATTTCCAAAATATCCCCTCACGACCATGTCTCTGTCTCTTTCATGTCCAGTGGAGAGGACTTACAGCCAAATTAGGCCTGGTAGGTGATTCACATGCAATCTCCAAACAACAACAACAAAAACTCCACATGTCCCTTGTTTTTTTCAAATCCCATTTTATTTATGAGCATTTCGCCAATTCCCTTTTGGCTGACTTCATTTTTTTCCAACCCATTTATTCTACCTTGTTTCAAATAATTTTCCTCTGCATGGTTCCTCTTGACCTGACCTTTGTTTGACCTGGCTCTTTTTTTTACCCAGTAGTTGCTTCACTCCCATAGCCTGTGTTCTGTGTAACGAGCACTTATTTAACAGTTGAGACCGAAGTCTTGTAGGGGACAAGGGCGTGGGCATTTAATTGGGTGGAAGCATTCGTTTTTTTTCTTGTTGTTTTCTAAGTAAGTGCCCTATTTACCTTCCTGAATGTTTTTCCAAATTCTCTCCCTCTCTCTTTGATGTCATTTTCCTTATGAAAGTTTAACTATTCCTCCCACAGCTTCCTTTTCAAATCTGCTGTGACAGTTAAAAGTGAAAAGGATCCAAAATCCTATTATATCATGAAACAAGTGCTGCTGGATCTGTGGAGAACGGGCTGAGACAAAATTTTTCCCTCTTCAGCTTTATGGTTACCCTTTTCTTTATTACTTTTCAAATTATTCTTATGAACAGCAATTTGTCCAAATTAGAAATGTATTCGCTTAATTTCTTAAATTTTTGGAGAGGGAAAATACTTAAGAGGTTTAACTAAGTTCCATAAACCTAAAAAATGAAACTATATAACCGCAAGGTTATATAGAGTCAAGTGCATAATTAGTGTCACCTATAATAAAAATAAAAATTTCTGAAATTAATTGAATGCGTGTAATATGTTCAATAGTGCGGGAAAACTATATACTATTATTTCATACTCTCTTGTTCTAGTGTTTCTTATGAGAAGATTTGATTTTTTTATAAGAACATTAGGTGACTAAATTATTGGCACCTATAGTTCAGTACCTCATGAAAACTCCTCAGGCAAACATGACAGCCTTTTCTTCACCTATAACTTGTAATAAGGTTAGATTTTTAACCCTTTCTTCAAGCAGATATTCTCTAGATCATTGACATCGTTGGGTGTGCAGCTCTGTACTGCCCTCTCCGGCTCAACCTCTCTAGGTTTTCGATGGGATTTATGTCTAGAGCCTGAAATGAACATTGCAAAACATGGGGTTTCATCTAACCATTTCTGTTTGTATTGTGATGTTTATTTTTGGTTGTTGTCCTACTGGGAAATTCACCTCTGATCAAGTCTCAGCCTCCTCACAAAGATAACTAGATTTCCTGCCAAAATTTCTCAGTGCTTGGTGGAATTTATCATGCCATTGAGCTTAACTAGTGCCCCAGAACCACAGTCAGCAAGCCATACCTAAAATTTTAAGGACCCAACTTCTTATTTGACTGTAAATATGAGGTGCTTATCTGTCTTTGCATTTGACTATCCTGCTAAACATGCCATTAGCGTGTATAGCCAAACATTTTAAAAATTGGTCTCAGCTGATGCATCATTCTCTTCCCTTCATAGCTCCAAATATTACCATCTGCCTCTTTTGAATCGACTGTTATTCTTCTCAGTCCAAGATGACGAATAACAAAGGGATCTGCATACATATTGCCTCATTTTTTTTACCCTAGTGAAACACTCAGTGAGGAAACAGCACGATATATTAAGTTTATAAATAAATTAAGACTGAAATGAAGAAAAAAACCTGCAATTTTACTTTTTAAAAAATTTTTATTTACAATAATTATTAGGGGTGACAAAAGTTTTGACACACTTGGCTTTCAAAAGTGAAAAGAAAAGATGTATTTATGTAAACACTTAAGCTTTTTTTTTTGTGTGAAGTGTACAGATCCCCCTGTGCAATCAACAAATGCATTGTCAACGAGTCATTATATGCAGAATTTTTTTATGCAATTTTATTATGGGTACAAATGATTCTATAGATGGCAGTCCAGTTATCTGCCTGCGGCACAAAGGCAAGAGGAGACCAATGCTTTCAATTCCAGTCACTACCTAAGCAATCTGGGGAGGGAACTAAGCAACTGTGGAGAATGTGGAAATCAGAAGGGTTGGGGGATTATTATGAGGCTGGATGAAAGAGTCAGCATTAATGTGGAATTTGACCTCGCCACCAAGGCTAAAATCGCTTCTCTTTCAAAAAGATGTTGGGTGGCCTTCAATTATTGCAGCGATTCAAGACCTTGGTTAAAATGATCAACAGTAAATTCTGCATCCCAGAGCTTCCCTTACAGTTATTGGCAGTTGATTTTTAATTTGGTGAAAGTGTGAATGGTTAAACTGACCAACTCGCACCTCATCCAACAGTAATTTAGTTTTTTCCCTCGTATCACCCAGCCAAGTGCAAACCAAGCCCAACCATTTACAGCACCAGTATTTTGACATGACAAGGCTCCAGGATGGTTTTTTTTTTTCATCTGAAAAGAGAATGTATCCACTCTGAGCCCAGGCATATTCAATTTCAAGAGCTTTGAAGTATCTGGTATTTTTGCTGGCTTAATTTGTATACAGTATTATCTAGATGCAGTGAATGCAGTCCGCAAATGCACTTTAGTTTGTTTACATTGTTCTCCCTGAATTACTGGAATTATAAAGACCTGTTAAAACCATTTTAATTGTTTATGGAGTACTGCTGCCAGACTACAAATTAATCTAGTCATCAACTCCTTGAAGAAGAGGCCACGTTTCATGAATAAATTAGTGTATTGCATAAACTTCAATGAGTGTTCAATAAAATGTGGCCAGGTATTTGCCATTAATGTGATAGTGCTCGTTATATCTGGACCTGAACATTTTATGAACCAGATCTCACCCTAAACCGGAGCAATGACATACTAGCTCTACCTGTCAGCTGCCCTGTGGTTTATCCAAGTGTCATCGCTTAATTTTCTCTGAAACCTGTTGGAATAAATTCTGAGCTGGAAATTGCAGAAAAATTATATTCAGCTAATGAATCTAAATTGAAGTGCGAGGCAGAGCATAGAATTTCAGTGAAAATTTGGGGGAAAAAGTCCATTGGAATTCATTGAAAATCAATGGCTAGTCAATTTATTTTTTTATTGCTATATACGATGTTTTCTTAAGTGTAAATATTACACACTTATGTATCAGATCTAAAATAATGTCAAACCCATCAGTAAAATAAGTCATATAGGAATTCTCACTGTTTTACTCAATAGTCTGTAAATATATGAGGGGCTGGTTTCGCGGACACTTATTAGTCAATTTTGAAAGGAAACCCTCCATAGAAAGCCTGTGTGTGTCAAATCAGCAGCCAAACACGTGTGCATGAAATCTGTGATGGTTCATTTCAGTCTTGTAAAGCAGAAGAAATTTTGCATAATGTAATACTTATAGTGAAAGACAACTTTTGCTCAAAAGCAATGTTAAATAAAAGAATTACCCATATGGAGTCCAGATATTATGTACTTGGATTTTTGCTGTTTTTTTTTTTTTTTGTGAAGTTGTACTTTGCTTCAAATAACAAGCATGCTACTGAACAATAAAAAACTGAAGCTCGCCATATTTCCCTCTCTCGAAAAAGGTTTAGTCAATGAGAGGCTGAGGAAGGCTTTGGCAGTCACATGACCGTAACATTGACTGACCATGGCTTAACCAAGGCCTGTATAGGCTTAACTTATTATTCTCTAAATCCCCACAAGTTTCAAGCAGCTTTGTCAGCATAATTTGGTTAATACTCAAGCGAACACTCCCCCTATTCTGCGTTAGTTGTCTAGCAATGGGTTATTAGTTATGGTCAATTTTTTTCTCTCATTGTTAGTTTCTTTTCTACAAAGGATGGATAAGTGTAACAAGGGTTGTCTTTCATATTCATTATATTGAGCAGATATTTACATTAGCTCAGGTATTACCATTACTGGTTATATGTTGCACCTTTTATAGTTCTGGAATCTGGGAAGTTCACTGCAGATTATTTCATTACACCCTGCAAGCATTTTTAGCAAAATTATTTGTTCTAGCTTATGTGGTTAGCCTAGCCAGCATCATCGTTAGATTAAGTCAAATAAGTTACTTAATTCTATGTTTGTACAATTGTGCTTGTTTGGTTATATAGCAGAGCATTTGTTGTATAAGTGGAAATTATTTTTTTTATTAAAAGCCTGAGTGTTAGGCTGTTGTGAGTGAGAATACAAACACTCTCAGCTGAGAAAAAATGTAATATAAGTGTTTTCAATGGCAAAGATTATTATGGGTCCTAGGAGGTGTATTTATCAAAAACGACATAATTTGCTGTGCATTTATTTCTGCTCCCTGTAGTACATAAGATTATAATTTTGTATTCAGCTATTTTCATAAATTCACATTACAATTCATGGATTGATTGGAATCAATAACAAAACTTTTAATTAAATCCTAGCCTTCTTCAATTTGATATCCCATCTCTCATTAGTCGTGCAGGGTGATAATTCATATACATGTCCCAGTGCGTTTGTTTCCTAATTCAAAAACAGCTCTGAATTGGATCAATGTTTTGTAATGCCCAATATATATAAATAGTTTTTACTGTTTTCCTTCAAGGTTACTGTAGAATTTTTTTATCATCTTCCCTTTATTAATGATGTATTTCCCCTTGTCCTTTTCATTTAGCTCTGATGTACTGCTGGTCTTCATTATTTCCAGTCCTCTGGAAATCCACCGTAAGCAAGAATATACATTTAATCTCAGTATTGTGCGGAGCTCGAGAAGTGCAATGACATGAAAAAATATTTAGTGGTCACAAGATATAAGTCATTTCCACGATGAAGTTAATTTGTGGCTATGAGTTACAACGCATTCACTCAATTCAATTAACTCTTTCCCATGATTTAGCTAATCGTGGCCCCTAAATACAACTCGTTCCCATGTTTTAGTCAATTCGTAGCCTCAAGATGTAACTCATTCCCTCAATTTCATTAACTCAAATTGAGGGAACGATTTATATCTCATGGCCACGCGAAAGCGAAATCATGGGAACAACTTGTATCTCGGGGCCACAAAATAGCTTAGTCGGGGAAACAAGATAGCTTAATTGAGGGAACGACTCACATTTCATGGCCACAACTCATATTTGTTTTCATGTCATTGCACTTCCTGGGCTCCGATAGACTGGGTAGGGAGTGCATCAAGGTAGAAAGGTTAGGCTTTTGCTCTTATACACAAAGGGTGGCCAAATCATTGGAAAGAATGCCATGGATACCAGATATAAAGCTCACAAAACCCTTTTTGTTGAGACTGCCATCATAAATACACATACAGTCCTGTGAAAAAAGTATTTGCCTGATTCTTCTGTTCTTGCATTTTTGTCACACTTTTGTGTTTCAGATCATCAAATAATATGAAATTTAAAAAAAAAATTACTATTAGACAAAGATAACCCACGTAACCACAAAATGCAGTTTTTTAAAGATGATGTAATTTATTCAAGGAAATAAGTTATTGCCCCCTTCATAAGTAAATTGAAAAAATAAACAATTTAATTGGTTATTGAATTGAATTTTACGAGACACACCCAGGCATCACTACTGCCAGCCCTGTCGAATCTAAACATTACTTAAAAAGAACCTGTCAAGCAATGTGAAGCAGGCAAAAAGCAGCACTCAATGCCTTAATCTAAAGAAATGTAAGAACAAAAGAGGAACAAAGTCATTGACATCTTTCACTTTGGAAATATTTCAAAGCCATTTCTAAGGTTCTGGGACTCCAGCAAACCACAGTGAGAGCCATTATCTACCAATGGAGAAAACTTGAAATGGTGTTGAGACTTCCCAGGAGTGGCCGACCTACCAAATTTCCTCCTAAGGCACATCCGCGACTCATCCAAGAGCTTTCAAAAGAACTCAGAATAACATCTTCAAAAATGCAGGCTTCACTTGCTTCAGATAAATTCAATGTTCATGATTCCACAATAAGAAAGAGACAAGGCAAAAATGGTATACATTGATGAGCAGAAAAACAATAATCACGGCTGACCAAAAAGAACAAAGATTCATCTCACATTTGTCAAAAAAAACATATTTATGATCCCCAAGACTTTTGGGACAATACTCTGTGGATTGATGGATCAAAAGTGGAACTTTTTGCAAGACTTGGGTCCCATTATATCTGGTTTAAAGCTAACACAGCATATCACAATAAGAACATCATACCAACAGCCAAATGCAGGGGTAGTAGTGCAATGATCTGGGGCTGCTTTGCTGCCTCAGGACCTGGGTGACTTGCTTGCTGCCTATTAGAAAATCCTGCAGGAGAATATCCGGCCATCAGATTGTGACCTAAAGTTCAAGTGCAGTAGGGTTATGCAGCTGGACAATGATCCGAAGCACACCAGCAAGACCACCTCAGAAACAAAATTAAGCTTTTGAAGAGGTCAGGGAAAAATCCTGACTTGAATATGACTGAGATTCTGTGACCTTAAACAGGCCATTCATGCTTGAAAGCCCTCCAATGTGGCGTCAGTAAAACAATTCTGCAAAGAAGAGTGGGCCAAAATTCCTCCACAGTAATGTAAAAGACTCATTGCCAGTCATCAGAAACCTTTGATTACAGTTGTTGCCATCATGAGTGACCACAATCAGTTATTAGGTTTAGCGTGCACTTATTTTTTTCACGAGTGATACAGATTCTGAATAACTCCTTAATTTCAATGTTCATGTAAAAACTGCATTTTGAGTTTACTCATGTTGTCTGTGTCTTATATTAAAGTTAGTTGGATGATCTGAAACATTTAAATATGCCAAATGAGCAAAATATTTTTATTTTTCGCAGCTCTGTATGTTTACGCAGCTGCAGCTGGTGTTGTCCCATTTGGAGTTCTATTGTTATTTGGCATTGGAGGCTTATTTATTGCAGTACTTCTGGTTAGACCTTGAAGCAATCATATGCTGCTAATGAGTAGTCAGATTAACTGGAATGACCCCCGTGTCGATGCGTTATATATAGTTTGCTGTTTGTGTGTGTGTGAATGTGTTACAGTATACTGTATACTATGTCCATGGGGATATATCTGCTGGGTAGAGATACAATTTTCAGAAGCAGCCAAGTTAACAACTGGAAAGCTGAGAGCTTTTTCCCTGTGGCTTTCTCTGGCTTTGACTAAATAACAGATGGTATTTCAGGTGCAAGATGTGTTCCTCGTTGTGTGAATCCACCATGAAATTGTTTAGCACCTCTGTGAAGCCAGGAGCTATATTGGCACAAAAAAGTTCCTGTTGAAAATATAATTTTAAGAGTGGAAACACCTTCTTCTAAATGAATAATCGGGGACAAAGAACTGAAGTTTTTTTTTTTTTTACTCTATTGGTTACAAAGCATTCTAAGCAAATAAAAACAACTCAAACAATTCTCAATAGCTTCAGAGATTTCCAATTAAAAGTTGCACGCCATAAACGACCACAGCAAGCAATTTTCAGACGTGTTAGAAGACAGATTGTATGTTTACTGTTCAACGGCATGTATAGTTTCATTTCATTTACTTTCAACTAGTTCAATGCAAAGTGGAGTGCATTTGTCACAATAATCGAAATCTACACTGAATAAGCATACTGCCACTGTGTTTTTCACAGCTGATATAGCATGGCTTTACTCCCATTTTTTAAAGATTTGATGGTGTAGTAAGACTCTGTTTTTCCTCATAAGAAATTGATTGCATTGTCAACACAGATGTTCCAGAAGCTTCTTTCTCAGTGGTGGTGTAAAATGCAGTTTTTGCTCTGTCTAGCAGGTACTCCTTTTCTTGTGATGTGTTACACAGAGTGTATTTGCAGATGCATTCTGTCAGTAGTTCAGAACTTGTGTGCAAGCCCGAATTGCGAGACTAATGCCTATTCTCACAAGTTACTCAAAGGGTATGTTTCCAGTCTTCACGTCTCTGCATTGGTCCCCCTCTGCTATGCCATGATGCTCTTCTCTCCTGGGCATGGAACCTGTCCTACCTCCCATTCTACCTCAGCTTTCTTCCCCCCCGGGGGTGGGGTTATTCGCATTCCTTCCTTTCCAGAGCTAAGGTCCTGGCCCCGCCCCCCTGCACTGCCCTGATTGTAAATGTCTCTTTCCAGGGGGACCAGAGGTCCTCGCATGCCAGCAAATCAGACGCCAGCAAATCTTCCTTCAAAGGACAGAGAGGTCGTCGGGGAGAAGGGGAGGGCTCCCTGTCCAGGATCTTCAAAATGGTAAAAAAATCAAAAAACATAAAATTGCCTTTTCTTTCTATACCCAGGGCGTGAGGAAGCGACGCCGCCTACACAAACGGATAAAGAGAGGAGCACTTGTCTCATGCCTTTTTCTCTCTCTCTCTCTCACTGCAATCATGATGCTATCATCACTGTCATCGTCAGTGAGCAACCAGTCACAATTTGTGCAATCACACTATTGTTCTGCTAATATATCAGACTCTAGAAGTTTTCCCATTTGTGAGCTTTTGAAAGGCCGTGGGTGTTTTAATTTCCATTGTCGTCATTTGGGTCCACAAGTAGGCCACTCCTGGAGGATATAGGTCTAATTTTACTAAACTTTCATTTCCCTCGGTGGAAAGCAATGGAAACTGGCATAAGAAAGGTATTGAGAGCCAAGACTCCCACGTTTTATGTGCTGTTCTATCCATATTTTGAAAGAATGAAAAAAATACTCTTAATCTGCAAACATGACTGCTTGCTCACCTCAAAGTGACAACAGAGGTGTTCTAATACATGTTGAAAAAAACAGAAATCTGCACACTTTTTTGGTGTTCAAAAGCTGTTGGAGGCAATGCTGTAATATATTAATGAATATGTCACGTTTTCGGCTGTTTTTCACCGCTGATATCCACCACGAAACCTGACCTGGCACTCATTATACTGCTTTGAGATAAGCCCAGCTGCTTCATCCAAATTTCTCGAATGCTCTCCTCCAGTCTATGAATTAACAAGACTCGGCTCTTCGTGCGAGTGGTTGAAGGGGAGAATGGACCTGAATTCAGTTTCTTGCCCACTCAAGCCATCTGACAGCCCTGGCAGTGTGGAAAAAATTCCCCCATTCTTGGCATTGCAGTGCTCTCGATGAGGGATAATTGTGTTTCTCCATCTGTGGCTGGATCCCTCTCAAAAATTCAGCGAACATGGAGAGCAGTTTCCTCGTCCCTGATTTTGAGAGTTCCTGTCCTGAATAATAATATTTTGGACACTGCATGGAGACCCCTGCCTGTGGTGTGATTGGTCAAGCTGTCTGAGCTCATGAACTGTGTATCTTGTTTAGCTACATTTCCCGAGAAATACACATATACGCAGTATGAGGAGCTCACTTATTCTATGCTGGTTTATGAACCCAAGCCTTCAATTCCTTCAGAAAACATCCACATACTGTGGAATGTTTCTCATTAGTCCCATGAAAACAGAGCATTGTGGGATAGCTCAGAAGGCTATAAGGTCCTCTCTTATAAATAGGCATTAAATTAGAAATCCAGCTCCACATGCACACATTTACAATTTAGCAGGCTTTCCAGACGTTAATGCCCATGTGAGGCAACAGGCATAATTCGCAACAAGCAATTATAATTAAGTATACTGATTACAAATTACTGGAGATATCCTTCTGGGAAAAATAAAATCATTCTACTCGGGGAAATGGGGTACAACAATACACTTTATGAAACATGCTAGGAAAAAAATTGAGCGAGAAATTTTCACACGAGGCTTTAGGGACAACAGGAGTAGTTAACAGAAAAAATGGATGTATAAAGAGGATAAAAACTGGCCACTGCCTGTGTACTCGAGTCAGATTAATGAAAATAAGATTTAAAAAAAAATACATCACAAGTACCCAGTTCTCCTCCTTTTAATTGATATCCATAATCCTTACCTTCTCTCAGGATTGACATGGGATTACCAATTTGATAGAATCAACATGGACATTTTCATTGGTGATCGAGGAATAAGCTCCCGAAAGTTGTACCAACTCTTTTGGCAATTCTCTTCATAACCGGAATCATTTAAGGGAATCAGCACATTCATTTAGTAGAAATTGACTCACTGGGAATCTATAAATATGCCGGTTCCCAGAAGAGCATTTGAGTGTCTTTAATTGATGATTGATGATGATTGATGAGTCACTCAGCAGCTAATCTATTCTTAATGTTCAACATACAGTTATGTTTGTAGTGAAGCACGTTCTGCCTTTTCCAGTTTTTGTAATTTCTCACCATTTTTAGTTCCACTCGCCATAAGCGCGCAGAAAAGTAATTCAGAGGAAATTATCAGGAAAACGAATACATTTTAAAGAACCATCAAAATGTACCTGTTACATAAAGAACAAATGTGCACTCAGAGCTGAGCAAGAGCCACATTTTACATTTTGAGCCAGCGTTTAGGGGGATATCTTTGCATTTCATTTTATCATTTTTAGAAATGTTACATTAACACCTATGCGTGAACACTGAAAACAAAAGAGTTCATCATTTGTCATGCCGCTCTGCTTCTCTCCTTGATGTGTTGCCATTAAAGTAAACTAAGCGTCTTACCATCAAGCAAAACTTTCATTGAAAAACTTTGGCTAATGACAAGCTGAGATGATCTGCTATGAGATACGTAAATGAAGAGGAGTTAGGCTCAGATGGGATCATACATTCTGCCTTCAGGCAATTGTATCCTGCTCACGATGTGGTTTTCCCTTCCCCTGATCTTGTTCTGCAGCAGCCTCAGAAGACATGGAAATGGACAATCAGCTTTTTAGAAGTTTTGCATATTCCTTTCCTTTGTCTGTTTTGATTTTGAATTGTGTAAATTTCTCTCTCTCTCTCTCTCCCCCCCTCAGTGGAATAACAATTTTCAGTGACGCTGCCTTCTCTCTTACCTCAGAACAAAAGACTTAAAAGCTTTGTATTATATGGATAATCTTAATTCAAATCATTTTATCAAAAGAATAGCCTTTTCCTCATTTGTATAATCACCTATTGTTGCAGTTCGTCCTTTCTTTGTTTCTTTCTTCAGGGAGGGAGATAACAGTTAGCCTATCCCTGCAATCCGTTTATACAAAAAGGAGACCAATGTTGCCGGAAATCCCAAAACTCATCGGGAGTTTTTTAATTTGAACATATTGTTCTCCTTGCTGATAGGAGTGACAGAAATGTATAACACCAATGGTTCTTTACCACTTTTATCTGGTACCTGTAAATTGACTGTGAAATATAATATTTGCCCTTCCCCCTCATTCGTGTCTCAACGCAATTAACTCTTGCTTCGCTTTTCCCAGTTTGTCATAGTATAAAACTGCATGCAAATTATCTTTCTTGACAATTTCCCTTTAGAGTGCTCAAAAGCCCTAATACTTCTGAGCAAACCCTTACTAATATAATTGTGTCACCCTTATGTGTAATGTCGATGGCCCTGGTTGTGGACTTCCATTTCGATGATCCCTTCTATCATTAATTACTGAGAACTGTTTGAAAAAAGGTAGTGCTGATTACTCAGTGTCATGGCAGGTCTCTGTAAGAAGTTATCATGCAGTGAACACACTGTTTTAACAGCAGCACTCCAGGGTCAATCTGATCGCGTATCCACTGTCATACAGCAATTTCTGGAGAAGTCTACCCGAATTGAAACAGCTGTTGCAAGCAATAAATGTGTTCCACCGCATTTTTTTTTTTTTTGACGGTACTCCAGGCTCCCTGAATTTCTGGCTACAGCTTGAATCCAAGATTCGCCGCTTTAGTTCTGTTTCAGTTCGTCAACCCATCGATTTTTTTGCTTACTGTACAGATTTGGGTTTTTATTTGCCTGCAAGTTCCGTCACAAGCCTTCGACCTGCTGAAAATACAGAGAAAAGTGGGTCTGCAGACAGAGACCTTGCTTGTGTGTCAAGAGTTCTGCCTGGGCCTATGTAAATCAAACAAGAAAAACTCAGTTTGAGGAAAAATATTTATCACAGTGTGCCAAACTGTCCAAATAAAGAAAATTATGAAATATGTGCAATCATATAAGGTTTGGCTATAATTTATGCGGCAAAAAATCCATTATCAATGCTTATAAGGTGAAATTAAAGATAATGCTTTATGAAGAGGCAATTGGATGCTCATAAAGCAGTTTGTTCTTTTGTTGTTAACGGCCATACCTACTTACACTGAACAAGGTGTGACCAATAATATGCATTTCATTAACCCTCATTCCATGTATCATGTCATTTCTTTATTTTCCTCAACAAATTGTACAACCAAATGTGATTTCAACATAATCAACAAATGTACTCCAAACTGGGACACTTTTTCTGAAAAGGCCAGACCTTTTCCAAAGCGGTATACACACAAAGTGATTTGCCATTTTCCAGGGTGTTTCCTGGTTAAAGATTCAGTACATTTGGGAGTATTTAGACTATTCAACCCGTGATGGTTGACTTCCATCCAGACAAAGCCAAAGTTATTCCTGCTAACACTTTGTTGCCTGTGCTTTGCTTTACAGGGAGGAAGCCGATCTGGTTCACCTGCCAAACGCTGATGTCACTTCCTTCTGATCCCCTTTTAATGGAGCAACATGTCAACTTAAAAGAGGAAAGAAGACAAAGGAAGAAAATCTTCGCTTGACAGACTCACATCTCGCTCTGCTGATTAACGCACTAACAACTGCCACTACTCCCTTGCAATGATAGCATGAAGATCTTCGCCCGTAGATAGTCCTGCTGAGGAGCGTCATTTGGTCATCCAATGTGAGAACTGTTTCCGAGGACGTCACTGGTTGTCTTTTAAGTGCAGTCCTCCAGAATTTTTTGGTTTCTTTGGTTTCTCTTGGTGCTGTTGATGGCTTCAAAAAGTCTAAACAAAGAAAAAAAAGGGCAAAGTAATGGGCTAGACTGAGCAGTTGTCTCAGCACTGGTCCAAATACTGGCCAAACACCCGCCTTGCCCCTTCGCTTTGGTCGTAGTGATCGCAATGAAGCAATGAGTGGTCCATTTTTATTCCTGTCTTACCGTCTATTTGCAGCATAGATGGCTTGTCATTTAACACATTTAGTAAATTTGTTTTTGAGAAAT
Source organism: Gymnothorax javanicus (assembly GCA_029692085.1). Lineage (NCBI taxonomy): Eukaryota > Metazoa > Chordata > Actinopteri > Anguilliformes > Muraenidae > Gymnothorax > Gymnothorax javanicus. The sequence goes on along the minus strand of CM056193.1, from coordinate 177,730,984 downwards.
GTTTACAGTTATTTTATTTAATTCAAATTCTTAGGTAGCCCCCTTGTTTGTATGGATAGCTTTAAGTATTTTAAACACGCTTAAATGTTACCGTCTGAATTGTTCTTTACCTTGTCAAGACTACGATCTGTCAACCTTAAATGCGTCTCGTCTCGTCTCAAGTCTTCGTCCTTTGTGTTTTGCAATAGTCTGTAGCTGATTGTGGAGTTAATGACTTTGTGTTTGTTACCTATGAACTTAGTAAACAGGGCCTAACTACTATGTGTTGCTTTGCCTTACTACTTAATGCACTTTAAAATTATAAAAGCCATCCCTCTTTGACATTTTAATTGAAGTACTAAAATTACAGTGGGATATGGTGTGGGAAATATCCCAACCATGTCTAAAATAGTCTGAAATGCACTGTTCATTTGTTCATGAGAAACAGATAGGTCTACATTTGATTTAAACAAGTGCCGACATAGCTGTATTTATTATAGCTGCTCTAGCAAGACAGCAAATTAAATTTCTGTTCTCCTCTACGTTGATTAATGTTTATACTCTTCCTATGGTTCGGTGTCCTGCTTTCTTCTCAAGCACTGTACATGCAAAAAGTATATAGCTGAACAGCTAGCTGATGCAATGCAAATGTGATTTTCTAAGAGTACGCTGCATATATGTAAATGGGTTTTAATAGGCCCGCATAAAGGTGCTCAGTTATTAACATACTAAAAACACAGGTGTTTTGTTGTTTCTCTTGTGTCTAAAACAAAAAAAGAAGGATTTTTTGCGAGGTAGAGGGGTGCAGCGGTAAGTCGTTGAGTGTCTGGAGGGAGTGAAAATGGCAGACTGATGAAGCATGTAGGTTCTGCAGCAATCCTGCAATGTTAAAAAAATATAAATCAATAATTAAAAAAAAAAAAAAACTGCCCATGGGGTTGCGAAAATGTCATCTATAGAACATTCCCACCTTTATCTGTGTTTGTATGTCATTTCTGTGAATGAATGTAAATTAAAACCCTGAAACATTTTATTATTGTATCTGCCATAAGAAAAATAAAAATACAAATAAAAACATGACATGCCTCTTTAACGTAAAGTAAAAAAATAAAAAATATATAAAAGAGCTGATGTCCAAGAATCCTTTTTTTGACAGAAACTGCAAAACCACCCATACTTGCTATCACACGCTAGGGCTGAACGATTTGGGAAAATAATCTAATTGTGATTTTTTTAGATCAATATTGTGATTGTGATTTAGTATTTAATTTATTTTAAATGTTCCTTATCTTCTGTGTTATTCACTAAACATGAGCAATAAAGACAGTAAACACTGTTAGCACCCAGGATTTTACTGTGTGTAGACAAGGCATACGCGTTACGTGTTATGATGAAATTAGATTATTGATGCATGAATTGATATGAATGACATATCTTTATGTAAATATTGAATAGCAAAAAAAAAAAAAAAAACCTTCAATCACAGTAGTGTTGACTGACTGATTTTAACTTAAGGCCTTGGAGACGTAAAAATTGTCGTTACTTAACTTTTCACTGAAACCTGAGAAAAGAACAACAAACCATGAGAGAAAAACAGACCTATGTAAGTTTGAAAAATAAATTTAAATCTTACTGATATCCAGTCTGTAACTCAAACTCAAGTGCAGGGATACAGAAAGGAACAAATCTCTGGCTCTGCCACTCTGAAAATATTTCGATAACTCAAAGTTGTTTTGATAGGGTCACTTCAAAATGCTCACTAATGTGAAGATTTTTTTAAAACGTTGGTTTCTGTGTATCCTTGTCAACCATGGGGTGTGGACGTGTAAAACGGCTTTTGGAAAATGATGTTTTGGCTCATTTTGCGCAAGCCTACTGTTGCGTTATGTGATGTTCTCTGGTATTTGACTACGCAAATGTAGACGTATTGCCACCCACTGTCGGTGAATACTTCATTGTAGTTGTTTTGGATTCTCGTGTGGCCGCGCATATTTTCCATAACAAGGTTGTGTAGATAGATTTTTTTTTTTTTTTTTTTTTTTTTGACTGAAGGTGGAAAAATATTTGTTTGGAAAAATATCTGTGTGCATGTGGAAAGGGCCTTAACTCTTTTCCCCATGATAACTACATATGATGCCTATATGTAAATCAATGGACCATTTCCCTAGCCTCTCCATTTGTCGTCATTTGTGGTCATTGCGGGGGGAGTCTATGGGGAAGAGAGTTATTCAGTGTGAACTGTGACAATTTGCTTTCCTCGTGTAGGCTGCTGCTCTAGCCAAGCATGTCACGTAAGGGTAGGGGAGTATTTTCACGTGAAACCTCGTATGACCAACCATCGCAGCCTTTGTGATTTGAAAGCTTCGGTCTATCACATCATGATGTAATTGTAAATGCAATTAATCTTTCAGCCCTATCACACACACACACACTGAATCCAGGAATAGTCCTGTGCAGTGCTCAGGTCCAGCATTAGTTCTGAAATTTAAAATAAAATAAATAATAAATAATAATAATAAGAGGGGTATAGGTTTATGGGGCACTGGAACTACTTCTGGGACAGGGGTGACCTGTTCAAGCCGGATGGGCTACACCTGAACCGGAGGGGTACCTTTGCACTGGGTCAGCGTATGTTGAGGGTAGCAGAGAGTTATTTAAACTAGGGACTTGGGGGGGGCAGGGAGGTTAGAGAGTGTTACACAGAGGAAATGCAGACTGCCCTGATGGAAGCTGACAGCGTTGCATGCACTATTGATGATATATTTTTACAGCAAAAAAGTGTGGTGAGGGCTTTGAGCAGCAGGCACATGGGAAATCGAAGGGAAGAGCGTTCGTGATAACCTGAAATGTTTTTATCTAAATGCAAGAAGCATTAAAAATAAATTTCGAGAACTTGAGGCTGTTATGATTAGTGAAGGCTATGACATAGTTGGGATTACAGAGACATGGCTTAGTGAAGAGGATGGAGATGAATATAATGTAGAAGGTTATAAGCTCTTTGGGAAGGATAGATGTAATAGGCGAGGGGGGGGGTGTAGCACTCTATGTGAACGAAAACATAAATGTGCAGGAAATTCCTGAACTTGAACATTCCTTGCCCTGTGAAGATATCTGGGTCAGGCTCACTGGCAAACACGAGACTGGTTTAAACATAGGTGTATGCTATCGACCACCAGCTTTGGACAGTACAGTCAATGAAATGCTTTTTAAGAGGATTATGCAAGCTTGTAGAGGAGGAGGGACTATTATTATGGGAGACTTAAATTATCCTGGTATTGATTGGGAAATGGTGAAAGGACAGGTAGGGGGGAGGAAGAATTTCTAGATGTCATAAATGATAATTTTTTGGTGCAGTATGTTAATAAACCAACAAGAGAGAAGGCAATTTTAGATTTGGTGCTCTGTAATGACCCAGATAGAATTAGCAATGTTGAGGTACTGGAGCCACTTGGGACAAGTGATCACTCTACTATTAATTTTGAGGTTTCATGGGAAGTTAAAAAGGTGTCTCCAAAAACAAAAATTTTCAATTTTAGGCGAGCAAACTTTGACAGGATGCGCTCATATCTAAGTGGAATAAAATGGGAGACACTCCTGGACTGTGAGTCTGTAAATGAGATGTGGGAAAGATTTAAGGGGGTTTTACTTGATTCACAATGCAAATTCATTCCAAAGGTGTCCAAAAGTAAGCTGAAAAAGCAGAATCCTCAGTGGATGACAGCAGCTATTAAGTAGGAGTTTGAGGAAAAGAGGAATCTTTATAAGATGTACATAGAGGATAACAATGAGATTACTAAGGCCGAATTCTGTAAAAAAAAAAAAAAAAAAAAAAAAAAAAAAAGAGCTGAGGAATGCTAGAAGACTGTATGAAAGACAAATTGCAGAGGGGGCAAAAACTACCCCTAAGCGCTTCTTTCAGTACTGTAGCAGAAAAAAGGAAAGTCAAAGAGCAGTTTAAGTGCATAAAGAATAAAAATGGATCGCTGCTATATGATAACAAGGATATTGCGGACACCTTAAATGGTTACTTTGTTGAGAATTTTACCTTAGAGCGGGTCTTTGCTCGGCCAGAGGGCTTGTCCAATGCTCAAGATTATTTAGCGGAAATTGAGGTTCGGGATAACATAGTATTAGACAAGTTGCATCAACTAAAGGCAGATAAGGCAGCGGGTCCTGATGGCTTATATCCTAGAGTGCTCAGGGAAGTTAGTGAGATCATCTTTAAGCCGCTATCCGCCATCTTTAGACGGTCTTTAAAAACTGGAGAAATACCAAATGATTGGAAACAGGGCAATATAATACCAATATATAAAAAAGGGGACCGTACTGAGCCAGGTAATTACAGGCCAGTCAGTTTAACTTGCATTGCGTGCAAAATATTGGAATCTATCATAAAAGATGAGCTGGACTTATTTCTTGAGCGTAACAATATCTTGAGGATAGCCAACATGGTTTCCGTAAAGGAAGGTCATGCCTGACAAACCTTCTGGAATTTTTTTGAAGAGGCCACCAAGACCTATGACCAGAGCAGGGCTTATGACATCATATATTTGGATTTTCAGAAAGCATTTGACACAGTACCGCATAAGAGACTAATTTTTAAAATGAGCTCCATTGGAGTTACAGGTGGTATTCTGAAGTGGATTCATAACTGGTTGCAGGACAGAACACAAAGAGTGGTGGTCAGTGGTATCTCATCTGAGCTAGGTATGGTGGGGAGTGGCGTCCCCCAGGGATCGGTGTTGGGACCCCTGCTGTTCCTCATCTACATTAATGACCTTGATAGGAATATTGAGAGCAGATTAGTGAAATTTGCAGATGATACTAAATTGGGGGCTTGGCAAATAGTTTAGAGTCCACTAAAGTGATTCAGGATGATTTGGATAGAATCCAGAATTAGGCAGAAATGTGGCAAATGAAATTTAATGTAGCTTAAATGTAAAGTAGTTCATGTAGGTAATAAAAACATTAGGCGGGATTACTTCATGGGAGGTTTTAAACTGGAATGTGCTCCACAAGAGAAAGATGTGGGAGTGATTGTTGACCAAACCCTCACAGGCTCTAGCCATTGTGCCGTAGCAGTTAAAAAAGCCAATCGGATGCTGGGATACATTGCCAAAAGTATTGAGTTCAAATCCAAGGAGGTGATGCTTCTTTTGTACAACACATTCGTCAGACCACATCTGGAGTATTGTGTACAGTTCTGGGGACCATACTTAAAGAAAGACATAGAGGCTTTAGAGAAAGTTCAGAGAAGAGCCACGAAGCTAATTCCGGGTATTAAAGATGAAAGCTATGAGAAAAGGCTGAAGATCCTTAATCTCTTTAGTCTTAGGAAAAGGAGACTAAGGGGTGATTTGATTGAGGTCTTTAAATATGTTAAAGGGATTAACAAAGTGAATTATGTAGGATTCCTTCGACCAAGTGTTGTTAGCAGAACTCGGGGTCACAAATGGAAGCTGACTAAAGGTAACTTCAGCACTGATATTCGGAAATATTTCTTCACCCAAAGAGTAATTTCGGTGTGGAACAGCTTGCCTGACCATATTGTTGAGGCAGAGACCTTGGGAGTTTTCAAGAGCAGGCTTGACTTAAAGCTAGATACCATTGAGGCATTGAGTATCTGAAGTGATATATTCACGATGGTACAAAGAAACTGGCGAGCCTAGTTGGGCTGAACGGCCTGTTCTCGCCATTCATGTTATGTTATGTTATGTTATGTTAAATTTAGCCGTCACCCCAGCTTCACAGGGAAAGTACAGCCAAGATCAGGGGTGGGCAATTCCGGTCCTGGAGGGCCAGTGTGTATGCAGGTTTTTATTTCTATCAATTACTCTAATTGAGTTAATTAATTGCATACACAAATATAGATTTGTGCAAAGATTAGATCATAGAAAAAAATTTAATGTGGAAGATGAGTAGTCTTTATTGGCCATTCATAATAATTTAAAGAAATGCGCCTGAAATGTCAGATTCCAGAAATTGTTTGGCTAATTTAGACTATCAACTGATCAAAGGCCAGAAGTTGGTGTGAAAACCAGGGACAGATACGGCCCTCGTTGCCCACCTCTGGCCAAGATATTAACATATTCATTGAGATGGATTTTAGGGTGAAGCATTAAAAATTTTGAGACTCAAAAAAAACTGAAGACCGTTCTCCATAAAGGAAGTTACCTAAATACCAGGTATAATTTTAAGATGTTCCAAAATGCACACAGACAGAAACAGGAAGAGGCTTCACTTTTTTTTCAGACAGAAAGCAAATACGCTGAAAGATTTACTACAAAATGAATTTATTTCACTTAAATACTTTTAAAATTACAAAATACATTCCTGTCTTGAGCTATACAACTTATACTATCTGTACATTAACTGACTGACAGATAAAGCTGAACCTAAAGAAAAAAAGAAAAGATTTCTTCCATTTAGTATTCATCTATAATTGCACAAAAATCCACCAATATGTCCAATCTATACAATATTTACATAGCAGTTTAAACAAAACGTAGAAAACCCCAGTTTCAACCAAAGGTTGACGTTGAATTGAAAGTAAATACTGTGAGAAATTGCTATCTTACAACAGCGCCTTTCCAGCATGCCACAAAACCAAGAGTGACAAGTTCTTCAAAAAAAATTTATGCAGCACTGTGACCCTTTGCTCACTTGTAACTTGTTCCACAATTTTGCCATTATACTGACAACTAAACAATAAAACGGAAAAACAAAAAAGTAAAGGCATCATTTTTCAAATTTACAGCCAAATCATTTCTAAACAGTGCTAGTAATAAAGACAACAAACATATCATTACACGAACTTGTCTTTTGGAAAATGTATAAATAATGGCAACATATGCAGTCAAAAAAAACAAAAAAAAAACAAACCTAAACACAAGGTTATGCCCATTTCGAAAAAATTGAGCCACTCTTGACAATTATAACTGAACAGACGATAGTGTGGAGTGGCATTATGGTATTCCTGCATGCCATCTTGAGTATCTTCCCACCACTTGTGGTTTCATGCAAATTGGACAGCATGCAGAATTACTGCGAGCCACAGATGGTCAGAGATGTCCGTTAACAGATGGTGACACATTGATGTACAAAAGGTTTCCACTTTTTAGTTTCCACACACGGCCCCCAACCAGCTATTTTTTACTTCAGCTTTTTGAACTGGTCTCTGAGAAACAGACTTTCAGCTAAACTGTAGCCTTTAATGGTTTTTCCCGATGACTTTTCAGAAATACTTCTTCCTGGCAATCATTTGTGTGATGGTGCTCAAATAAAATGTGTGCTCCGAAGGTGTGGCCAAAATACAGAGTACAAGCTCGTTTACTATTTAAATTATGTGCTGAATTAAAGTGAATTCTTTATAAATCAGCAGCAAAGCACTTTATATTGTAAAAACACAAATAACACTTTCATTATAGAGTTCCCTTAAACCCCATTAAACCTATGGACCCATATAAAGTGTAGCTACTGTATTCAAACCTGTGGGACCTCAGGCCTATTCGAAATTCTAGTGGAGACCCCAAGGTTTCCAACGATCCAAAAATATGTCCTGCTGAATAATATGGAAATGTGCATAAAATTATGTACAAGATCTAGATATAGATATTTTCCATTGGACTTAATGTTGAAGCCATAGAAACATAACATCCTGGGTTTGATTATTTCTCTCAGTATGGGTTTGAGGAAGCTTCAGTGAAGCGCTGCAGCCAGCAGATACAGAATATGTGTGACATTGTCTAACAACGTGAAAAACATTTTTCTGACTTTGAACCTACCTACTGAAGGGAAAACTTCAGTGCAAACTTAGAGTTTACAGGGTTAACTAACTTAAGAGAAGTTCTTGTGCCTTTTCTGTGAACCACCAAATACAGTATACTGTCATAATATTATCCAAGTGGAAGTTTTTACCACTGAAACGTTAAATCACCACTGTGAGACCAGTCGGTGGAAATGTAGTGGATGTCACTGTAAATATTTGTCCCAGAATTTCATGGTCTTCGTTTGTTACAGACCTGTTTGCTGTGACATCCTACGAATTCTCAAACACAACTGCATGCAAATGGAGAAGAAATATGGACACACGTGCAAATACACATGCACCCCCAAGCAAAAACAAGCACAGCTGCATGCATTGAAGTTCACGCATCGCCAGACAGACGGACGTGCAGCCAGGCACACGTGCACATGCACGTGCACACACACACACACACACACACACACACATTTTATGTTTCACTATCCCCGTGGGGGGACTAAAAAATTATTTTTGCTCCAAAATCCTGTTACCATCCCCCTAGACCTAAACCTAACTGTAAACCTAACCCTGTCCCTTACCCCCTCCTTAACCCTAACCTCAATCTTAAAGCTCTCCCTAATCCTAACCCACACACCCCCCAAAACAGCCAAACTTTTAACCAGAAAAGGTCCCCACGAGGCATTGTTTTTTCAGACTTTAACTATGTGAGGTATTTTGGCCCCCACCAGGATATAAAAACTAACCCACTCTCACACAAGCACGCACACACACACACACAACTTAATGTCGCTCTCTGTGAGCCTTAAGCCACAGCATATACAGTACTGTGCAAAAGTCTTAGGCACCCTGCTCTTTTTAAAATTTAAATCTGCTTTAAGCTGCTTTCACACCGGACGCGGAACAAATGTTTCGTATGACAGATTACATTCAAAGTCAATGCAAAGACTCAAATGTATTCGCATCTTTGCATTGACTTTGAATGTGATCTGTCGTGCGAAAAATTTGTTCTGAGTCCGGTGTGAAAGCAGCTTTAGATGTTTACTTTTTGTTTTCCATATTAGAGTTGCTGAAGATAAAAAGTTTTTTTGAAATTCCTAAAGTTAATTTAAAGAAAAGTTTACTTCATAAATGTTTGCATTTCATTGAAAAACAGTCTGTACAGATAATATAGCCTTGATAGAGCCCTGATGTGGCTGTCAGCGATTTCTTGGAGGGACAGACACAAGTGAGACAGTCAGTCTGCAGAAGAACGGTGGCAAGTTTTCCACTCTGATTGGAGCAAGCAAAAAGCCAATCATCTTATAAAACTGAAGCACAGCAGGACAGTGTCCCAAATTTTTTGGCAAAGGGTAGTTACACTTAATATTGATTTGATTTAGTTTTCAACAGGATACAGCTCTGTATAGTACATTTCTATTATTAGAACCTTTTTATTTAATCATTTTTGCAAGCATATTTGCTCAAGGAAATTGCTTTAAATGTGCCTAAGACTTTTGCACAGTACTGTGGGTCTCACAGACAGCCATCATTCACTAGCTCAGATAAGCCCAAAAGCAAACAACTGGTGGGCTATCCTACGAACATTTATAGGGAAAGGCAAACAACATAATTTGCAATTCCTTTGAAAAAGTAGATCTTCCGGTGGGATGTCATCTAGTTTAATAAGGTCGTGTTTTCCAGCAACATCTATATTTTATGGGTTCTCACCTCTACTGAGAGGTCTGCTGGGATTTGGGCAGGACGTATTGAGCGTTTCTGCCTGTCAGAAGCTCACTTTATTTGATAAGGGGCCAAAGTGACAGACTTTGTGCACACAATTCTCTGCGGAGCAGTTTCACATAGACACCTTTGCCCTAACTGAAGGCAGTAACCACCTGTGTGGAGAAAGCTTTCCCAGTGTGTCAGTGTGACACCATCACAATGTAAACACTTTGAATGACGCTAGAAAGATGTATAAAAAAATGACACAGAAACAAACAGAGAGTTCCTCGTAGAAGCGGAGGCTAGCGGAAAACATTGGTTATGGCGCACTGCCAGTCTCCGGACGACTCCTGCACCACGTCCTCCAGGTCCAGCTCTGGCCCGGCCTCCTCCTCTCCCTCTGTCCCCTGCTCTATGGGCACTTCCTGGTTGCTGCCTGGATCAAGGGAACAAACAGTAATTATCATCTCGCAACCTGATCAATTACTTTTCAATTACTTTTCAATGTCTTAAAGGTCCCCTATCGTGTTGTCAGGTGCACAGCTAGTAAGTAATTACAAGCCATTTCAAAAATCTGCTACTTCGTGACATCATATGATGACGTGACCGCCCAGATGCAAGGACCAATTGACTTCAGCCAACCAGTTTCTTTAATACTCTGGGTCAGGGCTATTCAACATTATCCTGAAAGGGCCGGCGTGGGTCCAGGCTTTCATTCCATCCAAGCACTTACACACCTGACACTACCAATCAAGCTCATTAGCAAAGACTCTTGGGGCTGATTAGTGGTGTCAGGTGTGTAGCTGCTTGGTTGGAATGAAAGCCCGCACCCACGCCGGCCCTTTCTGGACACGGTTGAATAGCCCTGCTCTGGGTGATCCCTCCCCTTTCTGATGTCACAAAGGGCTGATTTTGAAATTGCATGTAATTGCTAATCGGCTGTGGACCTGGTAGTATGATGGTGAACCTTTAAAGTAAAAGAATGTCAGAAGCTGGAGTCAAGACTACCTTTGTGAGTGATATATATGTTGAGGCATATTGTTTTCACAATGCTTTGCTCTCACATAGATACATACTCAGATCTTCAGCAGAATTTGCTTTTTGTGAGGTAATTGTGACACATATTGATAAGTCCCAATTTGTTCACATCTTCAACGCATGGACTACGAGACGTCATAATACCATCAAGCCGGTAAATGGAAAGAGAGATCTGCACTTGCTTAATTCAGCCCATTTCCTCTTATATTTTTCGGATAATATTTACGCACCTTCCGTCACGCTGGAATGGTTTGCCAGGAGGAACTATTTGAATGATTTTAATTACAAGAAGAAGGGTAAGAAAGGATTCTGCTGGAGGAAAAGCAAGAGATTTAATGACTACCCCAAATCACCTCCATCATTCATGAGATGTCAAGTGATAGATGTTCGCAGCAAAGGACATCCATTTCACAGAGCCCCGGCACTGAATAAACTTCAGAACTGCAGCAGAACTACAGAATTCAGTCGATTAATTACTAAAGGATGATAAACCACGTTTCAGAAGGTTACTTACATAACCGCACGTCTGAATCAGACTCTTCTATGTCATTGGATCACAAGAGAATCTGCCCACTTCTCTCAATTAATTGCCAGAGCAGATAGTAATTAACCCGCAGCACATATAATCAGGGAGCTGACTGGAGCATACAGTACCAATAACTTCCCCAGACAGACAGACAATCGGACTGACAAAGATGCAATTTTCACACGCGGTATTTCCTCGCTCCATCGCACACAGTCAGTGCAGTCGCCAGCCCATCATAATCAGATGATCTCAGTCAAGTTCCACTGCCACTTTTTGTCTTCCTTCAGAGATAAGTGGGAAGTTCTCCCTGTCATCAGCGACTAGATAGCAGATTTGGAGCAGTTCCCAGGATAAGAGGCGATCGCCCACTGTATTTTCAACACTATTACATACACTATTACACAGACATTGGGGAGTTGCTAACAAGGCTGCAGGTTAATTAGCCCTGCTGCAGCTGTATCAGATAACCGAGGAGACAGGATCCATTTTAGGTGAACAACTTTGCACTCAGAAAATGGATGCCATCAGGCTTGCAATTATGCACTAAAGTTCAAAACAGAGCGGAAACTTGCAGTATTCACATTACTGTTGGCATAAGCTATTCCACTTTTTGCCTATAAAGTAGCCATGTTGGTTGTAATTAGGGATGCAGCGATACCACTTTTTTAAAAACCGATACGAGTACGAGTATTTTATTTTGTGTACTTGCCGATACCGAGTACCGATACCGATATTTCTGAAATGTTTTCCAGGAAAATACAATGACAATTTCGGAGTACAGGTTTTATTTTCTTTTTATAACAAGCCTAAAAGAGGCCAATATCAAACGATTCACAGATGGCTATTTCCAAAAAAAAAAAAAAAAAAAAAAGTAGGCCTAACTGCTAAAAAACTTTCTGTATTTAGGCCCGACAAAAAGCCTTTGAACTAGCACTGCCATCAAATGAGGCAAAACATTACTGAAGCTTGACAAATGAAAAGTAAACTCGCTGCATAGGCAAGGTAACACACCCAACTTCATAAAAAGTCAGTAGAACTATTAATTGGCACAGATTGTTTCTACACACATTCATAGGCATTCTCAATCCAACTAAAGTCAATAATAGCTTTCCAAGCAAACAAGGCATCACTTAAAGTGTGTGGTATCGCCATATTTCAATTACACAAATGACAAATAAAAAAGATTTAACTTCACCACAACTAAAATGTTTAAGGTAACCATATGTTACTAATATATTTGTAGTAAAATAAGAAGATTCACAATTCTAAGTCTCTGTGTGTGTGTGGGTGTGTGCTTGTGCGAGCTCGGCTTGCTTGTAAATATTCAATAACTGATCCGGGTCTGCCATCTAGTGATAGAATATTGTAATTGCGTGCATAAATTTGCAGCTCCATGTCCGCTGGCAGAAACATCTGCACAAAAGGCTTAAGATACCCTGCGAACACCGTTGTTCTTCTTGAACACACGCGCATCCAGATAATCCTTAAATGATGAATTATATACAGTACATATTTTAATTTGTAATGTAGTGAAGTGGCCAGTGTCAAAGTAACGAAGAAAAAAGTATACTTTTATCTTTTAAATGTAGTAGAGTAGAAGTCCGGTAAAAAAAAAAAAAAAAAAAAAAAAAAAAACTCAAGTAAAGTACAAATCCTCAAAAAAAAACTACTTAAGTACTGTAACGAAGTTGCCTACATGTACTTCTTTACTATACACCTCTTGTGTGTATGCGCGTATGCCTGCATGTGATGTGATGACTATAAAGCTCTTTCTTGTTTTTTTTCTAACTCGCTGTCTCCCCCTAGACATAGAAGTCAAATAGTACAACACACTGTAGCCTATGCGACCGTGAGCAGGCAGTTACCTTGCATCTTACAGTAAGTGGTATCGGTGCGTGGTATCGGCAAATGTGGACGAGTACGAGTACGAGCATATTAACGCGGTATCGGGCAGATACCCGATACTGGTATCGGTATCGGTGCAACACTAGTTGTAATCTAGAATGATGAAACTCAAAGAGATATAAATGTTTTCATCTCTTTTTTACACAATAAAGGCATAAAATGTAACAAAATTGTGCTCCATATGGCCTCCTCAGTATTACTCAATTTTGCAGCAAAAAATGTTTTTGTATTGCCGCCAGTCCGTCTTTATAATAATCACTAGGGGAAAAAAAAATTTACCAGCTTTACGCTTGGCCCCCTCAGCTAATCTGAACAAAATATAGGCCTGGGAAATGCATTTGAAGCATCCATTTTAAAATTACAGACAAACTATAATTTTCCTGACCAGGTGTCCAGGCTTTCATCATTTAGGACCCAAATGCGATTTTCACTGCCATTGCAGCTTTTCATCATAAACAGTAGAAGCGCTTTCAATCTGCTTTCAAAGGAGCCACCCATCACAGAACGCATAGCCCAAGATGAAAGCAAATGGCCGTCAAAAGACATGATGTGACTAATCAGAAACTCTTCCAATGAATAAAGAATCTTTAATTTTTCAGAATATGCGTATTCATCTCTTGTATAATGTGGTCTTCGAGGGCAAATCATCACAAGTGGCTCATCCAGAGTGATTATCAATGTATTAATATGCGGGAATAGCTGATTGAGTTGGAATGGGAGTCGGTATGATAACAGTTGAAGGCCATGTTAGTGAAAGGAGGCTGTCGATCCAAAACTCATTCCTATCAACTCCTGTAGAATCAAATCCCCCAGTTGAACACAGTAAGCCTCTTGACTGAAGTACTTTATTGGAGCCGGGAAAATTGTAGGACTCAAGGCTGTCGTTGGCTAGTCAAGCAGACAGAACTCATTTTTAGGTGACGCCCTCCATGGCTTGGGGGTGTAGCTGACCTGTACCAGTGCTGACAGAGTGCAATGGAGGTGTATAACTGGCCCTGATAAAATCCAGGATGCTCCTGGCCCCATCACACAACAGAAACTCCTCTGGTTGCTAGGATGCCTGGTGTGTGTCTGTGCCAGTGGAGTGTGCTGGACAGTTCTCCGCTGCGATGGGTGCCAAGCTTCCATTGGATACTAATTGAAAATAAGCAGCAGATGCTAACGGTTTGCAGGCTCACTTGCAGAAAGCTACTAAAGTGTGCCGCCTATGGACTGGAACAGTGAAATCCCATCAAAAAGACATTTATTGAAGCTTTTAATACACCAATAGCCAGCCAATAATGCTACTTCAAACATCTGTCCATCGACAGCTAAAGTTTACGTTTAAGTTACACTGCCAGCGGATGTATTTTCTCAGCTACTGTGTCTTCCACTTTAAACCAAGAGCGTCAATCCCGTTCTCAACAGTGAAAGGTGCTTTACAGAGCTCAAGGTCCGCAGCTAACGCCTTGAGACCGCTATAACACCTTTCAGCCCTCTGATAAAAAATGAAAGCTGAAAAGTCTTTGAAGCGAATCCAAAGGTATTCACACTCCAGAAGTGACCCAATGCATCTATCAATCTTCAAAGCTCATCTGTCATCTTATCGACCCTGTCAGGATGTCACATGGTTGAGAATGAGAGCCAAGTTAAACCAGACTAACGATAAGCAACATCACAGCTTAAGGAGGGAAACAAAAATATCACAGAGTCAAAGGTGCAGTGGTCATTTTTTGCTTTATAAGGACAAGGCATATTTTTTTTTAAGTCAGCACTAGAAGTTTCCTTCCTCGGGGAGGGCATAAGAACTTGTCCAAAATAATGATGTCAAAAACCACACCGACAAATAGATATTGTTGTGATATCACAGGCAGGACCTCAAGTGGAGTGAGAATCAAAAATCATACACGAATCAAACAATTCAATATTGCTCCATTGATATGCTAGCCTCTGTTTACACTCAAAGCCCCATTCAGACAAAACAGTGCGTTTCAGAATGCAATTTCACAAGTGGACAGCTGTCGAGTGCAAGACAGATCACACGGTAGTCAGACTAAAATAAGTCCCTGTCAGATCTCATTTTTCCAGACAAGAAAAAAAAAACTAGAGCAAGAAACTGGGAAAAAAAAAAAACCAAAAAAAAAAAAAAAAAAAAAAAAAAAAATGGCAGCACCTTGAGTGGCATTTCATTCTGAGGCGACTGAACAGAACTCACCGTAGCTGTGCGAGCGTTTCACGTGGAGCTTCATGTTGCTCTTCTGAGTGAAGCTGATGCCGCACACCTCGCACTTGTAGGGCTTCTCCCCAGTGTGCTTCACCCTGTGCACCTGGAGGGCGCTCTTCTGGTTAAAGGCCTTATCGCACTGCTGGCACTTGAAGGGCCGCTCACCTGAGGATGAGAATGCAGCCGTTTGAAGAGGTTTGTCCAGAAAGTCAAGGGCCAAAACGCTTAAAGTTTAAAACTAGCCAGCTTTGCTTCTATCACGCAAGTGCAATGGGGATCACGGCCGGATAAACAATGGGGCTAAGAGGCGCTGAGGCCCCTGTACGGTGGGGGCCCTTTATTGTCTGCAAAGGGCTTTGGGGGGGTTCGTTTGTTCATTTTGATTGATAGGCGATGCTGGCTTGTTCAGGTTGTTTGTCTAACTTCACATTGAACCAACGATTGGATAAATTGTACGCTTCTTTAATTTAAGGCCTGATATTTTTTTTTTTAAAAATGCAGCGATGACCTATTTGCAATCATGTAACCCCAAGTCAGGCCAACAGCGAAGCCTCTACCATCAACACCCATAGTATTCCCAGTCAGCTCAGAAGTTTGTAGTGTGAAAATTTAAAATGTTGGAAAAAAGTTATTGTGGGGCTTTAAGACTAAAATATGAGGCAGAGGATGAGGTAAAAGAAGCTACTTAATGAGAACTAATCACAGAACTTACAAAGTATTTTGGGTCTACATCTTTGACAGAAGTACAATAATGAGAGTTCTGAAAATTGCGCCCCAGCCACAGCTGATGCTCCTCCAAGCGCAAGGTAAGCTACATTTATTTTACAAGCCAATTTCAGCTTGTCAGTGAACCAAAACAAATGAAATCAAACAAACAAATCTCAGTAATTTGCAGTAGCTATGGTGCTGCCTAAACTAGTTGCAAGCTTATTTATTTATTTTTCCCACTTCAAGGTGTCCATGTCAATGATTGGTTAAATGTCATGAGCTCAACAACGGAGCGTAAGATGATGCTAATTGTCCAAGGATGTGAGGTGACACATTTGCACTCAAATAACATTCATGTGCTTTCTTGGGAAGTACTTCATTATCTGCTTTCAAACTGCCCGAGAAGGCCAAATACAATAAAGATTTTAGACATGATTTTGCTGATGAGACAGTGCATGCTAAAGACTGTTACAGAGACAAGCATAAACACCAGCTACAGAATTGCAGCAGTTAATCAGAGAAAAGCAACGTCCAAAAATGGGGCGCATCTTCCGGACCTAGATCTTACAGACAACTCAAGAGATGCCCACATTCACATAGACACTCCTATGCATATCAGACACTGCTCTGCCCCACCTGTAGGGGGACTACTTAAGCCCCTGCCTGCCGCTGCACTGCATCGCTCTCTGCTGCTGCATCACACTTGCCTGCTGCTAGAAATATTGCCTGGTGCTGCATGACTCTGGCCTGCTGCTAGTTAGCCTCCCATCTCCAGCCCAGCATCCAACTGCCACCTCTGAATTTCTCCCAGAGGGAAGACCTCCTCACATTCCTTACTCTCTTCGGCTCAAGCTTCTCCGCTCCGCAGAGTAAGGGCCTGGACTAGAAACTATCACTGAATACATTTGTAATTACTGCAATTAAAGGTCTGCACAAAATTTAGCGGACAGAAATATATTTTCAAATGTGCATACAGCCTAGCAAATACACCTTACCTTGGGAGTCACCAATGCAACATGAGTGGGCTTCTAAAAATTGATTTTAAGGGCTCTATTTTTATGTCTTTGCAAACGAAAATGTACGCAGCAGTAATGTTTTGCACAATTTCGCCAGTTGCAAACAATGTGTACTGTCGTTTTCCAGTTTGGAAGTTTTCTGCTCTAAAATAAAAGCGTCTACTTCTCAAGGGGTTGGACAACGCAAAAGGAGGCGTGTCAACGTATGAAGCTGGTGCTGTGCAATTTTTGTGTCGCAGACCTCATTTGCGTTTTGACTCACTCAAACCATGTTATAACGCTAAAGCTGTCCCTCTATTGCAGTTCCACAGGACTAAATCTCAGCCAGCGGAGCTGTTCCCAAATAAGCTTGAGTACTTGCATCGGTCATTGAGCGATCACTGATTTACTGAAGGTGAGTGCGTGTGTCTGTGTGTGTGTAGAGAGCGAGAGCGAGAGAGAGAGAGAGGCAAAGAGAATTGCAGTCATGTGGTGTAGAAATGTGTACGGCAGCCAATGGTTGCTAAATGTTACTGTTCAGAGACACTTTGAACATGCTGAGTGATACTATTAGGGAGGCCATTGGAGAAGCTTTAGCCCTGGGGCTCTCTGTAGTGTTCATCTGGGCCTGAGGGGGAGACGTCTGTTTCAGGCCTGTTTCAATTAGTGTTTATCATGAAAGTACAGGTAAGGTTACAATGCCAGAAAAACGGTCTGAGGAATATTTAAAGACTCATCATACTAAAATGACAAATAAAATAATACTTATGCCATAAGTTTTTAACTTACCGCCTTTCCCCTTTTTTGAAGCCAACCTTTAGCTATCTATAAAATATAGTGATGTAGACATAAAGGGAAAGCAATATATTCTTTCATTCAAGAGACTTCCATTCATTAAAATGCTTTGAACGCTTCAAGACAGAATTCATTGCAGAGAATGTTCTATCAATCAATCAATCAATCAAAGTTTATTTATATAGCACATTTAAAACGACCTCAGTTGACCAAAGTGCTGTACATGAATTAAGATACAAGGTAATCACCATAGACATATAAAATAAATAAAATAAATAAATAAAAACAGTAAAAAGGAACAATAAGATTATGGTAAAAGAATAAAATGAAGTAAAAAGTAAAAGAATAAAACAAGGAAAATAAAAAGCCAAGGTTACTTATCTAGCTGGGACTGAACGCCAATGAGAAGAGATGAGTTTTCAGCAGTGTTTTAAAGTGCTCAAGAGACTGTGCAGCTCTAACCTGATAAGAGAGGCTGTTCCACAGCTTAGGGGCCACCACTGAAAAGGCTCTATCTCCTCGAGTACGGAGCCTAGACTGAGGTACTGTCAGAAGCAGCTGGTTTGATGACCTAAGAGCCCTGCCAGTAGTGTGAGGCTTTAAAAGCTCTGATAAATAAGATGGCGCCAAGCCATTTAAACATTTAAAAACAAATAATAAAACTTTAAACTGGATCCTACAATTAACAGGAAGCCAGTGCAGAGATGCAAGGACAGGAGTAATATGATCACGCCGTTTCTTTCATTTTGAATTACTTGCAAACGGCGCAGAGATGACTGATCAAGACCAAGAAACAAAGAGTTACACTAGTCTAAACGTGATGTAACAAAGGCATGTATAACTCTCTAGAAATCATTTCTTGGGAGATAAGCGTTAACCTTTGCAAGGAGTCTTAACTGAAAGAAACTTGTTTTGACTACAGAGCTGATCTGCTTATCGAACCTAAAGTCCCTATCAAAAATTCTATCAAATAGAAAACATCTAATGAGATCTAATTAGAAAACATTGCAAACTGTTGAGCACTGCGGAAGAACACGCCATGAATTTTTGCCTCAGATAGCGTCTGGAAATTCTCTGAATACCCCCTTGAATACTCAGAGGTTTAGTTTAATTTTTATCAATTTATTTTTTTTAAACACATCTCTCCATGTCCCATCGATGAACGCGACTAAGCAGCGAAAGCATTACCTGAGCACGTCCCATTTAAGAAATTGATTTTCCCTGAATAGGAGTCGTACCTAGCCAATCTCCATTTTAAAGAATTCAAGGACCTGATTATAAACATAGGACTGGCCACATGATTCCTCCAAGGTTTAATGCGGAGAATGAAGTCCCCGTACTAAGTAGGAGTAGAAAATACAGGCTTCAAAAGTCATTAAGATTATTTTTTTCCCCAATCCCCAGTATTTCCAAACAGGCACAATTCAAGAAGAAATTCTGAATTCATGAAAAGACACTCGATGCAGAACTTTCTGATCCTTGGCCACGCACATTCTGGCAAAAAAAAAAAAACTCTGCAGCACAACATCAACCCAGGGCAGAGTGAAGGTGAAGTCTTCGTTCAGGGAATGTTAGTGGGATTTGAATAAACCGATAATCGCTGTCGCGCTGCAAACAGTGTGTAGGTGGTGAAAGGAGAATAGCTAGCAATGATCCAAATTTCAATCATAAGAGCTGCATTCATAGTAACAAAAGGCTGGAAGATGCCGTCAAAGGTTTTACGTACAAATGACAGCTAATTGCAAAACTCAAAAAGTTTTTCAATGGAAAAAACTATGAAATGCAGCTCATGTTTTTAAACAAACAATTCAACACATGAATTTTTCAACAGGGACCTACGCGGTAGTCCTTACTGAATTGGTTCAGCTTCCTTCGGGAACTGCTTTTATAAAAGAGGTTTAGGTCAAAGGAGGGTTCTCTCACTTGCTATGTGATTAGAGCCTGCATGATTAATTGCCTGCTAATCTGAACATCGAGAGAAACTTGACACTTGCGATGAAAGCGAACTCCAGTGATTTTCCGCGAAAACGGGGGTGAAATGAGCAATTATCATCGAGGCTGACCTTCTTTCCCCACTTCCACCTCCAGCAGTTAACTCATCCCACTGCGGAAGCCACCAGCTGCGTTTTCTCCCCGGGGACCATAGCTTCTCATTCTCTGATAAGCTTGCAAACTCAAGTGATTATTATATTTTATAATATTATACTTTATTCAACTTCTTCAGCCAAAAGCAAAGAGCTGGACCCCCCCATCATCTCCACCCCCTTCCCCCTCCACTGAGGTCACATTGAGGTCAGTTCGAAACAATGCGCAGCCCACAAAAGTTACCCCATTTTGAATAGTATAGTTAGAAATCATTAAACTGAACTACTTCCTCACCGAGGACGTTTTGTTTGAACGCCGAGCATGACAGTCCATAAACTGGACATCAACGCAGTTATTATTTTAAATGCCTACTACAGCACATAGGACTTGAAATCAAATGAGGAATATGTGCAGGAATATGTGAATATGTTCCCCAAAGTGCAGAATTTCTGCTTTAATATGTGGGTATTAGCATCCAATTCTGGTGAACTGTGCAGGAATTACAATACTTTATTTGTTGATATGTGGCCCCATTTAAATGAAAAAAAAAAAAACAACTGGCTCTTCAGTTCTTTTAAAGGCCAGGTGAGTGTCATTCCCACATTTAATTTATAAAAATGCAGATAAAAGGTCTGGGGTTGATTTTGAGTGTGGAATTTGCCTTTGCAAGTTTTTGCTGTATAAACCCTAAAAACCATCACTGCCAGTGAAGCAAGCCATCATTAGGCTGAAAAATCAAAACAAAGCCATTAGACATATAGCAAAAACATTAAAAAAGGCCTGATCATCTAGTTGGTCCATGAATAAAATAATGCACCCGTGAGCTCAGGAACACCAAAAGGGCTGGAAGACCACAGATAACAACTGTGGTGGATGGCAGAATGATGATTTACAAGCTGAAAAAAAATCGTAGTCACAACAGTTGGTCAGGTCAAGAGCACGCTCCTGGGTGTAGGCCTATCTGTGTCAGTCGACATCATAGAGTAATTACAGAGGGTTTCCTACATAATATAAACCATTGGTTCTTCTCAACAACAGGAAGACCAGATGAGACCTTTATCATCATCCCCCCCACCTCCCCCCAAAAAAAAAACATCCTCTGGATGATGGCATGTAATACGATGGAGTGTAATTAGTGAGAGCTTGTGTAGGGTGGATGTACATGCCTCCTTTGCCCTTTTTAATTTCTGCGCACAGAAATAAAGAATACACTTGTCAAATTTCATGATGATATGTACAGTAAGAGCGGAAGAGCAGGGCTTCAAAGTTAGTGTCCACTCCAAGAAGAACAAGTAGAAGAAGAAACTGAGTGAGTTTTTGGTCCCTTGTCACAAGGACAAAAAAAACATCTCAAAGAGCCCATACACCTGTAGAACAGCATCCTATGGACAGATGAGACAAAATCAGCTTGAACCAGAGGGATCAGAAAAGAAAAGAATAAAGAGAGAAAGGACTGCTCGTGCTCAGTTGTGAAACTGCATGGCTGCCAGCGGAACTGCTTCTCTTGTATTTATTGAAAATATGACAGCTGGCAAAACAGCAGGATGAATTCTGAATTGTATTGGGCTATATAATCCGCTCAGATTCAGCCAAATGCTTCAAAACGCATTGGATGGCGCTTTCAGAGTGCTGATGGACAAAGACCCAAAGCGCACTGCGAAAGCAAGACTTCTTTAAAGGCAAGGGAGATGAATGCTAAATAAAGGCCAAGTCCGTCACTTTCCCTGAATCCAACTGAACATACGCACATCTCGCTTGCTGAAGGTAAAACTGAAAATGTGCAGGAAGTGAAGACACCTGCAATAAAGGACTGGAAGAGCATCACCAGGAAAGAAACCCAGTGTCTGTGGAATCCAGGCTTCAGCCAGTCATTCACAGCAAAGGAATTGCATCCAAACATTAAAAATGACAGTCCCTTCTGTAATTTTGTTATTTTGTCCAATTACTTTTGTAGGGGAGAGTGGGGCACCATGAGCCAGGGCACCTCTAGCCCCAGTGGTTTAAGTTTTTTTCCTGAAGATGGCAGCGTGAATGGCACTCAATTGATGAAGAAATAAACCACTTATTATCCCTCCATTGTCTTTTCATTAAGTTGTGCTTTCATCAAGCTGTCCGATTTTCGCACCCTAAAGTAACTTCACCAGGTAAGTTTCATTTTCGTCTTGTGTCATGATAACACACAGCAGCCATTCACTACCCTGTGCTGATAAGAACACTACCAGTGAAACGTTTTTGCAAACCCCAATATTTTCTACAATTGTTACAATTTATATTTTCTTCTTGTGTAATAGTCTCATTTTGGTTCTATAGCAGAAAGGTAGGAAACTGAAGCCCAATGTATAAACCATGTATATAACAAAACAAAGAAAATGCGCTTTGCAGGAGCGAAGGCAATACCCCTCAGCCCCGACACACTGAATCACAGGTGAAGGTGTTTGAGCCAGAGTGAAAGGTCATTGTGGTACAAAACCTGGACGAGGCGCGCTTACCCACCAAGGCAAGTCCACATATGCAAAATCAAGTTCCTAACCTGAGCGGTTTGAGAGAAATGGCCCAGACAGAGTTTTAAACGTGAAGGTTACTGAGCCAAGGTCAAAGGTCATTCGGGTACAAAACCTCAACGAGGCATGCCTACCCACCAAGGCAAGTCCACATATGCAAAATCAGGTTCCTAACCCAAGCGGTTACAGAGAAACGGCCAACACAAAATTTTCCTGCCCGCCGCCCATCCGCGAAGGGGAGGACAACACCCCTCTGCCCCTTAGTTGGGAATGAGGGGTAAAAAAAAAACCAGGATCAGTCATTTTGTCAGTATTTAAGCAGATCAGTAACAATGGTCTAATCCGATGCTTCTCAAACCTCTCCTGGAGAACCGCCTGTCCTGCATGTTTTAGATCTCTCCCTGCTCCAGCACAGGGGATTCAAATGATCTACTCATTATCAAGCAGCTTCAGGGGGTTGATAGCGAGCTGATCATTTCAATCATCTGTGCTGGATTCCTTGTGGATTTTTCTTGTAAATGTACTATTTGTAATAAACAAGTATTGGGTTCCAGTGATTTCTTTGTTGTAAACATACATGTAAGATAAAGACTTCACACGATCTTAGGGTGAGCAAAAACTTTTGACTGGTAGTGTATGTGTGCTTCACAATTAGTGTATCCTCGATCTCAACAGGCCTCTGATATCTAGGTCACGTGTGAGAAGTGAAAATGTCTGCACGGGGCACCTTGAGCCAGCTTTTGTGGGGCAGCTCGAGCCTAGCTCATGGTGCCCCACAGCGGTGGACAGAATTGGTGTACACAGTATGTCAAATTTAAAATTTTTCCAGAAATTAAGCTTATTTTCCAAAGATAGTAGTTGCATAAGCAGTTAGAAATACATCAAGAAGATGTTCTTGTGTTTAAATCCATGCAGTGAAATCATTGTACCTTTTTCCTCCCTCCAGGCAGAATGGTGCAAAATTACAAGAGAATCAGTGTTGACAGGTTTGCATGCGAGTAGGATGTAAAAAGAAAAAAGCTTGAAATGAAAACACGGCAAGCAATTCAGTGGTGTTGGTAAACATTTCAAGTAACCAGTAGGCTACCTGCTATATCAGCTACCTGCTAAGCACATATTATGAGGAGGTGTTAGACAAGTCATTAAACCAAATTGTAGGGGTGTAATGTCATTGTAGTAATAGGTAATACAGCGATTTTTTGGAGAAAACAGGGTGTTAGTTTGCTGGCTCAAGGTACCCCAAGGTCAGGGCACCATCAGCCACCTGACGGACTTTTTTCCAAATGATATTAGATCAGTTTAGAGCAAGATCCCAGGCTCAGCTCTAGTACGTTTTGCAATTGAATGTGAATCAATAATGAAATACATCAATTACACAAGGTACAAAAATTGAGAAATGGCTCATGGTGCCCCACTCTCCCCTATTGCCCAAGACCAGAGGGTTATGCATAAAAATGGTTGCAATTTCTACACAGTACATACAATATTTTTGGCAATAAATTTAAAATAAAGGCGAAAGTCTACACGTCGCACACAGCTTGATTTTTTAATTTCAAATCCATTATGGTGGTGTGCCGAGCCAAAATCATGCAAGCTATATCACAGTTCAAATACTAACAGACCTGGCTGTAGTTATATTGCTAAATGATACACCTTGATCGAGAGCCAGTTCCTGTTAGCCTTGGGATGGATGAAAGTAATATCCTGCCGGGTTTCAGCAAATGCAAACATCTAATTTTTATTTCTGTGATCAATAGCCTGCCTCGCATGGTTATGATGTATAAAGTAAGTGCAAATTAATATTTAATATGTTCTGACAGTAAAGTAAAATGAAAAAAAAAACTGTCACAGTTTAAAAAAACTTGTGGATTTAATTGTTCAAGATGTTTTTCAGTCCAATTTATCCCTGTAAGTGTAGATAACTCATGCACATGCCCTGGCCAAACCGGGTCCAGCTTTTACATGACTATGTTTTTCAGTTAAGATTTGTCAAACTTAAGCAGACTGAAAAGCCTTCTAAAATGTTCTCTGGCTTTGGTACATAGGAAACAGACTTTCAACAGAGAAATTTTCATACCTGGACCTTCTCCAAGACCTCAGCTGTCCTGCATTGTAAAGCAATTTTGTTTCATGAATGGGTATTTTTTGTTAATTATGATGAAAATGAGACACATGCCTTGCATTATTCCAGGCAGAATCCCCCTGCCAGGCAACTTATTCAGATTGCTGCCACCCAGGGCGAGTCAACATTGCTCTGGGCTATATCTTCTGTTAAACTAAAACCAACAAGATTTTCTCACTGTATATTCTAAAACATCTTATTTGCACTTTAGTTTGACAAATTTTTGTTTTATGAATGGAAATATGTTTCAATTACGGGTGATGGGTGACATGCATGCCTTGTCCCTATCACGTGTAACCGTGCTTGAAACATTTTCTGGGGCTAGTAATAGTGAGTAGTTTGAACAAGGATATTTATACAGTTAAATCTTCACTCAGGTCTTTTTTTACAGTGCAGTATAAATCAATTGGGATTTTTCAACTTTTAAAGATCCCCACTTATCGTATTGGGAAGAATATACTTCATTTAATATGGCATCCCACAACAAAGCATAAGGGTACATGAATGCAGTAAATCAGTTCTACAGGGCAAATAACACCAGATATCGGTTGATGTTTTTGAAGAATGAAAGATAACCTCATTTTAAAAGCCTCGGATCATTTATAAACAGGGAGTGATTACATGCAGGGTGAAGTGGGCTCATTTTTAAAGTCAAGTTAATGTAAACAAAGCATAATTTATGGGAAAATAACAACTTGTACTTTGCCTACAGTATATTTATAGCCAACTGTAGCATTTAAGATATTTTATGAAAGCAAATACACAGTTGAGACTAAAAATTCTGAAGATGAACAGATGAAGAAAATAATAACATTGATAATCTCACCAAAATGGTACACGTCATGGTCAGGGATGTATATGGTCATCAAACTGATAGGTGTCGTTGTCAACATATTGGACGTGGGAGAAATATGCAGGCGTAAAGGTTATGGCCAGATAACTGGGTCAGCATAACTCTGAAATGGCAAGGCTTGAAAGGTGCTCCTAGTGAGTAGTAATGAGCACCTACTGACAGAGAAACAGAACAAATCACACACCAGCCACAGGGTGTTGGGCGCTCAAGGCCACTCATCTACACGCAGACATAATGAAGCCTAGTGGCATTAATCGCAGACACTTGAAATGATAGTTACAGGCTGAATGTGTCTCAAGACACAGTGCATCACACCACGCAGTGCGTGGGGCTATGTAGCCACAGGCAGGTTAGAGAGCCCATGCTAACCCCTGTTCATCGTCAAAAGTGCCTAAAATGGGCATGCAAGTATCAGAACTGGACCTTAAAGCAATAAAAGAAGGTTGCCTAGTTCGATGAGTCCTGTTTTCTTTTACATAAAGAAGATGACAAGTTAAGTGTGCACCGTTTACCTGGGGATGAAATGGCACCAGGATACACTATGGTAAGAAGACAAGTAGGTGCAGCAGGGTGATGCTCTAGGCAATGTTCTGCTGGCAAACCTTGGGTACGGGCTTTCATTTGGGCGTTCATTTGACACATGACACCAACCTAAACACAGTTTTCGAACAGGTAGACCCCATCATGGCAATAATGTTCACTGGTGGCAGTGGACTCTTACAGTGGGATAATGCGTCCTGTCCCTCCGCCCACATTGTTTGAGAATGATAAGAGGAACATAGAGGAAAAAAAAAATGCAAGGTGGTGCCCTGGCCTCCTAATTTCCCAGATCTCAATCCAATTGAGAATCTGTTGGATGTGTTCAAACTCCATGTTCAATCTTCCTAGCTCCACTTCACAACTTACAGGACTTAAATGATCTGCCGCAATGTCTTGGAGCCAGATACCACAACTTAAGAGGTCTTGAGGAGGTCATGGCTCAGAGGGTCACAGTTGTTTTGGCAGCATGTGGAGATCCAGTGGGCATAATGAGCAGTTGGTCGTAATGTTTTGGCACGTCGGTGTAAGTCATGAAAAACAGGCTGTCTAAAAAAATCATCAGAATGGGTGTATCCCCACTTACAGTAGAGTTGATTTTGTGGGGCTGAACACGTGAGCAAAAGCAGAAACACCAGTAAAGTGATGAAACAAAGAACAACCTTGTCCCAACGGCCTGTCTGCTAATGAGTTATGATTGATTTACTATGTCCTCCTATCTATGGCAAATTCACCAGCACTTCAGTACAAGGAGAATTGTCACTAATCCACCACTGCGCACGTATCTCATCTAGTCAACCATCCATACCTAATGGAAATTTAGGGTCAGTTCCCCAGACATACATTAGACTTAATCCTACACTAAATTCAATTTTCAATGGAAAATCTCTACACAAAACTTTGTTTAGTCAAGGATTAAGCTTAATCCATGCCTGTGAAACTGGCCTCATGAGTCTTAAATGAGCCCGATATGTATATCTTTGGACTGTTATGGGAAACCAGAGTACCTGGAGTTGACCCACGCAGGAACCACGAGAAAAAACAAACTTCATGTAGAAAATCTCTTACTGTGAGACAGTGAAGCTCTCTGTCGTACCACCGAGGCGCTTCATGCTAAATATAAAATATTGGGAAGGGGAACCAAACTACAAACAAACTTTAGAAAGCATATTAATGCTATTATCTCTACTTTATCTCTTTTCTTATTGTCTGAGATTTGATATTCTAAAAATTGATTATCCATTATTTTTCACTGACTACACAAATTACGCTTGAGGAGCGCTGTCTCGGAAAGACAAGTAAACACTAAAAATGATACAAATGTTACCGCAACAGAGTAGAATTGATTAAAGAAAGATGTACCGTCTGTGCGCTCTTTTATGACAGAGAAACCAAGGTTCCTTATTTAATAAGACTTGACTTTTCTATTAACATTCAGTCCAAGTAGGAGAACACATAGCTCGTATCATAATTTAGTTGGGGAAAGATTCACATTTTTCACAATATATCTCAGCTTATTTGGTATGAAACCATCTCAAACAGCAATGCATCCAATCATAGCATTCGGAATCATTTTTTTAAGCAAGTCTGTCATTTTCGTTACAGCAGAGACCTCCATATCATATTGATTTACCAACACACTAATCAAATTGCGACAGTAAAATCCAAAGGTTAAAAGCCCTTGTTATTAATGTTACAACCGCAGTTGTTCAGCTTCCCTCAACCACCCAATTTTCCGTTCGCCATGGCAACAACAGAGGATGGGGATTTAGTGCAGAGTTGTCATGCATACTTCGACTACAGATGCGGAGGGGGTCACCCAGCAGGCATAACTCAATATTTCAACTCACTATGAGAAGATGATGAATAATGTTCTGCCCAATAATTGTTTTTTATTCTGTTTTTCATGTTTATTCAACTCACTCAAGAAGGGATGCATTCTGCCCCATCAATTCCAGTACCGCCTCAGTAAGCATCTTCATCACACGGAAGTTCAACAGAATTATCCCTGGGTGCAAGAATCTTCTGACGAA
Organism: Gymnothorax javanicus; assembly: GCA_029692085.1. Classification (NCBI taxonomy): domain Eukaryota; kingdom Metazoa; phylum Chordata; class Actinopteri; order Anguilliformes; family Muraenidae; genus Gymnothorax; species Gymnothorax javanicus. The sequence goes on along the minus strand of CM056193.1, from coordinate 177,703,238 downwards.
TTATTAAAAAGGAATGTGAATTGCTTAATTAGCTTCATTTACAATGCTGATGTTGATCTTGCCAAGAATTAAGTGCTTAAGCCATCCATTAGACACCGAAGGGCTAACAGGGAAAAAAAAAACAATAAAAAAAAAAAAAAAAAAAAAAAAAAAGCAATTGAATATAATGATCAAGTTGCGGGAAAAAAGTTTTCTAGAATGAGTCATTTTAAATTCACTTTCATTTACCGAGAACTCTGCAAGCCCAGGGGAATGCGTGTGAGGAATACATTTTTTTTTTTTTTAGTTTCAGAGTTGAATTTTTCGCATTGTGTAAGTAATTGAGCAACAATTGTAATCACACTTTGAAAACATCTAGCCCACAACACACATGCCATTTTCAATTTTTTGGGGAAGAGAATTCCTATAAAGCCGACCAAGAAGCCAACAAAATAAAGCAGTTCTGTTAACAGAACCTGTCATGAAATGTTGACAAAAAATTTTGTCTTTCGTCCATTTTAACGAGCAAGTTAATGCATAAAACACACTTTTAAAAACCACCTTCTCATAAGGTCATTAGAATAGTTTTGCCATCCTTTTAATCTTTTAAATGTTACAGCCCAATCATATTCCCAAATGTAACAAGAAATTCACTGGATTGAATTAATGAAATTGATGACTTTTTTTTTTTTTACAGCAATCCATACAAAGGAAGATAGCATTTATTACAACACGTGTACCACGATGATATGAATATAGAAATGATAAAGAAGTCTACTTAAAAAAAAGACTGACAACCTACTAGGCCATACAGTCAGTGTAAGATAACCTTTTTTCTTTAATAAATAAGATTATAATTTAAAACTGTATTTTATGGTTCAAAAGTTTGGGAAACCTAGTATTCCATAACACTTCATATGAGTATCTAAAACCATGCTGTGTGACAAATGTAAATAAAATAGATGAAATCAGGAGGGGGGCATATACATTCTCCCACCGCTGCACATTCCATTAATTCTTCATAAAATACATGATGACCCTTTCCCAGTTTCAAGATCATTCAAACTCCCCTTTGATCAATCGCATTTTCAATCATTTTGCGTGTGTCTGAATGTGTGTGTATGTGTGCGGAGTATGCAATAAAGATTCAGTGTGCAGGATCTACCTGTGTGAGTCCTGTTGTGTCTCTCCAGTTGGCTGGGCTTGGCGAAGGCCTTGTCACAGTTGGAGCACTTGAAGGTGCGGGGTCTCTGTGAACTCAACGAGGGCCCCTGCTGGTGAACGCGCTCATGTTCCTGTCATCACAAAACAACACAACAGCGCACATGAACAACCAGCACATGGCCCCAGCCCCACAGGGCACCAATGGGACTCCTCACAACGGCTTCAGGCGTTGACACTGCATAAACCCTCTCCACAAAATCAGCAAGACTGTGTCCTGCCAAATATACAGCATTAGATTTAAAAAAGTCAATAAAAGGGGTGCATTAGTGGATATTTTTGCATATTAAGCAAAGATTTATCTGAATACACAGTTCTGATTGGCTGGGGAGGTTGTTTTTCTATAGAAGTCAGACAAGGAATTTGCATCACAGAAGTTAACTCATTGCTCTAAACGAAAGAGCACCAACACTCAACAAATGTGGACAATAACAATTTTTAAATTACTAGCACGTCAGCTGTTATAAAATTGTGCTTGCGACTAGTCTTAAAGATGTAACAGCCACTGTCGATGAAGTGTTGGCAGCTTGCGAACCACAACCACACAGAGTAATTAATCTTGATTTAGAGGTGCCTAATTTATAAAATGCATAATTAACTCGCTGTAGGAAAATAAAAGGCTCATTCAAAATCTAACACGTTTTCCATTATGATGAATAATTACCTAGGTTTACAATGAGTTTAGCCACAGTTCTGAAAATAATTCAGTAGTGGGCTTGATAGGTATGCACAATGAGATTGATTTTGACCTCAAACCAAACTCTTGATTAAAGCTCGGACACCTGAGTGATGGAAAACCAAACCAACTGTGAAGTGGTCATCAAAAACAGCTCAGTGAGTTGAGTAAGGCCGAGAGCTACAGACTTCGTGATACACATTGAAATAGTTAATCAGCAATGTGACTGAAGTGATGATGTTCGGTCTCTCAAGCTTTCTGAATGTCCCATAGCTTTGCTTCAAGCAATTTACTCGCACCACATAGGTCATTCAATATGACTAATGCAAAGACCTGAGATAATTATCCTAAATATAATTGATACAATTGCAGTAGGCCAGGATATAGGTATTTTTCTTTAAGTGCGAGTACACAGAAGATAATGCTCAAACACAATATGCTAGATTTGATCTACATTTGCGACTTCAACGCTAAACTGAAGAATTTTCTTTTTCCCCACAAAAGGAGATTGATGAGTGCCTGAGAACTTAAAGTAGCAATTAAGGTTGAGTCAGAATTGAGCAAAAACACCTGTGTTTCACCCTGGCAAAGTCCAAAATGTTCCAAGCAGGTGTTACTTTTAGCAAATGACTAATCGACTGCGGCAAGACACTTGGGGCCTTACTTACAATCCATGTGCTTGATAAAAAAGGTACCAACTCCACTTTTAGCCGCAGATCTAAGATTTATAAAAACAAACTTGATTTAAAAAAATGTTCAACTAATAGGCCTGTGCACGTATCCAAGATGCTGGCTTTGATATAAAAAGTAAAAACTGCAGTTTTACTGGCTCGCAGTGTTAAAAATTTGAATATTATTATTACTTATCATTTCTCTCGTGCCATATTTTAGTACGGGAGCAATGTTAATTTTTATGAATGAGACCCAAGGCCTTCTGTTCGAAAGAGCAGAGCTCTTGGATTGGTTCCCTGGCCTGATAATATTTCTGGGCGGTTCAGCTTTGTTCCAAGAGTTCTGCATGTGTTGCATATTCATTTATGGAAAAAACAGCCTATTGCAATCCACAGTCCCTCACCTTCTGTCATGGAAAGCCTCTGAAAGATATTTACAGCGGCCTTAAGCAATCAACCACGTCTGCAATGGCATTCAACATGTCATAACATATGCTTCCAGTAGTTCACATGGTACTGTAGGTATTGAACTGACGAACCATATCAACCCCGCGGATGAAGCCGGCATGTGCTCAGGACTGTATTTACAGTAAATTGTACGTTCCACATGTACACGTATGTATACCATGTATATACATATATACCACAACAAAGGCTAAACAAAAATAAATAATATGGGAAAAAACACCTTGGTTTTAAACTCCTGAAAAGTAAGCAGTACATACCAGAGAAACGCTTCTTAATCAAATACTTTATACTTCAGCGTATGAACTCCTTCTCTTCATCACATAAAACCCAAAACATCAATGACCCACATCCACAAACATGACTCTAAAGTGTTTATGGTCAGAAATTGTGGTCTTAGGAAACAATTGTACTCTATTCTAGTCTTCGTTCCAGTGATGTTTGGCAAATTCCAGATGCTTGGTTTTGTTTACGATCAGCAGTGACGGCTGCCTTCCTGCAACCCTTCCAAGAGGTTTACTGCAATGATGATAGCACGCTATGGATGTGTTTTTTTTTACACTTTGTGAGCACAAGATGCAACCAATCGATACAATTGTTGAACAATCTTTACAGCATCTCTTACCATCTTCCTCACAGCCAATGGGGACAACATGCACTTGCATCCGATACGTTCTTTTTTGTCTTGGCCGGTTCGTTTTATTTGCAAAAATTCTACATTTTTAATGTACATACAGTGCTAAGTGGTATTTTTAACTGTTTATGTGTTAATTAGCGCCTACTGCGTCAAATGTGAAGGTCAATGGCCACATGTCTAGTTTGAATTGACCGTGGTTTTTCTTCTTCTATGGGAAAGGGATTCCGCATGCATTCTACTTTGTTATAACCTTGTGAAACAGGAAGTTATGGGATGAATGAGTAAAGCTCCTTAAGCCTGAGATGAACTCAAGTACAATAAATATATGACCAATTCAACTTTGATCAATTTTATGAACAATAAATAGTAAGGGCACCGATAATTTTAAATAAAATAAATGTTTTTCATGAAAAAAAAATGAGATGCATAGTTTTCCCAGATCCCATAGCGCAGTACTCAATACACAGATAATGAACTGTGCCGTTTTTATACGCAGCCTTTTTTTCCTTCATTCTTTATTAAGGGCGCTGACATTCTTGACCTGATAGTACGTGTTCCAAGCAGAAAAATGGAGGAAAAACAAAATGAAAAACAAACTCCTCCAAGCAAGGGAAATGAAGTTCAGACTCTGAGCAGCGATCACTCAATGATACAGAGGCTACTGATACAGCTCACAGTCCCTTATCTGGACCCAACGCAAGCGGCAGAGCACTGAAACTCGAAACACTGAAAAATATAAAAGCGCTGCTCGGTGCCATGTTATCGGGCCATGGCAGTGTTTACCTCATGGATCAGCCTGGGAACAGACACGTCCCAGAGAACCCGGCCCTGTTTGGATAGTGCACGGCCACTCATTTATTGCCCCACTGTTTACTGTGCACTGAAGCCTCCGAGCTGGGGCAGACTAAAGCTTTTCCTGGAGACCAACCGACTTTCAGGTTTTCACGCTACCCTTAGCCAAGTACATTCTGTGTCAACAACAGCTTGTTCTGTGACCGACTGGCAGAGTCAGATATGCCAAATTAGGGTTGAAATGAAACTGTGCGCGATGGTAGATCCCTGGAAACAGGGTCAGTTACCAGTTTTTTTGCAATAGGACCATATCTGGGTTTTTCCTGCTGATGAGAGGACAATGTGGCAAGGGCGGGGCCAAAGGGTGGCACTGGCCACCTCCAAAATGTAATTACACACGCCAGGTGCCATCCTAAAATTCTGAACTGTGATTTTCTTGAGCAGTTCAGAAGCAGGACCATACTGAGTTTTCATAGTGTAGCACAGGTCGTTCTGGTGTGGAGCAGAACCTGAAAGTGCATTACAAATCTTTCCCCACTATGTACCTTCCCTAATCCTCTAATTAATTAAATCTTAATTTCTCTTGCCTGTGGGCCGCGGCGCGTCTTAAGTTGGCTTTACACTGTGCAACAAAAGTAATCTAACAAGATCAATGCTTGTCCTATTGTACGAGAACAATCTCCAAAAATCTTGATTGCCATACGAGTCAGACTGCAAGATCTCAAGTCAGACTGGGTCTGTGTATTCTGCATCGTCCAATGCTAATTGGTTACTTTGTTGATGTGAGGTGTGGCAGAAGTCACTTAGTCCGATTGTGGACTCAAATTTCGGACACAATCAGAAGTTTGACTCGGCCAATCTTGGGTTGCAGCTGGCCTAAATCGGGTGTCACTAAGCATGCAACACAGTGCCTTCCAAGGCTGCCAATTTCAACTCATTTAACATGTTTTTTTCAAGATTTATCAGTTACAGCAATATTGCGGGAAAACTGTACAGCCTGAAGGAGCTTTAAGCAGAGCTTTGTGTGCTAGACTGGTGCGTTTGGCGTCAGCACACTGCAGACGAAGCATCTCAAAGACAGCTGGCAGGTTTAGTAAATAAACATTACAATTGAAGAGCCGGATACATACAGCAGGCTTCAAAATTATTGAAATGTATACCATCTAGATGACAGTATGAAACAAAACCGAGGCATTAAGCAGTTCTAGGAAGAAACTGAAAGTTGCTGAGGAGCACATAGACAGCTGTGCTGGTGATACAGAGGAGCAGAGGAACTGGAGCTTGCAGCCCCAGCAGAAAACCTGGATATGTAATGTCCTCAGTGCTAATGGGGACAGAATGGACTGTTAGCTAATGGCCTTTGATGCACTTACGATGCAGGAGGAGGGGGTTGTGAGGGTAACTTGGTGCCACCCCCGTTTGAGTCAGCGCCCCACTTGAGCCACCAGAGCGAAAAAAAGTCAGGACGCATGACGTCAATGAATTATGGGAGGGAGGCCAAATGGCAAACAACATTCTGGGCGTATGTCTGAATCATTCAGAGCTTTGTCATTAAGAACCTAATGCCTCTTCCACAAAGAAGAAACACTAATGGACATGAAAGATGATGACCACCCCCCACCCCATTTTGGATCCCTCTTTTCAAAAAATAGCCAAGTTGGGTTTGGAGTTTTACCCCCCTCCTCTCCCAAAGTCTTAAAGGGCATCGATTCTCAGACGGGACGTTGAACGTCCAATGTTTACAAACAAATCACTTGCTATTGTTGACATCTTGCATTGTCACTTGACCAATTTCATTCCTAAACCAATGTTTTGTGTGCATGTGTAGATAATCCTTCTATTTCGGTTCGTTTGCGCAGGTGCGGCTCGCTGACTGGCCGATAAACAAAAACAATGGGAATCGACTTTAGATGTCCTTTAATACACTGCACTCAGTGGACCCAGTATGCAGCGATGCAGTGTTCTGAAACTGCCCTGATTGGTTATGCTGAAAAAATCAATACATAGAACAGCAGTGTTGATCATAACTGATGCGTAATTTCTCTCTTTCTTTGTTATGGAGACATATCAGGATATATTTTTAGCGGGAACAAAATTTTTAAAAAAAATAAGAAGTCAACAAATTTGTACTGTGATGGATTCGGTCAAAAAAAAAAAAAAAAAAAAGTTTGCCCAATGGTAAACCCTCACCATTTTGAAGATCTATGAACGCATGTTCCTTCTGTCTATGCGCCAAGCTGTTCATCTGCCAATCAACATCTATGAATCATTCTAGAATCTATCCATTTAGCTCCGTAAATCTCGCCTTACAACACGGGTGATGTTCCACGCACCGACTTATATGACTCATTAAATCCACAAGCAACAATCATTCTTGAAGGATTTCATTAAAGCCATAAGCTACTATTATTCTTTTAGAATTTTATTATAATGTTCACAGCCTCACACTATGAGCCAACAATTCTGATTCACAGGAGAAAACTGTAGCAAAGGAATAAACAACTATGCAATACACAGTGCCCTTGAGGATTATTGGCTCCCTTTGGTATAAACAAGCAAAACAAAAAGCGAGGAAATGTCTCTGCTGTTTATCCTCTTGATCCTCCATTCAAAATATTCACAAAAATCTAGCCTTTGATTGAAGTAGCAGAATTTAAGGAAACATTAAATGCATATCATGAAACAAATATTTTTTTCTCAAAAAAAGATGTGCCACGATTATTGGTACCCCTCCATTTAATATTTTTTGTAGACTCCCTTTGCTAAGATAACAGCTCTGAGTCTTCTCCAACGAAGAGTGATGAGGCTGATGAACACATGGCACGAGATCCAAGACAATTCCTCCTTACAAAATCTCTCCAGATCCTTCAGATTCTGAGACAAACACTCATGGACTCTCCTCTTCAGCTCATCCCACTGATTTTCTATGAGGTTTATATCAGGGGACGGTAATGGCCAAAGCAAAGCCATTATTCTGCAGTCAGTGAGGCATTTTTATATTGATTTTGAGGTGTACTTCAGATCATTGTCCAGGAGGGTCCATGCATGACCTATTTTAAGCTTCCTCGAGGAGGCAGTCAGATTTTGATTTAACATTTGCTGGTATTTGATGGGAGTTTATGATACCATGTACCCTAAAAAGATGTCCAGGGGCTTTGGAAGAAAAATATCTCCACAACATAAAAGATTCATCTCCATACTTCAATGTCCTTGGAGATTCTTATGCCAGTTGAACCATCTTCCTTGTGGTGCATGGGGTCAATGTACACACACATGCTCTTCCTGGCTGATTCTTAACATCTTCTGTTGCCTCAATCTACTTGATTATTGCTCTGACAGTGGAAATGAGTATTTTCAACCGTTATCAATTTCCTGATTTGCGCAGTTCAACAACTTTTTTTTTTTTTTTTTTTTTTTTTTATAGCATTGTGTTCTGGGATCTTTCCAATAGTGATGAATGACTACAAAAATTTGGCCTGTGTCACCTCTTTTTATACCCCAGTGAAACTGGAAGGTCAGCCTTGAACATTGAAGTGTTCCTAATAAAACAGGTGAACTTAAATTATGACTGGAAATATACTTCAGTTTGATTTTAATCTTAGGATTTTTTAGGGGTGTCAATAATTGTTGCACATGGGTTTGGGAGAAAAAATATATAGTTAATGTCAACATTTTTTTGCATTCAATAATTCTACTTCAACAGAAAGTTAAGATTTTTGTGAATATTTTGAGTGAAAAACCAAGAGGACAAACAGTAAATGTGTTTTCTTCCCACAGCCCCTTTTGTCTCATATTCACTCAGGCTGCCAATACTGCTGGAGGCCACTCTGCATAATCTCTAATGACATTACCAGTTTCCCCACATTACTTCAACAAAATAATACTCAAATTATTCCAACAAAACAAAATCTTAGCAACTGGCTGGTTGCTGTACACCAGAAGTCTGATACATCCCTCATTCTCATAATTGCGGGAGGCAAAATCGTGCAATCAGGCTACATCATGCATCAAAGCTCGGGGGGTCCTAAATTTCAAATCACAAAACTAGAACTCACAAAAAGTTTAATAACTGCTGCTTTGGTGGTTTATTTTAATTCGTAGCCAAGCTTCCCAGCATAGCCCTGGTGCGCTTCATTTCAAATAGGAGATAAGGGAAGTAACTTGTAGATGATATAGGTGAGTATATTTGCTCAGTTTTCAGTCCCTAAATGATGCAGTAAGCAACTGGAGAGTCTTATCCGACTCCCACCAGGAATAAGCCGGAAAGTTGGCAGAGTGCCGTGCGTCAAACAAGACAAAACGTGCTTAGCGGGAACATTACGCCTCCTCCATTTCTGCTACTGCTGAAACACCAATGAAGTGCCTCTTTCAACCGCGCGGACCGACTGATTCATGCACAGTCACCGCCAAACGCCAAATAAAGGCTGACAGAGTGGCCGCAGAAGCACCGTTGATTCGGATGATGTCCATTCATTTCTCAGAAGTTTTAAATAAATACGCAATGGAGAACCATGCTTTGATGTTTCGAGAAAGGTGGAACTGGCTGTTTATGTAGGCAGTAAAAATGACGAATGACAGAGAGAGAGAGAGAGAGAGAGAGAGAGAGAGAGAGCCAGCTCTATGACACAAGAGCTTTGTCTGTGTGCGTAAGCACATCTTATCTGTGTCACAGTCACAAGTGTTTTTTATATGCAGTATCAGTGGCCTGTATATCACTGGCACAACTGTGGAAGCATTAATCACGTTAAGTTTACTTTGCTTGAAAATGATGGTATACCTTTTCTTACACTGTTGTGTATTGGTGTCATGTACATCAATAAAATGTCTATGAATGGTTATTTTTCTGACCACCCAGTGGTAATAATGCTGTGATTTGTAATTTCACAGCTCCAAATTTCTCCATTTCTTTGAGACATCGATATTGCAATTACTGTACATTACTGCTGTAATTAAAAAAAAAAAAACAAAAAAACAAAAACTGAAAAAATTGAAAGCAACTCCAAATATTGCTTTAACATTAAGATCTCTGAATCACATTCATAAAAGCATCCAAACAGGTCATTTCCATTCATTTGCATGCTAAATAGCCTAATGAGTCATGTTGAAAGAGGTCTAACTAACAGCACTCTGTTCGACAAGTCTCCAAAGCAAGATGTGGATACTAACAGAGTTCCAAAGGGGCTCAATTATTGGTGCCTGAATTGCAGCTGTGCTGGTCACAAAAATAGCAAAATGATTTCGTGTAGCAGGGGAACTGTGACAAGAATGATAACCCATGCCAAACACCAAAAAACAACATCAGGAGAAAATAACACTGAGCACAAGTCGAAGCTCTCCAACAGGGACAGACACATTTAGAGGGAGAGTTGCAAATAACAACCGAACTAAAGCTCTTAAAATCACTGCAGACTCACAAAAAATAAGCCAGTTAGACACCGCATAAGTCCCCAAACAAATTTGGATGTACGCATGCACAGACAAATGAACAGACAAACGAGCAACCCAAATCAATAGTCCCCTGACCGACCTGTCGGGTGGTGGGAGACTATAAAGTAATTTTGAAAAGCCACTGCAAGTACATTAGGAGATTTTCCACAAAACCCAAGCAGAGGTCAAGGTCACAAACAATGTCCTGTAGAGGTTATAGGGCAATTTTAAAACATGGATTGATCTCCTTGACCTAAACTTAGCAATTTTGATGTACTAAATTCAAAGATCAGATGATTTTTCAGAAAGTTGAAAATTGCACAAAAAGGTCAAGGTCATAGCAATAGGGTCAAAGATCAGAGGTCAACAGAACATTCAAAAGGCACAGCTAGAGGACAACGTCAAACTACACAAACAATTTTGCATAACAACTATGAACCATGTCAGAGCTCTCCGCTGGAAATAAGAAACAAAGATGTTGGTCATAGCAGAAAGGTCAGAGGTCACAAAAAAAGGAAAGATGAAGCTTTAGTAAAGGTTATAAAGTCAGTGTAAAACAGTAAGGCTGCTGTATGTAGTTTCAGAGTAATGGATGATCCGAATGCACACACGGACAGTCAAAATCAACAGCCCCCCAACCTCCTCTTCGATTGGCAAAGGATGGAAAAAATGCCGTATCTCTTGAGGATCAAAAAGCTGGTATTTACAGTAATATTTCTGATTATTTGACCACCCCCTGTACTATATTAAAGGTCCCCTATTATGCTAATCCTTCTTTTAATACATACATATGTTGTAATGTTGGATGTCCATACTCAAACTCTGCAAAGTTTCTAAACATAAGATACAGGGGTTTTGCCGTAATCCGAGAACGTGATTTCCTCTCTGAGCAGCTCGTCCCGAGATCTCCACGAGATCTTGGCAAAACCTGACGTCAGGTTATTGCGTCCAATTAGGACAGACCTGGCCAGAGCCAACCACGGCGCTGGACCTGCCCACCCCGGAATCAATTCTATCAGGCACAAATGAGCACAAATCATTTAGCCAACATGTAGATTTGTCAGTACGTCTCCCAAAGCTGTTCGTACGTGTTTTTTTGGATGCGAAAAAAAGCACAACTATTTTCTCTTCCAAAAGACGATGCCACCAGATATCAGTGGGTAGCTTGGTTTGCCAGCGGCAAACAGCCACACTCAAAGAGAACGTTAGCTGTTTGTGCTCGGCATTTCACCAAAGACAGCTTTGTCAATAAGCATAATTTGATGCTGGATAAGCGTTTCAGATGCTTCTCTAACCTGAAGCAGTTGCACTGATCAAGCGCTCGGAGCCACAAGCTGTAAGTAACGATATAACAGCAAACAATTTAAGTGAAGCTAACGTGTTACAGGTGGCTAGCAGGACCGCTACATAGTTAGCACAAACGACTGGTCCCAAACGCAGGCTTTGTAAACTATCTGAAGATAAAGCCTGGATCAGTACAAGCTGTGCGTGACTCAACGACAGATGTGGAAGCTGTAAATTTCACCAGTTTGTATTGCTTTACTGCGTAAGCCTACTAACGTGATCGTCTGTTGAATGTGGCTGCAGCACTGCGGCTAACGTAGCTAAGTTACTGTTGCTAATGTTTGTGTTCTAAATATGCAAAAGTAAATAATATCAGGACACATTCAACAGAAGGTGTGTGATCATAAGCCTCATTTGAAGCTAACTTTTTATACTTGTTTGTAATTTGGATGCTTGGTACAACTGTTCACGATAATGGAACTTACTGTCTGTAAAACTGTATTGCTGGGTAACGTTTGTCTCTGTCATTGTTATGATCGCTCAGTTACTACCTCATGTTAGTTCGTGTTCCGTGCCACTTAAAAATGCTCCTGGTTAACTTATATGCAGTAATTCAGATTGGTATGCTTGTGTTACTTTGGTTAGCATCAAGGTGGTAGTTTCATCATAACGTTACCTCACCGTAGCCGCTACATTTGAAGGTAACCGGAGAGGTGTTGTGCGTGTTTGCAAAGTTGGGCTGATAAGGATGCAGTTAGACCAGACCTAGGCTTTGCAGAGCTAAGGGTACGTGTTTGGGTTTATTCACTGCTGCTGTGAAACGATCATTTTACTTATCCATGACCGGGATCAGCCAGGTACTTTGCCACGGTGTGAGCTAACTCTCTGATCCTACCGCGGTGAAAGCAATCGCGAAACGCACTATAAGGTGTCTGGTATAACACACGATTTCTCTGCATTGCCGTGGCAGAATTTCATCCACATTTGAAAATTGTTCTGGCTAATTAAAAAGCCCAAAAAAGTGGAGGTCGGATACAGATTTTTTTCTGGTGGAAGTTATAGATTTGCTAGCTCCAAATAAGCAACGCTTACACCGTTTGTGTATTTTTGCTACAAAGTCATTCAGTCGCTTGGTGTCGGAATTGTGTTTCGTTTTGGTAGAAATGGTTAACAGGAGCTTTTAGCAAAGTTTCTTCCGGATAGCTTAGTGGGTATATAACATGACTATATAACAGTACAGCTACAATTACATGCATGCAAGGCGAGACAATACGAGCAAAACACTAAAATTTCAATTTGCCACTCATAGACAACCTGCTGTAAACGTTGCTACAACACTTCTTTTGCTTCGTCCTCCCGTTCGGGGTCGGATTCAGGATCAAACAAGTACGGTCTCACAGCAATAGATGCCATAGAGATCTGTCCTGAAATACCGGCCATCCTGGTTTCCTGGTTTTTCGGATCTGCACCCTCCCCCGGAATTGAAGCCGCCAGGCAGCCAATCAGAGCAGCGCCTCAATAGCATAGCTTCCCCGCCCACTCAAAACAGCTCATGTTTCAGGTCGGCACAGACGGGGTGAAAAAAGAGATCTCAAATGGCCTGGATGTGTGTGGGTTTTTTTTGTACCTTAATTCTTAACATTATTTTAAAGACCCATTGGACATGTTCGAAACAAGTAAATACAGCATAATATGAGACCTTTAACAACCAAACTCTTCCAAACATTGTGTCTCTAACTGTTTGATATCCAATATTTTTTCAATCTACACGATGTCTATGTGAGGAAACAAATGTAAGCAAGTGCGTTACTGCATTTTTTATCCCACTACTCTTAGGAGAAGCCAAAATCAATACAGCAGTGACAAATACAAACAAAAATAATGCTCTGGAGTCATCTTGCCAAAATCAAGGATAAAAGCACTGCAGGCTAAATTGAGTCCCAGTGCATGTTGTGAGTATAGTTGTTTTCTATGTCCTGCATTGTGTTCCCTGGGGAAAGCGGATTGTAAAGTGCAAGAGAAGTGACGGAAGATACGCTGTCCAAGGACAAACGATAAAGCCCAAAGGCCATGCACAAGTTATATTCTGCGCTTAAAGGGACATCTTCAAAGAACCATCTTTCATTGGTTCTGACTTTTCCAAGTGCGAGAGATTCCACATCCATCTTCCTGCGACCCTGACCAGGCAAAAGGTTCGAAGCACAGAACTTGAATGATAGAAGGACGGCTTCAATCTAAATCAATGTTCCAGGACAGCAATGTCAGTGGCCATTTTTGGTACTCTTGGGCCATCTTCCATATGCATTACTTCTGCATGAACAAACATATGGCAACTGGGTAAAGCAAGAGGTTTGCAGTGAAAGACGAGAGGCAAATTAAGGATTGGTGGATGGAGTTGGGCTTAGTGTTCAAGCAACAATTATTGAGTGGCTTCACTTTTCTACCATCAAAACAAAAATGTAATTATGATCATATGTTTAGCAGGCTGAGTATAAACCTATATCCAGCAATGTAAAAAAATGCAATTGATGCCCAAGGTTCGCAGATTTTTTTTTCTCTCTCTCACTAAGTTCATGTTATTTCCTGAGCTTGAAAAAAGCCGAGTCGATCCCCAATGTTTGCATTAGCCACTGACCGAGAGGATATAGAAGTTTTTTCTAGTCTTTACCCAAAATCTGACTTTTCAAAATTGGGTCAATGAACCCACCTACTGGCGAAATGCAATTTGCAGAGTCACCAAAATGTGACCGTATGATTCCATGAATAAATTTCACTACACCATTGAACTTTTCGTGCTCAGCAATTCTTTTCTTCTCAACTGCCTTATGCTAGGTTCCCACTATCACGATTCACAGCACGATTGAAATCGTGGTCTTAATCTTGGAGTAATCGTGGTGATCCTATCAGATCTTATCAGATCTTGAGGTCAGTCGTGGCAATCATGTTGATTGTAGAAAAGTTTTGGACGGTTAAAAAATTTCCTACGATCAACACGATTAATTGTCAATCGTGATCATCGCATCACCTCGCATCCAACCCTGAAATTTTAAGCTGCTTTCACAATGGACGCGAAACGAATTTTTCGAACGACAGATTACATTCAAAGTCAATGCAAAGACGCGAAACGCGTGTATTCGCGTCTTTGCATTGACTTTGAATGTAATCTGTCGTGCGAAAAATTTGTTTCGCATCCGGCGTGAAAGCAGCTTCAGAGAAGTTCCACAATCAGCTACGAATGGCCATTCGTGGCGTTCGTAACGGAGCGCACGACGGTGGGAACTAAGCATTCGTAAACAGATTGAATCATTACTGGGTATGTTTATGACACTGATCATAGTAATCATACGGCATAAAATAACTTGTCTTCCACCTTACATTTGGTTATGTTGTAGAAAAGCCATGCAGTAAAACTAAACTTTGGCACTCCTATATCCTCTATACTGCACGATCATGCATAATGTAGTTTTACTGAGTTAAGCTCAGTTTCAGCTAGCATCCATTACCGAATCATTTGTTGGTAAAAGATTGCCTGCGTTCGCTAAATTTTCTTCCCCACTAAAGGTAAGCTATGTCAATTTAGCAGCTTGTTTGCTCATATGATTATGTTGAGGCTAGTCAGAGAACTACAGTTATACTAATAATGTCACATTGACGCCATGGACACATTGAAGTGTTCAAGTTTTTTATTTTCATTTTAGACTACACTCTGCAAAATGTTAGCACCATTCTCTAGCAATTATGAAGGACTTTATACAATCATTCTGCCCGCTTGCCACAGTGAAAAACCCTCACACTTCCTGAACCGCCATTTTATGGTGTCCAAGGTGAATTACCACCATAAACAGTGGAAGAACCACTTTATCATTGAAGTCCAATGTTTTAGAGCAAGTTCGCTGTGGTGCTAATAGCCTTTCGCCCACTGCACATGTGGGAGGGCAGCCAGCACCGTCATCAATGGACAGAAGTCAGGAGAACACAGGCCAGGAACTGTGGCAGTTCATTCGATTCTTTCTTTCATGTTCAACAACACTTTCAGCAATTTTTCAGCTATCTCATGTCACCCACTGTACTCTTCTAAGCATGCTGGGAATGAAAGCACATTAATTCATACCTATGAGAAATTTAGCGTTTGGACTGTGGGAGGAAACCAGAGTACTCAGAGTAAACCCACACGAACACGAGAACATGATGGTGCACAGAAGGCCTGATTCAAACCAATGCCCCTTTTTCCGTGAGGAGACAGTGCTATCCACAGCACCACCATACCTCAGAGGTACAAGGGTGGTCCAAGAAATGTGGTGCACGTCAAAGGCTCTGGAAACTACGTTCAAACAGTTTATGGCTATTGGGAGCTCTTTCTTTAATGCAGTGGTTCCCAACCCAGTCCTCAAGGACCCCCTGTCCGGCAGGTTTTTGTTGCAGCTTTACTTTTGCATACCTTATCCATTTAAGGCCCAATGCACCTTCATGCACACCCTGTTCAGGTAGATTTTTTTCCACCAATCAGCATGAAGCCCTTAAATGGATCAGGTGAGAAAGAGTAGAGCTGGAGCAAAAACCTGCCGGGCAGGGGGTCCTTGAGGACTGGGTTGGGAACCACTGCTTTCATGTATGCCAATTTATCACTTTATAAACTGTTTGCTGAGCATCTCGGGAATTAAGCAATGCTATCAAAATTTATAAAGGCAAAACAACTATTGGAGTTATTTATCATTCATTTTTTATTTTAATAAATTTACGTAAAGGCAAGCGGAAGTAGTAGAAGGAGTGGTAAAAGGAAACTGTAATGCACTTAAACAAAAGCAGCGACTCGAAAACCTACCAGAGCAGTGCCTTGAGAGATACAGTCAAACAAGGTGGAGTTTGATTCACGATATGATCGACAGCCTGCTTTAACAGTTATGGGCTATTAAAGCAGCCCTCTCGAAAAAAACTTCGCAAACCTGAAACCCAAACCCTTGATTTGACAAATGAAGGCTTGAGCTCTATTGAGTAGGTGCCACCAGTGCGGCACTCGCAAAAACATGCTACTGTAAAACACTAAGTAAAATAAGTAAATAGATGAATAAATAAATGTGACCATGGCACGCTACTTAAATGTACAGTATTACTTTAGAGGTGTTTAGAAGGAATATTCAGAAATTCTGTCTCTTCCCTACCACACATATTAAGTGAGTGAGCACATTTATTTATTTGGGCAATGTTAGGTTATTCTGCAAAAAATGATTCATCATTGGTTATTATTTTGCTGGTATTTGTTTGAGTATTTTTGCACGGTTGACTGACCTCCTTATTTTTTTATTTCTACGAAATTTATATTTGTCAGACTTGACTCTGACTGGCACCCCAACCTTCACATGGTCATATACCGTTACAGTGTGTGAGTAAGTATGTGAGTGGACGGTGCGTCAGTAGCAGCAGGCGAGAGAATGAGCGTGTGCCTACACCAAGTGAGCACTCTCCTACCTTGAGATGTGTGGCTCTCTTAAAGGCCTTGTTGCAGACCCTGCAGACGTGGCAGCGCTCCTTTCCGTGTGCCTGTCTGCAGTGTCTCCTCAACATGACAGCCGTCAGAAAGACCTGGTTGCAGTAGAAGCACTGATTCAGACCCTGCTGTGTTTCAGCTGGCCTGCTCACCTCCGGTATCTGTAACCCAGAACATGGATTTTATACACAAATACACACACACGCACGCACATGTACATACACATACACACACACACATACACGCACATACGCACACACAAACATGCATATGCACAGGTAAGATGAGGTAGTCAAAATCCTAGTCACTTTTAATGTATGATTACTCTCAACCAATCTAATTTACCTCACATAATTAGTAATTAAATCAAAGACTAACTTGTAGAATGATATTATTACATTTGAGTGCCATTATTCTTTATTGCATCACAAAGTTGTGAAGTATTTTAACGTAAAATATGACATATGACATAAAATATGAAAAGATTCTGAACTTCAGCCTTTGTTGCATGACTTCTTTCTTCTTTGCCTGTTAAGGGTGGTGGGTGGGTGGGTTTGGTCACTTCAGTATAGTAGTGACCACTTTGTAACAAAGGGTTAAAATGCTCAAGAAAACGGCGCAGATTCATGAAAATTATGCTGCATTCAAGGCTGATTTGATAGACTTTTAGCCTTTGCAAAAAATGAGCTGACACCAGTATTAAAAGCCACAATGGCCAGAGCATCATCTGATACCAAAGATTTCTGCAAAGAAGCGCTCAAGTCTTGTGTATTGGTGCATTTCCATTGTCCATTGTCATGATCTGCAATGTGTTTTGAAAACTTTGACCCCCAAAATCTCAAAAGTATTATTTTGTGACTTAGGTACTTCTTGCACACAGGTCTTCAATTGCTCTAACAAGAGATTGAATGCAGATAAATGTATCTGTCTATTAAACAAAAATAATCATTTTATAGCCATCCATATAATTCATCTCGAGGCCTACTTATCTCTCTAATTATCATTCTGTAATCATTACAGGCTACATACTGGTGTTGATTGTTTAGCAAATAAATGGTTTGATTGTAAATCAGGCAAAGTGCACGATAGTGAGGTTGAGAATAATCATGTCTGTATGATGAAGTTATTGCCCACCCTGATGGCACTTCAGTGACACACGTGAGCACACGCACATACACACTCTAGCTGGGGGTAAGGTACATTCTGTTATCACATGAATTGTTTGATCAGCAGCTACAGGTTCTTTGTCCAAGGATAGCAACAGCTCCACCGTAAACACATCTGTACACACATTGTAAACCTTGTGTACAGAGGTTCTTCGTTCTCATTATTCGTAAAACGCTGAGGAGAAACATCCATGAATCCTTGGTGCTTTTGAACAATGGCCATCAGGTCCAGGATTTCAGTGATGGAACCATTAAATTAGCTTTCAATGTAGCACAGGATCATAAGAATGCAGTGTAATGGTAAACAAAGCACATGTACACAGTCAGGTTCACAACTAACCATATTTTCAGCTTTTATTTGAGGGTTTTTTTTGTCAAAAAAAATGCGTGTGGAAGATTAATGGCATGTATTGTTTATTTGTGAAAATTATTCGGACCTGAGGAATGAATATACAAAACATCTAAAAATGTCAGCAAATATCAAACAGTCCAAAATTTTATTAATATTATGCAAAATATCAACTATGAAGTAAGAAAAGATGTATGTCTGTTTCTATTCAATGTAAACAAAATGAAGAGGAAATGTTGAAGCGCCTGTAAAATATCTTTGTCATGTAATGAGTATTTTGGGCCGGAGGCCTATTATTGAATAAACTGTCTGACTGTTTTGTCAAAAGTACAGTCTATGTTAGAATTAAAACCATTTTTTATAGATAAGCCCCCTCACCTTTATTGGGAACTCAAAAGTAATTGGACAAACTGATAATCATAAAATAAATTATTATTTTTGATAAGTTCTTGCAAATTCTTCAATCGCTGGCTGAAGTGTGGTACCCACTGACATCATCAGACACTGTGTATATTCCCCGGTGATGCTCTGCATGGCACGGCAGCGGTCTTCAGTTTTTCTCGGGGCATTTTGCCCGCAGTTTTACCTTCAGCAAGTGAAATGCATGCAAACTTGGATTCAGATCCTAAGACTGCCTTGGCCATTAATAATTTACTACACTTAAAAATGTTTGGGGTTGCTTTCGCAGCATGATTTTGGCCTTTGTCCGTCCACATTTCGGAGCACCATTCGATGAATTCTGAAGCACTTGGTTGAATCCAAGCATGCACGAACTAACCGATTTGATTGCGCCCAATATTTTTGCCATTTTTCTGATGGGTTTGTTTTGACTTTTCAGCTGAATGATGGCTAGCTTCACCGGCAGTAATAGTTCAGTAGACTTCATGTGGAGATTTAATACCAATTCTGAGCCTTTCACCTTCTTACTTGAAAATTAAATAAAAGAATAACACACACCTGGCCATATAACAGCAGGCATTTATCCTATTTGGAGGTAAAAACCCAAGCATTAAAACTAAAAGTCAGCCTTTAGAGCTTTTATTCAATATTTTTTTTTAAATTTCAACCTCAATATACTGAGGTAAATAGCTAAAATAATAACTTTGACAATAGACCAGTTCGGTTTAAGGCCGGAAGTCCACGCTCGCATGCCCTTTATAGCTGATGTGGGGCAAAAGGAAATATAGTGGCTATATGTTGCGTAGAGGGGTGCATAAACCGGTATCATAAAGATGGGGACATAAGGTTTTTTCGTGTTCCCTGTGGCAAGAGACAACGACAGGCGTGGATTAGAGCTAGAAATCGGAAGAACTTTGTCCCGAATGATCACACTAGAGTCTGCAGTACTCATTTTGTCAGGGCTGGCCCGACTTCGTTGTCCGAATAATGTTGGCTTCGCTCTGTGTTTCCCTACAATTGAAAGGATCTCACACCGACGCTAGCTAAAAGGAAAGAGCGATCTGATCGGAGAAATACAGTTAAGGTACTGGTTGATATTATAGGCTAAGTTATTTAAGTTGGCCCACTAATCGTCAAATAATTGTTTAATCTTTTGTTGTTTCAAGGTGTTATTGTTTTGCAGTGTCCATTTTTTGTATCCACATTTTGAAAAGGGACTGGCTTTGTTCGATCCTATAGGCTATATAGCCGACAACTTTAAGTAGATGTTAAACGCAAAAAAAAAAATCAAGCCAAAGGGGGAATGTTAGTGCCATACGACGTTTTCAGTCTAGGTCAGCTCTGAGGGGCTCACATTACAGAACTTAGCCCCTCAGAGCTAAGTGTAGGTGTGGTTTTCATTTCGCTGCTTGCAATAATAATCTGGTCTCCTTGTTATTTCGATTTCATAATTACTCGCTATATATAGCCAACAAAGTGGCGTTTGCTTGCCAGTTAGTTTTGCAGATGTGAAATAATGTCATTAACACCACTATGATTGGGTCCCAGCTAATGGCTACAGTGTTTTTGCGACAAATTCGCATTGTTCAAAACAATCGGCAAGCGCACACGATCCTAATCGCCTCTTATCAGGGAAAAGTGCGCAGGTACACATCTAAAATACAAGGCGATATCATTACTGTTTGACTGAACGCTACACATTTGATTTTGGATTTTCATCTGTGCTGAAAATAACAATGTCAAGGACTTGCCTTGACAGTATCTCGCCGATATAGTCTCTCAAGTCTCTGTTGCGCTAAAGAAGTCAATGCTTTCAGTTTGTAGGAGAAAACTAATAGAGCTTAGCCTAGCTATATCGTCAGGGGGAAAAGAATTTTGGATCCATCCTCCACTTTTTTCCGGCTTTTTATTTTCCAGGACGATTTTAAAAGGGGGGCGCCAATATGTTTTAGTGGAGTTTTATCAGTGAGAAAGGAGGTTTAGAATTTAACATTAATATTTAATATCGCGAATGCATATGCTGCGCCTGCTCTAGCAACCCAGTGTGTCATCAGTGACATGACAGCTGCTGTTAACGACATGCAGCTGACACGAATAGCAGCACTTGAAACTAAACTCTAAATTTCCTTAACTGGACGTACGCTTGACGTGTTTTTATATCCAAATGTTTCTCTGGGTACCCAAACATCAATCGATATTTGGAGTAGGTTGAATACAGAATTCTTAATCTCGCCATCCAGACACAAAATGTACGCTGCACCCTAGAATGTTCCCGAACGAAAAATATTCCTGCTTATAGTCCAAATCCCCGCTGTAAACTGCCTTTTACCATGAGGAAAGCAAAAGAACTTATAATTCCCCACCTTTTAAATAAGATTTGTGCATCTTCTGCCCACATAGTCTGCAAAGAGCATGCGCACTCCAAATCTCACTTTTTCACGTCCTTAAACCAAAAGGGTCTATGGCCAGAAATATATCGACCAATACCAATATATCGACTCCTCTTACCCGGAAACCATCATCAGAAGCTCCCACAGTGCCATGGCTGGGATGGCTGACCAGTATGACTTGCTGCGAGGAATTTGCCGATTGCCCAGGGATACCAGCTTCACTCAGAATGGCGGGGAACTGCTGGCTCTGGGGGAAAGTCAGGTGACTATCGGGTCAGATGGTCTCTGTACACAAGTGAGGACTGTTAAGCTATGGTCACACTGGGATCAAGAAGTAAAACTCTAAGCAAAACAATGAGCTTGAATGCTCAAAGACCAATCAACACACCCGCCTATCACTTCCTGTTTGATGAGTTGAAGGGGCGGAGCATGCCTACCATCACAATAACAGGTTCATGCATCGCAATTTTACCTATAGCATGAAGACACCAAGTGGAATTTATGAGATAGAACATATTAAAGCTTAAAACTAGACCAAAAAATGTTTCACCTGTATTTGAGCATGCGTGTATGTGAATTAATTTCTGTCTGTATGCCAAGGGTTCTGAATCTTAAAGGTCCCCTATTATGTCACCAGGTGCGCAGCCATTTAGTTATTACAAGCCATTTCAAAACCTTTCCCCTCTTGACATCACATGGAGAAGTAACCAACCAGATGCAAGAGGAGCTGATCAACTTCAGCCATGCAGTCGATCAGATTTCATTATTCTGGGTGGTCACTCCCCCTGGTGATGTCAGGAAGGGGAGATTTTGAACTGGCTTATAATGGCTAATTAGCTGTGCACCTGGTGGAATGACAGGGGACCTTTAATCCAGAAAGGGTCAGTGTGGGTACGGACTCTAGCAGTTACATGCCTGATTCTCTCCTTGAGTTTTTAGCTGAAGTCATTGATTATCAAGTGTCTTAATGCTTAGTAGAAATTAAAGCCTGCATCCACACTGGCCCTTTCCAGATTTGAATAAGTACCACTTGTCCATGCGCCTATGTTTACATGTCCATACGTGGCCCAATGTATGCACCCACATGCGTTCAAGAGCGTGTAAGCATATGTACCACCGCGTCGGCAGTTATGTACTTGAGTTTACGTATACAGAGGCATATGACAGTGACGTATCGCTCAATGTGGACAGACCTGGGGGGCGATGTTTAGGGTGACACCATCCAGACCAGTGGACAGCATGCCCTGAGTGTCCGCTAGCGTGAGCGTCACACTGCCGTCGCTGGACACGCCTGACGATGACATCACCAGGCTCTGGGACGACACGGCCGCCTGGGAGAGGGAGGTGGTGGCGGGCAGGCCATTGACTGACCGACGAAAGAAGAGAATCAAGAGAACAGCACCATCAACATCAAACTTTTTTTTCTTTAGCTCATCCTCTAACTCTACGCACTACACATTTATGATGGTGCCCCACAGATAAATCGAAAAGTTCATATTTAAAGAGTTAAGAGGTTAATGTATGCTTTTGCCTTCTAATTTTATCTGTATGCTGTGCGCACTCACCCACACAAATTTGTGTTGACAGACATATATAGCCCTCTCGAGTCTTATTCTGAATCCATACGCAGGCACGGATAATGGGATTGCTAAATTACTGTTGCAGCCTTTTGAGTGGTGCACTTGAAATATGCATATAATTTGGGCAGGGAACTCTTGAGCTGCTGAGCAACTGGCAGTCGAAGTGGGTTTACGATCTAAGAGTTTCCTTTCAGTCAGCTAATCGCTTACACGAAGCTTATTTTCCCTCTGCATCCACTTGCATACATCACTGTGGAGACCGTTACTTACAACAATACTCAGGACTTCTTTGTGCTCGAGTTTCCCTCACTGCTGCTTGAATTGCGCTCATCCTTCACCACACCAAAGACAGTGTGCGGTTTAGGTACTGTATGCAACATGGGCGATTTAGGCATTCCTCCCAATTTAGAGGGGGAGATGTGCGGTGCTTCCTGTCGGATACCTTTGTGCACACCAGTGTATGCTCTCTAGCCCCAAAATAAGACCCATACAGTGTCGAACAAAGAGATGTACCGACAGTAGTGTCAGGAAGGGGGTATTTTGTGGTTTTTTTTGTATTCAGAATGTAGCACCGGCTGGATATTGGGGCTTGTTATCCTATTCCTTCTTAGACTTTATTTTTCTTTTACAAAAGCTGTTCTTTTGGTTAGTTACCTGAAAGTACTCTAGGTAGGATTTTGGTAGGCCCTACCCTCCAGGGAAGATTCACCACAGTTCACCTGATATTTTTCCA
Organism: Gymnothorax javanicus; assembly: GCA_029692085.1. Taxonomy (NCBI): domain Eukaryota; kingdom Metazoa; phylum Chordata; class Actinopteri; order Anguilliformes; family Muraenidae; genus Gymnothorax; species Gymnothorax javanicus. The sequence continues at coordinate 177,679,984 of CM056193.1, read as the reverse complement.
TTTGGATATAACAGCCCACACTGAGTTTTGTCAGAGTCCTACAGCCTATGAAATTTGTAACTCCTATTCAGACTGATGAACAAATTTCAACAACTTCTCTTTCATCTCTTCTGGAATTCCTTTACAATCTGGAGAGGTGCACTGCTTGTCACAACCTTTCACCGCCTAACATTGCTGGAAAGGTTATATTTCAGTGATGATTAGATTCAACAGTAATCAAGCTTGGGAGTGATTACTGCAATTTTAACGAAATCATCAATTATGTTTGGTGAATTAGCTGATTGACTAACCAAGGGGGCGATGACTTTTTCATGGAGAGCCAGTTAGCTTTAGATAACTTTTTTCTTTAATAAATGAAATGTTAATTTAAAACCTGGATTCTGTATTTAATCAGGTTGTTCGTCTCATAAACTTTATTTGAAGATTTCATCAAGCAGTTGAGAGTGGAAAAATATGAAAAAATTAAAAAAAAAATAAACGGAAGGTGGTAAATATTACTTCTTGGCAATGTATGTCCACTGGGCTCCACTGAGGGGTAAAGGGTCACAAAAAAGTACAAAACTCCCTCTAAACACACACTGTGTGTGAATCTCTTGAGTCCATTGAGAGAGAAAATAGAAAGTCAATTATTGAGGTGCAAAAGTGCCATTTAGGCTGTGAGCCCAGCACACCTTTTTATAATGACAGCTATAAATAAGGCTGGATGAAGTTGCGGAACTAGTTGCAACAGATATTGCACAATATATAACAGATATTGCTTTTAGCTGGAAAATCCAAAAAGTTTCGCGTTGTAAGAGACCTTTCAGCCGATCTCCCCCGCTCCGAGAATTGGGAATCACCTCAATAGCCATGGCTCTCAAAGAACTAGGACTGCCGTGACCAGCCTGTTACGCGAAACTTTTTGGATTTTCCAGCTAAAAGCCATGGTGTTCCCAGGTCTCAATGAAGAAATAGATTTTTCTGCTTTTTTGTAATCATATTTTAGTTTTGTTATTTGTATTATTGAAATTGGGATTGATCTCTGGTTTTCTGAATTACTGTGTGGTTTTAATCTGTATATATTATGGATCGAATATGGTGCTCTTATTTTGAAAGTTTTCCCCATGGAGTCTGTGCCCAAATTTCTTTGGTAATGAGTGATGTCATTTCCGGTTCACTATCCTGATATGCTCTGCCTGTGTCTCAGAAATGTTTGGTCACCCTGATGAAGCTGTAGTGGGGGATTGCTGTGGTGGGGAATAGACTGGGCACTGCCCTTTCATTTATTTAATCTCTCACTGTAAAGCGTCTTTGTGACAGTCTCTGTGAAAAGCGCTATACAAATAAATTGAATTGAATTGAATTGAAAATGAAGGCAATTATGTTGCAACACGTTGGTGCTTTTTTATCCTTGCCATGCATTTAGCCATGTAATAAAGGCTTTTTAAATTTTTTTTTTTCTACCACAAGAGCTGCCTTGGTTTCCATTTTTGTGTTTCTGTGATTTGAAACCCCAGTTCCAAAGAGCACCTTGTTGGTTTTTTCGATCTACTCTATTCCAAGAAGCAGGGCCCCTTTATCCATTTCTATGTGTTCAAATGGCCTGCTTTGTTGTATTGCTGCCATAAAACCACTTCTTAGAGCTGGCAACATCAAAAAAAAAAGACTAAAGCTTGCCAAGAAATTCAAAGATTTGACACCAATGGACTGGGAACAAGTCCTTTAGACCGATTAATCAAAATTCTAAATTTTTCATCCAAACGCAGAATTTATGTGTGCTGTAGAGTTGGATAATGTCTCAAAAAATACTGTTTAACCCCTTCAGTAAAACATGGACACGGTAATATTATGGTCTAGTGTTCGGTCTGCTGAAAGGAGCAGGTGATCTCATGAAAATTGACACAATCACGGATCAAAAGAAGTATCACAGCATCTTTGTTCAGCACGCATTGCCATCCGGAAAGAGACTGATTAGTCTGGGATTTTAGTTTCCATAAGATGATGACCTTAAACGCACTTCTAAGTTGTGCACGAATTATCTCAGTCGGAAAGATACATCTGGTGATATGGCCAGCTCAAAGTCCAGGCCTTAATCCGATTGAGCAAATCCGGAATTTGATCGATACCAAGACAAACAAATCTGTTCTAACATTGAAAGAATCTCTTTGGAATAAACATCAAACCATATTGAATGGTTTACCGTGTGAGGAAATAAAAATACATGTGAAGACTATGCCTAAACGATTAAATGCTGTAATCAAAGCAAAGGCTGGTCATAAAGGGTGGGTATAATCTCAAATGATTTTGAATATCCAAAAAAAATCGGCTTTTGAACTGACTAACTGATTGGTAAAATGCAGCTACTGAACACACTGTAATGCCATTTTCATGGCAAAGATGAGGTTGGGCTTTAATACCGGTTAGCTATTTGAGGAAGATTTGGTAACAGGTCACTTTAGCTGGCTAGATAGTTATAACTTACAATAAAACATCAAACTATCACTTCTAGTCGACAACTACTTTAATTTAATTTCACTGTCCGTCTCCATTGTAACTGAATGCGATGGGGTATCATTTGAGTAAACTCTTGGGCAATATTTATGAAAGAATCTATTCTTTTCATTTGCAAGTAGGCAACAAAGAAAGGCAGCCCAAAGAAAACATTCAGTGAGCTTCTTTTTTGTGGACGGGATAAAGAAAAAAAATAAGACTGTGGGCAGAAGCAGGTCATTATATTATAAATTTTAGTGGGAGTGAGATAGATCCTTGCGGGAGGGGCCAGGCACTGGAGTTAAAAATCCCCTCCACACAGTCCTCTAGCTCAAAGAGCAGTGACAAGCATTTGCAGAATATAGAGAACAAAACCAAGATGTTCAGGCAAGATTTTCTGGGGTTGCATATTGGATTATAAACGGTTATTTTTTGGGCTAGCCCGAGGGGAAGAAGTTTAGTGATTGGTCGGCCGGCGGAGAAGAGGCAGCCCAGCCATATACTAGGTGCACCTAGTCTTGTTCCGATATGCGATTCAGTGTTTTTGGCCAATATTGGACCGATACTGTTACTGAACATCAGATTGGTACCTCCCCAGTTGCAGCGCTTTGATAATAAACAAACTTTATGCATTAAAGACTCTACAATCCAGGATGTTGGAATATGAGAAGATTGAGATATTTTCTGGGAGGGGATGGCAGCTCTGTCATTTAACTGAAACTGTGAACTAATCCAGATTTCCACTCCCCCCTCTTCTGCAGTTTCACAAAGAGCAATATGCCAACTTGAAAAACACAGTCTGTAAGACAAACCCTTTTCCTCATTAAAGTTCGCCGACACAGAAAAAGAAACCTGGTTTAACAACCGGGAAAATGCAAGCAGTCTTGAAATGGGACTAAATGTGGTAACAATGAAAGTTTCCTAAATGACAAAAGCCAAGGGACCAACTGTTTGTCATGTTTTACAATGAAGTATTGGACCTTCCAAGCAACAAGACTAGGTGCACCTAGTATACGGCTGGGCCGCCTCTACCCTGCCGGCCGACCAATCGCTGAACTTCTTCACCACGAGCCCGCCGATCGTTGAACGTGTTCACTCAGGCAGTCAGTCAGTCAGTCACTCATGCAGTAACTCAGTGACATTCGCGTTTATAAGGGCCAGGCCGCTGCCCGGCCCAGGTTAGAAACTGAACAAAGGCCACATGTGAAATTGAAAAGCTGCCACTGGCATACTTCCAGCATAAATCCAGCCTAATAAAAAAAAAAAAAAAAAAAAAGAACTAAGTCCATCTTGAGGTAAACAAAACATTCCAAATATTGCAAATGCCCTCGTGGAAACCTTGACACTTGGAGTTAGTGTCCAGGCTGGAAAAAAACTATTACTTTTCAAAGATATAACCAAATGCACAGTGTGTGAAGGCTACGCACTTAATAAGCAGGCAGCGGCTGAGCCAGAGTAAGAGTGAGTTTGCAGTTTGTCACCCTGCCACAACTCACCCACTGACACAACGCTTGCCACTCCAATATCATATTCATAATACTTGAATGAGTCAATGCTAAAGCTATATTTCCACAAAATATTCACAAACTCCTGTAGGCCTTTTCTATTGCGACACAACAACACAAATTAATAAACACTTACATAACATTTAATTATTACTTAATGTCCGTAGTGTTGCAAATAATCAGTCTCACCTGCCATTCCAGTACTGGTGGGGCTCTGAGGTAGAAGCTGGTCATTAGCGATAGTTAGCGTGGCGCCACCAGCCTGGGTGCTCATGGGAGATGCCAGCCGAATGCCCCCGCCCATATCAGCACTGCCGGCGGCACTGTGCTGGGGCAGGAGGTCTTGACCTTGAGGTGGACAACAAGCGGGACACGTTCAGACAAATCCCGAGCTCTTAATTTCCGAGCTCAGACGCAGACAAACCCCTCAGAGGAATGCGACACCGGCTTCGGCGGTAAACCCCGCGGCACCTGGCAGGGGACCCGCTCTTGACAGTTTAAAGCAGTATAAAAAGGCAGGAGATATCGCCTAATTAAGGTTACAGGCGGAATGCAAAGCTGCTGGATTTTAGAGGACTTTCATATCTGAGACAGGCATTGTCAAGGACGGTGGCAGGGAAGGTTAGCTTAAGATGAGTTTAAGACAAGTGCACTTTCCTCCCTCATGAAAAAAAAAAGAAAAAAAATACTTCCTTCATTATAGTCAAAGGAATATTCCAACTGAGTCTGAAGGATGGAAAGAAACATGAAGGTAATGTCGGTTAGCGCTCCGCTAATGACTGCCTGCAGAAGTGAATAAAGAACTAAATGGAGTTTAGTCGACAAAGAACTTCAGCCTTAAAGTAAGTGGTTGGCGCCCATTGTCACGCGTCCTTGAGTGAGTATGATTGTAAACATATGAGTTCAAGCGTGCAGATTCTCATGTGTCCTTGAGCGTACATCAATGCGCATGTATGAGAGCGTGCAGGTGCACATGGGCGAGTTTGAATCATTGTGAGTCCTTGAGTGGAGATGTGTAGGTGTGTGTGTGGATGGGCGTTTTCATGCATATCCCTCGAGTCCCTCGAAGCCTGTGCGGCTTCACATGAGAAATTTCATTTTCATACCCGTCCTTGTTTGTGTGATTTCCTGATACGGTTGAAACATGTTTTTGTGTTTGTGTGTGCGCGTATGTGTGTGCAGGTGTACTCATGCACAAGTTTGCATTTTTACTCGTGTCCCATGAGTGTAGTATTTGGAATATTAATTTTACTAAGGTATCATTCTCAATAGATTTCCACATGAACTGCAGTAATTCCCTTTGGTGTATCTTTGAAGATGAACACGCTTCATAAACAATAAGATTCAAGTGATGCGACATCAGCTCTTTGGATTTAAATTAAGTGATTGAGCAAGCCTCTCCATATTTTGATAATTTCTTACAATAAGTCCCTGCAAAGGTAAGATTTATGTTATAGGTCAGCGGTTCTCAAACTCGGTCCAGGGGGACCGTCGTGTATGCAGGTTTTCATTCCAACCACAAATACAACCCTAGAATTTTAATGAGTTGTTCATTTTTCTTCATTACCCTTTTAGGCAATATTGTCAAAAATAGTTATCCATGTTCTGAACAACTACAGTTTCATATTCACATCATGCTAAATGGGAAACAGCAGAGAATTTGAAACAAATGCACCACTAACTTTCAAAATATCAGTAGGCTCTTGATTAGCATAATTATAGATGCATTGTCACTAAATTGAACCATTTACTGTATTTGATAATGAGGAGTCAGAGGGCAAATTGATGATGACGCACACCTGTTTTGTGTTTATACTGTAGAAAAATAACATTTAAGAACTTCAAGCTTGTGTGCAGCAACCTGTATAAGCTCAATAACTAACTATTGCATGATTTGGATCAGTAAATATAATGTATATTAGATCTTGTGCAATTACTTGTATTGCAGCATTATAAACACAATATGGAGATGGGGCTTTCATCTCCCATAGCAGGCATTGCATTTCTCTCATGATGTGAAGTTAGAGAGTGAAAAAAAAAGACTAATTAAGACAAATCAACAGCTCGTGGTTGCAGTGAAAACCAGCATACACAGTGGTCACTCATGACCGAGTTTGAGAACCACTGTTATAGGTCACGGTCTTGCTGTTTCTAAGTTTCTTCCATTTAATATATGAGAAAATGACAAAAGAGTCCACACTTTTAAACAGAGCTTATGCGCATGTATGGGCAGGAGCATATGAGGGTTCAGGTTTTCACACCTGTCCGTGTTCGTATGCGTGTCGTACGCGCAGGTACCTGATATAGTGAGCGTGATCTCCTGTGGGTTGCTGGCAGAGGGTGCAGTGCCGGCAGCAGAGGAGGCCTGGGCCTGGGCCAGAGCCTGGCTTAGGCTGGAGTTGTTGATGGTCAGCGTGATCTCCTGACCGTTCCCTCCCGCGGCCACCAGTCCCGATGATGTCATCACGTGCGACAAGTCCTGGGAGCCTGTGGAAAGACCACCAGCCCTTTAGCAGCTGAAGTTCCCGAGAGCTCTTTACCCGTAAGAGCTCAATCACTGGCTGAGCATGAACACCTCTATTTATCGTTTCAAATTTAATACCGCTGTGCAACGGCAATAACTGCACATTGTAGTGGTTACTTCCCGCTATTGTACCTGCGAGGATGTTTAAGAATGAATGAATGAACACCTCATTTTTTTATAGCACTTTTATATCGCACTCACTGGGACTCAAAGCACTTTACAACAATAACTCGAAGCTTGCCTCAAACACCACCAATGTTTAGCACCCACCTGGGTGACTGACGGCAGCCATTTTGCGCTTGAATGCTCACTATAGCTGGGGTGAAGAGGGATAGGACTGTTTTAACAGCCAGTTAAATCAAGAGATTTTTAGGTGGCAGGTTGAATGAGTCAGGGTAGGAATTTTAGTCCAGACAGTGGAAATTGCACTACTTTTAGCAGTAAGTGTCACAGGATCTTTGATGACCAAACTGAGACTGGTCTTCTGTTTAAAGTCTCATCCATAAAATGGCGTCTCACACAGCAGTGTCGCCAGCACTGCTCTGAAGCACTCAGGTAAAGTGGACCAAACATACGGCTGCCCCCTGCTGGCCAACGAACACCAGTTCCAGCAGTAACTTACTTTTTCCAGGTGGCCTTCTGAGGCTACGTCCACACCAATATGTTTTAATTTAATTTTTGCCCCGTTTTTGCATAGCCTCCACACTACCTGTGCATTTCTGAATCCCTAAAACAGAAACTTTTGAAAATGCTGCTAACCCCGTTCTAGTCTGATACCTCTGTGATTGCGTTTTATTGCGGACGGACATCGTTTTTGTTTCAAAACAAAAATGTATTGGTGAGAACATGGCTCAAATGCATCTCCAAGTATTAACCACTTCCAAACCAGCTTAACTTCAGCCATTTGGCGAGAGCAGGGTGAATAATGATATGGCTGCAAGCTGTTCAAGTGCTCCTGGCTGTTGAAATTATGCCACATTCATCACAACAACCTCCAAAAGACAAGCAGATACACAGTCATTAAAAATGACTCATGGCTGCATGAGTCGAGCACAGCGGTTTCGAAAAAGCTGGTGACTTCAGTGAGCCTTAGCGCGAGCGTCATTGCATAGAGTAAATTAAGGGTGAAAAACTAAAATGACAAAGAAAACTCCAGAAATCTTTTACTTTTTACTATTTTGTGAATGGAACATTATTAACAATTTTACAGTGCTCGTTAGAACGCAGACCACAGCTAAGGGATGATTTTGATACCCCACTGAGAACCTGCATCACTCTAAACTCAAACAGACAGAAGAGTCTTCATCACTGTCTGAGTCCACAAAAGAAAGGTAATTGCAATGTGTGCAACGACAAAAAAAAAAAACAAAACAAACAAAAGCAAAAACAACAACAAGAACGCTCTTGGCGGAATGACGCACCGCTGGCGTCCCGCTCTGCCAGACCGGCAATGCCCACGCTCGCCGTGGCGATGGAGGGCTGTAGCGACAGGCTGTTCAGCGGGTGGATCACCACATTGGCGGGCACGGCCGATTCGGCCGACATGAGGTGGGCGGCAGACTGCTGGGCGAGGCCAGAGTCCCCCGTCAGCTGATGGGAGAGCAGGCTGCCCTGCTGGAGAGTCTGCTGGAGGATCGTGGGGTCGATCTGGAATGGGCGACATTTCGATATTTTAATACCAAGCAGTGTGTACTGAGTTGCTGTTTGTACTGAGGTGCTATACAAGTCAAAATAAAAAGCTATAGCTGTTGGCCGTGTAACAATGTAAGTGAATTGACATACTGATACAGGCTTTTAATCATACTGTAATGTGGTCACTATCATCTCTTATTCGTCCCAAGAAACGCACTCATTTTCTTCAATTCAAAATTTCTGCAAAGGAATAACTGTAAATCATGAGAAATATGCAAGTAATGGAAAACCAGAGCCTTGAAGGACAGGGCAAATAATAATTAGAAAAGAGAGGGGAGGTACCAAATTTGAACAGTCACTTGTAAGCACTCAAAAAATAAAAATCGAAATGCAGAAATGGTAGAATCCCAGTCTGAAGACCCTGTTTTGATTTAATGATCCCACAGCAACTGTTGATTCAAAGATAAATGAGTAAATAAATAAATAAACAAGCACCAAAAATAAATCAAACCAACCGCACCATATAACCTGTTATTTGATAATAATGACCTGAGCTGTGTCCTTGCTCTTATCTTTCTTTCTTTTCTTCATTGTATTTGTGGTGGTACGGCCTGTAATCGAGGAAAATGGCCGCTGGGAAATATTACCTTACACAGCTGGTAGACAAGAACTCGATTCGCTTCATTAAAACGTTCAATCAGATTCTACCTGCCACTCTGCAAAGGTAACGCAATCAAGAATCTGGAGGACAATCTTCTCTGGGTACACACAAGGAACTATAAATGAAGGAAGTCATTCCTTCATGATACAAACAATCCAGAGCTCTGCTTGGTGCCAGTACTATTGAAGCCTATAGGTGATGCATGGACAAGCTGTGTAAAGCCCAACACATCTATATCACAATCTTTGATGAAGTAATGTCTCTCTCGAATGAAAGAATGCACTTCAGAGAATGAGGAGTGATTTTTCCATACGATCACATCTGTTCATTTGCTGTCGTCTCCAAATAGTGTCTATAGACAATTATAGGCATACTTCACAAGGCTCATGGTGACTCAAATAAAAATTTTCACCATTGTAAATTTTTTTAAAAAGTTTCAAGTGTCCATTAAAAATCTTTAGTTTAGGTTATGTAAATATTGTTAACAAAATCTGTATTTGTCATTCCTTCCCTCTTCCTTTTGTTTTGATTTGGAGGCTGCTTTACAATAATTGCCTGGGCTTATAGTTGCTGATGTTAGGGGAATACCACATATTCAGAAGAAAAGTGCATTAAACCCTTCTGATTATTAATTATGCATTGGTAGACTATAAACTATCCCTCAGCTATAAAACAACAAAGGCCTACATTTCATTGCTATCAGAAGCTTTTATAAAAACTTGATCATCAGAAAATAGTGCATTGTAATTACTAAATGAAGCAATCTCTGTTGTGGTAAAATCAACACCTTGGCTGAAATCCCATTTATCTGGTGGTCTGCTGAGGCTAATCTACCAAATGCCTGCTGACCACATCCAAAACTTTAGAGTGCATCACATGAAGTTAGCTAGCGGGCTCAGAGTTCATTTAGATCGGGGATAATCCTATGGTATCATCGTAGCATTACTGAAGTCAGTCTGTTGGTCGCATAAGAAGCTGGAATCTGTTTTAAAAAAAAATCTAACATTAACATAACCTGCACGTAAATAAATGATTCAATGAACACACGAATCAAATGAAATGTACCTTGAAAACACATAAAACATTAGCGAAATGACAAGAACAAAATATCGGCGCTTCCATCACCCAGATTGACAACCTGTGAGACTGAGAAGGGAGAGATAGAGGAGTGGTCTGCCTATTCTCCGCTGTTCTCACTGTGCCGAGAGCTTTCAAGTGTGGCATTACTGTGGGTTCACAAGCTATACAGTGACATACTGACCCTTCCTTCTGTTTAAGTTTCCTTGACTACGGTACACATAGTTAAAGAATGGCAAACATTTACATGCAGGCTGTAAAAGGAAAAAGAACAGAAAAAAAATGTGCCTAAGACTCCTACTGCTTAGGAATAGCAGGCAACATTAAGTTGAAACTTATTCCAAAAGAAGTTAGTGCATGAGTGCAGAAAGCCAATTGCGTAACTCAGATGAGCAAGTTAACAAAGTTTACAGAAAACTTTCCACATTTCGCACTTCACCCCGAAACACTGACAGCCATCAGCGTTTTGCAAACGAGTCCCATCCAAAAAACATTTTACTTTGTTTAGGTTTGATAGAGCTCTTAATGCTAATTATGAGCTGAGTCAGCGGAGACGGCGGTGATACTTAAGCATACAGCATCATCGTTAAAATTGCATAAACGTACTACAGCACCTGAAGTGTGATGTTGTTGATATTTGTGGTGTCGATGCCAGAGATTTGCACATTGGGGCACACCAAGTTGGCGGAGGTAAGTTGCAGCTGAATTCCCTCTAAGGTGGCGAGGCCTTCGGGAAGCGAGACGGTCAGGTCGCCTGCAGCTGGAGAAAGAACAACCAAACAGGTGGATTAGCTTTGCTATTGTAATGGGTACCAACTGGAGCTGCCAGCTGCTGGCAAGTGCAATGTTTCCACAAATCAATTACAAACATTGCTGTGCTTAGCAAAACTCAACATCCGCTCTCAAATTATGCCTCACTAAATGCATGTAGTTTTTTCTTAGCTTGTAGTTTGGTAAGTTTCACAGTCATCAAAATCAGCCTTGGGTGGATTAAGTTCCAGCCATATGCCTGTATATACTGAAAACCCAGAAGGGTTTATTGATGTAGGGACGCAGAACAGTGACAAACAGCTCAATTTCCCTCCAAAAACTTTTAATACAATACGTTTATTTGTAGTTCTGACACTTATCGCTAAGACAGAAATTAGCTTTGAAGCAACAGAAATGTATTTTCGCACAAACATCTTAATCTAATGTGGAGTAGAATAGATTTGGAACACCGGTAAACAAAACAATTTCAGTCACACAGCGAAAGCTAGTTTTTAGAGTTAAGCCTCTGATATGCTATGATATTCATCCATGGTATGAAAACCTTGCCTGCATTTTGATAGTGCCAAATCATTTTGGAAAAGTTTGTTTTGTTGTTACAGGACTGCATATGCTCAATAATGGACCGTGCACTTGACTGACACTTTTTTTAACCCCATAAAGCCGAGACCAATGTCTCTCAAATGCAGCTGCTGTATTCAAACCTGTAGGCGTCAAGGCCTATGTTAAATTCCAGTGGAGATCAAGGTTTCCAATGATCCCAAATATGTATATATCCTGTTGAATCACAGGGAAATGTATATAATATGATGTTCAAGATCTAGATATTTTTCATCAGATGTAATGCCATTGCCATGGAAAAAAAAAAAAAAATGGTGCCCAGTGAATGTTTCTCTCGATATAAGTGTGATGAAGCTTCATTGAATGGGACATCATTAAATGTTTTTTTCCTGACTTTTATATTACTTAAGGGAAACCTTAAGTGAAAAGTTAGAGTTAAAGGGGTTATTAGGCTGAATGGTTTCAGACCAGTGAAACCAACTTTAACGTCAATCAAGTAAATACGGCAAAAAGATAGCTCTGCCTGCGTTTGGGTCACTGAGGTCGTGCTGCACCATCACAATACTTTTCCCCTCCTTGAAACACAGCTTAAAGTGTCCATGGAAACAAAAAACCCAACTCCTAATCCAGAGTCCAAAATCAGCGTTCTGCTCCCAGACATGGTTCAACACATTTGACTTAAAAACAGTCACTAACTTTTGCTCACACTAAAAACTGCTTTTTTTTCCATGCAAGAAAAACAGTAATTATAATTAACTTTAGACTTCTGATTTTTTGGTTCTAAATTCTCCCTCCAGACTGGTTTGACTTTTGGGGTATGAATTCTTTTCTCCTACAAAAATAATCTGAGTGAGGGTTTGACATTTTTGAACAGTTCCAGGCAAAGATTTTGAGCAAATACTGTGGCATTCCTGCAAAATCTGTGGATTGTTTTTCTGTAAGTATTTCAGTCCTGTATGTCAAGCCAGATATCAAGCAAACATCCCAGGCACAAGAGAGAAGGGCAGAATATGAGACGTTTGATTATGTGTCTCGCTGAAAGCTAGTCTTCAGTGTTTTCGAGAATGCAGGTTTTCGTGGAAATGTCGCCTGCTCCCTGCCGAGGCGTAGGGAGCAAAAAAAAAAAAAAAAAAAGTGCTAAATGGGTGTATAAACAAACACTATATTCCCGCAAATGTCACGCTTCCACTTAACTGTGTGACATTCACTGCTGCCCTATGTTTATTTATATACAGCCCCCTCCACAATTATCAGCACCCCTGGTGAAGATGGGTCAAAAAGGGTATAACTTTTGAAAAATTAACTTTATCTGTCACTGAACTATAGGAAAAATCCAATCCTTAAAGGAGGAATTTTACTCTGGGGGGGGGTATCCCTCAGCTATAAATGATTTTTGTGTCAACAAAACCACATAAGCCACAATTATTGGCTCCCCTGAATTTAAATTTTTTTGTGCAACCTCCCTTTGCCAATAACACAGTACTGAGACTTATAAATTCACACGATTGGAGAGCAGAGAATTTGAGACCATTCCTTTTAACAGAGTTTCCACAGTTCATGGAGGGTCCCAAGTCCCCTCATGTGCCCTCTAATCTTTAGTTCACCCAGGGTTTGGGTCAGGGGACTGAGATAGCCAAGCCAGAAGCTTGATTTTGTACTTTGCAATCCATTTGTTGATCTGAACAAAAAGTGCCCGCCACCGATATTAGTGGTAAAAATTACCGAAAGTGGTTATGGAAAAAAAATACGGTTGTTATTAATCATTGAAGGGGAAAAAAAAACAGTTCTTACTGTGGAGTGCCAGCATGCCCTCAACACCCCCCAAGAGCTGGGGAGGGCCAACCAAACCAAACATAACCAAACCCAATGCTCACAAGCAGGTAGAATGTAAGTTGGGAAGGGTAATCGACAATCAGTACCGTAGTACGCAGCTGCTTCGCTGCTGGAAATGACACGCACTTTAGCTGATTGCTGATTGCCAACTAACCCTGTTAATGACATATTTTAGCCTGCAGGGCTCTCTCTAGCTCAGAGGTGTGTGGAGTCTCCACCAGGAGGGAGTGGAGTCTATGATGCCAAAGAGCGCAGATGGAAACAGCTGTGTGGGTGACCCTCCCTGTGCCACTGGTTGGTGCTTTTAGCTTTGTGTCTTTCACCAGGAACCCTGAGGGACCCCGGGCACTGCAGAACCCCGGACCGGGAAGAATTTCTGTTGTCTGCTGCACCCTGTGCACCCCCTCCCCCACTTTTGTCAATAAACCATTCATTTTTTTCTTTCGACTAACTGAGCACGCCTTCTCTGGTTCTTGCCTACCAAGTGTGCACGCTGCCGAGGGGCTCTCACATTATTAAATTTTTTTTTTTATACACCAATAATTATTAGGCAAACAAAAAAGGTCAGTCATTTCATTACTTCCTTTGTCCATTTGGCATAAATATGAGGTGACGCACACTGCCCAGTTTCTCTCAATCATTCCATAACCATAACGCCAAAAAAAAAAAAAAAAAAAAAAAAGAGAGAGAAAATACAGCAGTGATGTGTGACACGTAGCTGCTTGAAATTCAGAAATGGGGAAATAGCTTTATGAAAATACCTACTGTAACTATCAGGGTAATAATTAAGAGGATGAAAGCATATGGAAATGTTAATAATCTGCCTTGGAGAGGACATGTGCCAATTTTCAACGCAAACACCATGATGAAGATGGTTCAAGTGGTGAAACAAGCTTCAAGGACCACAGTTGGAAAATTGCAGACATAAATTATGTCTCGGGGTCAAAGTCTCCGCAACTACAAACAGGGACATCGACACAACTGCATGATGATTGTGAGAGTTGCCAGAAAAAAGCCTCCGTTGCCATCAAAACAAACTTGTGCTCCAAATGGCACTAGAGCGTCCTGTTGGAGCAGCTTCTATCTGAGATGAGACCAAAATAGAGGTCTATGGCAATACACCCCAAAAGTGAATTTAGCATGACAACATCAACAGCCATTCCGCAAAAACCAAATTTCCTCCTTTGAAGCATGGTGGTACGTCTTTGATGTTTTGGGACAGTTTTTCTACCAAAAACCCTGGATAACTGGTGGGCAGTCATAGCACTATGAACTAAATCAATACTAGCAGTTGTTTAAGTGAAAACCTGGCTGTTTCTGCCATAGAGCTTAGGCTGGGCCTTGGTTGGATTTTCCAACAGAGCAATGATCCAAAGCCTGCACTGAATCAATGTTTTTACATCAATCTCCCAGTCCCTGACCTAAACCAAACTGCAAACTTGCAGAACAAATGGACGACTAGAGTCCATTAATGCAAATCTGAAAATTTGAAGGATCTGGACAGATAGCACAAAAAAAGAATCATTTTTATCTCTTACAATAACTTGTCTGACCTCAGTGCAAAGTACAGGAGAGGAAGCAGGGTTGTTGTCCTGGCAAATGGACGCTGCAAAAAGTATTATATGAGGGCGATCAAGTAATTATGGCACACTTGTTTTCAAGCAAATATTTCTTTCATGTTAATAATAGTTTTGTTTTTCAATCACTGTATTAAAATGAAAGGTTATATGTTTTGTTGACATTCTGAACGAATTACCATTCAAAGTCAGATGCATTAAGCAAATCTCAGGATACTGCACTTACAATTGTGGTTACATGACAGGAAAGGCTTTTCTCTTGCATAACTCCAAAATAATCGGCCGGCAAGGAGGTGGCATCTGATGGTAGTTCTAGTAGCACCAAGATGCTACTTTTTTTCTGTAGCCCACCCTGGGGATTTGTTTGCCTCCCTGGGCATTCTCATCATTGTAGATGAGGTCAAAATAAACTTATCCTGAGCCAGGCACATTTGTAAGAGTTCCAGCTCATTTGAACTTCCATATTGTTGATTTAACCGATGATATTGGCATTTAGCTATTTTTCATAGCCATTCCCTGACTTATGAAGGTCAACACACCCATTCCCTTGTTCGATTTGAGTGGGTTATCATCTTTCCCATGTTGACAAATGAATAAAGGAATTCAGCGGTCTGTGTCACCTCATGATTATACCCCAGTGTAACAGAAAATCATTGATTACTGCTTGAAAATTCCCATACCCTGCTTAGTTCGGAAAAGTAAATAAAATGCAGATGGAAAAAAATGCTTCAGTTACACATCTTGAGTGTTATAGAAGAACCTTGTAAGTCTAATTTTGAATGAAATTGAGTTAGGACCATTTTTGTACTGACTAGGCTTTGCCTCATCATATACAATAAGATACATGAAAAATAATCATTGATCTCCTATGTTTTGCAATGGCAAAACCTAGCAGCTCATCGGTATTTAATCAGTAGTGAAGTAAAAACCTAGCAAGTTGATCTTCCTTGGTTCTTCCACATTAAATTTTCTATTTTTTTTGTTATGACAAAACCTGGCAAGTTGAATTAGCCAATTATGAAGTAGCATACCTATTACATGATCTGTCAAGTAAGTCCCCATGCAGAGCATTGGATGCGCAGGAGATAATTGGTTAGAATTCATAATTCACACACTCATAACAACTGAAAAATGGCTCCAAGAGGGAAGCAGATGGTGCAGTTAACACTGAACTGTCAAATGCCACTGCAACTGCATAATCGTTAGGTTTTTGTCCATCATTTTGAGAAATGACATTTTACATTTTCAGATGGAAAAATTGCCTAAGTCATATTGCCATGGATTCCGATAAAAAAGGAAAAAAAACACCCCTCCATAAATATCGCTTATTATGTAATGAACAAATAACTGCCAAGTCAGTTTCATTGTCGGACAAGAACTTAACCCCAGAGAGAGACAGTTTTCTGTCTTTTTTTTTTGGAATCTGCTTTTTGTGACTTACTAGGTTTTTCCCATAACACTCAAGACATAATAATTTGTAGGGGGACCAATTATTTTCAGCGAGAGATTAAGCTAATTCAGCGGTAACTAGCCACTTGCTAAGAAACAACTATCTGTCTTTATATTTGAGTCGAGATCCTTAGAGAAAATACCACATATTTTCTGAAGATATTCTTTCCCAGAAAACCCTTAAACCTCGGCTGCAGGGTCATTTTAAATGGGCCACGATAGAGTGATATGATAAAGCAGATAAGTTTCGGCAGCGAAGACTCACAAGAAGCATAATTACTGAATTTTTTCCCTTGAGAGACTGCACGAAAGAAGCAGCAGAGCGGCGAAAAAAAAAAAAAGACTTCATGAATAAGGGTCTTGTCACTGCGAGCCTGTTTACAAAAGATAAGAGAGGTTCATGCTACCAATCCCCGCAAAGGAAGTCTATGAGAAAATCCAGATAGCCACCATGGCTACAGGCTGCTGGGTCTGATTTCAGTGCACAGAACAGCCCCTGAGGGAAAGATTATTTTCACTGAGGGGACATCATCTCATCTCTGGTGTCAAGGTGATTTTGTTCCATAATTCAAGTTGTAGGAGAATAAGAGCAGAATAAGGTCAGAATGAGCACAACTCAATCTCAAGTGTCACGCGTCAATAATGAGAAAATAAAAAATGAGCCCCAGCAGACACCACTGACTGACGGTCTGCAATAAAGAAATGCTCCTCAGCTCATAATTAATGGCCTAAGAGTAGAAACCCGCAGTCCAGTCGGCATATTTTTCAGAGCACCGAACAGCCGACACAAAGCCATCACATGGCCAACCGAATGCCTAGTGTTAAGACAGTAAACTACAATCTGTTTTTACTCGTAAAAACGCACGTCTCCCCCCTGGCCCCCTTCCCTGCCTAACCCACCGGACGGATGGACAGACGGACGGACAGACAGGCACCGACCAAAAGGCACCACTTCAGGACCTGAATAGTAAGTATGCAAAGTTTTGTTAAGATCATGCAAACGGTGTTGGAGTGACGCTCCAGAAATGACGTGGGAACGCGAACACAAACCGAGCCTAAAACAATATGTCCACCCTCTCCCTCCAGGAGGGAGACATAATTATACATTGCTCTCGCAAGGAAAGGTTTCATGGTGAGACCCAGACTATACTTGTATTGAGGAGAGAAACTATCCTACCTCTTATTAGACCTTTTGAAAACTTGGGGAATAAAAACAAGCAGGATAAAGGTCAAAGTTTGGCTTGCTGGATTAGGAATCATTTCAGCCTGTTTAAAATTCAGTCTCCAGGAAAAGCTAAATATTTTTTTTCTGAGACAGATTTACAGAGAAACAACAGATGACACAGTGAGCCAACATAATGAGCTGCTTGTTTTAACAGAGAGGATTCTGACCCGAAACTCATTTAGTGCGGCTACCGGTGCTGTCAAAAATCCCTGACATGGCCCCTCTCCCGCTCTTTCATACACACACAAGCAATGTAGAGGGAGAATTCAATGCCCTCCTGGATTCTTCTATACAGCCACTTCTGGGCAAACAAAACCAATGCAACTGCCTATGATGAACAGTGCTGGAATTTCCCTAGAAATCTTTCTGAAAACCCACCCTCTTCAATTTAGTCCCACAAATTTTTTCAGGGCCTTTATTAAAATATCCCAGTCAACCCACATAATTTCTATAAAATTCTATTTCTATAAAAAAGTAAATAAATAAGTACTTAAATAAGGTCTGCAGTGTCGGAACAAAGATGATACTGGCAACCATTGGAAAATAAATTTGGGACTAGAAGTATGGCAATGTCATGCTGATTTAGGTAAGCAAATAGTTAAGTGCCGATGATTGAACTATTATTGCGTGATTAATACTTTTCAGCTGGTAAAAATTCTTCTAACTCTGACTGGTTCAGTGTGTAGCTTCCCATATCTTAAACAACCATGTAAGACAACATTTCCTATGGTCATGGAAAAGATGGAACCGGATTTAAAGAGGATTATTCTTCACCTGCATCAAGCAAAGAAAACAATTAAGGACATTGCTGAAATCACTGGAATGAAGTTAAAACTGTCCGTTGCATTATTAAATCTTGGAAGGATAATGGTGAACCGTCAACTTTGTGGAAGAAATGTGTCAGAAAAAAAAAACCGAATGATAATGATCGGAGATCAATAAAATGCTTGGTGAAATCTCATCACTAAAAAGATCGACAGTAGAACTCATGGCTGTGCTTAATTGTGAAAGTAGGAGCATTTCCATACACACAATGAGAAAAGAACTGGCAGGAATGGGACTAAACAGCTGGATGGCCACAAGGGAGCCACTTGTTAGTGAAGCTAATTGAGAAAAAACGACTTTAGTTTGCTAGGGAGCATAAAGATTGGGCTGTGGTGCAATCGAAAAAGGTCTGGTGGTCTGAGGCGTCCAGAGTTACCCTACTCCATAGTGAAGAATGCCTCAGGGTAAGAAAGGAAGCCCATGAAGTAATGCACCAGTCATGCATAATGGAGGTGATCTAGGGGTTGTGACAATTGAGGTCTAGGCTCAGCATATGTTATGCAGCAATAAAATAAAGTCACTAGACTATCAGAATGTACTGAATGACCTGGTTATCCCATCGACGGATTTTTAAATCTCTGATGGCGAAGGCATGATCGAAGAAGACAATGCCGAGATTCAATGAGGTCAAATGGTGAAAGAGTGTGCGGAATCTTTTTCACGCATGAATTGGCCACCCCAAAGTCCTGACGCTCTCTAATTGAAAGTCTTTGGGATGTGCTTGGAGACGGCTTTACAGAGAGGTGTGACTCGCCTGTCATCGATACATGATCGCAGCCAAAAGTTAATGCAACTCTAGTCGAAAATAAATGTTGCAACATTGCAAAAAAAACTGTTGAAACGATACCATGATGAATGCACGCCATGACTGAAGCTACAGGCAGTCAAACAAAATACTAAAGTGTGCAACTTCTTGTTGGCCAAGCAGCATACACTACTGTGGCAGCAAGTAAACTAATGCAACCAATTCATTTTTAAAAATTAATTCACCCATTTCTTCACTTACAACTAACTATCTGCACACAGTGGAAAAATACATAAAAAACAACAATAAATCTGAAGGTCTCAAATGAAGATTACTTTTTGCAGTTCAAGCTTATGCAGACAGACTTCCCTGAAAGAATGTGCCCAATACCAGCGAGGAGGTGAATTGTGCTTTTATCAGGGGAAAACAATGTCATACACTCAGTATGAGTCCTCCGGCTAGGACTTAATCAAAATATAACACAAGAAAATACAGGGGGACAAATTTGATTAAACTGGAGACAATGGGGCCCATTTGTCTTTGGCTCTACATCAAAATCAAATTACAACGCAACATTGCTTTTCTTCTGAAACATGGTTTGGAAAGTTCAACAATCACCTAAATTTGATCAGCTGTCTATGATTACATGAGGCAAGTAAAAGCTGAAGACAGCTGCTAACTGAGCCCATGCCAGTGCCTTACCGGAAACTGACGCAGGCAAAATGGCCTGTCCCACAAGACCTTGCTGCAGGAGGTTTTGGTCAAACTGACCGGTGAGCACAGGGTTGCTGGAGATATATACGCCTGGGTCGTTGGGGCCCGTCTGGAGCAAGCTGACCGGGGGCAGGGCGTCCGAGGGAGCGGTTTGGGCTGCGGGAGGGGCCTGCTGGCCCTGCTGCCTGTCGGACGCCCTCTTGGCCTTCTTGCTCTCGGAGGTGGGCTTGTAGTGGCACTGGATGTGGGTCTTTCTGTGGCCAGAGGTGCGAAAGCGGAGGTCGCAGAAAGGGCACTTGAAGGGCTTGGCGCCCGTGTGTAGACGCATGTGCACCTTCAGGCTGCCCTTGGTGGAGAAGGCCGTGTTGCACATGTGACAGTTGAACAGCTTCTGACCTGCAAAATGAACATTAGGCCCACGTCACAGGCGAAGGGTACTGAGTTTGGACCAGCGGGTTTTACTTGTGTTTGGTGAAGGTGATTAAGCATGGCTGAAATACAAAACTTTTTTTTAATATTATGTAGTTGCGTGTGCATTGATGATTTAAGCAAACTGAGTTTTACTTCTTAAAGCTGAAGAACAAGCATTTACCTTATTGCAAATCAGTAAATTCTCACTGTATGAATTTATTATCTACATAATTGATTAGATTCAATTTATATTTGTATTTATCTTTGCTAAACCATCATTTTTCAATTCTGGACACAGGTGGTCATCACAAAGAACTGAATTAAGGACTTGAAATTAACTGGGAATAAAAATCAAAGGGCCAAATATGTCATGTTTGTGAAGCTGACATTGTGGCTATGGTTGGGGACAGTTTTCCTCAAAATCAAAAATCATATTTTTCCTCTTACCTACACTGCTGTTTTTCCATTTAGATTGCTTTGATCTGAATTGCTGAGATTTGGAGATATTGGCTGTAGAGATGTGTGCCTCTGTTGAATAAATTGGAACTAGATTGCATTAGTCTTCAGGAGCTCAAAGCACCAAAAAATACATTTGAAAAATTCAAAATCATGACCCGGCCACCCAGGACTGCGGTTTGGTAAAAAGAAAATCGTTTGGTAGAATGAAAAAAACTTATATTAAACTCCCCACAGCAAGGTCTGCGGATTATCTTGAGTGGCTGGGTCAAAATTTGTCAGGAAAGATACCGCTTATGAATTTTCAAAAGTATTTTTTTTTTTTTTGAGCACCCTATGAGGAATGCAATTTAAGTGTATTATATTCGAGAGAAGACAGACATCTCAACAGCTGATATTTCCAGAACTTGGCAACTCGCACAAAAACTAAAGATTAACAGCACCGCAGGTGAGGCAAAAAATGTGTATTTTTGATTTTGTGGTAAACTTTCCCTTTAAGTTAATGAACAATGTAACCTCTGCTAACCCACTGGCTAAGTGCTTCTTGTGGTTCTCAAACTGGGTTTGCTGGTTTTTATGCCAACCACAACTGCAATATCAGAATTTTCACAAGTAATTAATTTTTCTTAATTAGTTGTTTTCATATTCACAGAGATGATTTACCCTCTTATATCATGTTATACCAAATATGTCTCTGCATTCCACTGGCAATAACAGCCCAACTGTTGGATTGTATTTATTTGGGTATTTTCCAAGCAATAAAAAATCAAAAATGTCTTTTTTTTTTACTGATCAAACCCAGGGCTGTGGTGAATCAATAAGCTGCAAATTAAGTTTTTGAGCACAGCTTAGGTTTTTTCAAAGTGTTTTTTCCTAGAAACTAACAGAAAAATAATACAAAACAGGTATGACTCATTTTGATTCTGTCTTTGAATTCTCCATTATCTGATAAAAGGTCAAGGTTTTAGTGACCAATGTTCTAATTTCACAAACTAGACTAAAATGTTTTTTTTTTTTTCATTTCGTCAATTCCAATTTTTCATTGATTACAGTAGCTAGCTCTGCCACCTCACAGCAAGAAGGTTGTGGGCTTGAATCTGGCCTGGGGCCTCCCTGTGTGGAGTTTGCATGTTCTCCCGGTGTTCAAATGGGTTCTGCCGGGTTCTCTCGTTTCGTCCCACAGTCCGAAGACTTGAATGTCAGGCTAACTGGAGACTCTAAATTGCCCATAGGTATGAGCATATGAGTGAATGGTGAGTGAATGGTGTGTGTGCGCACTGTGATGGGCTGGTGAGCTTTCCACGGTGTGTCCCTGCCTTTTGCCCACAATCAGCTGGGGTAGGCTCTAGCTCACTCGCGACTCTAGTGAGGAAGAAGCATTATAGATAATGGATGTACTCCATAGTTTGGTAATGAAGAATAAATAATACCTGCAGACATGAATAGTGCAATTAAGGAAAATTAAAAACTCATTAAAATTCTGGGATTGCAATTGTGGTTGGGACAGAAAACCAACCACCATAGACAGTGGTTCCCCCAGGACTGAGTTTCCCCCAGTGCTGTAGAGTATCTATGGTTGCTTATTTTTGAAGACCCTGACACTCTGACTCAGACAATAAATTAAATAAACTGGAAAGAAAGCCTATCCACCTGAATTACGTGCATTTGGGGCAACATGTAATGACTTCGGTTCTACACAGGTCAAAAGGGCGAATTCACCAACGCAGTGATGAGTGTGAAGTGTACAAAACTCACTTTTTTGTTAATGCCAAAAGTTAACAAAGAGCACGTGTAGTTTTCAACATGAACCCCATGTCAGATTTTAAAACTTCTCAGATAACCTACTTGTGTCATTGCGTCTATTACATAACCAGATGGATTAGCTCTTGGAGGAAACAGAGGCAAACAACATTAACATTTTATACCTTAGAAATCGAGCCAAACCTTGTGACTTAAAAAATTATTAAAAAAGTAAGCATTTAAAAGAATTCGAAAAATTGAATAATAACGAATCCCATGTTTTCTAAGCTGTCCTTTTGCAGAAGTGCACATCTATAAGCTTACTTGTAAGGCATTGTGGCAACCTTGGTCTTTTCCTTAAAATGCATTCACTAATATTACTAACTACTTAATGCCCGCCACTTTTTAAAATTTTGTATTCTTGATGTTCCCAAATGAAAATATTATAACAGACAAACTGCAGGCAAAAATTTAAGCATTAGACCTGAATTTAAAGGCAACATCCTCTAGTTTCTGGAAATGTGATCAGGTAGTATTTGGCTAAAACAAAAGTTACTCCCCATCAGTGCAAACATTAAGATTTTTTTTGCCTGGTGTGCTGGCAATCTAGTAGTTTCTCCTAGGTTATGCAATCAATGATGTATTCTCATAATAATTAATTACTTAGCTTGTAACTTAGCATTCATTCCTATACAGTGCTGACTGCAGAACAGGTAACAGAACAGAACAGGTACTTGCAAAATGAAATGGTTAAAGGATGATGTAATCAAAGGGAATACTGTTCCTAAAAGTTATGATACCATCATCATCCCTTATTAGTCAACTCAATGCGCCCTCTGTTTGTACGTATGTCATCAGCCGACCGGCTGCTCTGCTCGAAATTGCCAACAGAGGGTGCATTGAGCTGACCAATGACCTGACCAAGAAGGGACTCGCTACGCTCGCCCCACACATGCTCTGCATGCTACTAGTTTATTATAATAGTCATAGAAATGAGTTGTGACTTATTCATTATGAGGATATAGTGTAACAGTGATGTCGACGCTAATGCTAACTCCTTACCCGTGTGCGTCTTAACATGGCAGTCCAGAGTGGATTTGACCGTGAAGCTCTTCCCACAATCGTCGCACTTGTAAGGCTTCTCTCCTGTATGGATGCGAATGTGTCTGCCAGGAGTAGACAGAAAACCCAAAGTGTTTCTATCAAAACACATTCTCCGCATGTGGAAAATCTTGCATTCTCACTGTTAGGCGCTACTACATATGAAAATACCAGCTAATTACTTCATGTTCAAGGATTTCATGTTTGACGATAGCATATAACGAAGAGGGAGAATACAGAGCGTAGGCGGACTGAAACGTTGGAAGCACCCCAGAGAAATGGCTTTGACTTTGAAGTCTCGAAACTGCAATTAGAACACCTACACAGGTCATTCCTACTAATTAGCATTCTAATTAGCGGCAGTTGTCTGCTTTAAAGAGGTCTAACAAGCAGCACTTTGTAAGGCAAGACTTCAAAGCCAGATGAGGAGTCAAACAGAGCCACAAAGTGGCTAATTGTTAGTTGCTGAATTGCAGGTGTGACAGCCAACAGTAAAATGACTTAAGCCAGCAAAGGGAACACTGTCAAATATTGTGGCAACATTTGCCAAACACCCTGACATCAGCAAAACAGCGAAAAGGAACAGTGGCAGCGCATCAAAACTCTCTGACAGTTGAATAATAACAAAACTAAAGCTCAAAAATCAGCACAAAATTGAAACAATCTACATCTGAACCACACCCAACAAAAACAGCGTATTGTGAGCTCAATTACTGGTATACATTGATGAGTCAAAACATTATGACCATCCACAGATGTAGGGAATAAACTTATCTAGTAACAACGCTGCATGTCTCTATCAGCAAATAGACCTCAGACAGGGAGCAAACAGCGGGTTCTTGTAGGCGACATGTTGGATGCAGGAATCTCGGACCTGAGCAGCTTTGAAAAGGGCCAAATCGCTACAGCCAGACGACTGGGTGCAAGCATCTCCCAAATGGCAAGGCTTGAGGGGTGCTCCCAGTCAGCAATGGCGAGCGAATACCAACAGTGGTCTGAGGACGGCTACACCATGAACCAGCGAGAGGACGCTGGGTGCCCAAAGCTCATCAATGTGCAAGGGGAATGGGCCTTAGGACTCTTCGTCCCCGGAATTTTAGTCCCCGGATTTTTCGTCCCTGTATTTTTTGTCCCCGGACTTTTCGTCACCAAGGAATTTTCATCCCCGAACATTTCATCCCCATGAACTTTTCGTCCCCAGACTCTTCGTCCCTGGATTTTTCATCCCCAATAATGCTTCACCCTCTTCCTGCATTATAACCCTATCCCTAACCCTAACTCTAACCCTTATATCATGGTGATCTGTCCGTTGCTCATCCGTCCATCCATCTGTCAACAATGGTGGCACATTATCGTTATCATTCGGGGATAAAAAATCCGGGGACAAAAAGTCCTTGGGGATGAAGAGTCTGGGGACGAAAATTCCTAGGTGACAAATAGTCCAGGGACGAAAAATCCGGGGACAAAGAGTCCTGTAACCCGGGAATGAAGTGCTATCCTTTCTGGTCCAAGCCAACAGAAGGGTTACTGTGGCAGAACTCACAGAAAATTTCAATGATGGTTACAGTTAGAATGTGTAACAAAACACAGCGCACTGTCGTGGCAGAGCAGTCAGAGTGCCCATTCTAACAACTGCCCACCGTCAAAAGTGCACCCAATGAGCATGCGACCACTGGAACCGGATCATGGAGCAACTGAAGAGGTCTCCTGGTCCAGTCGGTCCAGTTGCTTTATTTTTGACCTCATGTATATGGCCTGGGTAAGTATGGGCCTTTTGTTTTAAGGAAAGATGGTGCCAGAATTCACCGGGGAAGAAGACAAGCTGGGTTGGAGGGCCTGGGGTATACTGGAAAATGTCCTGCCGGAAACCCTCAGTCAACCCATTCAAGCAGACGTCAATATCACAAAGCTGTCTGTCGGCACTTGGAGGATCAACACCATATTTGGCAGGAGGTCATAATGTTTTGGCTCATCGCTGCATATAACATTGTTCATTTGACCACCTCCTGTATAGTGCTATTCCATAAAGGACTGGATCTTGGAAAAGCCAAAAACTTTACATCAACTGAGAGTTACTCAACTCCCCCCCCCCCCCCTTGCACACATCCATTCAGGTTCTTGCATTTTTTTTTTTTTTTAATTTAACAGGCAACCGCCACCAGCTGGCAAGTCCACAGCTCATTTTAAGCAAGGCATCGTGCTGACATTCAATTCTGATACCTGAACATTTTATTACACACTGCCAGACCAAAAAAAAAAAAAAAAAAAAAAAGTTGCCGTTTGAATTAAAATAAGCAAATTCTGAGTCAATGATTGAATCCTAATTGCAGCGATTCATACGTGATTTCTGATAACAATTCCTTTAACTCTGTCTGATACTGTGTTCAGCCTCTCATTTCGTAAACAAACTTGTCAGAAGGCGTATCCCGCGGTTGTGGAAAATATGTTACTGTGTTTTAAGGGGGGGTAAATCACTTGGCTGCATCAAGGAAAGGAAATAACCATGAACACTGCTGAAATCCCTGGCATTGGGTTAAGAAATGTCCAAAGCAGTATTAAAACCTGGACAGATAGCAGTGACCCATCAACTCTGTGAAAGAAATGGGTTGAAAAATAATGATAATTGTGATTGGAGATAACTAAAACCCTTGGTGAATTCTCCGTGTAACAAAAATCAACGGTAGAACTGATGGTTATGTTTACTTGTGAAGGTAAGAGCATTTCCACACACAAAATGCAAGAAGAATATGCAGGATTGGGACTAAACGGCTGGCCAAAAGCAAGCCACTTGTAAGTGAGGCTAATCGGGAAAAAATGAAATCAATATGCTGGCAAGCATAAAGATTGGACTGTCGAGCAATGGAAAAAGGTTGTGTGGTCCGATGAGTCCAGATTTACTCAATTCCAAAGCAATGGGTGTGTCAGGGTAAGAAAGGAAGCCCAAATGGTTGCTTCAATTGGTCAGCAACTTTATGCAACAATAAAATGAAGTCAGCAGGCTACCTGAATGATCAGAACGACCAGGCTGGTTATCCCATCAATGGATGTTTTAATCACTGACAGCACAGGTGCATTCTAGGACGACAACGACAAGATTTGTCGTGCTCGAGTAGCGAAAGAGTGCTTCAGTGAGCACGAGGAATCATCTTCCCGCATGAATTGGCCACCACAGAGTCCTGACCTGAAACAAGTGAAAGTCTTTGGGATGAGCTAGCAACTCTAGATGGGAATAAATGCTGTACACTGCAAAAGATTATCAAAACAATGCCACGGCAAATGCACGCCATGATCAAAGCTAAAGGTGGTCAAACAAAATATCATAGTGCGCGACTTTTTTTTTTTTTTTTTGGCCAGGCAGTGCAGTTCACTTTATTGCACTGCTACTGCACTACCCTCGAGTGTTTCACTCCAGTCCATAAGGAATATCACCAACTGTTTTCTCTAGTTTAAACAGCAAATTGTGACTATGAATTAACTGGAAACACATAAAAATAGACAAATTCCCAAATTTGTGAACCGCAGGTATCTGCCAATAACAATTAATCACAGCTTACAGTACAACCCAGACTGCTGGTGTGAGTGCTCCCACTACTTACAAACCTTGAGAAGTTTGTAAAAAAGATGCTTATTATTTTCAAAATTTTTTCTCATGCCACTGTTATGCCACCCACACTCACCAACACGTGGTTGTCACAGAGCGGGTCAAACGGTACGATACAACAGCTTGCACAGAAGAGATGAGAGTCAAGTCTAAGGCTAGCCTGTGGCGGACCGGCCAGAGCTCATTTTGAACTCAAGTAAACAGGAGTGAACAAAACCCTGTTTTACCACAAGTTATTTGTGTCCTTCAGCTGTGGCCTCCTGATGATGGACAGTCAATATCTCCCATGATCAGAGCTGCAGTGTCGAACTTAGAGAGTCCAGCCTTCCCTCAGGATATATTCCTGGAGTATTCAAGGGCTTCCATAGCAGAAGGTTTTCAATAAAGGGAGACAGATGACAGAGTTGCCCTGAAATGTCATTTTGACTGATAGGTTTGTGACATTTCTCCTTTAATATATTTATGAGAACACCACGAGGTGTTCTCTAGATTTTCGAGTTAGATGTGTAGCCTTTTTTTTTTTTGCATGAGTGGTGAATCTAAGTCACATGTTCCGCCACAGAGAAGGAATAGCACCACACATCCTTTTCAGTTCCCGACGGCTCCCCATGGTTACATCATTGTTTTTGAACTTTTTTGTAAATTAACCTGCCCGTAAAATTAAATACTCGCTAACTATCATCACAACAGCATTCAGCTGAAAACCACGTCTGTTTATAAAACTCACCTCGCCCAGACGGGTAAATTCAATGGGTCCGTGCTCGTATTACTGAGTCAACATTCATGTGGTCTGTGACCTTTCATTGGAGGGTAAAGCAAGTGCTACGTTATTATCCCTTCCTCTATCCCCTTCTTTCAGTTCAGTGACAGGCCAATTGTGTCCCTCCCATCAGCCCTCCTATTTGCGGTACCCAAAGTGTACCTGTTTGTACCTTACTAGCAAATGTCTCTCCATCCTAATCCCCCCTCTTAATTCGTGACTTTGCGACTTCCCTGGCAGGGCACTCCTCCGAATCAACACTGATCCAAAAAACGAAGTAAAGGCCTCCACAGCAGCAACACAATCATGTCCATAAATATTTACACATTGAAAAGTTAAATTTAGTTTAGCTGTCTACCCCAGCATATTGGAGTTCAAATCAAATAATGAATATGAGCCAAGAGTTCAGGCTTTCAGCTTTGAGTTGAGCGTATTTACATTCAAATCAGATGGATTTACAGAACTTTTTATGTGATCCCCCTTTTTTTAGGGACTAAAAGCAATTGGACAATTGGCTATTCAGCAGTTCAATGGTCAGGTGAATATTATTACCAACCGATTCAAAAATGGCAGACAAAAGCTCTAGAGTTGATTTCACGAGTGGCATGCAGTCATTTAAGGTCAGTTACCGTTAACAGTTCAAAGAGCTGAATTATTGACTTATGGTGCTTCAAAACAGCCAAACTTCCATTTCTTGCCATGTACAAGAGTGCAGTTGTTCATTTTCTTTCTCTTTGTTGCTATGCAAAAGCTGTGGTTACCAATTCCACAGTATCATAGTTCCACATGGAAGGTCATTGTTGCATTGTGCTTTCATCCCATTTGTCATAACCATCATACTTGCTAAAGACTTTATAATTACACTGGAAAACTCTTAAGAGTTGTCTATTTCAGCCTTACCGCATCTTAATAGCATCTTAATAACACAAAGTGTCAGTTAAATTTAGCCAGGATTTAAAGCAAGGCAAATTGATACAAAATGTCTAAAGGCTAATATGTAGGAACTACTTCATAGGTGTGTACTTACAGGAAAATAATCCTGTAAGAATAATAGAACTTCCTTCAACGTATCACAATTGAGTATTCAACAGACAGGCGGTATAAGTAGCCAGTAAGGGTTTATTTTTTGTATCCTTCAATTATCCTGACTAAATTAGCCAACTGGCCCTTTAAGCAAACTTTCTTTTTTTCAAAGGTTATGTTGCAGGAAAAAAGTCACATTTAGGAATACAAGAACAGCCGTTATTAGTCACTCACAAACTTATAAAGACATGCAGGTAAAATGTAAGATTTCATAAATGGTTTTGCCAATTAAACAATTAAAGTCGAGCTGAAATGAAAAAATGCCTTTTTAACCCTTTTAGATCACATCACCGGTCATACTGTGTATCTATTTAACCATAAATGACAAAAAAATTACAAAAAATCAGTTTCTTTGTATTCTTATATCAAAATCCAATCATGTTTTCTTCATGTAAAACAAAATATGCCTCGTGCTTACGTTAGCTAGTGCCAACCAATTCCAACCAATAATATCACGACATTCACCCGTCAATCAATCTTAAACTTTTAGCGGCACACAGCTAAGATTAATTCGTTGGCTAGCTAGCATGGTAAGTCGGTGCGTCTTTGGGTGTTCGCCACCTCAAACTTTGTTTCGTTTCCCCAAAATACCGTGGTTACGGACCCGCTGGCTAGAATTTATTCACTTTAAGGAAAGTGGTATCTGTGACAGCTCCAGATTATGCGCAAGGCATTTTACAGAGGACTGCTTCACCAACTACATGGAGCATGGGATGGGCTTCACCTCTCTCCCTGACGGATACTGCTGTCCCGTTGGTGTACACCCACTTTTCAATGGTCAAATCAAATTCCGCCCAACGTTATGTCCCGCCTGTCTATGCCAGAGCTCTGGTCTATGCTGTTTCGCTCGAAAATACGTCACGATACGGAAGTTAGATACTCTCGAAATGCCGTTTCAGCTCGACTTTAAAGGCAAGAGGTTGGCATGAAAGCCAGGAGCTGATGCAGCCCTTGTCGCCCATCTTTGGCCAATAGGCTGCATTTATGTATAATTCATATGCTATTTTAACGATCACAATAATCGGAATAATTAATTAGAAAAAAAATCTCAGAATTTAACGGTCGATTTTAGAACTTTAACAGCTGTACAATTTATTCAAGATAGCAGTTGATTGATTCAAAATGTTTTACGAGTTTAAAGAGGTAAATACCTTCTTGGAAGCATCAAAGCCCATTGAACATTGTTATTGGCAGATTTGATAAATATTAAATAATTAAAGTCTGCCTAAAAAATATGGCGATCTGTACCTTTTCATGAGGCACATTAATTCAGAATGTTCTGATGCATTTTGACATTTTATGTTATCATTAATGTGAATAGGAAAATGCCTCATAACTTTTTGATGTAACAAACAATAATGCCGTCGAGAACTAAATTGTCTCGTCATTCTATCAATTTGCCTCATCACTGAGATCAATGATTGGTTACTAATCAGGCAAAGTAGACTAGAAAAGGTTCCGAGCAATAAAGCGTTAAAATGTTACAGCCGGCTTTCTACATCTCCATGTCATCCAACTGGACCCGATTGTATTCCAAAAAATAAAAAAATCATCTAATACAAAGGTGCTACCAGTCAGCCACAATTTAAAACCACTGACAGGTGAAGTGAACATTATTGATTATCTCATATTGCATTGCAATGGCACCAGTCAAGAGGTGGGATATATTACGCAGCAAGAGAACATACATTTCTTGAAGTTGACATGTTGGAAGCAAGAAAAATAGGCAAGCCTAAGGATCCAAGTGACTTTGATAAGGGCCACGTTGTGACTGCCAGACGACTGGGTCAGCGCATCTCCGAAACAGCAGGTCTTGCCAGGTGCTCCCGGTATGCAGTGGTTAGTATCTAACGGTGAACCACCGACAGGGTCATAGGCGGCTAAGGCTCGTTGATGCGAGCAAGAAGCAAAGGCTAGCCTGTCCGGTACACTCCCATACAAGAGCTAGCATAGCATAAATTGTTGAAAAAGTTAATACTGGCTAAGATAAAAAAAAAATGTGCTTCGCAGGAGCAAAGGCAATACCCCTCAGCCCCATCACACTGAATCAAAGGTGAAGGTGTTTGAGCCAGAGTGAAAGGTCATTGTGGTATAAAACCTGGGTGAGGCGCACCTACCCACCAAGGCAAGTCCACATATGCAAAATCAAGTTCCTAACCCACGTGGTTTGAGAAAAATAGCCCGGACAAAGTTTTAAAGGTGAAGGTCAGTGAGGCAGGGTCAAAGGTCACTCGGGTATGAAACCTTGACGAGGTACGGCTACCCACCAAGGCGAGTCTACATATGCAAAATCAAGTTCCTAACCCAAGCGGTTACAGAGAAACGATTCATACAAAGTTTTGAAGGTCAAGGTCACTGAGCAAAGGTCAAAAGTCATTCGGGTACGAAACCTAACAAGGCATGGCTACCCACCAAGGCGAGTCTACATGTGCAAAATGAAGTTCTTAACCCCAGCGGTATAAGAAAAACGGCCCGGACAAAGTTTCAAAGGTCAAGGTCACTGAGCAAAGGTCAAAGGTCGCTCGGGTACAAAACCTCAATGAGGGACAGCAACCCACCAAGGCGAGTCCACATACACAAAATGAAGTTCCTAACCCAAGCGGTTACTGAGAAATGGCCTGGACAATGGCTGGACGCCCGAACGCCCGCTCGCCTGTCTGCGAAGGGGACAACAATACCCCTCTGCCCCTAAGTCGGGGCTGAGGGGTAAAAGGTGTCAGAGCACACTGTGCGTCACAGTTTGGTGCGTACGGGGCTGCGTAGCCGCAGACCAATTACCATGCCCACAGCTGAAAGCGCCTACAATGGGCACATGAGCACCAGAACTGCCCCTTGAAACAATGGAAGAAGGTGGCCTGGTTTGATGAATCGCGTTTTGTACCATGTGGGTGGCCAGGTGCATGCGTTACATTACTGGGTAAGAGATGCAATATGGGAGAAAGGAAAGCCAGCTAAGGCAGTTTGACGCTTTTGGCAATGTTTTGCTGGAAAGCCTTGGGTCCAGCCATTCAAAAGGATGTTCCTTTGACAAGTACCACCTTCTATAAAATTGTTGCAGAAAGTGCACCCCTTCATGGCAATTGCATTCCTTGATGGCAGTGGCCTCTTTCAGCAGGATAATACACCCTGCCACAGTGCAAAAATTGTTTGTAAATTGTTTGAGGAACATGGGAAAAAAAAACACTTAAAGTGTTGACTAGGCCTCCAAATTCCCCAGATCTTACTCTGATCAAAAAACAAGTGCAATTCATAGAGGCCCCAGCTCGCAACTAATAAGATCTGCTGCTTACGTCTTGGGGCAGATATCACAGGAAACCTTCAGGTCTTGGGGAATATTTGCCGCTATAGGTCAAAGCTGTTTTTACAGCACAAGAGGGCCCTGCAAATATCAAACATGTAGTTTCAATATTGCAGCCTATAAACGTATATTCCGGTTCAGTCACTTTGATAATGTCAAGCTATGAGTGGCAGCGAAGGCTCAGACAAAGTAATTTCAACACATTTCTGTACATTTTTTCTTCTCAATTTCTGAGTGCCTTTTCAGGAAAATACCACATTCTGATACCTGCTGTAATTTACAAACGCATGTGGCAGATAAGGTTTGCGGTGAAATGGACAAGAAAAGCAGTGACAAGCCTCATAAAGCATATACTTATGTAATGCAGAATAATGTGTGAAGCCTACCTTCTGTTTACCAATTTCATGTTCATTTTTTATATAATAGCAGACCTTGGCTGGTAATGTCTGACCTATAATGGAATACATTTATCTGGCTGAATAGCAGCATTTAGGCCCACCGTTCACTATTGCGTCAATCAGTCCTTGACATTTTGACTAGAATAGTGATGTGCTTTTAGCAAAACAATGATTGAATAGTTTTTTTTCCAGCATGCAATTTAAATACAGCTGGTACACTGTGATCAGAGCTTGGAAATTAATGACAGGAATATCTGCAGTTGGCCAATATCCACCAGCTTTATGTCTCCACTGATTAAAAAACCTGCACAACTGCGCAGCCAACCTGGTCTTAATATACACTTCGTTCACTCATGAATGAATGATGAACCATTTCTGACAGGCGTGAATCAAGGACGATCCATGCCTCAACCTGCAGCCCGTGGTTCAGATATTAAATGTCTGCACTCAGGTGTTTTATGCTGGCCTGAGTTGCTCTATTTGTATACCTCGGCCCATAACTACACGAGAAGGTGATGCATTTGAACCAGCAGAAAATACAGAGTTTTACTTGTACCAGCTGTCAGAATGAGTAGCCAGTGCATTTAAATGGATTTCCAGCACCAGTTTTTTTCCTTGAAAAATGCTTTCGATACTCCCAGGGTTCTCCAAAAGAATACGGCTCACTGTAAGGCCAGCAAGAGTACAGTAAACCAATGACCTGAACAATTATCAGGGGGATAAGTAGGGAAAATATCTTCAGAAGTCACCTCTCATGCAGATGCTGGTGGGGCAGAAACTTAGGATATGATGGCTCACCTGACCAGGTCGCTGGGCTTCTTGAAGCTCTTGGGGCAGTAGTTGCACCGGTTGGCGAACTTCGGCTCGGTCTGCAGCTCGACGGCCTTGTCCTTGATTTCGCTGATGCGGTCTCGCTCAGCAGCTGACTGGGCCAGGACCTTTTCAGACACGGAAGCGCCGTCACGGGGTTCTCGTTTGGCCAGCTCAGCTGTCTGCTCCTCGGTGAAGGTGATGAGTCCAGTGCGATTTCGCTTTGAGGCGATTCGGTCCGAACCCTCCTCTTCCTCAGCTCCGTCCTCATCTAAAACTGAGTCAAACAGATGATTTATTGTAAACAAATACACAACCATAAACACACACACACAAACCTAAGACACATGCAGGCTAACAGCAGGCTGGTAGTCTGAACAGCAGGTCTCAGAGGGCTACAGAGATGCTAGACTGGCTTATGTAATGCACAGGCTAATCTAAAACCAATCCATACCGACATGAACCATCAGCAGTAACTAGCTTAAAGAGCTCATTAAGCAAAATGGCACCACTATGTCACTGCCTTGCAATCTTTGAAGTAATTATTGAGCAAAACAACACTGCCAGCTGTGATATTAATCATAACGCTAGCACACACACACGAAACTGCAGGAAAAAAAGGCAAGACTTAGCCTTTCCCTAATCAAAATTGTGTGATTCTGAAATGCCAAATTTGTATAAAGTTGTGTAAATTGTGTGACATAGGGAAGACCTCTTGTACAAAAGCTTTTGCTTCCTCCCACTTCAACCCTCTTTTTATCTCATTGTAAATATTCACTTCAACTGTATACTTTTAGTTGGTTGAATAAATGTTTAATAAATAAATTGCTGTTACGATGAGAATGAGATCACATGAAATGAGATCACACGTTGCGAAATGACAAAATTCTTCAAATTATCCTACTGAGCATGGGTGTCCATAAAATTGTGATTTTTTTTTCACTTGTAAGAGACATGGCAAATTTTTATGGCATTAGAAGCACTAAATGTTTCAGTGCATCAGCACCGCAGTATTATATAATGCTACCTTAATAAGACAGTGACTGTGCCAGATATCAGCTCTAAGTGCTGACTCAAAATATATGGCCAATAAAACAACTCTCACCCAATAATTTCAGCAAATATATCCCAAAATGATCATTACGAGCTGGCCAAATATGTTCTTTTTGCTATTTATCAACAGAGCCAGGATTTGACAGCAAAGCTATTATTTCAATCATGAATGACAGAATGTCATGGTGATAGTCACTCAATAAAGAACCAGAAAATACCAAGTACGCAACCCCATTTCGAGAAAAAAAGAAAGAAATTACAAATTCTAAAAAGAATTAAATACTATCAATAAATTGTCCAAAACACGTGCGGATTCAAAAATAGTGCAGAGTAATGAGATTTAATTATTTTCCCCCTTTATGTTTTTTGTGTTCTTATGGAGAGAAGCACTCTTTCCCCATTTTGCCAGCAACATGGTCCATAAAATTTAGGAGAGGGGAGCATTGACCACTTTTCTACATCACCTTTCCCATTAACAGCCCTCCAAATAATCATTTAGGGGAACTGAGGACACCATTTGTTCCTGTCCGGAAGGATTCCCCCCCATCTCTCGATGTAAATCTTCAGTAACTCAGATTTTAGGGGGTCTTTGTCGTTGTGTTTTATGCTTCTTAAAGCACCCCATATTTTCAATAGTACATGTCTGGACTGCAGGTACGCCAGTTTAGCCACCGCACTGATTAGGAAGCCATACTATTGAGACAATTTTTCTGAAATAAACCAAGGCATCCCAGAAACGACATCATCTAGACGACGATGTGGCTCCAAAATGCATATATGTCATCGGAATCAACAGAACCAACACAGATGTTCAAGTTACCCATGCCATTAGCATGAACACACCCACATACCATGACAGACAGTGGCTTTTCAACCTTACGTTGGTAAAAACTGGTATGGCGCTTTTCTTCTTCGGACTGGAGACACAATATAATGTATACAAGTACCACATCATTTGATAGGTTCACTAGTTCGATGACAGCATATTTACATTATGCATCCGTACATTTCAAAAGACTTCCTGCCCACAGAAAACAACAACGTTTCCGGGAGTTTTTGCAAAATTGTTCGCTTGGTGTATTTCAGAGTCTTCACTTGGTTTCTTAGATCCACCTGAAGGATGAAGATTAGCGTCACTCAGTATTGATTTAAAACTTCATACTTTTCATAGAGATTTATCCAGATTCCCTGAATCTTTTAATAATATACATGGTAAAGGCTGTGTTTCTGATGTTTTTTTTATTATTAAATCACAGTGTTTAATAAACTGTGATTTAACTCTTGTTGCTTGTAAACATCTGGGCCCTTAATAGATGCTTCTTTAATATCCCAAGCGTGATGGCATCATCTGTCCAACACC
The DNA here is from genome assembly GCA_029692085.1 of Gymnothorax javanicus. Lineage (NCBI taxonomy): Eukaryota > Metazoa > Chordata > Actinopteri > Anguilliformes > Muraenidae > Gymnothorax > Gymnothorax javanicus. The sequence goes on along the minus strand of CM056193.1, from coordinate 177,644,348 downwards.
TGTTTACCGGTTTCTGTAGCATTTCAACATTTTTTTAGTTTTACATTATCCCTGTTAAAACTTCTTTGGAATGCTTTGTCAGCATCCAATTCAGAAGTAAATACTATTTATTAAAAAAGAAAAAAATAAATAAATGAATAAAGTTGATAAGGTAAACTATGAAATATTTTGTCTGGCACTGTTTTCAATTTAATACAACTCCAAAACCTTTTTTTGGAAATGGAGCTGCACGAGCCACTCAGCAGGAGAAAGATAAGGCCTTGCGGACTTCGTCACAATGGGCTTTATGCAGCAACATTCTCTTAAATTTCTCTTATATTTTCTCTTATTTTTTTGCTCAGAGAAAAAATAAGAGAAAAAAAACTGGATGCACCAAACGCTCTTACCGTCCAAATCTGCTCTTACCCATGTGTGCTGAATGTTGAATACCACTTGATAGTAAATTGGAAGCGCGTGGCCGGTTGTTTTAAATTAGCATATATGACACCCACTAAACACCAGATAAGGGCAGGTGACGTGCCGTGTACAAAGAGCCGACTGCTCATGACAATCTTGGGCGCTTTCACACTAGGTATGATTGTTCCGTACTGTGACACAGTAAGATTGTCCCCCCTCCCCTCTCTCCCCGCTGGTCATCTTTCACACCAGGAATATCGTAGGAGTACACTTGCATACGTGTCAAAATTAAGATACAGTGCGTTGCAGTATGCGCCTAGGTGGTTTTAAAGGGGGAACGATTTTAAAAGGAGGCACCGATATATTTCGGGGGGTTTTATCATTGAGAAGCGGTTTTAGAATATTAATATCGAATATTGATATTGCAAATGCATATGCTGCGCGTGCCCCAGCAACACGGTGTGTCATCTGTAACATGGATTACCACGTATAGCAGCACGAAAAATTAAACTCGAAATTTTCTTGACTGAATGCTTGATGTTTTTACACATCCGAATCTTTCTCTTGGTACCCAAACATCAAGGTAAGCCAAAAATGTACTGATTACTTTCGATATTGGTGGATGTTGCATAAGGAATTCTTCCGTCCTTGCGTTTTTGGCCGACTATGCTGTCCACTGCCTCATATCACGAAAATTTATCTATCTCATAACTTGAGCTGCCAGACTTTGGCACCGCGTCCCGCACTTTGAAATATCACAGCTGCATTTTCTTTAGTTTGTTTACGGCACTGATCTCTTATTCTGTGATAACCACGCGAATGTAACTACTCACGAATTATTCCATAAATCTCCGAATTTTTGCGTGTAGTATCCAGTTGTGATTGTATGTTTCTGTCTGCCTACGTTTCAAGCAAGCATTGAATTTCTTTGTTTGAATGGAAATATCTTTTCACCGCTGTGGTTAGAACAAGAGAGCCGTAACACATAACAGTAATCTTCCATGCTCAAGTACGGTTGCTTTCACATTTGGTACGAGTAGCCATTCATCTGTCTCAGAGAAAAGATACGCGCGATCTCTAAAAACGCGCTCTCTGCGAAAGGCCTGGATGGCCAAAGCGTCCAACAGCGATAGGTAAGCCATTCAGAAGCAGAATGCCCGCAAGTATCTAAGGGTTTTTATAGCTTAGTCCTAATAAGGATCAACTGGCCAAACTCTTTCGCCCAAGAATTAAATAATAAAATCATTATAATTTCTCAAAAACATAAAACATAACGCGTTGCTGAATACCCCTCGGCCTGGACAAGATTTCCTGCCTCAAGGTCACAGCGCTAAGGTCAAAGGTCAAATCCAGCAAAAAAGCAGACGTTGCACATCTATGTGTCACAATGAGTTACCATACAAAATTTGGTGAAGCTGCAATCAGTAGTTGCCGAGTACTGACCCATACCAGATTTCCTGCCTCAAGGTCACAGCGCGAAGGTCAAAGGTGAAATCCAGCAAAAAATGTGACATTGCACATATATGTGTGACAGTGAGTTACCATACTAAATTTGGTGAAGCTGCGATAATTAGTTGCCGAGTACTGACCCGGACAAGATTTCCAGGGTCATGGTCACAGAGCTAAGGTCAAAGGTCAAATCCAGCAAAAAACCTGACGTTGCACATCTATGGGTCATAGTGAGTTACCATACCAAATTTGGTGAAGCTGCGAGAATTGGTTGCCGAGTACTGACCCGGACAAGATTTCCAGGGTCAAGAGCACAGAGCTAAGGCCAAAGGTCAAATCCAGGAAAAAACCTGGCGTTGCTTATCTATGGGTCATAATGAGTTACCATACCAAATTTGGTGAAGCTACGATCATTAGTTGCCAAATACTGACCCGGACAATATTTCCAGGGTCATGGTCACAGAGCTAAGGTCAACGGTCAAATCCAGAAAAAACCCTGACGTTGCACATCTATGGGTCATAGTGACTTACCATACCAAATTTGGTGAAGCTGCGATCATTAGTTGCTGAGCACTGACCCGGACAAGATTTCCAGGATCATGGTCACAGAGCTAAGGTCAAAGGTCAAATCCAGCAAAAACCCTGACATTGCACATCTATGGGTCATAGTGAGTTACCATGCCAAATTTGGTGAAGCTGCAAGAATTAGTTGCCGAGTACTGACCCGGACAAGATTTCCAGGGTCAAGAGCACAGAGCTAAGGCCAAAGGTCAAATCCAGGAAAAAACCTGGCGTTGCTTATCTATGGGTCATAGTGAGTTACCATACCAAATTTGGTGAAGCTACGATCATTAGTTGCCAAATACTGACCCGGACAATATTTCCAGGGTCATGGTCACAGAGCTAAGGTCAACGGTCAAATCCAGCAAAAACCCTGACGTTGCACATCTATGGGTCATAGTGACTTACCATACCAAATTTGGTGAAGCTGCGATCATTAGTTGCTGAGCACTGACCCGGACAAGATTTCCAGGATCATGGTCACAGAGCTAAGGTCAAAGGTCAAATCCAGCAAAAACCCTGACATTGCACATCTATGGGTCATAGTGAGTTACCATGCCAAATTTGGTGAAGCTGCGAGAATTAGTTGCCGAGTACTGACCCGGACAAGATTTCCAGGGTGAAGGTCACAGAGCTAAGGTCAAAGGTCAAATCCAGCAAAAAACCTGAAATTTCATATCAATGGGTCATAATGAGTTACCATACCAAATTTGGTGAAGTTGCGATCATTAGTTGCTGAGTACTGGCCCGGAAAATGTCACCCGGACAAGATTTCCAGGGTCAAGGTCACAGTGCTAAGTTCAAAGGTGAAATCCAGCAAAAAACCTAAAGTTGCCCATCTATGGGTCATAGTGAGTTACCATACCAAACTTGGTGAAGCTGCGATAAATAGTTGCCCAGTACTGACCCGGACAAGATTTCCAGGCTCAAGGTCACAGCGCTAAGGTCAAAGGTCAAATCCAGCAAAAAACCTGACGTTGCACATCTATGGGTCATACTGAGTTACCATACCAAATTTGGTGAAGCTGCGATCATTAGTTGCGGAGTACTGGCCCGGACAAAATCATGGACGACAGACGACAGACGACGGACGACGGACGACGGACGGACGACAGACAGACACGCAGGTGACAACAATACCCCTCCGGACCGGAGTCGGCTGAGGGGTAAAAATCAAAATTTGATTACATGATGCATTTTTAATGTTTAGGTTTTAAAACGTGTGTTTCCGTACATTGGACAACCAATTTGTGGACAGAGATAACAGTTTTCAGTTTTCTCTTATCTCGGTAAGAGTGCTCTCGACCACTCGTAAAACTTTCTCTTACCTAAAAGAAGAGCAAAAATAAGAAAACATTGGTGGATCCCAGAAATCAATGGGTAAGAACTAAATATGAAAAAGTCCGGGATACGAACAAAAATAAGAGAAAATGTGTTCTTATGTCGCTTCTTGCATGAGGCCCAATTTCTATTTTGCTCTCTGTCCACTTTGCCTCTTGATCAAATGGCTGTGCTCGAATACACTGAGGATTTGTCACAGCCATTGTGCGTCCTTACACGCCCCGAGACGTTTCAAACACTTAAACAAGACGTTAAGTATCGGTTAATGTTAACTTAACATGGTTAATAATCTGTCTATCTGGCACAAAATGGGAGAATTCTGCATGGCCAGAGGCCCAGATGCAATCAGGACTTTTTCTCGGATAAAATCAGACACGACAGTCAAGGACAAATAATTAACAAATAACAAATAAACCACAGTGGCTTAATTCTTTGTAAAAGTCAAGGACAACAAGCATAAATGAGGCAGCTATTAAAAGCAAGACCTTTCTAGTGTCTTCAAACAGCAGGTCCAATTAAAATAAAGCAAACTTGTACCCTCCATCATAAACATGTGATACTAATCACCACAGTCCGGCACACAAGCACAAAAAAGAGAGAGACTCTTCATCTTAAATACGTGCGATATCTGGAGCCCAATCGACCAGCAGCATGGATACTTTCCAAGCTGAGTAGAATAATCCCGTCCCTGGGCATTGTAGAATCAACTATAGACAGCCCAAATCCTACATCACAGGTCGATCAATCACTCGCACAGTGTCTCATAGGAGCGAAGTACCACAGCAGCCCCTAAATTTATTTTGCAATACTGACTTTCTAACAGTCGGATTGCATTTGGAATACTGGAAGAGTTCTGAATGTACCGTTGCCGAATCAAGTGCTCTGAAATGCTGTCGACATCAAAGCCATATGAATTATTCCCGTTCTTATTACGTAAACATACATGCAGAAAACTCAAATTCTGGAATGTGGAGTGTCAGGGAGTGTTTTTTCCTTTTTGCTAGAGCAGTGTTTTCTTCTCTACAAAAAAAAAAAAAAAAAAAACAGACAAATGCAATAAAACGTCAATCTAAACCGCAACTGCAGGCTGAAAAAAGAACTGGAACTTAGTCTCACTTGAACAAAATAAAATTACCCAAACAAAATCCCCTCAAGTCAGTGAGGTTTAGCAACAGTGTCTGACTTTCCCGAAACCAGTGAAAAGAAAGTTCTCTTCTAATTTGTTTCTCTTGTTTTTGGAGGGGCTTTGAGGCATGCTGGGAAGCTTGGGTAAAGTGGTCAGTACCTCTGGACCCCACGACGTGCTCCTTTTTCATGTGCTTCCTGCACAGCAGGCTGGTTCTGAAGGTCTCCTCGCACGTCAGGCACTTGTAGGGCTTCATGTTCAGGTGAATGATCATGTGACGGTGCAGGCTGCCATTGGTGGTGAAGGAGGCATCGCAGACATTGCACTTGAAGGCCTTCACACCTTGGATGTAGAGCAAGAAAATGAGAGACACGTAAATAGGAGACCGTGCCTGGTGATTAGAAGCAGAGGTTGCAAGCTAATTTGAGATACTGCGCTATTAGCCGACAGAAAAAAAAAACATTCCCTGTTCGATGCTAGCCCCAGCTACCCGTCACTGCAAGGCACTGGCCACAGTTGGCACTTGCAAGGCTCAAATTTGAAACCAGACATAGGGCCTGTCCATAAACAAGCAGTGTTCAATGGTTAAGCCATCCAGTAGCCTTCCCAGCAAATTTTTCTACAACAGAGCTGCGCTCTTGCCAGTTTCAGTTACACCGAAGTAGAAATGGTGTACACATCGCGTGGACAAGGAAACTAAGGCCCAACCTGATGGAACTTCATTTCCATTAAATTTTACAATATGACTAGCAGTCAGTCCATGCAAGGGGTACAGATTTATGTCGAAGGCTTATTGAGGACAATAGTTAATGCAATTACCTGTATGCGTGTTCAAATGGGATTTAAGCACGCCTGCGGACACAAAGCTGCGGCCACACAGGTTGCATCTGTAAGGCTTCTCTCCGGTGTGTGACCGCACATGCTGCTTCAGGTGGCTGGACTTCTTGAAGCCTTTACTGCACATGGAGCACCTGCGGAGGACCAATCATAAGCCGGCAAATCAGCACTCCTAAGTGCACTCAAGACCGTCCAATCACAGTACTGCAAATTCACAAACTGAACTAATATTACCAAATCTTGAATAATGTTTCAACACTTATAGTAAGTTTGGGTTAGTAAACAGTTTAAAAATTATGCATGCCCATCCACATCAAGGTCCATAAAGTCACCAATGCTAAATATTAAAAAAAAAAAAAAAAAATGCTCACAAGCACAAATTACGCCATAGTACACAATTAACCCCAGCCCTTAAACAGCAAAAAAAGGGAACTACAGCGCTGCCATACTCTTTAATATTGCATTAATGGGGTTTTATTTTATAATAACATGGACTCAGAGACATAATGGTATCAGACAAACAAGCGGAGGAGTTTAGACGCAGCAGACATTGTCACTGGACACAGCAACACTTTCCACATAAACAAAAACTTGTATATCAATTTGTTTTGACAGTGTCCTTAACAATTATTGGCATCATATCGGTAAATATTAACAAATATTTCTAGTCATCCAACAAAGTTTCATCTGAGACAAAGAAAACGCCAGTGAAGATAAAATGGGTAGATGATTTTATTCAATGAAGGCAAAGAGTAATTCAAAACCTATATCACCAACATGAAAAAAAAATACTAATTGGCCTTCCTAAACCTGATGACTTATTGTGCCACCCTTGGTGGCAACAACTGCAATCAAACATTTGCAACAACTGGTGATGAGTCTTTTGCATCCCTGTGGAGGAATTTTGGCCCTCTCTTTTTTGCAGAATTCATGTCATTACATCTCAATTGGATTCAAGTCATGTCTTTTGACAAGGTCACTCCAAAAACCTTCAGTTTAAGTCTTTTAAACCATTTAGAGGTGGACTTGTCTGGGTGCTTGGTATTATTGCCCTGCTGTATAACCCAACAGTGCATGAGCTTCAGGTTACCAACTGCTGATGGGTCATTCTCTTTCAGGATTTTTGGGTTAAGCAAAATTAATCGTTCCATCAATTATGGCAAGTCATCCAGGGCCGGAAGCAGCAAAACAGCCCAAAACACTAACTACCATCATCATGTTTGATGGTTGGTCTGATGTTCTTATAACAGAAGGCTGTGTTGGCTTTACGTCAGAGTTAATGTCACCCATGTCTTCCAAAAAATTCCACTTTTGACTCAGTCTACAGAATATTATGTTAAAGATATTGTGGGTCAACGAGATATTTTTTATCAAATGAGAGACAAGCCTTTGTGTTCTTTTGGGTGAGTGGTGGTTTTTGCCACACAGCTCTCCCATGGATTCCATTTTATCTCATTTCTCATTCTTATTGTGGAATTATGACCACTGACCTCAACTAAGGAAAGTGAGGCCTGCAGTACATTAGATGTAAGTCTGGGTTCTTCTGTGACCTCCTCAATGAGTCGTTGATGCGCTCTTGGTAGCATTTTGGTAGGCCAGCCACTCCTGGGAAGGTTCATCACTGTTCCAGATTTTCTCCATTTGTATGTATGTATTAGCTCTCATCAAGGTTTGCTGGAGTCCCAGAGCCTTAAAAATGGATTTGTGACCATTTCCAGACGTCAACAACGTCGTTTTTCATTTGATCTTGCATTTTTTCAGCTTGTGGTATCATTCGCTACTTTTTGCTGACTTCACCTCGCCACCCACATTCTGTGGTGTTTAATTCACTGTGGCTGGCAGTAACCTTCACACGACCCTCAGCAACAAAGTGCTTTTGCCATTGAAACTTCCGACCACTGGATGTTTTTTGTATTCCATACCACTCTAAACTCTAGAGACCCTGGTGAAGGAAAATCCCAAGAGATCAGCAGTTTCTGAGATACCCAATCCCCCTCATCTGGCACCACAAATTATTCCCCAGTCAAAGTAACTTGAATCAGTTTTCATCCCATTCTGACGTTTAGTCTGAACGACACCCGAACCTCTTGACCATGTGCGTAGGCTTTTATGCAGTGAACTCCTGCAACAAGATTGGCTGACTGGAAATAATGAGCATTTGCACGGGTGCAGCTAATAAAGTGGCCCCTGAGACTAGGCGCTGGATAACCTTCATTTATTAATCAAATAAAATAATCATTTAAAACTGTATAATGAGCTTCCTCATGCTCGGCGCATCTTATATTAAATTTCGTATGAAGATCTGAAGCCACGTAATGAGAAAAATATGCAAAAATAGGAGAAATCAGGAAACTTTTAATGTCAAAGTATAACCTTTTCTCCATTTATTGCAATACTAAAGGCCAAATCTGAATTGAATCATGGCAAGATCCTTATGGATCACATTCAGAAAAAAAATAACAGAGTCAAGCGAAGGCCGTTGGTTCAAATGTCTCCGCATATTAAAGTTGGCTTTACAGAGCTTTAAGTTAAATAATGGCTCGGTTCTGCAGTGTGGGCGTGCAAATTTCCGATCTCAAAAAGATGCTTACTTGTGAGTGGGAAATTATGTCTGCCAGCTTTATTCTATGCAAAATAATAACTCTGGACTTTGGTAACATTAATATTACAAAGCTTTGAAGAAATATATGAAAGAGCTCCCTTAACAGACAAAACTCAGCAACGAAATAAAGAAGATTAAAGGAGACACCATTGAGAAACCAAAAATCTAACAACTAAAGTAGATGCGAAACATTCTTTCATACATAGCTCAACTGGCAGGAAGGAAAGGAAATTCAATTCACCACAAATTCAATTTCATGCCTATTTATACGAAAATCCCATTTATAAAAACACACACACACACATTTTTTATAGCCTAGTGTGAATTAAAGCTGCATTATTAAAAAATGCATCACATAAAAGACAGCAAGATCACCGAGTATTATTGCAAAAAAGTGCAAAACAGTGCATTATTTGAATTCACAGAAAATTTACAGCACTGTCATATGCTGCACCCTTGGGAGAGAGATGCAAATATTCTGGATTTTCACGATTTGCCAATTAGACGCGCGTGCACGCACACACACACACACACACACACACATAGAGAGAGAGCAGAAGAGAGAGAAGAGAGAGAGAGAGAGTGAGCATCATGCACCCAGACAGACATACAAACACATCAAAAATGGCAGGTAAAATGGACAAATGGGAGTAAATGCAAAACGGAGCAAAACACAGGGACAATCCAGCTGACCAGCTCCTCGGCGTATTTGGCCACGTTTCCTTCACTTAGTTTCCTAGAGACAGACTCACACTCTCATCTGCGCACTGCGTCGAGAAGCCCACATTCAAGCATCTGGGTGGAACTCGTGACTGATTACTCAGACTCAACATCGAATCACAAATACCTCTCTAATCAATTCATCAAAGTACACTGACAATGCAGCAATATGAAAAAGACTTTGAAAATTCCCATGAAAGACATTCATACAGCAGACCCAGGTAAATGCACTGCAAATGTACAAACCAAAACCAGTGAAGTTGGCACGTTGTGTTAATCGTAAATAAAAACAGAATACAATGATTTGCAAATCCTTTTCAACCTATATTCAATTGAATACACTGCAAAGACAAGTTACTTAATGTTCGAACAGGTAAACTTTGTAATTTTTTGCAAATATTAGCTCATTTGGAATTTGATGCCTGCAACATGTTTCAAAAAAAGCTGGCACAAGTGGCAAAAAAAGACTGAGAGAGTTGGGGAATGCTCATCAAACACTTATTTGGAACATCCCACAGATGAACGGGCTAATTGGGAACAGGTGGGTGCCATGATTGGGTACAAAAGCAGCTTCCCTGAAATGCTCAGTCATTCACAAACAAGGATGGGGCGAGGGTCACCACTTAGTGAACAAATCGTGAGCTGATTGTCGAGCAGTTTAAAAACAACATTCCTCAACGAGCTATTGCAAGAAATTTAGGGATTTCATCATCTACGGTCCGTAATATCGTCAAAAGGTTCAGAGAATCTGGAGAAATCACTGCGTGGCGACAAGGCGAAAACCAACATTGAATGCCCGTGACCTTCAATCCCCTCAGGCGGTACTGCATCAAAACCGACATCAGTGTAAAGGACATCACCACATGGGCTCAGGAACACTTCAGAAAACCACTGTCAGGAACTACAGTTCGTCGCTACATCTGCAAGTGCAAGTTAAAACTCTACAATGCAAAGCGAAAGCCATTTATCAACAGCACCCAGAAACGCCGCTGGCCGCTGGGCCCAAGCTCATCTAAGATGGACTGATGCAAAGTGGAAAAGTGTTCTGTGGTCTGACGAGTCCACATTTCAAATTGTTTTTGGAAACTGTGGACATCGTGTCCTCCGGACCAAAGAGGAAAAGAACCATCCGGACTGTTATAGGCACAAAGTTCAAAAGCCAGCATCTGTGATGGTATGGGGGTGTATTAGTGCCCAAGGCATGGGCAACTTACACATATGTGAAGGCACCATTAATGCTGAAAGGTACATACAGGTTTTGGAGCAACATATGTTGCCATCCAAGCAACGTCTTTTTCATGGGCGCCCCTGCTTATTTCAGCAAGACAATGCCAAGCCACATTCTGCACGTGTTACAACAGCATGGCTCCGTAGTAAAAGAGTGCGGGTACTAGACTGGCCTGCCTGTAGTCCAGACCTGTCTCCCATTGAAAATGTGTGGCGCATTATGAAGCGTAAAATACGACAACGGAGACCCCGGACTGTTGAACAACTTAAGCTGTACATCGAGCAAGAATGGGAAAGAGTTCCACCTGAAAAGCTTCAAAAATTGGTCTCCTCAGTTCCCAAACGTTTACTGAGTGTCGTTAAAAGGAAAGGTGATGTAACACAGTGGTAAAAAGGCCCCTGTGCCAACTTTTTTGCAATGTGTTGCTGCCTTTAAATTCTAAGTTAATGATTATTTTCAAAAAAAAAAATAAAGTTTCTCAGTTTGAACATTAAACATCTTGTCTTTGCAGTGTATTCAATTGAATATAAGTTGAAAAGGATTTGCAAATCATTGTATTCTGTTTTTATCTACGATTTACATAACGTGCCAACTTCACTGGTTTTTGTAGGACTAATTCAGATTATGGAGGTGCTGCAAAATGTTCAATAGTAGGAGGAGGATGGTTCCTAGCGCTCTTAAGCCAACAAATTGTGCATTTCTATATATCTTTAGAGCATTGCTAAACATCTTTAGAGCACCAATAAGCAACATCTAAAATTGGTTTGCTCAAACATAGCGATGTTGTTAAGTTTCAATATGGAGAAGGATCTGAAAGCCCTCGGACTGGAACTCTGCAGAGAGCGGAGACAGGGATTATGGGACTGTCTCAGCCATCCTGGCAGTGTGTAATAAAGAACTGATATGAAAACTCAATACTATTATCAAACACCCTGTATCCGCAGGCTCTTGAGTATATTGTATACGCTTTCACTTCATTTGAAAGGACTCAATGGTGGGTAGAAACTTGAAGGCAGTTTTATTGATTCAATTATTGTGGGTTATGAAGTGCTAGACTGCTTGTTGTTCATTTCTCAGAGAGTCAACTTCACTTGTAGGCGCAGATTAACAGAAGCTGCGAAAATAATACACTGTTTCTGACCTGACCACTTCACAAAAAAGACTGTGACAGTAAACAGAACCCACTGTAAGTGCTTTGGTTTTATCTCACGTTTCGTTTGTGTAAAATGCCCACGGAGGTATCCGCGGTCATTTGTAGGCCAAAAATGAATTTCAAATAAAAATGAAGTTAAATGAGCAAATCATGCTTTTATTTTCAAAAGGTTTTAGAGAGAATTGAAAAAATACAACTTTAGGTGAAGGGCAGATATTTACCATATCTATTTTTTGTGCATTTTACATGAACAGAAATAAGCAATTAGATAGTTTGCGATCTGAAGGACCTTAGATCTCAGAACTCTACGCACTGCTCACTGGAGAGGAACCAGTTCATTACCCTATTGTATGACGGAGCTTACAACTTACGCATTGATATGAAGAGCAACAGATTGATTAGAGCAGTTAAAATGGGGACGGTGGTGAGTGACACGAGGGAACATTGTTTCTCAGTTTTCAGGTGTACAGTGCCTTTATTGACTATCTCAGGAAGTCATGAATTTGGTATAACCTCTGAACATTCCACAAAAAAAAATTTTACCATGCATTTTAATCTTGTATTTGGACTTAAACGCTTATTTCTATTACCTTTTTTCTTAGAAAAAGAAATCTGCCACTGATTTGTAGTCACTTTGACTCATGTCTAGATTTGTCCATGGGGTGAGAGAAATTCTTACCCGTTGGACAAATCTACAAATGAGTCAAAATAACTTCAAATCAGTGGCAGAATTCCTTTTCCTAAGAATAAAGGGGTAACACTTCACAATAAGGGTACATTAATTAACATTAGCTAATGCAATAAGAAACATTAACTCAGTTAATTAACAGTAAACTAATGGGTCTACTAATTACTTACAAATGGTGCTCATGTTCAGTTATTAACTAATGTATTAATTTATACATGATTGAATAGTTTGAGCTGTTGCTTAAAGGATGTTTTTTCAACTTCATAATAAGGATGTCAAAGAGCATGAATAAATGGTAAGTTAATGTTAACTAATGCTTATTTAGCTCTCTGATGCATTAGTTAACTGTTAATTAATTGGTAGTTAATGCTTATTACTCCATTAACTAATGCACCCTTATTGTAAAGTGTTACCAATAAAGGTAATAGAAACAAGGGCAACGCAAAGCGTAGCATCCCCTCGCCGGGTACAAATGTTGTACATGTACATGTGTATATATGTCAGAAGAAGGTACTTTCATTAGACTATACTATATTACTAGGCAAGGAAGTTATTAATACCCGGGGATTGGATGTACAGAAAGTTTACTACTTTATGGAATGGCCCATGAGAAGATCTGAAAATAAACTTTATGTTAATTGGTATGCAGATTTAATAAAAGAATGTGAATAAAATCAGGGATTTATAGAAGAAGATTAAAGCATATATGAGAAGGTGACAAAATGAAAGAAGAGTGAAAAGTGAAAACATAATATGAACGTAGCCTTGAACTTTCAAAGGTTAGCACTGTATAATATTTGAAACTGTAATGGCATGAAAGAAATCTTGGATGTGATTAAGAAGCAGCACTCATGACAACAAAATGATAAGGTCCAATGGGACAGTCATCACGTTATACTGTTAAATCCGCTGGAAACCATTTTCGCATATTTAATGAGCTATGACCTTTTTGACCTACCATGTACCTTCATACAAATTTCATTAAAATTGAACATTTGGGCTGTATTTTGATACCATGTACCTTCATATCAAATTTCATTAAAATCTATCAAACATTAAAAGTTATCGAGCGGAAACCATTTTTGCATATTAAATGAGCTATGACCTTTGACCTACATACTCGAAATCAAATTGATTTTGGTATGTATTTTCATAAACCATGTACCTTCATATCAAATTTTTTCATTTAAAATATGACCTTTAACCTACATACTCAGAAATTGAACTTAACATTACTCAAACATTATTGAATGGAAACCAGATTTGTTACTGACGGATGGCGGCGTTACTATATCCCCCTCTGACTACTTCGTCGGCGAGGGGATAATAAGTGTCGAAGTCCAAACATAAGATTAAAATGCTTGGTAAAATTTTGGTTTTCAGTGCACAGTAAGCACTGACTTGTCATCACGGTCTGAAGGCCTTGGCCCTCCCCACAGTTCCCGCTGGAGCTCTGACCTGTGTGTCCTCCGGCTGCTGTCCTCGCCGTCCTCCTGGAAGTCCTGTCTCGGGCCCGGAAGCTGGAGATCACCCTGAGATGTTTCCTGGAGCAGGCTGCTCGTCTGAGTGAACACATAGTGCCATGGCAACGTCACTCGACATCTTATTGCGTCGAGCGGCTCTTGTATTGCGTCACTCAACAATGAATAATCCAACTTGCGCTTCTTTCTCATTGTCTTGAATTTTGCATTAATTTAATTAGCTTATTCTAAAATCTTTCTTACGAAACCAAGGACACATAAAAATGATGGGAGGCAGCCTCAAATGTTGACGATGATAAATAATTTATCAAAATAAAGCACAATTAACCATATAAAGGTATCGAATGTAATCACTGTCCAAGGTTATCTACGACATACCAAGCAAGAATGCATGCTAAGTGATATGATGAAGTATCTGATAACAGTTGAGGGCGCACATCAATATTAAATGCAAGGTTTTTTCAGATCACGATTCCGGCTGCGGTAAATAGCCGGTTTGCTGAGAGCCGAATAAGTGTCACATCTTAGCAAATCAAGACACGCTTGCAAGTGAACTGTGCGCAATGATGATGAGTTGATAGGCCCCATTCCTCAAACTTTCCTTTAATGTGAAGTTAAGCGTAAAATGTACTTTCAGAGGAGGAGCTGCCTTCCAGACAACAATACGCCATCAGCCTGTTCTCTACCTGTATCTAGTGCAGAGAGAGAGAAAGAGCCCAAAACGACTCCAGGCACTTTCTTTACTACATACTAAAATTGCTAGATACTCACCGCAAACCACACACGGCATAAAAATCGATACTACCCATTGCAGCTCTCAAAAATGAGGAAGGGAAGAAGCGTAAAACAAGCTCAAAAAAGTTGTACCATCTTGTTCGACATCTTGGCCAAAATTGCTTTGTCCAGTGGCATAACAAATTGACCGGTTATGTCAACATATGTCAAACAAAGCCTCATACTGTTTTGCAGAGGAACTCCTCTTCAGCCAGTCACCTCGTTGCTTCATTTCACTGCAATAAACAGTTAACATGCAAACTGGCTGGCTGGCTGGTGCTAAATCAGACCCCTCAGGGTAAAGTCACAGCGATGGGGACTCACCACCTCAGTGCCAGCGACATGCAGCAAGTTTTGGGAGTGATAGCTGGATGTCAGGGCCTGAGACTCCAGCGTGCTCGAATCCTGAAGCTGCTGTACAGAGAACTGGGGCTGCTGGGTAAAGCCCTCAGTGATGGAGAATCCTGTGAGGTTAAGGGAACTCCATTACCCAAGAGCCCATAAAGTTGTAAAACCTCCCACCGCAAAGCACCATACAGCCACACTGATTAATTTCCAACATCAATTTGCTTGAGCCCTGAATATTCATCCTTAAACACACAATCAGCCCAGCAAACAGTCAAACACATGTCACTACTTAGATGCAATTATGCAACCCAAATCTTACCTTCAAATGAGGCATTCAGTTACATGCTTTTCCAAGAAAACGCAAGGTATCCACACTCAGAGCACTATCCACCTGCCAGTTGTTATTTTTTACCATCATGCAACTTTTCCAGTCTTTTGTTGTCCCGTCCCAACTTTTTTGAAATGTGTTGCTGTCATCACATTCAAACTGAGCAGATATTTTTCAAAAACAATAAATTTATCTGTTTCAACATCTGTCTTTGTACTATTTTCATATAAATATAAAAATCTAATGATTTGAAAATCGTTGCATTCTGTTTTTATTAACATTTTATACAGAGTTCCAACTTTTTTGGAAATCGGGTTGAACAATATTTGGCTGTTGCCTATAGTGCCCTGAACAAATATTGACACCCTTGGTAAATATTAACTCAAGACGCTAATTATCTCCGCCAAGGAGATAATGCGATCGAGTCGGTTTATTTATTTATTTATTTATTTATTTGTCCGTCCTTCTGTCTGTCTGTGGACAGGATTTCTCGGAAACTACTGAAGCGGATCTTCATGAAATTTTCACCAGAGGCAGATCTTGGGCCAGGGACGACTCCATTAAAATTTTGTGATGATCCGGATCCGGATCTGGATTCTGGATCCGGATCTGTATTTACAATCTTAGTGGCATATCTTGGAAACTACTTGACGGATCTTCATGAAATTTTCACCAGAGATAGATCTTGGTCAAGGGGCGACTCCATTAAAATTGTGTCATGATCCAGATCCGGATTTGGATTCTGGATCCGGATCTGTATTTACAATCTCAGTGACATTTCTCCGAAACTAATGAACAGATTTTTCGAATCAAGGTGGAAAGTTTAATTGTCCAGTCAGGCCACTGATTGCGCTATCACACCCGGCGGCCATTGTCCAATCCTGCGCCAGCGGCGTGATTATCCAATCACACCACTGATTGGCAATCATACACCGGCAGTGATTGTCCAATCACAGCCTGTGCAGTCACATCGATGCGATTGATAATCCCACGATCACGTGACATCATGGTCACGTGATGATCATGTGATCGCTCTGTACTTTGATGATGGCTTTGGAGAATGGATGCTTCAAACATACAAAAATCCCATTTAAACTTGTCACATGGGTGGTCCTGAAATCTTCCAAAGAGAAAGATCTTGCATTTGTATCAACATCATCCCTTGGCGGAGATCAGAAATCTCGGATTGCTCTTGTTTAAAATGCGGTTGTTGTTAATTCTCCCAATCCTTCATTCAAAAAAGCGTCCAACAATCATTGTAACCCGATAAAAGAAATCAAAATTTTCTTATTCCTTGCAAAAAAAATTTAATCAAAGTACACTGAACAAAAATATAAAAGCACAAAGTGATTTTTTTCAAATTATTTTTTATCAACCGGGAAATATTTCAACAAAACAAATATTATTTTATTCTTGCCTTAATATTCAAGCAACAGAAACATGATTAACAATTTACTGTACACAATTCATGAGTTATCACAGCCTGAACCCACCAGGAGTCAGGGGGAAGAGTTCACGGCACTCAGTAACGAGTGTGTCCACCATCGGCATCAAGTAAAGCTCACGAGATTGTCAATTGTGGCCTGTGGAATGTTGTCCCTTTCCTCCTGCAGCGAAACTCGGAGCTGGTGCACGTTTTCCGAAACCGGAACACGTCTGACCCACCGATCCACAACATTCCAAAGGTGTTCAATTGGCGACATATCGGGTGAATATGCTGGCCAATTAAGAACAGGGACATCCTCCTCATCAAGAACCTCTGAGCAGATCCGGGCAGTGTGTGGCTGGGCATTATCGTGCTGGAATGTCACGTGATGGAGTCTCACGAACGGTACGACTATGGGCCTCAGGATCTCGTTGCGGTACCGCTGCCCGTTCAAGTCACCCTCAACAAAATGCAGACGGGTACGCTGTCCATGGCATATGTCTGCCTATACCATTACACTTGCACCCTCATGTGCCACCCGACGCACGGCATTGGCGTCAGCGTAACGGTCGCCCACACGTCACCATACGCGTTGTCTGCCATCAGCGCCGTATAGTTGGAATCGCGTTTCATTGCTGAGTAACACCGTCCTCCACCGTGCAAGTGTCCAGCGAAGGTTACGGTTGGCCCAGTCGAGTCTGTACCGAAGATGGACGGCAGTCAGGTCGAGACCTCGGTGTGGTCGGCGGGCTTGGAGGTCTGCCTCCTTCAGGCGGTTTCGGACAGTTTGAGCTGATATCCGCCTGTAGTGCAGTCCGACGGTCTCGTCAGCTGTCCTGGTGGCTGGTCGGAGCTGATGACGGAGGTGCTGGAGCCGCATGTGCCGATCCTGTGTGGGCGTGGTCACACGTGGTCGTGGGGCATGTGGACGATTCACAGTGCTGCCAGTCTCTCTGAATCGACTTCTCAACCGGCTGATGGTGGAATGATGCACATTCAAGTGTGTTGACACTGCTGTCACAGATATCCCAGCGTTCAGCATGCCAATGGCACGCACCCTCATGACTTACGACATCTATGGCATTGTGACTTGTGACAAAATGTGCACATTTTGGGGTGGCCTTTTATTGACCCTGGTGCAAGGAGTGCCTGTGTATTGGTCACGCTGACTGACGAACTCAATGTTATGCTCGATGCAGTTCAGGGGCGGAATAACTCAATGAGTGAGTAATCTCACAGGGAGTGGTCAATGAGAAGTGGGTCACCAGAATTGAGCAAAACAAATTATTCAGTACACCAATAAACACTATTTGTCAGCATATTTCATTATAGGTCAATTTAACTCAGCATTTTTGGTTTGTGCGTTTATATTTTTGTTCAGTGTATGTTTCCATTCATATTTGACTATCTTTAAATCCACTATAATGTTTAGGAAAACTTATTTGGTCACCACTGACTTTCTATTTACCTTGAGAATAAATGCTTGGCGGCCAATTTCATCCAGTCATTCATCACCATGGTAAAGAAAAATGAATACTGCCAAGACGTGTGACAGAAGTTCAGTGAGCCCCATAAATTTTGGCATTAACAAAATGGGTAACACATTAAGAATATCAATTTTGACTATCAGGACAATAATTAAAAAGTTTAAAGTACAGCATATGGAAATGGCAATCTGTCTAGACAAGGACGTGTACCTACAAACCCCAATTCCAATGAATTTGGGACGTTGTGTAAAATGTGAATGAAAAAACAATGCAATGATTTGCAAATCTCATAAACCCACATTATATTCACAATAGAACATAGACAACATATCAGATGTTGAAAGCGAGGCATTTCACAATTTAATAAAAAATATTTGCTCATTTTGAATTTGATGGCAGCAACACATCTCAGAAAAGTTGGGACAGGGCCATCTTTACCATTGTGTAGCATCCCCTGTTCTTTTAACAACAGTCTGTAAACGTCTGGGAAGTGAGGAGACCAATTGCTGGAGTTTTGGAAGAGGGGTGTTGTCCCACTCTTGTCTGATGTAGGGTTCTAGCTGCTCAACAGTCCTTGGTCTTCTAAGTCAGATTTTTCGTTTCATGACGAGCCAAATGTTTTCTATTGGTAAAAGGTCTGGACTGCAGGCAGACCATTTCAGCAACTGGACTCTTCTATAGCAAAGCCATGCTGTTGTGATGGATGCAGTATGTGGGTTAGCATTATCTTGCTAAAATATGCAAGGACTTTCCTGAAAGAAACATTGTTGTAAAACCTCTACAGTATACACTTCTCAGCATTGATAATGCCTCTCCAAATGTGTAAGCTGCCCATGCCATAAGCACTAATGCAACCCCATACCCAGTGTTCTCACCAGGATTTTTTTGCAGCATGGGGGTAATGACTGGCCGGGGGTCGGGGTCCAGGGGTACTGCCCCTGTGGGGGACCCGAGGGAGCAAAGCCCCCCGGAAGTTCTGGCATTTTAGCACATTTGGAGGTGTTATTTTTCAATTTTGAGTGTCCCGATTAATGATATCTTGGCAGTTAATAACCTTTTGCACAGGGCCTTGACACAATATTCAAGTTCAAGGAAACTCACAGCAAGAGAACTTAACTTCACGAACCCCTTCTGTATGACTGTTCAACACCAAGGATGATCTGGCAATCAGTTTTCTCTACCCTTCCCCCATCCTCTGTTCTTCTTACCATTTCTAGAGACAGGCAAGTCCATTCTGAGATATTGTCCGCCCATCTTTTTCTTTGCCTCCCAAGTTATTTTTTGGAAACAAGGAACCTATTCTAAGTGTGATCTGGTCTGAAGGCCTGCAAGTGCGACCAAAGAATATTGAATGCAAGACAGAGTTGCAGAAAGCCCACTGAACTTTATTTTTCTGAAGAATACAAACAAGTTCTCACCATTACAATGTACCTTCAGAGCATAAGGAAATTATGTCGGACTGACTTCTCACCAAATCAAATGGTGAACCCAAAGTATTACTATTACAAATTGTGACAAATGTGCAACTGCACTAATGCCCTTTTATCTTTACTTTACATCATTACCTATTGTAACATTTTGCCAAAGTCTCACATTCAGGCGCCAGGGCGAAATACGCTGCAATATTCCCACGCTTGAATGCTGACATGTTTCCAAAAAAATCGCAAATAAAATACACTTAGCCGCTGCCCAACGCCTTCAGCAAGCCGCGCGGAACGTGAAAAAAAAAAAAAAAAAAAGTTCACAAACTCTAACTTCTATACCGCTGCAATGTTGTGGCAAAGTTCCGAAAACGTAATCAAATCTCTCTGCAGAAAGTTTACCGTTGACTGACTGACGCAGCATAGATCAAATGTGACCCCGCCTGTGAAAACCTGGGGAAAGTCGATTTTAGGCGATGTACAGTTTTTTTTAAACAAAATCATTCTACATCACGTAAGGAATATTCTGTGAAAAAAAAAATCTAACCGATATCTCTAATATTGACCAAGGTGGCCTGACATGTCTTCAAACTAGGCTGGTTAGCTTCACAAGACATTCATCTTTAAAAGTTATAGATTATAGAATATTATGTCAGAAATTATTTCTGACATTTCCGAGGTGATGCGACGCAATCCATGGAGAAATTCTCGCAACTCTTCTGCCATACAATGACCGTCTTTATAATGGTGCGCTTTGATGTAATCGTCTACATTCATTTTCAATGGTAGAAAAGACGTTCCTAAACCGAATGACAATCAAATCATCGGGTGTTTATCCGCCGAAGGTAAATTAAAGAGTTGTGGAAACCAACTTCCAGAATTTCTCTGTCATAAAATGTAAACGTTGTGTCAATAAGTTCATCAATTTTAATATGTATGATGTTAGAAATTCATTTTTGAACACTATATTTTGAAAAGTTACCAAGGGTTGGCTCACGTACAGCCAAGGCGCGTGTCTGGCGCATGACTTTGCATTTTTGGGCCGCAACGTTCATTGAAAGACAGCGTAGCGGCCCCAGTCACAGCGTAGCAGCCCAAATTTTTGCTGGCGAGAACACTGATACCATCACAGGTGCAAGCTTTTGAAATGAGCGCTGATAAAAAGCTGGATGGTCCCTCTTTTCTTCAGTCCGCATGATACAGCATCCATGGTTTCCGAAAAGAATTTCAAATTTTGATTCATCGGACCACAGAACAGTTTTCCATTTTGCCTCAGTCCATTTTAAATGAGCTTTGGCCCAGAGAAGACGGCAGCATTTCTGGATCGTGTTCACATATGGCTTCTTCTTTGCATGATACAGCTTTAACATGCATTTGTGGATTGCATGGCAAACTGTGTTCACAGACAATGATTTCTGGAAGTGTTCCTGAGCCCTTGTAGTGAATTTGAGCACAGAATTATGCTCATTTTTAATGCAGTGCTGCCTGAGGGCCCGAAGATCACGAGCATCCAATATTGACCTTCGGCCTTGTCCCTTGCGCACATAGATTTCTCCAAATTCTCAGAATCTTTTGATGATATTACACACTGTAGATGGTGGGATATTCAAAATCTTCACAATTTTATGTTGAGGAACATTTTTCTGAAATTGTTTCACAATTTTCAGACTCAGTTTTGGTGAGTCTCTTTGGTGAGCAGATTGGTGAGTCTCTGTCCATCTTTACTTCTGAGAGACTCTGCCTCCCTTTTTATATCCAGTCATATTGCTGACCTGTTGCCAATTAACCTAATTAGGTGTAAATTACTCCTCCAGCTGTTTTTTACTGGTACATTTTACTTTTCCAGCCTTTTATTGCCCCTGTCCCACCTTTTTTGAGATATGTTGCTGCCATCAAATTCAAAATAAGCTAATATTTTTCATGAAACTGTAAAATGTCTCACTTTCAACATCAGATATGTTGTCTATGTTCTATTGTGAATAAAATGTGGGTTTATGAGATTTGCAAATCATTGCATTCTGTTTTTATTCACATTTTACACAACGTCGCAACTTCAATGGAATTGGGGTTTGTATTTTGAATGCAAGCACAGTGGAGATGATTGTAAAAGTGGTAAAAGAAACTCCAAGGATTATAGTTGGAGATTTGCAAAAGTAATAATGCCTGCCAGGAAGTCTTCAAAAATTAAATCAGAAGGCATCTAGTTGACTACAAATGACTGCAGAAGCTGCCAAAAAAAAAAGCTTCTGCTGTCATCAAAAACAAACTCATGCATCAACAGTTTGTCAAACAGTACTGGAGCTTCAAGCAGGACTGGGATCTATTGTCAAATGAGACAAAAATGGAGCTCTTTGGCAATAAACCTCAAAGCGGGTTTGGCATAAAAACAGAACTAGCCGTTCTGTAAAGAACCCCATCCCCACTGTGAAGCGTGGAGGTGGATCATTGATGTTGAGAGCTGCTTTTGTTTCACAGGCCAACAACAATCTGTTAGAATTCACGGTATCATGAAGTCCATCAAGTGCCAGCAGGAACCAAATTAAAACCTGCCGGAGAGCTTACACTATCCACGGGGCAATGATCAAAAGCAAACATCGAAATCAACACAAAAAAGGTTCACAGACCACAGGATAAAGGTCTTACCATGACTTTCCCAGATCCCTGACCTAACCCTGTTTGAAAGTCAAAGGAATAGGCTGTGAAAAGAGCCTATAAAAGTGAACCTGGGAATTTAGAGAGATTCTACATGCAGGAATAGGCTCAGATGCCCTGCCATGTTATCTCAGACTTAATTATACATTTTTATGAAAAGACTCAGAGCTGTTAACTTGGTAAAAGGAAGCTGCAGAAAGTATTAAATGAAGGAGATCCAATAATTCTGGCACGTTTTTGAGGATTTTTTTCACGATAATAATTCCATTCATTCGATCCTTGTACTTCAATTAAAGGCCATATTTTCAGTAATATTTTTCATTTAAAATCGAGAGGATAAAAATTGGATGAATTAATTCAGAATCATATTTGTTCGTATTTACGAAGGGTGCTACTCTCAGTGGAGGGCATTTTAGATGCCATGGTTAGGTAATTGGTTCTTAAAAATGAAACAAATGATGTAAAAAAAAAAAAAAATTTACACATGATGGTTTTCTTTCCTCCCAGGCAATGAAGAAATTAGCCCTACTGAATGACCAGTCTGGCTTCACAATTCTCAAATAAATGCAAAGGGGAAAACCAATCCTCAGCCCTTAACGTCTGTGATTTGAGGAACAGGGCACTAAGGTGTAGGAGTGTTAATCTAAACTTCAGCTGTTCGGTCAGTTAAGCACAAAAACAGCTTCTG
Organism: Gymnothorax javanicus; assembly: GCA_029692085.1. Taxonomy (NCBI): domain Eukaryota; kingdom Metazoa; phylum Chordata; class Actinopteri; order Anguilliformes; family Muraenidae; genus Gymnothorax; species Gymnothorax javanicus. Next base: position 177,621,642 of record CM056193.1, on the reverse strand, counting down.
TCAATGACAGCGGCAAAACAGAGGGCAAAGAAAGTGATATCTGCATTATGAAGTTGATTTATTATTATTTTTTATATAAAGAAAGATATAACATCGTACGTGCATACTTTTCAATAATTTACTTGGCTCAGCAAGGAAGTATAATCCAGACCGACATGGAGGAGGTGCTAAGTTACGAAAATGAGCAGAACTCAGATGGGAGTGTAACAGTTTCGCCGCATACTGAGCAGTGAAGTAAAGCAGTGAGAGTAAAAGGCAGCCATTGGCATGAATACTGATGACAGGGCTGTAAATCATGCTGGGTGAGGGGAGAGTGAATTATTGCAAACAACTGCAGTTAGCCAGTCGGGTTCCTCAGGGAGCTAAGCCATGGGCAGAGAGAGTGAAATTGGCGAGGTTGAGAAAGGATGTGGGTTTGGACTCCAATACAAGGTGCAGCTGTCCTATCCTCCGGTGGCTCGCTCAGCACACAAGCCAGCAGCAAACGTGTTCAATGTGCAAATGTGGATAAAATTTTCAAATGCAAAAAAATCATGACAGCCATTTTTCAATTCAATATTTAGCACTTTTCAAAAAGAAGCCTGCAGCAAGGCAATAAAGAGAGAAAAAAAATATGTGAGGGAGAGACCAATGCTAATTCACAAGACGCGGTCACCTAGAAATCAAAGGCTAGAGGTCATTCAGTTAGCCTGGAGGGGTGGCCTGCAAAGAATTATGATAGCTACAAATTTCAGTTTTAAAAAAAGTGCCAATTTTTAACCCCTTAGCGCAGAATAAAAAATAACGCCTATTTTTCCTGTAATGTATGAGCCTCTTTAGGCTTTATAATTCAGTATTTGTGTCAAAGAGACTCTGGAAAATTATTGCAGTGAAATAAATTTAAAAATTCAATTGCAGAATTGTTTAGGAATTACATTTTGGAATTTATGGACACCGGCATCTATATCTGTGCCAAGTTCGTAATTGGATCCAATGCAAAAGGGTGAAAAGAAGCTAGTCGGTGCTCCGCTGTACATGAGAATTGAAACTCGCCCAGCTGACAAGGTGCTAACACTGCGGCAGATCCTCCATGCTACTTCAGATTTAAACTTCCTTCTTTTAGAGGTGCACGTCCATGCTTTTAAAAAGGTCTTTTTCATTAACTGGGTGGTGCAGAGAGATGCCGGACCTTACCTTGCGTAAGGGCCTGTTGGTCATAGGCTTGCTGGGGGAGGGCTTGGGTCTCAAACTGGCCAATGTTCTGAGGCAGTGCATGCTGAGAGGTCACAAACGCATCTGTGTCCATTGGACAAGAGAAGGGGAGAAAACAAACAGGGTGGGTCACACTTGAGAGAGTGTGAATGTCTGCCCGTTGATGAGACAGAGAGATGCATAGCTAGAGATGGTACCCATGAGTCAGTTCTTGGACCATACAGTATGTGGCATTATCTGATGATAATGAGCCCACAAGAGATGCAAACATTTCTGTAATCAAGCAAAGCACAGATGAATACGGTCAACAGCCAACACCACAACCATAAACATTCCAACAAACCAGGGATACGCCATCTCATACCAACCCTGAACCAAGCCCTCAATCACCCGTTCATTTACACAGTAAAAAGAAAATAGCGGAACTCACTGAGAGATGTTGCTGTTAATGAGAGAAATGGGTATTTGTATGCACCAAGTAGAGCAGATGCAAAGAAAATGCAGCCTCAAAATTGACTGCGGTTGAGATTATGAGCTCCATTTGAAATACACAAGTGGAACCAGTTCAGGCAGGAAACTCAAGTCAGAGTCTAATCAGCTGACAGCAGCCGTGTCTGCGTCTGGGAAGATCTGCGTCAGCAAGAGCCCACCAATCAGAGAGCGGCAACAAAACTTAACGTCATATGCTGGTATATTCTAGGGCAGTCGTGCTCACTCACCTGCGCTACTTCATTTGCTGCCTCATGCGCAAGGTGAGAAATGTATTGCTTGATGCCTGCACATGTTTGGTTCTACTTTCTCTGACATTGGGGGAGGGGTTCAGAGGTTCTGCTCCCTGCCTAATGTTTGCAGTGCGTTTTGGATGTTACTGCTGCGCTAATGGTAGAAAGCACCTCAAGAGCAGAACTTTCTGCCAAAGTTAACATTATAACACATACATGTCAATACATATTCAATCCGAATACATGAGTTTACCTGACTGAATGATTTTTAATTTGGTCTTATATACAATAGAAAGTCATTATTCCAGCATTATAATATGCCGGTGATCTTTAAACAAACAAAAAAACAAACAAACAAACTTCGTAAATGCCAGTACACTAGATAATGTGGCTGTGGACAGAAATATATTTATTAGCTGGTGCTCTGTATAATATTATCAAAATTACGCAGCTATTAACTATCAATATTATTGTCAATATTAATTACACTGAACAAAAATATAAACGCACGAAGTAATTCTTTTTAAATTATTTTTTATCAATTGGGAAATATTTCAACAATTATTATTTTATTCTTGCCTTAATATTCAAGCAACAGAAACATGACTAACAATTTACTGTACACAATTCATGAGTTATCACAGCCTGAACCCACCAGGGGTCAGCCGGCAGAGTTCACAGCACTCAGTAACGAGTGTGTCCACCATCGGCATCACGTAAAGCGGTACACCTCTGGCGCATGGAGTTCACAGCACTCAGTAACGAGCGTGTCCACCATCGGCATCACGTAAAGCGGTACACCTCCGGCGCATGGAGTTCACAGCACTCAGTAACGAGTGTGTCCACCATCGGCATCACGTAAAGCGGTACACCTCCGGCGCATGGAGTTCACAGCACTCAGTAACGAGCGTGTCCACCATCGGCATCACGTAAAGCGGTACACCTCCGGCGCATGGAGTTCACGAGGTTGTCAGTAGTGGTCTGTGGAATGTTGTCCCTGCAGTGCAACTCAGAGCTGGCATCAGCGTAACGCTCGCCCACACGTCGTCATACGCATTGTCTGCCATCAGCGCGGCACAGTTGGAATCGTAATTCATCGCTGAATAACACCGTCCTCCACCATGCAAGCGTCCAGCAAAGGTTACGGTTGGCCCAGTAGAATCTTTACCGATGACGGACAACGGTCGAGACCTCAGTGCGGTCAGCGGGCTTGGAGGTCTGCCTCCCTCAGGCAGTTTCGGACAGTCTGAGCTGATATCTGCCTGTTGTGCAGTCCGACGGTCTCGTCAGCTGTCCTGGTGGCTGGTCGGAGCCGATCACGGAGGAGCTGGAGCCGCATGTGCCGATCGTGTGTGGGCGTGGTCACACAAGATCGTGGGGCATGTGGACGATTCACAGTGCTGCCAGTCTCTCTGAATCAACTTCTCAACTGGCTGATGGTGGAATGATGCACATTCAAGTGTGTTGACACCGCTGTCACTGATATCCCAGCATTCAGCATGCCAATGGCACGCTCCCTCATGGATTGTGACATCTGTGGCATTGAGACTTGTGACAAAAGTGCACATTTTGCAGTGGCCTTTTATTGACCCTGGTGCGAGGAGTGCCTGTGTATTGGTCACGCTGACTGACAAACTCAGTGTTATGCTCTATGCAGCTCAGGGGTGGAATAACTCAATGAGTGAGTAATCTCACAGGGAGTGGTCAATGAGAAGTGGGTCACCAGAATTGAGCAAAACAAATCATTCAGTACGCCAATCAACACTATTTGTGGGCATATTTCGTTATAGGTCAATTTGACTCAGCATTTTTGGTTTGTGCGTTTATATTTTTGTTCAGTGTATTATGAATATACTGTATTTAAATTAACAAAAGAGCCACAAAGCACAAGTATCTTGGGATTTGGTTTGATGAAAAAGTAATTTAACTTTTAAATATCATGAGGATAATCTGGTGAAGAAAGCAAGGGAAAAAAATTGTTTTCTTTTCTAGGAATAAAACATGTTTTCCTCTGCATAGTAGGAGGATGCTTATTGAGGCAACTTTCCTATCAGTTTTAGATTAGGGTGATATTTTATACCGGCATGCGTCAGCTGTGACTCTGAAACCCTCCAATGCTTTTTATGTGCCAAGATTTATTACCAGTCATGATTATAATACTCATCGCTGAGAGCCATATGCTAACGCTGGGTGGCTCTCCCTCTCTGCAAGGCGTGACAGACACTGGGTTTTTATTTATTTACAAGCCCCTCATTGGTTTTCTCCCCCTTTACATCACCTCATTGCTGTCCAATATTGCGGGCCCTCACCAAACACCTTGAAACTACTGCATTACGTTGCAGGTGCCAGTTGTTTTAACTGTGCATGGAAAAACCAGTTTCTCTTACTGTGCATCTGCAAAGTGGAATAAGATGCAGAATATTCTGAAGCTCACCTCACTGTTATCCTTCAGGAAATCTACATTTTTAACTTCATCTAATTTCACTTCCAGCTGTTCTTGTTTAAGTTAATTAATTTGCTTTTATCTGAACTACCTTGTATAATCATTTGGGTTCATTACAGCGTTATTCTGGATTTTTTATTCTTTCTATTTCTCATTGCCATAATCTAATCCAATGTTTTTTCAATTACGTCTCCGGTGTCTTCGATCCCGTTTATTGTTTACTCGGCTATATTGTAAATGAGGTATCTGCCACAATTTCCAAGTTTAAATAAAACTTGTATTGTTATGCATGTCCGTAACTATTCATATGAAGTAAAGCCTGCCAAAAAAATGGACATTGCCACTCATAAAAAAGTTAAATTAAAATTTAAAAAATCATTTCAAATCAGTTTAATATGCAAATCTATGAATACCATAGTCTTTATTTTTCACGTTTGTAATGCAACCTGGTGAAAAAATATATTTCTTTGAAAAAAAAATCATAATTTCCTTGTGCTTCTAAACCTTCGAACAGTACTATAAATTTTATTTCTGAGTTGTCACCACATGGTTAAGCATCCAGTGAGAAAGCAGGGGAAATTGTTCTAACGAGTCCTTCCAGGAACATAACAGCAAACGTTGAACAGATCCACTCATGTCTTCCGCAGTATTTTTCTTTCCCTGCAAATACGCTGTGAGGAGTGTGAGAGGCAGCAACCTTTTCAGACACAGGTAATCTGCCCCATCCTGAGACGTGAGGCCAGCCGTGACCTTTCACTACTGCAGTAATCAGACACTGCAGCCACGGGACCAGTCCAAAGTCCTGCTAAAGAGACAGGGACTCCAGGCATTCAAGAAAAAAAAAAAAAAAAAAAACAGGACCGGTCTCTAAAACTAACAAAGAAGACTATTATACCCTTTTCTTCATTTTGCGTAGTTTCAACCAGGGCTCTGCACAGCTCTGAAAAAATTAAGAAAGCAATGCATAGTTTCTGATGAGTAAGGGACACGCCATCAAATACGGTGTCTTGAGCCTTTCCTGAGTAAAAAGGAAATCATAATCATTCATGTACTTAAGGGTATTTCAAGCATTTCACTCGAGAGCAATTTTCTGCAAATGAATGTTCCGAATGAAAATATTTTTGAGCAAAATTAAAATGAATGCTGTCAAAAATTCACAAAACTACACCCGAAGTAACATTTTACACAGACATAAACTTTTGAACCGAATGCAAGATGATATGAGGAGGAATTTTTTTTCCAGGGCTGTACTGTAAACTAGATTTAATCACGCAATGCTACATTTTGCATAAAGGACAGTTTCCACACTTACGGCACCAACTAGACTAAAAGACGTCAAGCCATTCCACTGTCTGATTCCTGCGTATACTATGACCCAGCTTGCAGTGAACTGCATAGTAGGTAATATTACAAACGAGGCTGATAATATATGAGAACATAAATATTGCTGCAAATAAATGCTGTTCCATAGCAAAAACATCCAAAATCTAACTGTGGGCTAAGTATAGCATGAATTCCTATCCTGTCCTTATTTGGTTCCGCTAGTCTATCTTTGAGTGGTAGTTCTCAGAGGGCAGGTGCAGAAATGCGCTCAATATCTCCGTCCCAAATCAACATCAAATGCAGAGAACACTTCACCGGGAAAGAGACCGATTACCCATCACTCAGCATAGACTCACTCAATATCATATTCACAGCTGGTAGACTGCTTCAGCTAATGTGTAATTCTGGCTTAACAGATCTCAAATTAAACAATCAATGCACTTAATTCTTCTCATCATCATAACATCAATTCTCAGTCATGCACTCAAGGTCTTTGCATTCCCCAACTCTCTCATGCCCTTGAGCAAAGTGTCAAAAATTTATTTTGAAGTCAATTGGGAGCATCATCCATCAGCCGTACGGAGCAGTTTTGTCTGCCATTCATGTTTCTGTCCGTGAAAATTTAAAATAGCGCTTTAAAGATTAACCAGACAGGGGCAAGCGTTTGCTGCCCTCAGTATCTCCGTCTCACTGCATTACAATGAAGCTCAAAGGTAGGCCCTGCATTTGAATTAGCTCCCACATGTCAGATAAAGGCAGAAAAAGAAATTAATTCAAAGCCTATTCCTCTTTTTTTTTGTTATACAACTTTAGGTAATTTCTGGGGAAGAGGGAGATAGAAACGAGCGGGGCAAATCATTTGTTCTAAAGGTTCAGGGATTTGCGGCGGTTTTGCAACACCAGGATATAAAGCATTAAAGTGCAGCGGTGTTACAATAAGCAGCTTTATTCCTTCTTTTAAAAGCACTTCTTCCTTTTGACTTTCTCCACTGTGGATAGGAGAAGGGAGGACCAGGGTTGAGGTGACGAATGAGAGAAAGGCTTACCCTCCTCTTGCACGAGCGGCTGGTCACCGAGCTGCGTCTCCAGGGCAACCTGCTGGGAAGTGCCCACTACTTGAGCCTGGCCCAGTCCCAGAATGCTCTGCTGCTCAGGACCCACGGTGGACGGGGCCTGTAGGGCTTCCCCTTCGATCTCTACCTGCATGCTCGCCGTCACACCCGTCCCGTCCATGGCGTCGTCCAGGGAGGGCGCGTCAGGAGGGCCTTGCGGCTGGTTCAGCTGCTGCGCCAGCTCATATCTAGATTCACAGGGGTAAGGGAGAACAGTTTGCGAAAAGCCCAGAGTCTGGTCGTGGCACATTTCAGCATTCACCAATAGTGAGGTTTGTAAGAGTTTTGCTCTACATGGATGTTTTGCGTGTTGTCTTTAGGTGTGTCTTCATTAGAACGAAGTTTCAAATTAGCTGGCTATTTTGCAGTGAAGACGCAAACAGCCCGCTAATTTGATCGGGAAATTTTCCCGATAAATCTTGATCTAGTTCGCGAAATGGCCAACCATTTGTGTTGCATCTTCACCTCTTGAGTGGAGGGCTTTCAGGCTAATGGAGACACGAATTTGCACTATCTGGCTAATTTCCCTAACCGCAATATGGCTGGCTAGTTTAACTTTGTTCTGATGAAGACACACCTTTTCACAATGGGATGTGGAAATTAGTATCTTCTTGAAGGACACACTGATTGATGGGTGTGATCATGGCTGATTAACAACTAATTGATAACGCCTTGATGAAAACCTTTAATTAAACCGTGAACTGTTTGCCACAAACCCTGATGAAGACAGCTTGTCTGGTGAAATCTTAGTGATATTAAACTGCATGGAATTTCAGTGCGCGACCATCCTATTCTTTTAATTACTCTACACAGATGTACCAACTACATCTGAAAGTACAGTTTGAAGATCACATTGGAGGGAATTGGCATCCATTTTGTGCGAATCATGCAGGAAGTGCAGTCCTTAAAAATCTTTCATGATACTTTACACCTCGACGTACATCCTCAACTGTGCAGACTTTAGCTCAAATGTTCTTGAAGGTACACAGAGCCAAAGAACTTTTATTCATTTTTGTTTTTCCATGGTGGAAAATGAGATGTTTGAACTGTTAAAACTTACTTTTTCAGTACTCCTACTGGATAAAAGATGTTTACAAAGTTAATCGAGCGGTTTCAGCGTACAGAATTTGATCGCTTCATTAACTCGATTAAAAACACAAAAAACTAGAAAGCACACAGAGAGCGTGTACCTCCACCAACACATTTGTCGCTAAAAATTGAAAAATGGGGCCGTGGCAGCCTCATTTTGAATTCAAATCCATCCCAAAATGTAATCAATTGTTCCTTGGCCTATGGCCCAGACTCCCACAAAATATTGTTGGAACGGACTGAGAAATCTGAGTAAAATCATCTGGACAAACAGACAAACAAACAGACAAGGGTGAATACATAAGCTCCGCCCAACTTTGTGGCACACATGATTGTTAAAGACCTGTAAATAAATGAGTACCCAGCTCAAGTGTTTAACAGTTTTCTCCCAAACCATCTGAATAAACATAATGCTTGTATAACAGTGATAGACACAGTGTTCAACAATGAATTCACAATGACAGTTTTGCGGTCGTATTAAACAGTTCCACCATTCAGAAGCATAAAAAAACAAGACCTGCTATTGACTCCATGACGTCCAAGGGATATGTGCTCCCTAAAGCAGTGTAAAAAATGATGGCACCACTAAAGGTAGTGGTAACACAGAGGAGAACTGCAACTGACAGGGAAATAAAACTAATTTTTAAACAGAATGCATTGCCTTCGTCACCATCAGACGTAAATATCAGTAAGAAAATGAATCACAACAAGAAGCATACTTTTCATTAAAATTAATGGTAGCTAATATTTTAGCTGCAGGTCTAATGTAACCAGTGAAGACAATTAATCATGTTCATTTCATAAGAAGCTCCAGAGAGCAGCATCGGCGTAGTGGATTAACCGTGCCCGATTGCACAAGAAAAGGCAAGCAGAACACCAACCTGTGGGTCTTCATGTGCTTCCTGCAGTTCGGGGAAGACTTGAAGGTCTTCTGGCAGTAGGGGCACATGTAGGGTCGGAGGTCGTTGTGCGTAGTCATGTGACGGCGCAGGCTGCCGCTGGTGGTGAAGGTGCTGTCGCAGGTCAGGCACTTGTAGGCCTTGAGGCCCGAGTGGGTGCGGATGTGGGCCTTCAGCACCCCCGACGAAGCGAAGCCCTTGCTGCAGTGCATGCATTTGTATGGCCGCTCGCCTGTGTGGGACCTGCGACACGAACGCACAAGAAATGCTGTTTTTTATTTTATTTTTTATTTAACCTTTATTTATCCACGAAAGTCCCGTGAGATTGAAATCTCTTTTTCAAAGGAAGCCCTGGGGGGTTGAGGTGGAGAGGGAGAGGACGAATTGCATAGCCAATTAGATCAGGGGATGATTAGGTGGCACGTCGAAAGAGACAGGTTGGGAATTTAGCCACGACACCGGGGAACACCCTACTCTTGTCAAAGAGTGTCATAGGATCTTTAATGACCACAGTGAGTCAGGACCTCGGTCTAACGTCTCATCCGAAAGATGGCGTCTCCTTCAGTACAGTGTCCCCGTCACTGCACTGGGGCATTGGGGATTATCCCATCAGGGGGAAGATCGCAACTTACTGACCCACCAACACCTCTTCCAGCAGCAACGTGGTTTTCCCAGGTGGTCTCCCATCCAAGTACTAACCAAGCCCACACCTGCTTAGCTTCAGCTACGTGGCTGGACCAGATTGAATAGTGGTATGGCTGCTGTTAAGAGCCTCCATCACAAGGAAGCGAGGCACTTAGTAGCGGACAAAAAAAAATGCTGAGCACTGTTACACAGTAATTGCACAAAAATATGTTATCTATATTTCACTAAAATCACCCCTTTGTGTACACTGCCCGTATTTCTTATTTTAAATTAATTAAGGAGTGAAATGTACCATTTTCTTGAATGGACGTGTGACCTTTCGGAACTGAGCTTGATTTCAAGCCTACTCTTCTGAGGAAAGGACACCTGAGAATGGCATTGTACTGAAGCAAAGGGCTAAATGACAACTGAAGATGGCCCTCACTCCTTTTTTTGTCTTGACATACTAAAAAAATGACAAACTTTCAGGTCAGAGAGAGAAAAATTGAGACGAGTTTTTCTGACTCACACAGTTGGATAGTTATGGCTGGCTTTAATGACACATAAAATACAGAGACAAGGTGACTCAAAAAATTAATGCCATGAAAAGCCAATCTGGGGAGCATCACTTATCACTCACTCGCTGTTGTAAACCGAAAACTGTGCGGGGACAAAATCATTGAGACGGCACAACAGCCCTCTCAAATGTTCTTGAGAGCGTGACTGGGTAGTAAGCGAGCGTCATCATAAAAGAGTGTCACGAAGACAGACTGCAGTGGCATCAACTGCAACAGGTCCTGTGTTGTTGGGTAAAATTACATCCATCTCAAAAAGTCCATCCACAGCCCAGGAGCCTGGGCACTGCTTTGCTCCCGTAATTTTGTAAGATAAGCCGCATCAAAACAGTACATATTATAGCACTATGTACCTACATTATAGAAAGGGCGAGATCCAAATTTCAGAAGTTCAACTGAATGAGTCATAGAAAGAATATTTTCATGAAGAGGCCAAGATAATGCGCCAATAGGGCAGTTAATGTATGCTAAGCACCGCCCCTTCTAAACTCACAGCTTTCCTGCAATGCTGTGAGGTCCCCAACGGACCAAGGGTATTGAGCACACCCATGGATCAAACAACAGAGAAATTCAGGGCTAAAAAAAATGAAATTTCTCAAACATATAAGGACCAAAACATATTACAGTGACTCTGGCCTTAGCAAATATTATCACCTAAGGTGCTGCTTCAAGTGGCTGGATTTCTTGTAGGCCTTGTTGCAGAAGGGGCACTTGTACGGCCGGTCGTTCTCCACAATGTCCAGGTACTGCTGCAGGGAGAGGCGAGGATTGTTGTTCTGAATAATACCTGATATGGGAAAAACAAAGACACGTGGAGTGAATTTTTTTTACTGTGCTTCCAAAGACATTTTTCCCAGTATACTAATATAATGACACTGGTGAAAAACAGACTACCTGCCTTCAACCAGACTGCAATTACCTTATGATGAGAACATTACTGAACATTGAGATACATGTGATACATATATAAAACCACCAGGTTTGATGCAAGATTAACCAAAAAAAAGGAAACACATTTTAAGTGAAATGTTAGCATTTGTCAAAAACTTCAAAAGATAGGAGATTAATTTAATGAGCCGTGACGCATACAAGAGTTTCCAACAAAGTGCTTGATGTAGTAACAACATACAGTAACTACAGTCAGGACTTGGATTGTGACAATTTTCATCATTTTGGCTCTGTTTTACACAGACATTAAGCTTTAAGTTTGTTTTTTTTTTTTTCAGAAATATTATGTAAACTGACTATGAATTTAGCACTTTGAAAGATTTGAAATAAAGCAATCTGCCCAGCAGTGATAGCTTGTTGTCCTTAGTACAACAGGCATACAGGGCAGTCATTACTGTCCAGAATCTATGATAAAACAATTAGAAAAGAGCAGGCTCATGTTCCAGTCTGGGCTGACAGAATGAATTTCCTGTCTTTTGAAGCTTACAGCAAAAGCAAATATTTTGTGAAACATTTTTTTGTGATTAATGTCCATAGACTTTACACCTGGAGGTTATATTAATGTTAGGTATCATTGCGCATGTGAACCACAAAGCTGCACAATACGCATGAGCTTGAAATGTTAGAATGGTGAATTTTAAGCTAGAAAGTTATTTCAGATACGCTCATTGTGTTCTGAACACTACCCATGAAAATAACAAAATAGATTGGGGAAGTCCCCACACAAGCTACTTTGTCACACCCATTTTGGAGCGGGGCGTAGGGCTAAAATAAATTACCAAACCAGTTTATTTCCTAAAGATGTTACATGCAAAGTTTCATCAATGGTGATCGATATTTATGGCCGCTAGGGGTCACGCGTTGTTCCAATGGGTATCTATTGGGTGAAGGAATGTCAGGGGTCCCAAAAACGGCCATTTTTCAGGAATTGGAACATCGGTCATTTATCTGTTGTGACATATTGGACATATTGCATGCTACATACGTTCTAAGTTTCAGGTCTTTATCCGTATTGAAAAGGTCTAAAATGGACAACTTCAGTTTTCCCACTGTTGGGGATCTAAGTGGTCGATGTCCTAAACATATTGCATGCCAAGTTTTGTTAAAGATCAATATTTGTGACCGCTGCAGGTGATTGGTAGAACTTTCCATGAACAAAAGATGACAACAGATAACAAGCTTCAACGATCTTAAATACTCAGTTAGTCAACAGCCAGTTGAGTCACGAGCAAATCACAAAAAGCGATTTCATAAACTTCGTCCAACTTCAATATTTGTTTGCCACAGAAAATCCAGCAAACGGAATGTTACCTGGCTACATTACATGTGAAACACAGGAAAGGCGCCCTTCACTAGCATAAAGGCCAATGGATCTTTGAATTTTGAGGCCCCATAAATTTAAGAAAGGTGTACAGCCATGACAAAAATATATTTTTGCCATTTTCAGGGGTGCCTGCAACAATGAAATCTAATAACCAAGCTATATCAAAATCGGTATATCTGACATGCAATAGAGTGAGGGGCAATTTCAGTCCACTTAAAACATGGCACTGAGATTTGAGGTAGAAAAACTGATACAGGAAAGCCGGGTTGAGAGCAGTAATAACAAGATTCAAAAATGTGTGTTTGCTGACCAATACTGACCAAAGGAGGTGAGTAAGCGAGGTTCGTGGATTGCAGAGTCTGTGAAGTGCAGAGTAAGGGGAGCGTGTGAATGGTCGGCAGGGGCGTGAGTCGTGAGGTGCCTGGGGCGTGTGGAGAGTAGAGTGTGTAGAGCGAAGCGTTTGTGGACAGCACCATGTGTAGATGGCAGGATGTGTGCAGAGCAGCATGTGTAGAGGGCAGGGTGAGTAGAGAGCAAAGTGTGAGGAGGGCAGGGTGAATGGTAGGCAGGGGTGTGAGTTGTGAGGTGAGTAGGGTGTTTGGAGAGCAGGGCTGCAGTGCGCAGTGGACAGTACCCATATCCGTGATGAGGATGGGCTCCTGCAGGGGGATGTCAGGCAGGGGTAAGTTGCCACGGGCCGAGCGAGACTTGTGGGGCTTTCTCGGGCCCTTCTGCTTCTTCTGCTGGGTGCTCTTGAAGTGAGACGCCACGTGAGTCTTCCTGTGGCCCGACGTCCTAAAGACTTTATCGCAGTGCGGGCATGCGAACGGGCGCACACCTGCAAAAGAGGGGCGAGAATTAAACTTCAGGGCCAAAATCTCCATCTTCATCATCACTTACTTTTCACATTTAAAGCACAACAAATTTGAGATGCTGTTGATCATTTGAAGAGTTTGTTTCCAAAACGTAATATATATCCATTTTACTCATTTTGAGTAAATCCACGTTTAAGATGTTGGTGCCTATTGCATTTTATAGAAAACATGAACTTTGACCATGAAAAAATACACTTTATAGCATGAATTTTGTAAAATGGATTTTTTCACCATGTGTAAGACGCACAAGGCTATCGCTCCATGGTATTATTCCAATTTTTGATATTTTGGCACGTATTGCGTTTTGGAAACAAACTCTTCATTTGTTTTTCAAATTGGTGGTGTTCACTCAAGCTACTGAAGACCATACCAGACAGCAGACTAAAACTTTGAACGCTTCGCAGTAGGAAAAAAAGCACACTGACACCATTTCAAAAGCTTCACTGTTGTTTTGAATGAGCAGGATAGTAGTTAAGGTATGGAACTTGCATATAGTACTATTTAAGGTACTTTACCTACTTACAAGTAGAAATACATAAATAGAAGCAAATTTCATATGGCATATGGTTGAAAACACTGATATGCCAACGTGCTAAACGGCGTTCCCCACCACTATCATCAAAAATGCTCCATGGTGGAAATGGTGTTCCCTAACTCCAGTATAGTTCAATGGACACCAGTAGAGTTTCTGCCAAGGCACACTGAAGCTGTTCTGGTGGCTCACAGAGGCCCGACATCCCATTAAAAAATGGAGACACTAAGATAAATGACATAGACCACGGTTTGCCTGAAAGACACGCCTTATTAATTTTCAGATTAATGCAAAGAGCCATTCCAGAGCGCTGAATATTGCAGCAATTTTAGGTGACATAATATTTAAATATAAATTAATGGCTACATAAATTGGAAATATGATAGTAATCACTTAACAGTTAATAAGAAAATGGCCGAGAATGAACTGCTGCCATTAACTCGAAGTGTTTTATGTTAATATCTTAGAAGTATGGATTTCATATACAATTACAATGAAATGAAGATTCAATTTAGATAAGGGGGTTTCACATGGCTACTCAATCCATAGGTTACAGCCTCTTTAAATGGCCGCAAGCCAGCATTAGGGCAATCAAGTGACTCCCACACCAACACTGCCGAAGATGATCATGTTTCTGAATATATAATGTGCAATAACAGCTACACAGAATACCAACAAAGGATTGTAATACTAGCTATTGCCAAGGGGCAGCCATTTTAATTTTTACAGTATAATTTACACACTGTAATGTACCAAAGATTCAGAATACCAACTGCAGTAATTATGCAACATAAAGAGCAGTGCTTTGCACGCAGCTGCGTATAAAAAGCTTACAATCTCAATCTCTTTGCAACATTGAATGCTGATTATGCAAATCACAGGGTTCTCTGTTGCAGAAAAACAAGGCACTTTTACACAATGACCCAAACACTGAATACGAGGTTGGTTTAAAAAAATGCTTAATTTGCTCCCAAAAACCAAAAAATTCAATCTATCCCCATCTTATTGAGCAATGGAACAAAAAGAAAAATCTGGCAACCAGCAGTAAAAGGTAGCACAATGCACTTAGGACCTTCGGTTGTAAATGTCCAACTTGCCGGTTTTTGAAGGCTCATTTTTTAAAAATCACAACATGCACCAAACGGAACGACTCAACTCAGCAGCCACTTCAGAGCAGAAAGCCTGGATCTAATCTGATTCGCTGAATGCATATGTCCAGAGAGCATTTAAACTCTTATAAATGTGTACAAATATACCACCTTTTCCTTGAGGGACAATAATTAATGTGAATATAGGTTTTATTTTGCACACTGAAGAAAAAGCATTCAGAAATTACCAGCAGGTGAAAAAATATAAATGAATTTAAGAATAAAAATGCATTAACTACGTCCACTAAAAATAATTTCGAAATTAATATTATCAAATGTTACAAATGTTCAGTTCCATATTGCTTAGAAGGAAAAAACAGATCAAAAACTTCTAAAACTTTACCGAAGTTGGCAACTTCATTTCTCCTCTAAAGTTCTGCGCAGAATGTTTAAATTTCTTGATAAAAGAAAGAGTTTGTCTCCTTCAGCGCTTGAATCAAAGGATTGTCTGGGATGGATGAAAGCAACAAAACTCTGAAATCCCTGAATTGGACAGGAAGAAAAATGGAGGATCCACTTAAGAACACTACAGTAACTGCTATCAAAATTCTACAGGGCCAGTTCAATACAATTGGCATGAGGATTATTCTCGAAGAACTAAGGTATATTCATCACTCCACAGCAGAGGCAGAAGGCCCTTTTTCCATTTTCAACAATTCTCAAGAGGCATGAAAAAAACCTCTTCAACATAACAGCATCAAATGTATTCTCAGTGAATGTATTAATTGGATACATTTACAACTGAGAAATATATTATTCAAATAGCAGAAATTTTGAATTGGAATAATTAATCAATCCATTTAATAACATTTTGACGTCTAACAGATACTCTGATGCAGAGCAATTTACAAAACAGTGCACAGATTATACAAAGAGTATAACAACCAAAACAATCAGCGACACCACTGCCACCACGGAGCCACTCATTTCTTTCATTACTTAAATAAAAAATTCAGTACCAAAAGAGAGGCTGGATAGTGTTTGAACAGGCCATGGATTTCAGATGATGGTGAAGAGAATAAGATGACTGAAGGTGTTAAATCCAGAATAAATCCTCAGATTTGGTTTGCATCTGAGAGTTTTCCATTGAATATTGGACTGTCTTGAGTTTTGTGAAGAGCTTTTTCCACCACTTGGAGGTCAAAGTAGAGAAGAAACATAAGAGAGTGTAAGCCAATCAAGGAAGAGATAGCAACCACTAAAGTTTCCCAGTGGGAGTGTAAGGTTCAGAAAGAGTCAACAGGTAAGAGCTGAACTGCATTTTATGCAGACTGTCTGAATGAACACTCAAGTAGACCAGCTAGGAAAAAAGTTTCAGCAGGCCAGCAAGGACACTACAAGGGCCTAGACAATCTTGGCAAAATATAATAAGGACCGTAGGTTGTACAGTGACACAATTTCCAAGGGCTGTCATTCCTATACTCAATGCTGAAATTTTGGAGCTCTTTGATTTTGAAGTATTTAAAGTTACCAGTGCAGAGCCTGTTCAATTGCTGCTTGCAAGTTATAGTGCAGAGACCGTTCAATTGAAACTTGAGCGGTACTGGTGTTTGCAGCTTTCTTGATTTCTCGAGAACTGTTTAGCCAAACAATTTTAAAATTGAGACTGTTCATTTCCTTGGGCCGTCACCAATACACCCACCAATTTTGAAGTGAATTGGCTGAACGGCTATAGAGATACGCTGAGAAAACGCATATACACACAGAGAGATAGAGAGGGAGGGAAAGATAGAGTGAAAGAGAGAGCAAGAGAGAAGAGAGAGAGAGAGAGAGAGAGAGAGAGAGAGAGATTCCTTGTTTTATTGTAAGATGATATGAATTTTAAGCGATCATCCCACTGGTGACTACATGATGTCTGAACTAAAAGTATCAGAGCATTAGCAGTTGGTAAGATCTGCGCTAATGCATCAAGACTTATGAACATGCTCACGCTGATCAAATTAGTCTCCTGTATTTCGAGGCTGATAAATGGAAACACATAGAATATTTTGTATGTTTTCATTCCAAGAGCTTTGATTAATACTTTAGAATAACATGTAGCTGGCAATGTAAAGTTGCATAACTGTACCCAACATCATCCAGCATACTAGCTGAAACTGAAACATTAGAATGCTGATATTCCTCGCCATTCCTTGCTGGTGAGGAATGAACTTCATGTGTTCAGTAAATCAGAATGGCTGTTGTTGAGTTAGGTTCCTAAGTTAACATACATTATGAATGAAACACACTGGTATCAACATAAGCTTAAGTTAGCAGCATACAAAGTTGCTGAACAAAGGCAGACCAATTTACAATAGTTGAAATACCCAAACGTCAATGATGAAAAATGAACTCAGAGACTTAATCCAATGCCCCTTGTAGCTAGCCATAATGAATCAGCTAGTGAGACAAGTGAAATTAGCAAGCTAGGTAGCCTTACAAATGGTAGTCACTCCACCAGCAGTAGTTAGCCATTATGTACATGGGCAGAAATGAAAAAGTAACTGTCCCTAACTTTTAACACTGACAGAAATGGATAGATAGCGACATGGCTTTGCCGTAGCTTTCCTGCATCCAATCAAAAGACTGGGTCCAACCTCCAAGACAGAAGCAGTCACGGCTCACAGTCACAGTCACTGCTCATGCTGCTACCCACAGGCACTAAGCACACAATAAGCATCAGAATTCAAGGGAGAGTGACACTTCTTTTTGTCATCTAGTCACTTTGAGTTTGAAAGGATACAATGATAATGCAGTTAAGGTTAAAACTGTCAGTTTTAATGTTAGGGTGTTTTCACCTGTATCAGATGATCCGTTTATAAATGACAGCACCTTCTCCACATGGGCCCCATTTTATGGTATCATTAGTGAATCCAGAAGAAAGCCGCTGACGTCTAGGCTTGATTCCAGACTTTTGCCTCAGGAGAATGTTGCAGTCATGGAGCAACATGAGGAAGACAGCAGCGTCCATCCAAATTAAGCCAGCCGTCATGATGCGCAGTAATGAAAATCTATCAATCAGAAGCATTGCAAAAACCCTAGGGAGCCTAAGTAAACAAAATAGTCCATTATCAATGAAAAAAAAAAATTGATAAAATTATGCAATAAGACTGGCTAGACTAAGGAAGATCACTAAAGTGGATGACCAGAGAATACTCTCTGTGGTGAAGAGACGACTTAGGTACTTAAAAAACTGTAGCAAGCCTAATAACAACCTAAGGCAGAGACAACTGACATCTGGGTACAAAACAGTTCTTTTCAGAATATCAGAACAGTTGCACTGCTGACCTAAGGCTTTACTAAACTGCTTCCCTGATTACATGCTTAATCTCATCATCTCCTTCAACATCCCTCTGAACCATTTCAGATATTCAAAAACACAACATGGTGAGTTCTATACACCTTACATTTTAGATGAGACCTTAAATAATTTAGTGAGGCCAAAATGATCTCACTGCAAGCACTGACGAAGACAATTCTCCCAGTAATCAGAAGATCTGCCCAAGTGCTCCCAGTCTAAAGTGTGCTGGCAAGGAGGGGCTTCTCTCAGCAGAATCACCGACAGCATTACCTAGACATCGGCTATTCATGAGGAAAATACCACACAGATAATGGCCATTGCATGTTGTCAAGAAATACTTGGTAAAATGCATTCGAAGTTGACCGTAAACCAAATTTTTGACATGACAAAGATCAATAAAAATTCTGACGTGCTGCCTGTGCGGCTTGACCTAGAGAGTTTATGAAAAGAAACTCAAACATACCTGACTTTTTTGCGGTTTTGGCAGTTTTAGGTACTTTATATTACTCTATCCCCGAAAACATTAGTAACTGAGCTCAATCGTCTTATTGGTGTCGAAAAAAGATAAAAAACCAGCCCAGTTGTTATGCGATTCTCCTGTTCCGAAAAGCTAATTAAGAATTTATGCATGTGACCTCGTTCTGAGACTGGTTGCAGCTCAAGATTCAATGTGGTTATACAAGTGCGTATGTTCCTATGAAATATCCGAGCTAAAGCTTTGCCTTTGAGTTTGTTTTCAATACATTTTATTCAACAGATATAGAATGTCTCAATCTTGTGTAGTTGGAGGTTGCACAAGGAACATTGTCAAAAATCTAACTATCAATGTCGGCATGAGATCTTGCTCACTGAGAAGAGGTTGGCTGTGCCAATGACTGAAACAAGTGACATCACGATGACCTGCAGAAACATCGACAACTCCAAAAAGCCATGAAACTCCTATTGCATTCATGAGTCAATGCTGTGGAGTATTTATCGAATATAGCTACCTGGCTATAAAACCAAAAAGTTGACGATGTAGAGACTTAAGTGCATGTTATAATTAAGGCAGTGGCTATTTTTACGCCAGTCGTAAACTTACTCCAACTTGCTATTCTTATGACCTTCCGTATCTGCATGTTTAATGTAGGAAATTCAGCCTTGGGGGGGATTGCAACTCACTGGCTGCCGTGAAAAAAGCCCGCTTTCGCTGCATTCCTTATGGTTAACTTCACTATACTGACTAGCCGGCTAACTTAATTTAAGTAACAGTCAGGATGTCGCCTAATCTAGCCAGGTAGCGTTAGTCATTAGCAAGCTAAGTCAAAATTTCTTGCAAGGACAAGCTTCGTGTAGCTAATCAGCTCTTCTTCACGACACTAATCACTACAGACTATGGATTGCAGAGTGAAGACCAGACAGCTCCCCAAATATTCACGAGCAAACGTTGAACCTAAATTTACATGCTTCTAACTACTTAACCGCTAGCTAAGTTCATCAACTGGCTAGCAAACATCATAAGAATGTTATAGCCATCTTGCTAAAAAACGTAAGCTGATACATTATAGCTAATGCCATGGGATAAGCATTGACTGTATAAAACAGGTCTAAGTCCAGATTTACTACATTACGCATGCACATGCGGAAGCTTGTAAGAATAGCAAATTGGAGTAAGATTATGACTGGCATAATATTAGCCACCACCAGCTAAAAACACAATCTACCACAAAAACACAAAAATATCGAAACTTCAAACCCTTTTTAGTTCCTCTTTAACCCATTAATGACCACTGTCCCATTCTAAAACTGCAAGTGAATATTTTGCTGTAGCTTAATCAAGGGAAGTAAACAGGAAAAGTCAATTTACAGCAGTGGTGGGGGCCGCCATTTGCATGAATAATGCACTGACGCCTCCAAAACTGACAACATTTTTTATATCACACTAAAGACAAGAATTGGAAAAGCACTAAATATGTTTTTCTCAGAATGATGATTTTTAAAAATATAAAGGAACATAAACTCGATGACAAAATAAAACCCAGAATATAAGTGTTGAATGTTCATTTAGCCATATCCGATAGTAAAAGGTAACTTTTACTTTGAAAAGAAATTTGGGCATTAATGGGTTAAGTAAATTGTGCAATAGCCAACCCATTATTATTTGAACACAGTAGCATGCCATCATAGATATGAAAGGCCTGTAGCAGAGTCACCTAGTAATGCTTAATAAATCTGAGCCTGGAACAGTGTACCGGATTGCCAACCAAAAATTTATTTATGTAGTAGCTAAGACCAATTAATTGAATGACTGGACAGTTTATTTTTGATGACATTATTACTCATTGCATCACAAAGGTATGCGGTTATGAGGCATAATGATGGCATATAACGCCAATGTGTCTTCTAAGGATTCTGACCTCTTGTAGCCCACAGAACAACACAGATTTGCATTAATATGTTAGCAAGTCATTGTAAGAAAAGCAGTT
Organism: Gymnothorax javanicus; assembly: GCA_029692085.1. Lineage (NCBI taxonomy): Eukaryota > Metazoa > Chordata > Actinopteri > Anguilliformes > Muraenidae > Gymnothorax > Gymnothorax javanicus. Next base: position 177,601,092 of record CM056193.1, on the reverse strand, counting down.
TTGCCCTAATATTCAGTATGCTTTGATCTAAAATGCATCTAAAATGTCAACCCCTTTACATGTTTATCCTTTTCTTTTGTAAAAAACATAAAAAAACAAGTACCTTAAGTCACATTACATTGCTGAAAAAATGCTAAAATAGAATAAAGAAAAAATTTGCATTTTATTTTTTGTGGATATTTGGATAATTTCCATTGTTATGGTATCACGTCTAATATCCGTATTTGTAGCCTGTAAGAGACCACTTTGTCATTATCATTTCTTGTTCACAATAGGCTACATATTGGACATGATTATTCAGTAAATAAATTGTTTAATCCTCAATCAGGCGAACAAAAACGGGAACTGGTTAAAAGTAATCAAGCATTAAACGGTGAGGATACTGCAAGCTTTTCTTATCCTAGAAGCCATGCTGCTGTTGGACATGTAACTTTAGACAAACCATATGCAAAAATGTTGAAACATGGTGTACCTGTACTGATGTGAGTCATGAGAGCCCGGAATAAGAATTTTTATTGCGAGTGGTCAGACAGCCCACTAATAGATTTTTTCCCCCTAAGTGATAGGACCTGGAGTGCGCCTGAAGAACATCAAAACCAGCATCAAAAAGATGAGCAAGTCTCGCTAGAAAAGAAGTTCCGGCTTGACTAAGAGTAGGGATGGGAAAATGTCAGAGCAGGGGCGAGGTAGTCTGAGTGAGGCAGTTTTGAACTTAGACTGGACTTCAACCTTATAGACTGTTGATCAAGTCCAGTGAGAATGACTGTCGCTGTAAACAGGGAATTGACAAAGATGCTTTCTGCTGTTGTGAAACCCAAGATAATAGGAATCCTGGGCCCTCATTTATCAACTGTGCTCACGGACAAAAATGCACTTACAGCGTGTGTATGATCATTTGTAAGCAGTGAGGTGCTCACCAATTTGTACCCAAGAATGTGCTTACTCACAGCACCTTGTGGTGGAGAGGGAAAAGAACAAATGAAATAATACCTGCAGTGGAGGGGGGACTTACGTAACATAGCAAACCAAAGAATAACAGAGAATACTAGAGGCACTCCTAGAGTGCAAACCTCCCCCAAGGCAGCACAGTCCAAATCTTGGAGAGTGGGAGAAAAGTTCAGTTATCGCGTGTCATATGATTTCAAGATGGCTGCCGTGGCGGCCACATTGTTTGATTGATCGTGGTCAAAATCAATAGGGTCCATCCCTGATGTAATAGCGACCCACCCACAAAATTTCAGAGATATCCGTTCATGACTTTCTGAGTTATCTTGTTCACAAACAAAAAAACAAACAAACGGCACCGATCACATAACCTCCAGCCAACTTCGTTTGGCGGAGCTAACAAAGGGGGTAATGGCAAAATTAGCAAAGTGTAAATACAAAAGGATGACTGTTCATATAATCGTCTGTATTTATTTACCTGCCATCAGGTGTTAAAACTGTTCAGTGTATCCTGCAGTCAGAAAAGCATTTTAATTGATTGAATAATTGACAATTTTGTTATTAAGAGACTGGTGATCAAGCTGTTGAGTTTGGCCACCTGAATCATCTGATAAAAAGCAACTCTGAAACTGAATTTTTTTTTTTAAATAGTGTGATCCTCTAGCGCTAGAAGAATTGGCACATGCTGTGTTTTGTGGGGTGTGCACATTCAAGGAGCGCATGGGGAGGATACTTGGCTGATGAGCAGATTTGGGTTCCCGGTCATATTTTTTTGGATATCCACCACCAACTTTTTCCTTAATTGAGAAGGAAGACAAACACAAATGCCATCCCAAGTGCGCTACACCTTAGCTTTTCGGGCCACCAGCATTTTCTAGTGAGAAACTGCTGATCGTTCTGGCACTTCATAACCCAACAGGAGCTGAATTTCACCTGCGGTCCTTCGTGCCATATTGTTGTTGATGCCTCAGTGCATCAAATTTCCATAAACTGCAGCACAACAGGCTGGGATTAAGAGGGACTCCCGTGCCACAGAGCCAGATTGCAACACAAAGACGCCACGTGCTAAAGTGATTTATGATGCGTTTCAAATGTTATTAAATTAGACAAGACAAACAGTTTTATTGCAACATATTTTATTTTCACACATTTTTCATGCATTCAAACAGTTCTTTCAGTGAATGATTTATTTCTTTAGAGGCTTGGCAGACTTCTCCAAGCTGCTGCCCGATACCATAAACAGCCTCGTCGATTTCTCCTTCCTGTTTTATAAGCCTTCCGCTAGGCAAACCCTTTCCGCGCTGTTTCGGATGGCTGAAGGGTCGGGCAAAACATCCACTGGCAGGTCGTTCCACGGTGAAGCACTGCGGACATCATTCACGTCTGAAAAATATAATAAATTTGAAAATCCGTTAACTCTTTTCCACATAATGACTACACGTGACGCCTATATGTGGGGGGGTGGGAATCTATGGGTAATAGAGTTAAAGGTCCCCTATTATGTCAACAGGTGCATAGCCAATTAGTTATTACAAGCCATTTCAAAATCTTTCCCCTCTTGAAATCACATGGGGAAGTAACCAACCAGAGGCAAGAAGAACTGATCAACTTCAGCCAAGCAGTCAATCAGATTTGATTATTCTGGGTGGTCACCCCCCCTTGTGATGTCAGGAAGGGGAGACTTTGAATTGGGTCAAAATGGCTAACCAGCTGTACACCTGGTAGTATAATAGGGGACCTTTAAAGTTTTAAAATGAGGTTCATGCCAACTGCTGTTAAAATAATGCTCGACTTACCACGATGTGCTTCGACAGGGTTGCGGAGGGAGACATCTTCTGTGTCGCCTTTATTTATGATGCCGGACACACGACAGGCTCTGAGGCCTCTCCAATCATGGTCTGTCCTGCTCATTTCGCTCTTGTGCGCAGCAAAAGTCTTTTTGGCTGTCGTCTTTAAATCGACCCATTTCTTTACTTCAGCAACAGTCCTGCTTTCAGATGATGCAGAATTTACCACCATTTTCACCTCTTACCTCGCTACTTTTTTTTTTCTAGCTGGTTAAGCCAGTGCCAAGACCTTCAAAAAGAATAGCCTGTTTTGCCAGCACTTCTGACATCAAAACTACAATTTCTGTGTCCGTAAAGTTCTTCTTTTTTTTTTTTTTTTTTTTTTTTTCCCCAATGAAGAATCTGGAAACTGGCATTTTCAGGCAGCGTTTGATGGGATTGTTTGTAATCATATATGGTCACTTGGGGGCGTAAACGTGGGCATGCCGGTGATTTAGAACGGTGTGAGATTGATTGTTACAGATGTGTGAACAGCAGGTCAAGACAGATTTCACAATTGCCAGTTTTCTTGAGCTTAGAAGCATTCTAAATGTTATTCGTACAAGTGAATTCATGCAAAGTAATGTTAAATGAGGGCTGCAGGAGAGCCAACAAGATAAAAGGCAGTGTAAAAGCGCTCGTAACAAAAACATGGGTGGGCATCGGTGTAGCATTTGAGGGATGGCAAAAACTCTGATTTGTAAAGATTCGAGACTGACTCAGAGTTGACCCCTTTTTTTGCAAGACGATTTTATATAACACAATTTAGTAAGAGATAAAGCAAGTCAAATAGCTAACTTGCTTAGCAATGTGAACATTAGCAAGTTAAACTTATGGATCAGCATCACTGCCTTTCCATTTCTGTCACATAATCACATTTTCCATCAACACAAGTGGAGAACTAAACTAGCTGTTGCAACCATCAAATTAATCAGTGGGCCATAACACAGCCCATAGTACAGTATAATTATATGAGTTCCTTGAAATTCTGCATTTTTACCAGAGATAGAACTTTTACCCAAAATTCCATTCCTCTTTAATGTATCTTTAACCTTTAGCGTGCTCCCGGCGACTGTACTCGCCCGTATATTCCTTATTCTGTGCAACTGCCGGCGACCGCAGTCGCCCTGTTTGTTTATATCTGTTCCGACTGCCGGCGAGATGGCTCTACAAGAAGAACTGTGGTCAGGAATGCCCTCCCTCATAAATAAGTATTATATGCGTGTGTCTCGCTGACAGTACCAGTACACCCGCGCCATAATGTTCGCCGTAGTGCCATACCGGGCTGAAATGGTCGGAACTACTTTCAAGTCGGATGTTTCCGTGGCACCTCGGGCGGTAGAAACAAGTGTTATTTTCAAAATAATATGGATGATTAGTTTTCCCATTTAGAGTTCTTTCCAGATCGGTTGCATTTTTGAAGGAGCTATAATGGATTATCAGTCAACATTTCTATCAGGTATGGCCTCCGTTGTGTTCGAGATGACTTGGATTCTCGCTGTTCAACTAGGACCATTGACTTGTTGACAATTTCGGAAGATCCAAATATCATTTCAGCGGCAAGTGCTAATATAACTTCATTTTAAAGTGAGTACATGACGCGGTCGCGCTGATAGCGAGCAATGGAGAGTCAGTGGCTATGCAAACGACCATTGCCAAATGTGACAGATTATTAAAGGACCAGTGTGTAATATTTGGCATGGTTTATGGGCAAAATCTGAATATACTACCCATTAATATGTTTATATAAGTGTATAATTGCTATAAAATAAAATTCGTTTGGTTTTCGTAGCCTTATAATTATGCGTTTATATATACATATAGCAAGGGCCTTGCTTTAGGGACGTCGCCATCTTGCACCGCCATGTTGGTACTGCAGCCCGAACCATAGATATAATGGACAATCCAGCCAGCTAGAGAACGCGTTTCGCGTGTATAAATCCCAGTCGAGGAAGACGCCATTTCCACAAAAGTGTTTTGGTCCTCGGAGGCCACCGTCTTTTTGCCGACGGGAGGGGTGAGCGTGAGTGAGTGAGTGAGCGCTGCAGTCTAGAATTTTAACGCTGGATGTCACTGTTTCGCCCCCCCATTTTACACACTGGTCCTTTAAATGCTGATATTATGGATTTTGTGTCCCACATCTGTTTTGCATTGTTCTTGCTAGCTATGTAGACAATTCTTGTTGGACAGGTATTGCAAATCTAGCCATTTTTCATCATACATGCGAATGTGAAATGACTGTTGTGATCGCTGTACAATACCAGTACACTCATACTACATCAAATAGTTCCCTTTTTGTTTTTTGTTTTTTTTAACGAACCAAATAAATCTATATGAAATCTTGAATATGATACATTGTTTACCGTGCTCGTGTTTGCAGCGTCTGGGGAATTTCGGAACTCGCTGGGCCGCGGAGGGATGTTTACCACGCGGCCCAACTCGTTCCGAAATTCCAATCCGCTCCAAACACTTGCGCCGTAACCTATATTTAATGAACCAACGATCACGTGGCCAATATTAACCATTCACATATCAGAATACGGGAGACTCCATTGCTTCATCATAATGGCTCGTTTTGAGTGGTTGAGGTCTGTAATTCTGTATTATTTCCGTGGAAACGACCCAGTTTTTTAGTATCAGTAGGTGTGATATCTGGATCAGTCTTGAAAATAAGCCAGTTGCAGGCTATATAACACTGATCCAGACCTCAGCTGCCAGCATGCAATAGGCTTAAATTAACGTAGCATGCTAAAGGTTAAATTTTAAGTTTCCACGCATAAAACACACAAAATCTGCATGTGATTAAATTACTGACAGAACAGCATATAAAGTATTTTGATGGATGTCACTGCATTTAAAGTAAGACTTTTTTTTTTTATTTCTTATTTTTCCTGCCAATTTGGCGGTACCCAGAACATAACTAAGCCATAATTCAGCTATACTAAAATCAGCATTTGGTAGATCAGTGGCAATTAGTCCACATGCACTGAGACTGGTTAAGAAATAGTTTTCTGAAGTAGTTTTACATGGAAGAGCAGACCAACGCTAACATACACCAAGCGCTACTGTGGTCTTATCCTGTAAACATTAAATACACCAGCGAGTATCAGAGTAGATTAAACATTAAATGTTCCATGATATCATTTGTATTTTGATGTTGGTCATGTTATACTTCTGTTACATCCATGATGAAGAACTCTACTCGACAAATTCCATTTTTTAAGGATAATGCAATTCTTTTCTATTCCAGTCAATTCAAGTGAGTTTCAGAGGGCTGTTCAATGGTGAGCCATAACTAATAGCCATTACAGCACTAAAAGAAAGCATTACGGAGGATGCCTGCTCACTGCATGACACCAACTATAAAAGGGCTTCATGCAGGGAGCATGAATATGGCAAAACTTTCAAATCATTTTGATTCGCAGTGATGATAAAAGGCTGCTGGAGTTTATTATGTCATAATGTTCTCCCAGCATTGAGACCCATGTCTGCCACTGAAAACATCATTAACATCTGATAACAGTAGTCCTAATGCAGAACACAACTGTGCCAAGGCCACAAGAGCTTGTGTGCGCATTGTCCGGAAACCCAGCGAATAAAGTCCTGCAACATCATTACCATGACAATTTGCACTGTCCTGAATTCTGGAATATTTTCCACCAAGAGAATCATAATAGTAGAGGCAAAGGTTGCACTTTAATAGAACTTTCTATTTAGGTGTTTTTAATAGAAGCACACAATGTAACACTGTTTCTTCAGGTACCGGGCAGACACCCACATCTACACTGAAAGGGCGTCGTGACCTCCATTTTATTTAAGCCGTTGCAGCTAAGGGCTATGCTTTCAAAATTTCACATTAAGCCTTCAAGGGCCTTTGGGCCAATTAGTATTGTTAGCATAGCCCAAAATAATGAATACATGGGTTCGTATGAATAGATATGGAGCAGGGCCTGGTGTCTGCTGAAGTAACAATGAACCAATGGTGACCAGTTCCCCATTTTAGGTGCCTCCAAATTGGAGTAGGCCTCAGGCTCTTACCGGTATGCAGGCGCATGTGCACCTTCATGCTTCCGGACGTGGAGAAGCACTTCCTGCAATACTGACATTCGAAGGCCTTGATGCCGGTGTGCGTCTTCATGTGAGCCGTCAGCGTGCTCTTGACGGCGAAGGCGCGGAAGCACTGCTTGCACTTGAAGGGCTTCTCGTGCGTGTGGATACGGATGTGGCGCACCAGGTCACTCGGCTTCTTGAACTCCTTGGCGCAGTAGGGGCACACGTGCCACCGGATCCCATTCTCCTCCCTGATAGAGCCTGAGGTTAGAGGGCGCGGGGGTTAGCCATAGCTACAGTTCCTAGATAGAGAGAGCTATAACATGAGCTTTCTGGAAAATGTGGTCATAGAGTCATTTTGTTTCCAATGCATTATCGGGCTTTGTCACAGAGTGATTGAGCGTTCTCTTTCCTCATGACTGAACCCTGTCGCCTTTTGTGCTCGTCAAAACTATTGCCAGCAGATTTGTTGTCTTTTCTCTAAAATTAATACATTTCCCCGCCGAGAAAAGAACAAACAAATCCGCCGATGTCTATTGTGCGAAACGTCTCAAGTCTATGTTATGGAAACAAAATGGCTCCTATTCTTGAGTGGTTGAGACTCTCTCTATCTAGGGACCCTAGCTTTAGCAACACACAAATGCTGAAGCTTTCTCTCATTAAAGATCATAAGCGCCATCTCCCCTTCACCTGGCATCTGCATAGGCTTCTTGTAGATGCTCCTCTTCTCTTTCCGGTGAATTCTTTCAGAGGCAGTGTTCTTATTAGGGGTAGGGGCCCCAACTTCCGTGGCTTGGTTCTGTGTAGCCGCGACTGGCCTTGGGGCGCTGTTGTTCAGAGTGTGGGACTGCACAGGGATGGTGCTGAGTCCACTGTTCTCCAGGGCTTGCTGCAATGAGGAGCCAACCAATTACAACATGCTCGCATGACAAAAACATTACCGATAACACCTTCAACAATTTTACATGAAAATACACAACCGTCAAATGTACACTTCATTTGTGTTCAGATAAAGTCCCCAAGAACATAAATCATGAATTCTCTTATTTTCTTATATTGTTTTTAGACCTTGGGGGTACGCAGTATACATATACTAAGACTAAGAAGATGACAACTTTCCCAGCAGCTAGATTCCAACTGGGTGTAACATGTTTATCCCAAAGTGATGTCACCACGTGCTTAAGTATTTCACCTACTTTCATTGGGTAGGAACTCAACCAATCATAAAGTTGAAATAAATAACCTCCCTCCCCCTGAAACCCACCGTTTCCAGACAGAGTAAATTCTGTGACAGTCCAATCGCTTTTCCCAACTATTTTTTTTTTTTCCCCAGCTGCTAGTATGCTTAGAACTTGTGCACTGCCCAAATGCATTGGCAGCTGCTTAGCTGATACTAGAGGAAGCAGTGAAGCACAAAACATCACTTTAAAGTCACATTACGTGAACTCCAAAAGTACTCAGCACTATCAGGTGTGGCCATTTCTGCTCATTAAGGTAAGAACAGAAATAAAATGCTTCATTTGGAAGCAAAACTGCATTTCAATGTTATTTAAAACTGAGGATAGCCTATATGTCGCTAATCTCCGTTTTCAGCGTATATAAGACAGCCAGGGTCACATAAAAGTTTAAATGTTTAATTAACCATCCATGCCAGCATTAATCTGACGTAATCGGATGGAGGGATGTTGATTACTGTTCATTACGGCCACACCCATACAGTCTGGGTATGACACAAACAAGTGTGTTAAGCCACTTCTGCAATGCATTTTATCGCATATATTATTTTTTTCCCAGCCAAACTTTTCATGATGCTTCAGAGTAAAGTTCAAAACAAACCCAATTTTGAAATGTGACAACCATTTTAAACATTGATTCTGTGTTCCCAGGGATTGTGGAGTTTCTAGAAATATCAACAGTTTCAGCTATTGCAACTAACCTCAAGTGACACAAAGTAAGATCTGAGTACTGGAAAGTCAGAAATCACATTTCATTTGACAGGAGAGCTACCCAATTTTGACATACAGGAGTCACTAAGAAGCAACCCACAAACACAGCACATCCGCGGGAACCTCCATAGTATTCTGAGAACATTCAGGACCATCACTGTCTTTGCACAAAAATGCCACGAATATGCTCTGCACTAATTATGCTAATGGCCACCTTGCTGAAAGAAAGATTTCAATTTTATTTTTAACAAGAGGAGTATATTTTGGGTGAACATCTTTTTCCTTCAACAACTGCTTGAAAATTGTGCACGTCTTGCAACTATTGACTGCTTGTATATTAAAATTATGTACATCACTCATACTCAGGATCTTCCCTAGGATCTGAGCCTGAAAACTTAAAAATGCATTCTTTCCGACAACAGGACTGGTTGTAGACTTAAAGACATATGTCCAATCTCTGCTCTGTAAATGAGGCTATCAATCACATTGACATTGTCATGACCTTTCAAAAGTATAAGACATTATACGGACGTACTTATTAAATTACATTGAGGATCGGTAAGGAATAACCAAACTGTAATTTAATTGTCCTTAAGATGAGCAATCATTCATGTTCATCCAAGCCAGTCTGGCTGTTTAGATTTTAGTTGAACGCTCTCGACCCCTCAGTTAAGAAGTTTCCGAGGTTGGCGGAGAATTGCTGTTCAGAATGGTATTTGTTGATTCATCCAGTAATTCTACAAAAATGCGCCTATGGCAGGGAATAATACTTTAGCACAATTTTTCTTGACCTTTTGGAGGAAATTTACCAGCTTTCCTTCCCCCCTCACTTTCAGCCTTAGAAAAAAATGATATTCTTTTACCTACGGAGAATATATGTACTGCAGATTGACAACTGAGGGCAACACACAGAACCAGGTGTACAATTTTGTTCAGAGCCACACAATTTCATAGTCATCATAGTGCCCGGTATTGGATAAGGGCTTTTTTTTCCAACCATCACTCTTTTCACCTTGCAGACCTCTCAAGAGAAATCGTTCTGTGAGGCTCCAAAGATCCTCCAGTGCAACAAATGAACCATGTCATCATTCCCTCAAACCGGTCATTTATCACCCCATTCCCTCAACAGCAAATTTCATGCTATCCCCTGACATTCTTCCAACTCCTGGCAAAATGGAACCTTGCAGTCCATACATAAAAATTTTTAACAAAATATTTTCACCAACACCAGACCATTTGTCTGTCCTTCAAGCAAATACATATTTTCAGCAAATGCACTGTGAATTACTCTTATGCTTTTGTGCTAAATGATGGCGCTATTTTTTTCTCTTCCGGCCATAACCTGTCAGAGGTTTTCGAGCATGGGCAGAAGCTGTAACTAGGGATCAAGTTCTGGCAGAGAAGTCAGGCCGAACACAGCCAAACTTTATCCCCGAGACAAACGCTTCAACCATGACATGGTTCAGCGAGTTCAGAGCTTACAAGAAGGGTCGAGATTACAAGCCTGTCAAACTGGTCCTCGCAAAGATATGCTGTACACTTCTAGGTGGTGCTGGATTTAATGAGACCGCATGTTGCGCTACAAGTGTCGAAGACAGACGTACGGTAGCTAGCTTATGTAATGTGCCGTTGTTTGTTTTGTCGATTCGTATTTCTCCAGCCTTGTGGAGGCCCCTTGGGGCAGGGGGAGACGGCTCACCTGTAAGATGTCCTGATTGATTCCGGCCTCCATGGAAATGGCTGGCACTGGGGCAGGTGCCTGGGCGCCGTCTCCGGTCACTTGCTCGGACAGCTCGAGTAGCTGCTGGATGACGTCCGTCACGCCAGCCGCACCTTCCGCACCAGTCACCGCCTGACCCCCTTCCCCACCCTCCTAACAGGAACACAGGAGGACAGCAAGATGGAGACAGAAAGGAGTTCAAGTGTGGGGCCAATGCGTGGAGAGTTACAGTATTTTTCAACAAAGGAGACTTCTAATTGTTCACTGTAATAACAATACTTCTTGAAACCTCGCTCTAAGACAATGGGATTAGGTGGGCAGCTGTGTACACTGTATGTGCATGTGTGTGTGGGGAAGGGCGATGCACAGTATACCATGCCGACCACATTACCTGCGCCTGGGGAGGATCCTCAATGATCGAGATGTGCATCTTACTTATGTGGGCGTTGAGGCTGCCAAGTTTTTTAAACACGCAGCTACAGTCCAAACAGTGGAAGAGTGGAACTCCTTTTGACTGCAGAAAGAATTAAAAGAAGAGGAGATGGCAGATGTTGGGTAAAAAAAAAAGTGAGAGAGTCATGGTGAAGAACTAAGGAAGTGCCTACGCTCTCTTCAGACACATTAAACACGTGCTCAATTGGATTGAGGCAGATTGAATGACCAGCTGCGTATTTTTCAGCCAGGTTTTCTGACTTCAAAAAAATACTTTGTTGCTACAGCAGGCATTTGCTTTATCTCGAGAAGAGAGGATGCTTATGAAGCCACACTTCAGAATTCATGATACTGCTAGGCATTTCGGCAGTTACTTCCTCAATGACTTAAGTGAGCCAGGACTTGTCAGCCATACATGTGTGCTCATCATTTCACGCGACATTTTTTCCAAAACTCCATAGGCCTCTTCATGAAGGCCTACTTCTACATACTGCATCTTGGCCATCATGTTCTTGTGGCCAACTGGTGGCTCAACTCATGCAGTGTAGCCTTTATAGTTTCTATTCATGAACTCTTACGCGTTGGGGATTGTTGACAGAATTCTTCAGTCATAAACTGCGGAAGTCTTCTTTAGCCAACCAGGCCCTTCGCAATTAATTACTGTGCTCACCACAGCTTTAATTCTTAATTATGCTCAAGACTAGACACTGAAAACTGATAGCTGTGCAAAGAAGCAATTGAAAAGACCAGACTAAATCAGGCTAATCAGATGAATCTGACAACACTCTGAATCCATTCGTATCAATTGTAATTTCAGGGTGCCCTGAAATTGAGACAGCATGTTCAACAAGTACCACAATGTCAACAAGGTAAAACCAAAATGTCTAAAAATACCTTTTAATAAAAGCAGACAATGGCATATGAACTGTTAGAACCTGATATTGTGGAGTACAGATCATAATCTTTTTGCCAAAAGTTCACAGACTTTATTCTGAGCATCTGCATGTCTTTTCTCGATAATTTGCTTATCATCAGCCAGCAGCTCCCAAAGGACTGCGTGACAAACCTCTAATTTGAACTGAAATTTGTCAAAATGAAACTTCGAATGACAGCTAGTTCATTAGGCTTATTGACTGTTATTTCCGAGAGGCACATAAGCCCTTCTGGCAATAAATAAATAAATAAATAATCAAAGGGGCAGAACGTAAATTGTTGCTTATTTCATCCAGCAATTTGATCCCACTTCTCGCGTCAGAGTAAAATTATGAAAGACAGGGCACCACACATCATTACACAGTGACATTATTTCAGTCGTTTCTGTACTCCGGTGCTTAAAGTGACATTATGCAATGATTTTACCTTAAAATACCAGCCACAAAAATCATTTTAATGGCACACCAACTAAACATAGGGACAGTGGTGCATCTTTCATTTACCCTCCATGTCCCAAATGCCTGTTCCTGCTGATCGGGTACAATCACTCATGAAAAGTGTATAACACTTTATAGCACTAACTGTGTCATACAACCAACTATGAGTCTTCAGCTTGCTATGAGAACAAGCTAAGCAGATTTGTTTAAAATCCTGTGTTATTGCTTTCGGTCAGATGACATGGTTATGTGGCTTCTGACGTTGTATTTGCTGACTTAAAATCCTTCAGCTTATCAACAAATGCACATGTGCCGCTTTCCATGAGAGGTGGGGATGGAAGGCGTGACTTGTATTTTCAACAGTGGTGTTGTACTCAGAAGCTGTAGGGGTGCAGTTTTGCAAAAAAAAAAAAAAAACAATTCTTACATGATGGGGCTTCAAGAGTTTGAAAGGATACAGTGAAAATGAGTTTGAATTACAAACTGTCAGTTTTAATTCTGGGGACTTTCATCCATATCAAATGAACTGTTTAGAAATTACTGCATCTTTCGTACACAGTTACTCCCTATATCAAGGCAAAGCCCTATTATTACACATATACCACCAGTACACTATATAAGAATACACTGGTCTCTATTTTTGTGCCTTCTCAAATGGAAACGCATAAGGCGGGAACAATTTTATTAGTGACAATTGGCATATTTATTGCCTTTGCCCAATTTGGTAGGTTTAGTGCTCTTCAATAAAGGCATTTGTATCGCAATGGACCGAACAGCACATTAGGGGTTGTGTCAGCAAATATAGCTGGAACTCGGCAAAATTGTGTCAAACGCCTTGTCTGCATTTTGACTCAACCAGGCCTCTTTTTACACAAACCCTGTCGCTCAATGGAAGCATCAGGACACTGAATCCCAACAAGGGGAGCTGCCCACAAATGAATGCACATTGTTCATATTGTTTTCCTTGGGCGAAGGGGTATTTTTACTCGTGTGAGTATTTTCTTTTTGTCGAGGGAAGTACATAAGCTTCAGTCTCCCCCTGAAGTGTTGTTTTGTAAAACAGTTTAAATAGCACACATTTTTCACACAAAATGCATTACCTGGTAAATCAACCTCTATCCCTCCAAACCCTTCCATGCTCTGTGTGGAGAGAGTAGAAGTAGCCATGTGCGAGAGGTACATGGACACATACACTCCCCCCGAAGCCCGGCCGACTTACGCTACTTTCCTCTCATCATTAAACCGCTCATAACATTGGAGCATGATTGTCATGGGACCAAAGGAGGCAGCAGTAACATGAGCAAGGTGTTCTGGAGACGCTCTAACCCAGTCTTTCAGCCATATCGATTTAGTCCTCATGAAATTCACTCAGGTCTCATTTCTCCCTCATCCAACATGTGATCAATTTTATTCACTGCTGCCGTGAGTGGTCATAATGCATTGGCTCATTCAACAGAGATAGTACCAAAAATGCCCATCCCTATAAGAAACGTTAAGGTAAATAAAATGGTGGCATGAGATCGATTCATTTGGGCTAACCATAACCAACTACTGTGTTTCAAAAAATATGGTAGAATATGCTTACTATGTCTAGAAATATACTTCAAACACTGAAATCAGTTTTGATAATTAGGTCAGTATGAGCAGGCTGTGCTGTGCATGCCAGTTTTAAAATGGGCCATAATTTGAAAAGTCACCTCATTACAAATCTGAACAACACATGAGAGACCAAATTAAAATCAATTTTTACCTCAGACAACAAAAGGTCTGCTACAGCACACAGTATCCCAGATAAGATAAACAAAAGAAGCTCATTTTGCCCAGAGAAAAACACATTTTGGATCTCAGCGTTTTGTACAGTTCACAAAAACGTCTGTTCCAGAAGTCAGAAAATCAATATTAAAAACTAATGACTTCATTAGACACGGTTAAAAGACAAGACTATTAAACTGGGAAACAACATGATCTCACAATAAATTCAATAATATTACTTTATATGCCATACGCCTGTCTTGAGATTATAAAATGAAATGCAAACTTACTGCAAATGAATAGTTTGGAAGGATATTCTGCCATTTTAGCTGGGAGTTTAAAAAGCAAATAATATAGCGTAAATAATAGCAATAAAAGTTTAAAAAATGGAAGCATTGAAGACATAAGGGAATGGTAGGGAAGGGGAAATGAAGGGGAAAAACCTGTTACTGTAAGCAATTAATGGCCTATTATCTCTGATAACTATTAATTTTAGTCCAAAGATGAAGCTGGGTTGATTCCAATAATATTACAGTGTAAAACTTAAGGTGGAAACGTCAAATAAAAAATGTAATAATTTCAAATGGCACCAAAAGAACAAAAACTTCTGAACAGGAAGCAGAGGGAGAAACCGATATTGAGAATAAAAAGTCTAAAAAAAGCACATTTTAAAATTACTTGAAGAACTTCTTTCCTGTGAATGTCCATGGGAATGCTTCATTAGTCAGAATCCTTTCATTTTCCAAAAAAAAAAAAAAAAGTTTTAAACTTTATGCGAGTTTGTTTGTTGTCAGCAAGTATTTGAATGCACAAAACTCAGCACTGTACTCAGGAAAAGTATTTATTTCATGCTGCCAATCAATAGCTGTGTTTAACAAAGAGATGTGGAACAGGCTTCTCATAAAGCTAGCACAATACGCTCATTTACCATTTTCAATGCTATACTGCCGAGGGAAATGATGCTCTTGTATCAGCAAAGGCCAATTCTGAACTGTGATCTGAGGATCTCTGGTTGTCAGTGAAAAGATCACCAAAATGCCATATAAATGTTTAAGGGGCATTGATTGTTTCCATTAGTTCCTTGTTATGATCCTTTTTTCTTCAATGGAGGTCTTCAATGGCAACCAACTGAATCATAGGGTGACAAAAGCTTCAGCAAAGTCAAAATATGCCCATCGTCTAGCATATTGTCAGTAAAAACACTTATCTGACTGAGGTATATTTAAAAGTTTATGGCTGTACAAAGTGATATCCCTTCTTCCGCATGAAACGTGGAAAATATGATGAGAGGCAATAAATTTAACATAGTAACATAATAAAATAAAATAACAGATGTAATGCATGAGGCACCCATGGGATCAAAAAAATCAAAGCACACTAAGGCTCAATTAACTTGAATATTAGAAGTCATCGCTTATTATTTTCACATATTTATTGAGAAAGTTGATCAAAACTAAATAAATGGATATTTTTGATGATTACTACATCATTAAGTGTTTTTTTTTTGGCAACAGATAATCCATCTAGAAGCAACACTGTAGTGTTATAAATTATAAGCCTCATTTTACCAGTCCATTTTAGCCATATCACTGTTTTTAACTGCTTTTCTGTATATCATGCTTCAAACTCCACTGATGGTTGCATAGTACATCAGATGATAACAGATAACATTTAAAGTAACCTTAATTTGGAAAGAATCTATAAAGAACTGTACAAATAGTCACATAATTAAAGTTCATATCAGGAGGGGGAATAACCATGGTAAAAACATTGTGGAACTCTAAACAAGAGCAGTGCAAGGTGTAGCATATGCACGACGCTGCAGTTGAAGAACCTGTACAGAAATTAAGAGGATAATTTCCTGGGGAGGCCCTGCAAAAACCACTGACAATGTCCTTCTGCGCTTGGCTGACAGACACTTTGCTTGATGAAAAAAATCACAGTGCACCCATTTTTGAAAGGAAACTTGTTCTTCTAACTCCCAACCCACGGATCAAATTCAAATTTGACTGGATGATTTGTTCTTCTTAAATTCGGCAAAGAAGGGAAACCGAATTCAAGATGGCTGAGGGGGCAGCCCCGTTGAAAATTGTAGAGTAAAGAACCTTCCTCACAGAGCAAATTCAAATTTGATTGGGTCATTCATTGTCCTTGAAATCGATGGAAACCAAATTCAAAATGGCTGCCATGTCGGCCATAGTTAAAAATAACATTGCGCCCATTTTCATTAGGAACCTTCCTCTACCAACTCCCAACATATAAAACAAATTCGAATTGTATCAGGCCATCAGTTCTCCTCGAAATCAATGGAAACCATATTCAACATGGCTGCCGTGGCCCTAACAGAGATCTTCACAGATATCTCAGAAAACATTCTATATAGGCATGGGCAATACAAATGAATAAAATGACAACATTTCTTGAGTTGCTGAGAAAAAAGTTTTTATTATTTTCTAATGATTTTTTGCAGGTAAGTACAGAAGACACAGACGAAGAGTTTGCCACAAGTCCAACGCCTTCACAGGAAAGGGTCTCAGAGCCACAGGGTCCCAAAAATGGCTGATTTCGGCATTTATCAACAAAACCCATTGTGAAAATTGGGGGGTGAAGCCTGAGGGCATTTTCGAAAATGCAGTCTACTCAGAAATAAACCTGGCCAAATTATCCATTAGGGTACCCTAACAGAAATAATTGATGCTAAAGTCATCAACTCCTTTTCTGAAGTACAGCAGCGCCCTCTAGGCCCTTTTTAATGGAAAATGCATTGAATTTCACCCAATTATGTTCAACAAACATTAGGTTTTGCATTGATATTAAAAAATGGTATGAATGTGTTGCCTGTGAAGTTTTTTTTTGGATCAATGGCCTGCAAAAATGTCAATTATCAGTTGGGAGGTCAAACATTAACGCTACTTGCCCATTATTGTATAAAATGCAGTGAAGTCGCTGATGCCGGCAGTTGTTTGCCCTCCCACTGCTACGAAATGAATCAAACGTTCCCCCTTCAATAACCCGTGGTGATTAAAAAAAAAAAAACTTTTGCACTGTTTTTTACAATGTCCGTATACCCTCCTCCCATGATAGTTTCAATGAGCTACTGTGAATAATTCATAGTAAAACACAGTGACGTGCAGTCGGAGGTTAGTTTGGTGAGGCAGAAACCTCCCCTTGCTTGATTAGCAATCAGACGATTAACTAGTTTAGTAAGACTATTCGGCAGAATGACGGGCCAGTTTAAGTTTCATGGCGTTATTACTCAGTACATCGAACCTGAAATGCTCACTAGACAGCAGATTTGCGCGTACTTGCTTCCAGGAAGCCGAAGCAATGTCATCAACAAATATTAACACAGTTCGACTTATGCAGAGTTCAATGCTTAATCAATATACAATGTATTCTCCTTTAAATACGCGCTTTTACACCCAAACAAAAAGCGGGCGCTTATTTTCAGTCTTCTTTCATAATCCGATAAACAAAATGTTTAAACGATATACAGAATTACCGAGAGCCGAGAATTTTTCCTAATTGATTATTCAGATTTCCATCCTCGCAGTCTCGAATTCAAAGGTATAAGTGAATGAATCTTGTGACCGGTGTTCGCGAGGTGGCCTAGGTAGCAAAATTTGTCAGAACACTGGTAGGTTTTGAACGCCTGGCGATGGTTTATTCCTTGGTATATTTTACTGAAACTTCACAAATAGGGTCATAGGATATTCTCTCAACTAACTATGTACGTTAACAGTAAAAATACACTCACCTTTCTTGCTATTGTTGAGAAGAAGTCACGGCGAACTTCATGATTTAACTTCAACAACTTCTGTCGAACTTATTTCACATCCCCTGGAGGTCTAGACTGGACGAACAGACTCGTAATTTCTCAAATTAGATGGCTGTAATTCAATCAGGGCCGTAGCTGGGATATCACGTCAGCGCGGGCTGTTTGAAATCTACCTCCAAAATGGATATTTTTGCCACGCCGTGCACTTGAAAGTTTGTAAACACGGCGCAAATTGAGGTCAAGCATTCATCCAACAGGCGAATAATAGCTCTGTTCAAATCGCGTTATTGGCCGTAATACGCAGAGTTCATGTATGAAATGCGGGTATCCTATTGAAAAGGTTGCTTTTAATCAAACCATGGTGTTCTTTTTGTATGAAAATGGTATTTACATAATTTTTTTATAAGTTTTCTGAGGCTTGTTTACCGCCCCAGTTCAGCTGTTACGCATTCCATTAGAGTTTATGCAGAGCGTTGCCCATGCCTATTCTATAAGCCTGGCAAGAGAGGATGAAATCCATAAAGGAAAAAAAGGTAAATGCATAAGAAATTTCTGGAGTTTCACAGATATCCATTAGGGCCTTCTGCATGGAGTTGGCATGTTCTCCCCCAGTTCGCTTGGGTTTCCTCTGTGGTTTCCTCGCACAATGCAAAGTATTGCATGCTAGGCTAACTGCAGACTCCAAATTTCCCACTGGTATGAATGAACCTTCTGCGCTTTCATTCTTACGTGTGTGACATGATATCTGAAAAATTGCCGAAACGGTCATCAAGAAATAAAGAATGTGTCATTCTTCACAACACTGAACAAATTTGCACCTATGCCTGCGGTGTTCAAAGCACTAAAATTTCGATAAACTAATTATTAAGAACTAAAAAACAGAATGTGACCCAGTTATTCATGATCCAGACCTAGCATCAAAAATTTTGCGGATTTGCCGCGCTGCGCTGCTCAGCGCAGACGGAGTATGTGGAAATCCGCCTTGACGGCAACAAAGGCATCCCCTCAGGCCCAAACCAATAGAAGTGTTACTTTGGCACAAGTCGCAGAACATTTAAATGATGACTATTGGAAGAATATGGGAAAACACACCGTGCATTGCATCCTGGCGTGTATGGGGCAGCACAGGCCTTTCCGAGCCCCCATGCCAATACTTGTTCACCATCAATGCACCTACGATCAGAACTGTACTTTGGAGCAATGAAAGTTCATTCTCTGATCCGATTAGTCCTTTTACATCATGTAGGCAGCCAGGAACTGTATGTGTTCACTGTTCACCTAGGGAAGTGACGGCAACAGATTGCACTGTGAGAAGAAGGCAATCTGTTTGAGGGTATTGCATAGACTATCGAGCAACCACAGCTCTGGGAATTCATGTGGATGTAACTTTGACGCGTGCGGAACAAGTACTGCCCTTCATGAAAGTGTTATTCCCTGATGGCAGTGGCCACTTTAAGCAGGATGTGCCCTGCTACACTACCAAAATTTTTTGCAGACTGTTTAAGGAACATGATGAAGATTTCAAGGTATTGCCCTGACCTCAGAGTTCCCCAGACCTCAATCTGATCAAGCATCCATGGAATGTGCTGGAACAATCAGTCCGATCCACGGCGGATCCAGCTCACAACTTACAGGATTATACGATCAGCTGCTAACTCCTTAGAGCCACATACTACAGGACACCTTCAGAGGTTTTTTAGGGTCCATGCCTCAGTGGGTAGGAGTGGTATTGGCAGCACGCAAAGGACCAACAGCACAGTGTGGAGGTGGTCATAATGGGTTTGCCCTAGCATAGGAATAAGCAACTCTGGTTCTGGAGTGCCAGTGCAGCATCTGGCTTTTGTTCCATCCAAGGTTGAAATCTGGAGGTTGAACGAGGATTAGAAGTCTGAGCATGAATTGTTGAATTCCCTAAATGTTGAAACTCTAAGCAATCTTCAGCACATGGTCAACGGTATCCATGAAAACCTGCCTCAATTATTTAGCGACAGGTTTGGACCGAACAAAAAACGAAAACAGCCCTGGAACTCCAGGACCAAGGCTGACTCCCTCTGGCCTGGAATAAAGGCAAGCTTTCCCGGAGCCCAGACCGTGCATAATTTGGAGCAAAGCAGTTTTCTGTTTAACAAGGTCAGCGAATGTTTGCGAGTAACCTTGTCATCATATTCGGAAAAGACACAGCTGTACATCTCTTCTAATTAAAATGATAGATGTTTTGAGTGCCCCCAAAGAATGACCCTGTAGAGGTCAGGCATCACAGAATAAGTTCCAGGGGATTTCAAAAAAAAAAAAAAAAAAAACTTCTCAAAACTCAGCAAATTGTTACTGGTTGACCAATAGGACCCTGAGTAATTACAAAATTTCAGCTTAGACAAGATAAGATACACTTTATTGAACCCTGAGGGTAATTAGTACTCTGCATTTAACCCATACTTCAGTTAGGAGCAGTGGGCAGCCACAGAGCAGCGCCCAGGGACCAACTCCAGTTCTAAAGCCAGTTCCTTGGTCAGGGGTACTGGTAGGAATGTTCCTATAATGCATGTTTTTCTTGGTGGGGAGAAACCCACGCAAACACGGGGAGAACATGCAAACTCCACACAGAAAGACGCCAGTCCAGACTAAAACTCACGACCTTCAGGCTTTACCATTTAATACTGCTTTTCATTATTTTTTTCTCAAATAAAGATGCCCTGTGGAGGAATTTTTACAGCAAAGAAGCCGGTCATTTGAAAGACAAGAGCACTGATCATAAGCAGATACATTCTACTCCTTGTTACACCGCCTAAACATTCTTTACAGTGGAGAGTACACACTTCAAGTCCTCTGTAAATAATCAGTATACCTACATTTCAATCATGTTCCACCATGTGGAATAGACTCAAGCACACTTGCAAGAATAGATGGATAATCGAAACAATTGCTGGCAGCTCAAGTACAAGCAATAAAACTGCTGAACGTCTTCGATTTTCAGCTGCACACTCAAACATAAGGCTAACTGCAGCTTCACAGTAATCCATACCAGATCACAGTCTGGACAGATATGAGAGGCTTGGATAATATTATGCAGGATTTATCAAAAACTGGCGTTGGCCTTCGATGCACTCGTGCACTCAGATGCACTAAATGCCTGTCATAATGGACTGCAACTCTGTCGACTCCCCCTGATCCCCCACACTCTTTATCTCTGAAAAAAAAATTCAGTACCATTTCATTTCAGATCAGAAAGAAGGGAATTATACACTGCAAAAACAAAATCTAACCAACCATTTTAATATTACATATAAATTAATATCACTTATTTCTATTATATTTTTTTTTCCATAGAAAACAAAATTCTGCTGATGAATGTGAGATCATTTAGACTCATTTCGACATTTGTCCATCGGGTATGGCCATTTCTCACAACCCTCGGACGAATCTATAAATAAGTCATAATTATTTGCTTTCAGTGGCAGATTTTTATTATCAGGGAAAAAAAAGGTAATCAAAATGCGCTTCAAATCTAAATACAAGCTAAAATGCTTGGTAAGAGTTTATTTTTGCAGTGTAGCAACGTCCCTCTGAGAGGTAGAGGCAGGAGACAATCTTGTCTGATAAAAATGATACTTTCTGGTGTAATTATTGTTTTGATGGAACTTATGCTTCAACGTACAATATAGTTTACCGATGCCATTTCTTCAATGTACATTTGAAAGTAGTAATCCGTAAGATTTCCGTCTCGTTACTGTCTGTTAAGTCAGTGTCTATCAGAGAGGGGGGATAAAACAACGGTGATTGAGCCTATGACCCACTGCTGAAAGCACTTGTATTTCAATCAGCAGTGTGTCCGTGGTGACATTCCCGCGCTATATTCAAATACAGGCGCACATCTAGTGATGCTTTTTACATCAGTAAGCAGTGTTTGGTCTGTCCAGAAGGTAGGAGGAGCCGCAAGCTAGCTTGAAGGAAGTAAGGAACCCCGGGAGAAGCAATGGCAAGGTAGACGTCAGAAGGGATCCAGTAGCGGTACTTTCCCTAACCTGAACCTTGGCTCTATCCCCTAACCCTAAATCCAACTTGTCCCTTACACTATATGTCAGTTTTACGGATGGAATGAAGGGAGGACCGTTAAAAATGCAGCCTTCCAAGAAGCGGAAAGTACCGCTACCGGAATCCCTTCTGACGTCTACCCAATGGCAATGGCAAATACCATACTGTGTAGCTATGCTGTGCACAGTAGAAACTAACGTTAGCTGAGTTTCTGTTGAGGCTACTACTGAAACTAAAATTATAACGTAATTTCAGGAAGCAAACGGAAAAAAAGCTACGTTAACCGCCTCGACAAATTATTTTATATTAAAAAAAATTTTTTATTTATTTATATAAAAGAACGTTATAACGTTACCTGTTAACCAACTACCGTTTTCATTATTTACACAGGGCTTTCAACTTTCACATATTCGGCTTGAGTTTAAATGACACATTCACGTTCCCGTGCTGCAGTCAGAAGTTATTCTATCAAACCGTTTGTAGAGATTCTCAGGTGGAATTTAAGTCCTTGTGCATTTAAGTTTATCAGTTTCACATGTGTTACGGTGGATTTCACCACTAGTAATATGAAAACAATTGTTATTCCGGAATTCTCACGCTTTTCCTCACTCAGGGGTTGGAAGCAGTGGAATTGCATAAAAATGTTTCAAATGGTCTTATTTCATTTAAACAATTTGAACGATCGTGAAACACACGCATTTCGTTGATTGAATAATTACTGACTACAGCAGGGGGACGTGAATGAAGCACAAATTCTCAAGGCGAATGCGTGAGAGTTGGCAGCCCTTTAAGTTAATCGATTTGTCATAATAGCCTAACATGTTACTGGAATGAGATGACGCTAATGGATGACTAACGTCACATAATTTTTACTTTTATTGAGTTCAATTGCCGTGTCAAAGAGCATCTTTCCCGTCTGCATGAGAGCTGAGGAGGCGTGGAACTGGTAAGAGCCGTCAATTTACCGACGTCATACAGGCGACACTGTTGGGTCTCGACAAGAGTTATGGGAAATGAGGTCCAGAAGCGCACCTGCAATTACAGCTTACTGCCAAAGATGTCAATATAAACAAACCAATTCAAATCTTATGGATTACCACTTTGAATAGACACCTGTTAAAAGACAAAACTTTCCCTTTTGCTGATGAGTTTCATCAGATGCTTGCACAACCCACACATCTGTATTAAAAAGCCACGTACAGAGGTGACCGCCATCCCCAGTCCAGCTGGTGTTCAGCTTCACTTACCTAAACTGAACACAACAGATTAATGCTGCCAGCTAATTACAGAGTTAACTCACCTCTCCTTTACAGAGTCTAATGCACTTAGCGGGTTTAGCACTAAAAGCCAGCACACCCTGTGACTCTCCAGCTCGAGGGCCGAGCCGCTTCCTCTCGGTGTTCGATATAAACACCATTTCCCAGAAGCGGATGCCATTTCAAACAGCAGCACTGAAGCTTTGGACACGGAGAGTCACTATGGTAATGGGGAGGTGAGGGCAGAGTGCACAGCAGAGAACAACAAAGAGCCGAGACACACAGAGACGGGGAGCCATTTCTAACCCACACACACACACGTGCACGCACACAGACAGTGTGGAGCAGATCAGGACACGGCTATGCGCACGGCTGGCACAGCACAAATGCTTTCTCGCTAGCTTCACCTTGAGAGCAACAAGTGCTTTGCCTGGAGGGACCGGGCGGGAGGGAGAGAGGGAGAGGAGGGGGCAGAGGTTGATGAGAAGCACACTAAGGGAGGAGGGAGAGGCAGAGGGGTAACTGAGGATAGACGTACGAGCAGGGAGGAGGTCTCACTGAGGTACCAGTGTGACAGGTGGAGGACACACTGAGGTGGAAATGTGAGGGAGATTGTGGTCTCTCAGGTACAGGTATGACAGGAGTGGAGGGGTTACGGAGGATAGAGGCTCAAAGTCATGAAACTCAGTTCATTTTCCGCCAACTCGCCTCCAGCAACAGGGCCCGTTCAGTTCTGTCAACATTACATCCAACTACAAGTGTGAATCACAGGCAGGCTACTTTGTTTTTCATTTTTTCGTTCTTTATTTGGTGAACAAAGGGTCGCCAATATGACGTGTACCACCAATGGTTGTTTGTAAAAAGCATGAGGGTGTGAAGAGCCCTCATTTTTTCACTTGCTGGGACGTTCATTTGCACCAATTTTCACAAAATGGCACACACCCTCATGGGTCTAATTGAAAACGCATGTTGCCAAGCATTACTACTTAAATTACCGCTGAAATTAACGGACTAGCAACGGCTGAGGCTTCTTGAGACAGAAAACAAGCAGACACCCACAGTCAGTAAGTGGTCAAATTGAACCAGTTGTTGGGCCGTATTTCACTAAAGACAGTAAAACCGCTCTGATACATCCACTCAAGTGTAATAACATGAAGTCCGTGAAATCCAAACTTCTCATCAATATCAATAAGAATCACTTCATTCACTTCACTGATAACATGGATCAATCCTTTTTATCGCTTATCAGTCATGTGCTGCTAAAATATTAGGACTTGGATAAATAAGTGAGGAACCATCACTTGTTCAATTTGCTTTGACAAACAACTGAGGAAATATGGATTTTTTTTCCCGTCGATAAAAAAACACATTTCTCCCCTTCAGTAAGCAGAAGGGTTGAAGTCGGACAAACAGAAACTGAGTGCTGTAACCAAGACAATATCAGCACTACATTATTACCTTTTCTGTTGTTTGCCTGCAGATAAAGTTAGAACTGGAGCATCAGCCGCAGTAGTGCTCAGCTATCGGACAGACGTTTATGTGGAAGCATATCTACTCAGTCAGGCAATATATTTCAGCTTGAAACAGGATGCTGGTTGTTTTTGCTGCAGTATAGGTACATGTACAATACAGGCCAAAAGTTTGGGGCCACCCTCAGATTTTTAATGGTGCACCAAGTGCAATGTGACCCCTTGGTTTTGAGGAAGGCATTTATACAGCATGCCTTCTTGTTACATAAAATTGTTCACGTCCTAGTGACATAAAATCATGTAACACAAAGGCATTGGAACTCAATTATAAAACATTGTGGTCAGTGATCAATCAGTTAAGACAGCTTTAAAATGTGGTCTGAGGTCTGGAATTCACCCAAAACCTATTGGCTTCCTATATTTTATGCACTGAAGTCATTTCATGTGCAAAAAATAAGGAAAGAACAGTTGATGTGTGATTTTTTTTTTAAATTTGAGGGTAGCCCCAAACTTTTGGCCGGTAGTGTATAGGAGCAATTATCAAAGCTCCCAACACCACAGGAGGTTTATGAGACCAAGCACTTAAAATAAATTATTGTTATGTTCTATGATCTATATGATCATCCCTGGGTAAGTTTCCAAAAGCATAGTCTGAGCTCTGGCTCATACTATGCAAGTTGCTAACGTAGGTAGCAGCTAATTTTTTGGGAAATGCACCCCTGGTTGAGACTTCCTCATTAACTCCTCAGAAAGCCCTTAGCTAAGGGACACTATTGAGGAAAAAGGCCTACCTCGGAGTGCACTCTCTGCACATGGGAGTGCAGGTTGCCCTTCTGAGAGAAGGAAGCGGGGCAGAGCATGCAGAGATGGGGCTTTTCGCCCGTGTGCCGCACCATGTGGGTCTGCAGCACCACCTTCTGGTTGAAGGCCTTCCCGCAGTGAGAGCATTTATACGGCCTCTCGCCTAGGAGATAAAGATGTGCATCAGAGTCTCAGGTAAAGTAATTAGTGATAGGATTGGGCAGCTCCATCAATATCCGACACTTCACAAACAAACACAAAACCCAGCTTTGATTTAGGATATCACTGACAATTTGTGAGAATAAGTGTCCATGGAAAGTGTTTTCTTACCACCATTTCAAAGGGTTTTCCCACATTTTGGTAATTAAAAGAGAATATAGGGGAAATGCAATACCAAACTCACATACTCCACAGCTAAAGATGAAAGGCATTAAATGGTAATAATGTACACAATTTTTGTCAACATTAAAATCCATCATTTGTTAACTGTGGAAGCAGTAAGCAGAGATACAGTTATTTATTGAGAGAGCGCAGGATTCTCAATCCAAAAACATCCTTTGAGATTCTAGGTTTCTCAAACCCAGGGGAGCACCCGAGGACTAATTAAACCTAACCAAATCAAATTAGTTCAATGAGAGTTTTTGTGAGGGTATAATTAGGACATAAAAGTTGATGAGCATGAACACTTCCAATATTGTGGCTAGACGGACCCCTGGTGGTTGACTGAAGACAAGAAATAAACTATGCAACTAATCAAATGCATATGTACAGGCCCAGGGATACATATGCGTATATGTCTAATGCAACATGCGTTCAACGCTCACCTGTGTGTATTCGGATGTGTCGAACCAACTGGCTGGGTTTCTTAAACGCCTTTCCACAGTGCTGGCAGCTGTTGGTGAACCCACTGCGGTCAATGTTCCGCTTGTAATTTCTGGAGGTCCCGATAATTGGTCTGATGGTACATCCAGAAAACCGATTAACCGCCATCCAGGTTCACAGGGCACAAAATACACCCTACGAGACCTTTGAAACCACATTTTCTCTTTGCATAGTGCACAGTACCTCATTATCAAACAGCACAAAACGCATTAACAAGGGTGACCCCAGGAATACTCAAAGAAATGATTCATCATTCTGAACTCATATTGCATATCTCTAGTAACGTGCAATTATCTTCAGAGCTCCCCAAAACATAAACAAGGTAAGGCTGTAACTCAGAAAAAAATGCAACTGATGATGTTCAAAGAATGTGGTGAGAAGTTGGATTTATGAGCGTGACTGGGGCATCCAAATATTCCCATAGGAACCTTCTTCAATGAAATTCATATGCAACATACCTTTCATAAAACCATATTCCATCATTATACTGTAACAATACACAGTCAGGTCCATAAATATTGGAATCCTGAATGTATTGACATTGACAGAGAAATTGTTAATTTAATTAGCCTAACACAGCACATAACTCTTAAAATTAAATTATGATTCTGAGCTCAGATTTTCAGCTTTACTTTGAGGATATTTACATACAAATTGGCTGAACACTAAAGAAATAACAGGACTGTTTGGATCTGTCCCTTCCCCCCCATTTATTTGCGGGAACATGGTACTGGACTGGTTAAGTGTGCTTAACGCTTGACTTGGGTCCTGAGCTCAAGTCCTTGTCACGGCTTTCACAGTGTGTTCTTGGGCAAAACACTTCACTCCCACACTTCACTAGCATCCCATCCAGGGTGAGTAGCAATACTAGTTGATTCCGGCTCCCGAAACTGGGGTTAATCACTGGCCTGATGAGCCATTAGGCTTGGAACAGGTTTTCTTCACTTCCTCCCTCCTTTTTTTTCAGAGACCAGGAATTCGACAAGTGGTGGCTTTGCTGTTCCAAGGCAAGAAGTGCTATTCCCTTATTAATTAATTCATGAGTGAGCAGAAAATGGTCTAGAGCTGACTTCAAGTATGACATTTGCATTCAGAATGTGTTGCTGTTGAACCTTAACTTTAAGTCCAAAGAGCTGTCACTGTTAGTCAAGCAAGCAATGACTGGGCTGAAAAGCCAAACAATCCCACGAGAGACATAACAAACACATTAGCTGTGGTCAAATCAACCATTTGGAAAAAAAACTAGGTCAGCAGCCAGGTCAAAAATAAAGTCCATGAGGTAGGCATGTCAGTGTCAAAGTAAACAATCAACAGATAACTTGACCAGAATAAATACAGAGGGTTTATCACAAGATGTAAACCACTCTAAAGCCTCAAAATCAGGAGAACCAGAGTAGAGAAACAACATCCTATAGATAAATGAGACAATGATCCACTTGTGAAAGAATGACAGGAAGAGAGGAGTATGAGGAAGGGAAAGAACTGCTCTTGATCCAAAGCATAACACCCCATTTGTGAGGCACAGTGGAGGTAGTGTATGGTGTGGACAAGAATAGCTGCCACTGAAATTGCTGCCCTTGTATTTAGTCATAATCTGACTGCTACCAAAAGCGCTAGAATGATTCCAAATAGCACATGGCTATTTAATGTGCTCACATTCAGCCAAATACTTCAACTTACATCACAGCACACATCATAAGGCAGACAGAAAATGGCCCAAAGCATGATGCGAAAGCAACTTGAGACACTGCTAAGCCAATGAAGTGGGAAGGTTTTACCCTGACCGAGTCAATCACCAGCATCTGGTGATGCTTACAGTGCTGTAAAAAAAAAAAAAAGAATTTGAGCCCTTCCCGAATTCCTCCATTTTCTCCTGTTTGGCATGTTTCAATGTTTCCGATCCTCCAGCTAATTTTAATATAAGACAATGTCAACTTGAGTAAACACAAAATTCAGATTTTAAATGATCATTTCATTTATTGAAGGTAAAGAGTTCTTCAAAACATACTATGTCACCCATTTGAAAAAATAATTGCTCCCCAAACCAAATAATTGGCCGTGCCACCCTTATCGGCAATAACCGCAATCAAACCTCTGCGATAGTTGGCAAAGTGTTGTTTACATTGCCGTGGAGGAAATTTGGCCCGCTCTAATTAGAGGACGAGTTTCAATTCAGCCACATAGGATTTTGAGCACGAATTGCCCGTTTAAGTTCATGCCACAGGACTCAAGTCAGGACTTGGACTATGCCACTCCAAAACCTTGATCTTGTTTCCCTGAGCCATTCAGAAGTGGACATGCTTGTGTGGTTAGGAACATTGTCCTGCTGCATGACCCAGCTGCACTGAAGTTTTAGGTCAAAAACTAATGGCCAAGCATCTCCAAACCATCATGCTACCAACACAGTGTTTGACTGTTATGATATCCTTATTGTGGAATGCTTAGCTTTACGCCAGATGTAACAGGACTCAGGTCTTCCAATAAATTCCCATTTTGACTCATCGGTCCACAGAATATCATCCTAAAAGTCTCAAAGGCCATCACGATTTTTTTTTAGCAAATGTGAGAAGAGTCTGAGTTCTTTTTGGTCAGCAGTGGTTTTTGCCTTGCAGCTCTCCCCTGGAGGCTATTTCTGCTCAATCCTTCTCTTATTGTGGAATCATGAATGCTGAACTTAACTGAGGCAACAGAGGCCCGTAATTCTTCAAATGTTAGTCTGAGTTCTTCATTCACCTCCTGGATGAGTCATCAATGCACTCTTGCAGGAGTTTTGGTTGGCTGGCCACCCCTGGGAAGGTTCACCACAATTCCAAGTTATCTTCATTTAAAGATAATGGCTCTGACCATAGATTGCTGGAGTCCCAGAGCCTAAGAAATGGCTTTGTAACCCTTTCCAGACTGATAGATGTCAACAACTTATTTTCTCCTCTGTTCATAAATTTCTGTACATCGATGCATCATGTGTTGCTTTTTGCCAACTTCACATTGCCGGAAAGGTTCTATTTAAGTGATGTTTAGATTCAACAGGGATGGCAGTAACCATGACTGAGAGAGTCTGATGAAATTGAACCCAATTACCATTTAAATGGGTTTAGTTGGTTGATTTACTAAATAAAGGGGGAATTACATTTTCAGACAGGGCCAGGTAGGGTTGGATAGCTTTTTCCTTTAGTAAATACAATTATCATTTATCTGCATTTTGTATTTACTCAGGTTATCTTTCTGCAGTGTTAATATTAGTAAGGTGATCTGAAACATTTAAATGTGACAAATACGCAAAAACAGGATAAAGCCGAAAGGGGGAAAATACTTTTCCAAAGCATTGCATGTGTTCCAGACTTCAAGCAATCGAAGGACTGTAAAGGATTTGCACCCAGTTATGCAAAATTACAATTCAATGTATAATTTTGTTAGTTTTTGCAAGTTTCACTTGTAAAATTGTGTGTGGGGGGTGTCCCTACATTGTTCATTCAATATTTTCGGCAAGGCCCTAAAATTAAACTGAACATAATTCAAGCACGTATCGGTTCATGTCAAATCCTCTGAGGTGGAGTACAGAACCATAATTGAGAAAATTGTGTTGCTGTCCAAACACCTTTGAGCCAGATCCAGAAAGCACACATTTTATCGTCTGAATTCAACTTCTCCAGAAATGAACAAGTGCTTTGGCCTCAATAAGCATTAAGTTTTTGATAATCAGTTGCAGTGCAGCCAAACCCAATTGTAGGAGACGTACAATCTTGTAGGTTTTCACTCCATCCCTACAAGGCACACCGCAAGCAACATCCAGGGACCTTACTTACTCACCAATGAGAAAAATATTCCGTGCCAAATTTGGGGTTGAATTCAATACATACAAGACTTGACATCTCAAAGAACAGAGCTGATCACAAGTTACCAACAGTACATCTGCTCAATGCTAAGTGACAGCAATGAGTCAACAGAAATGGGACTGGACAGGCATTTCCTGTCTGCAATTTCCCTCACCTCAACCGCATATGGGTCTTCATGTGCTCCTTGAGCTGAGAAGACATCTTGAATTCCTTGCTGCAGGCCTTGCAGGTGTAAACCTTGGTTCCTGACAACTCCTTGCGGTGCTCTTCAAGATGGAGGGACAGTTGGCTCTGCAGAACAAACTCATCCCCGCACTCACTGCAGATCAGGTTCTGAGTGAAGAGGATTGACATGAAAACCAAGGTGGTAAGAAAGCACCGAACTGAACAAGTTACTGACATGGACAAGCGTGAAAGTGAAAAATGGCACTAAAATCCAAGATTCTCAAAATTAAAAGTTTGAAGATGGGTTAGGGATATCTCGGCATGATTGTCAAACAAAAAAAGAAGAGGTATCTCACTCTACATACTTGATTACAGTACCAGCGTGGATAAAGGTTCCACTTTCGCACGACGTTGGCCGTGTGTCAGCCGAAAGTCAGGTTGACGTGCCCTGCTCACTGAACCGGGAAGTAGAGGGAGTGAGAAGGCATGTTGGCTGGCCGCTTCACACATATCTTAGTGTAAATCCCCGTCGCAAAGAAGTCCAAATAAGTTCAGCGCTGAAATGTTTTCGTCGGACAACATGACGTCCATTATATTTGTAGTATAGTGTAAACGCCTCAAGTAATTTTTGCTATGGATTTTCTTTCGCGCAGTTGGCGATATATTTATTTCCGGGGAAGTTAATGTCTGCAAATTCGTGTTTTTTTTTACCATAATATTTTTGCCGTAATATTTACCGATAAGAATTAAGAAATGAAACCTTTAGTTCTAAAGCGCTGTTATCGGAGAAAGCAAAACAACAACAATATGTTTTGCCACCACTTTAATATTATTTAAATTATGAACAAAACCCGCACTTCTGAAAATAGAAATAAAATACGCAAATATCTATGTACTTGTAACTAACAATAACGGTGTCACTTTTTCCTAAGTCCGCAAGAAATGTTTCGGCCTTTGGAAATCCGGAGGTTTTAGTCCTCGTTCTGTATAAGCCGAACAACTCTCAGTCAAGAAAGCGGTGACTTGTTCAGTCGGATCAAACAGTTGAACGTAAAGTGCGCAAACTTCTGTCGCCTTTTACTCATAATTTGACAGCTAATCTCAAGAATAAACTTTTGCTGTTACCGACAAATTAACGCGATAAAGCCCTTCTCAGTTGCAAGTGTCATGAGGTAGCGCAGATTAAAAACTGCTCTCACAGCGGGACTGATGATGTTTTCACATTTATGAGAAATTATCACTTATCCGCCGTAGGTATACTGTGTGAAACATTTATATTCAGATTTAATGGTATAGTTATCAATTTGCGAACTGTGTGCAAGCCAATGTCTTACATTATTAAGACCAGTAGCTATTTCGCCGCGGCAAATTATCGACTTTTACAGTGACAAGAGCAAGATTTAAAATTTTGGCCATCCAACGAGAAATTATGAATGTATTAATAAATATTTTGTGACAATAAATGCGTAAGTTGTCATCTATAAGGAAAGCGTTTCTACTTCATGACTACTCCTACTTCTTACTACCTCTTAAAGAATTAGATTTTATAAAACTAATAACAAAAACATCGATTGACTTGTAAATAAGTCGTATCCGAAACAGTTGCGTTAGTTTATTCTTGTCAAAATTTAAGGCCTGCAATAACATCTGGTACACACCAGTCATACCCAAAAACCGCTCCCCCTTATCAACAGTCCCCCCAAGTTCTGCGTGCCGGGACTACACAGACACCTGTTGTAATCCTCCGCCACCCGCCAGGCTGATCAGAGAAAGGTGGATGAAAACGCGAAGCCAACTGCTCGTTAACTTTAGCGGTACCTTTATCCACGCTGGTACTGTATTTGGAACGGTCTTCACTCAAATTACCAAAAAGTAATAATGAATGCGATAACTAACCATTGACATCAAAGAAGCAACAAAACAGCAAGCATAATTGATCAACAATAAATGCAAACGGTTCTTAATTATTCAGTTTCAGTCCAATAATTTTAAAATGTGTCAATCTTTTTTTTTTTGTATCCTGCCAATTGCATTCAGAGGAAAAAACCGTGATGTAGATATGTGTGAAATTAAAAATTTCTTTGCACATTCCTTATGAGTTCGAGGCCCCTTCTATCATATAAATAAATACATCATTCAGCTGAATTGTGTGCAGTAGGCCCCATTTTAATCATGCACAACTGCACTCATCTGCTTTCAATGTGATGCCCTCTAGGTCCATAAATGGGGCTTCACAAATTAAATCCATTACTGTTTGGTGAAAATTCCAGGAAAGTGCATCATATCAGGAGAACCGAGAACATCCAATTACCAGGAGCCAATTGTATAGACTAATACACCATTTATGGCCATTACCATTGTCGGGTGCTGCATTAGGCTGCATTAGCAGGCTAAAAGAGTGTGTATCAAATCAACTGTACACAGTACAAAGAAAATCTCCAAGGATTGAATATGCAAAATAGCCATGCTAAAACATGAAGAGGCACGAGAATTAATACAATTTACTTCAAGGACATAATTCCTCCCTTTGGAGACTTCAACAACAAGTGGATGTATCGTTCATTTCCTATCCACCATAGGTGTATTTCATTTATTTGTTTATTTTTTGAGGGGCTTTCACTTAGGTCGTATGATTTTTTTATATTGTACGATTTTAGTGGGTCCACGACAGCAAGGACTGACGCATGTTTGGGAGAAGAGGATTTGAAGGTTGCGTAGTAGTGGTAACATATTAAGTGTCGTATTACCATCATATGAAAATATGCCATAAAAAATTTCAAGACAGCCGTGTGACTGACCTAGGGTAGAATTGCAATCGATTGATGAACTCATAACAGTTGCAGAAAAGACGTACAATGGTGAAAAATTCATAGGACTGTCATGGGTTTAATGCAGGATGACTGTAGGTCTATCGTGGGAAATTTCAAAGATAATGAGGACCTCAGATGACCCCAAAAATAAAACAAAATTAGTAGGGCTAGCGTAATACAGTCTAACAACCTCTTAGGGCAGCACATGACAAACCTACGAAATAGGCCTGACATACGAGAATCACCTACGATGCCAAAAAATTTTGAATATTTTCAAAATTCTACGACGGGGGTCTACGACAGCCTTTTCCATCATAGAATACATGAACTTCGTAGGACATACTCACAAGCATCTCACAAATTACCCCACATGTCTGTTGTAGACCTGTTGTATACCCGTCATGCAACGTATGTGAAAGCCCCTTTAATAACAATGGTGATGAACATAACATCCCCTTTTCTGAGGGGTGGGTACAAAAAACAACACACATTAAAGGAAACAAAACGGGATTGAACAAAACAGAATACAAAGCGGGGTAACACTGCAACCAAAGGGGACTGACATAGACGGGACATAGACTGAAGGTCTAAAGTGCACAGATATAAATAGACAATAACTGAAAAAGCTTACAGATATAAACAGAACAAAGGGTTTTAGTTTTGTGCCTTCCTATACAAAAAAGCATGTGGTAGTAACGTTATTCACAATGTTGTCCATTGCAAATAGCATATTCATCACATTTGCCCAGTTTGGTAGTTTCAGGGTCTGCAAATAAACGTGTTTGGGTCACTATGAACTGCACATTAGCGTATGAGTCAATGAAAACAACTGGTGCTGCGCAAGCCATGCATCAAAGAACTCATTTGCATTTTGACCAACCAAGACCACCTTTTAACACATATGCTACTATAACTATGGTAGTTTCAAAGGCATGAATCACAGCCAGCAGAGCAGTTTGCAAATTAATGTATATAGTTCATAACATATTTTTTTTCTTTCTTAATTGTCACTATTCTCATGTGCCCTATAAACAATGGCCACAAAATGGTGGAAGGTCTAATAGGAAGGGGAGGGTGAAGGGATATTTTTACACATGATTATTATGTTTTTTTTATTTAAAATTAACTTCAGTCTCTCTCCTCCTTGTTTTCATACCTTGAGTGCCATTTTGCATGTCTAAATGGCCCGCATCTTTTCTTCCATAAAGAATTACCAGTTGAACTGACCTCTGTCCCCCAAAAGCCCTTTCCTCTTGAGAGAAGTGTTCCTGGCAGAGCCTGTCAAAGTTTGGTGCTTGTCCTTCTCCTGACATGATAAAATTGCCAGTTTGTTATGGCTTTGCATCCTTAGTTTTAAAGGGAATGACAGCGGCCGATCTGATTAGACATGATGGAACTGAACCTCCATCACTCCCTCAGGGATTTAACCTTAATCCTCCCAGTGTTCCCATGTGGGAACATGTTTTTGGAGGACAATTTCACCCTGTTCCATTTGATGTATTTCAAGACTGTTATTCTTCTTCAATATGGTATAGGCCAAGGTTTACAAAAAGTCAGTTGTTTTAGTTCTGTCTCCACACACTTGACATTTCACCATTCAGACATTTCAGTAATTTTCGTGTATTATAGTATCCTGTATCTGGAAAGCAGCAGACTGGTAATACATATACTATTTTACTTTTTTTCTGAATAGCAGCGTTATACAGATCTGCATGATTAGTGTAAATGGCAATAAGGTTGTTACCAAAATACAGCAGAGGTAGAGCATAAAATTTCAATGTTCCCACATGAGAACACTGGGATCGTGGAAACCAAATTATATATAAAATATGTGATCATGTAGTCCTGTCACAAAAGAAACTACCATTTGATTTATCGCCACAAAATCTGGCTGAATTTGGTTAATCTTTACTATAGCTGGGAGGATAAAGGTTAATTTGTTTCTGACCAACCCTTTTGACAACAGGGCCAGCTGCTCCATCGCTTCATGTCATAAAATTACCAGAATGCATTTCAACACCCCCAGTTTTGATCTGAAATAGTGTTAGAATTTTTTTTTCCCCGATTCAGTTTAGGTCAAATTAGGGCCCTCAGATTGAAGGACCAAAATGCATGGACGAGGAGAAGACTGATACTACAGACATTGACAGCACACAAACTGGAGGACCTATTTGCACTGACATAAACAGAACAAAAAATACAGACAGATGAGACATAACCTGAAAAACCATGGTGTACAGACAAAGACATGACAAAACATGAAGACACAGAGAGGATATAAACCAAAAGACCAAGCCGCACAGACATAGACAGACATGGCTTTCTAATTTATGGACACCAAAATTCACTTTATCTATAAGCACATTGTCATTTATTGCATATTTTAATGAAATGTATATATTAAGATTATGGATTACCCTTTTCTGTAATAAGATCATTAAAAGTCTTAAAACAACCATTGGTTAACGGGTGATGAACTTCAGTAATCTCTTATCTTTCTATTTAAACTGCTTATTATTGTTTACCAATTTATTTTTTGATTTACAATTATACTAGGGTTGCTCCAGAATGGACAGTTTCTGGAAAAAAAGGGTCATCACTCAAGAGTTGTTTGTATATAATTTCAATATTTCAAAGGATGTTTCTATAGGGTTCTGTATAACTTCTTTTTGTTAAGATTTCATAAAATATAAGCTTTTTAGCCATACATTCAAATTCTCCAGAATAGCTCTTTCATATTATGTTCTATTGGATCATGCCAATATAGCATTTGACGCAAATCAAATGCCAAGTAATAATGATAAAAGTTAGGTCACTAGAGTCCCCATTTCCAAGTCTCAAATGTGAACATCCTGCCTTTCTTCCATGCTGAGTAAAGGTAGAAATAATTTTATGCATGTAGTCAAACCAATTCTTTGAAATGACAAGTGGTAGAATTCTTACAACATAATTTACATTGGACAGTATTGTCATTTTAACATCATTCACTCCATTCCATAATGATATTGGCAAATTTGAACATTTTGCTGTATTATTATTCATTTTATATTAAGATTCTCACAAGATCAGTTTATATTCTGAAAGTTTACCAAAACGCCATGTAATTGGCTGATCTTATTTCCATAGCAAGCAGTTCAATTATAAGATTAAAATATAGCTGCAAGCAGCAATGAAGGGGTCGAACACCACAGGGCACCAGGTAAACAAATAATCAGAACAACCCCTGAACAAGACACTAGTCCATCACAGAATGACCAGAGACATTGACACCCACTCTTACACTCACACTTAATACACAGCAAGTCCAACTGACATTACTTGAATGTCTTTGGACTGCCATAGTAAACCAGAATACCCAGAGAAATACCCGCATCAGCACAGGGACAATGCACAAACTGAACACAGAACCACCCCAAACATGAAACCTCCAAATATGCAGTAGTGGCAACCATTTGCACCACTGTATTGCCCCCTACTGTATATATGCAAAGCATAAACATTAGCAGTGTCATAAAATGCAGTGTGCCCTCTTTTTTGGTAAAAAAAAAAAAAAAAACTTTTGAAAGATCAAATCATAATTTCCTTTGACATGAATTTGATAAAACTCACTGGATAAAACAAAGTGCACGGATAGATTTCAATAAATGTAATTATGTTTTCAAATGAATGAGTCAGTGAAAAAACAAACTATTCGACTGGGATTGCTAATATTATTGAACCATCTCCTAGGGAAAAGCAACCGTTTTACAGGTAAATGGCACCATCTGCAGTTGTTAATGTAAAATGACATGTACAAGTCTAGTCCCCCCATGAAAGATAACCTCTATTTTCAGATTAAATTTCAAGGAAAAAAATGCCATCTGGAAATCAGGCCAATTAACACTATTTTGTGCATTAGTTGTACCAGGAGATCAAAAGATGCAGGAGGCATACCCATTTTAGGAGCTAAACACTGACTGCATCTTAGCAGCCCTGCCATTCTGATATTGAACAATGTGTTTCCTTCTAAGCTTGAACCTGGTATGTAATGATGCAAAGACCTACAAATAATTGGTTGAAATATTTCCTTTTCTTTGTGTGGTCTGTGTCTTTTGATGTCCCCTGAGACTAGAGCTGCATTATCAATTGACTCACGATCATTTTGAGGATAATATGAATAACTTCCGCCATGAGTTGAACAATCTAGCTTGTGTCTTTTCTTTTTCATGAGTCATTCCTGATGCAGGATGCCTACAAATAAGAACCAAACATCTGAAGCCATGTCAAATGCTTCCAGAAAGAAAAACAAAAGCTTCACTGATATATCAGTATTTACTGGTAACCTGCTGATCGGAGATACTCTGAAGTCTGTGGAATCATTACCTTCTAACCAACTATTACTTCCATACAAAGCCTCTTCACTTCGCTTGATTAGCACTCTAACAATTGATTCACTCAATTATCACTTTGATTCACTCAATTATCATTTTGAATCTGTAAGGCCTATCAACTCTCTACTATCACTTCTAAATTATTACAAGCTACAATTTGGATTTGATTGGCCAGAAAATAAATTGTTTGATTGTTATTCAGGTACATGGGAACTGGTTGAGGATCAACTAATTATGCATGAAAAGGTAATTAAAGCAGTTCAACCGCACTAATGATTAGCTAATTTTTCAAAACAATTCCCCCAGATGTACTTCGAATGGCCTCAGAGGTTTAGTTGCCATTTGCTTAAGCTCGTATCAGGATATGATTCCAGAAAAAGAAAAAGGCACAAGGTCACCTGATCGCCCCATGGCAGCAGTTATACTTATTATGCATTTAAAAAATTGGGATTTAATTGCACATGCTCAGAATGTACATCCCATGAAAGTGAATCTGCTTGACTGCAAGACATAATCTGATTCCATCCTTGCCAATCCATCATCATTTTGCATTGTATTTATACAATTTTCCAGTAAGGATCCTGAACTTGAATGAAGCAAAAAAATTTGGGCCATCCATCCATTATCTTTACCGCCTCGTCCTTACTGGGATCGCGGGACTCTGGACGAAAGGCAGGGACCCACCCAGGA
Source organism: Gymnothorax javanicus (assembly GCA_029692085.1). Classification (NCBI taxonomy): domain Eukaryota; kingdom Metazoa; phylum Chordata; class Actinopteri; order Anguilliformes; family Muraenidae; genus Gymnothorax; species Gymnothorax javanicus. Next base: position 177,562,968 of record CM056193.1, on the reverse strand, counting down.
CAGCTCACCAATCCATCGCAGGGCGCAAAACCATTCACATACCATTCACTCTCACACTCATACCTATGAGCAATTTGGTGTCTCCAATTAGTCTGACATGCAAGTCTTTGGACTGTGGGAGGGAACCGGAATTTCCAGAGGAAACTCATGCGAACACTAGGGGTAACATGCAAACCCCACACAGAGAGGCCCCAGGCCGGATTCGAACCCACAACCTTCGATAGTGTGAGGCGGTAGTGCTAACCACTGCCCCACCAGCAAAGTGTGCCAAATTTGACATCATTCCAACAAAGCACTGCTGGGATATGACTCACTTCTTGTTTTGGTGTCTCTTATCGTGAAATTTAATCCGATGACTGTGGCTATATCTGTTGACCCATAAAAGTCCTTTTGACAACTTTTGGTCAGAACCCTCTCATAATGACCCATGTCAAAGCTGATGGTTAATACAGCCAACAGTCTAGAACAAGTACACATAAGTAGTTTGTTGAGAAATTTAATGTAAGTTTTTTTCTCAAAATCCAATATAGTTGAAGAGACTGTTCAATCAATTGAGTCCCAGGGATTCTGGGAAAACGAGGATCATGACTATAGAACAAACTGTTCATAGGTTATAAGGAAAAAAAAGTACTCTAAAATGTGGCCCATTGACGGCGCTGCAGGGAATTATGAATTGACCCCAAATTTGCTGCCAGGATAAATGGCCTTAAAAATTCGGTCATTCTGTTATACGGAAGCTTTAGGATCTAAATAAAGCAGGTGTATCCACGGATGAAAATCAAAACCAAAACAGTATTTTTTTTTAATCAAACATAAATAGTCATTCAAACCTTATCAAAGGCTTTTATACAGAGTAAAAATAGGCACAGAAGATTGATACTGTCTTACAAACTTAGTTTCCTATATTTATCAGAGAATTTTTGGTTTTTCATGGAACTAGTCTGATCTGCATGAATCACTTTTTTTGAAACCATGTTGGTCTTGTTAATATTTTTGCCAAGATTTCATTATCAAGGTTAGTCAAAGATACTGGATGGTATTTACAACCCTGAAAATTTCAGAGAACCCCTTATGTCAACCAAGCAGGGAAGCAATAAAGCATAAGAATGGTTGGATTCAAAAAAGAATGCTGGAGAAAAAACACAACAATAAATTTGGTATATATTTGGTATTTAGACTTCATCTTATTTTGTCCTAAGCAGAAAATATGAAAGAGCCAGCTTACAATTGCCTCCTATACAGCCATTGACTCCAAGCTGGATCTGCACCCACATGGGACCCAAGTCAGCACTACCAGGCCAGATCAAACCCAGTGCTAACCTAGCAATCTGGATTAAGGTTTGGCCACTGCTGTCTTACCTCATTGCTAAATCTTGAAATGATACAAAGTCCATCTCACTGCTGCCAAACCTTTGCCCAATTTATCAAAATAATGCAAATAATCCTCAATTTGAGACTGTAAGCGCTATTAAGACGGACTTCTGTTTGGTTTTTGCCGAGTAGGAGAGCCGCTCTTGCTAGTCACGCAGTGAAACATTGTTCATCGTTATTTTGCACTGAAACACATTCCTCCATAGATAGAATTGAGGAAACCTTTAGAAAGCAACAGGCACTGAGGCTCTCGGGATACAAACCTCCTCCTTTTCATGAAGCATGATGTGGGACTTGAGGCTGGCCACTCGGGAAAACTTCTTATGACACTTAGGACAGGTGGGGTCAACAACGGTGTGCGTTGACTTGTGCAACTCCAGGTTGAACTCCACGTTGAAGGACATGGGGCACTCATCACATCGGTGAGGCTGTCAAAGTCAGCATTAGAAGGAGACAATGAGTCATTTCGCCTTACTAGACACGGCCACAGGAATAAATCCCAAAAAACAAGAGATGGGTTTGCCTTCCTGGCTCAAACACTGATGCTTGTGAATAGTAAGAATGCGGTCGACTGTATGTGTGAAGAAGCCACAAATCTAGAGGTACTTAATAACACTTTAACAGTCCGGTCTACAAATATTTAGGCATTGAGAAAATTACTGACATATTAGCTGTCGACCACAGCATAGCAGAGTTCAAATACATCTTGAGGAGCTGCAGACTTTCATTAAAAGAGCATTTACATCTCAACTAGGAGAAATTGTAGGAATTACAGCAGTTTACAAATGTGACGGTACAATTTAAAGCGGCCAAAAGTAATTTTACTATTGGGTCATTCCATGTCAAATCAACCAAGAATTTGCAGACATCTCTCGGAATTTTGTGAAAGTTTGTGGATGAGTGGGGACCTATGAGTAACGAATAAATCTGAAATATTTTTGCTCAACGCCTCCTAATTAGTGAGTAATTTGTTAACGAAGTTTTGACTAATTAGCGAACCCTTGCGACTTCAAATGCGTGTATCTCCCTTATTATAACAGCAAGAGAGTTGGTTGTGGTCTCATTGGAAAGCTCTTTTCAAGCCCTAGAAGTCTCTTTCTCAACTTTTCTCCATAGAGTCAAATGTAAAAAGTTACAGCAAATCAAAAACTTTAAAGGTGTATTGCAAAAAAATATACTTTTCAAATTTCTTAAAATTCCTGTGAGAAGTGGCTTATGATGTTAAGAAGCTCTCCTGTAAGTTTTGTGAAGGCACTCAAACGGTCTTTGAGCTATGAGCAAATATGTGCAGGTACAACAGTCGAAATTTGCCATTTTCGTCATATTTTACTTTTTATTTTCAACAAAAATGTCTTTAAAGCGTTCATATCACCTTACAAACCGTCTTTATACCTTAAAACACCACAGCGAGTAGTAGAAAATACATTTATCCATGAACTGAATTCAAATTCAAATCTAAAACGTCCCATTTTAAAATTACGAATTTGTAAGGCGATATGATCGCTTTAAGACATGTCAAACATGTCAAATGAACAAAAGATGAATCATGAAGGGTTCTAACATTAGAGAGTGATTGTACTGTAAACCGGGAAATATTCAGATATGCGTTTTTAATTTGGCGTTTTTCACGATGACCCATTTGTCACAAAATTAAAACGCCACGAAAAAGGAAATTTATTAAAGGAAAGACCTACTACAGGGTCACTAAAATGCTAAATTGAAACCATGTGAAAGTTGCAACAATAGCCATGAATATTTCTCACTTTACAGTACAGTTCAGCACAGTTCTTCTCTGTCGTGCTGTTAAAATTGGCGCTGGAATGTCATGACGTGAAGCTTCTGGAGCAGCAAATATACTTGGCACTGCATGTGGCTGCAAACACGAGATTGAGAGTCTTTCACTTTCTCTGCTGGCCGGACGCATTTCGCCAGCCATTGCCTTCGAATCTACGGCTTTCTTAGCTTGGAGGGCAAGGTAAAAAAATGTGCCGATTTTGGGTTATCTCGGTCGAACACGTGGCAATACTTTGCAATACAATAAGGCATTTTTGCCCACAAAAGAGCGAGCAAGGATGACAGCACAAACCGAACTCGTACTTGTCAAATGAAGTTGGCTGCATTACTTGTGGTCGGCTTGGCCTTGGTGGCTTTACGCACGCGTGACGTCAGGCATCCTAGATCTTGTCATATGATCACAACATGGCTGCGCCCCTCACGCTTTACAATTTTCGACAAATAAACCAAAAATTTGGCGACGTAGTAGAGTTGAAACAAAAGCAAAATACTGATATAATAATAATTGGGGTGGATATTTTTATATGGTCATCGATCGATATTGTCAAACTTTAATGATCTCTCAAGTGGAACGGCGTGAGAAATCTTATGTCGACAGTTGCTTCCAGAAACATAGCTGACAGTCAATTGGAGCTTCTGTCAGAGACTTTTTAATCTGAGGTGGATAGACGTTTGATATTTTAGTCGAGAGTTGGCTGACAGGAAGTTTCGACATAATCTGTCTAGTGGAGTAGCGTCTTAAGTAATAAAATTGAAAATCACTTTGGGATTGTTAGTTTGTCTAGCTACTTTTGAAAAACTTCCTATTACCTTTAACTTGTGTGGTTATGTATAAAAAGGATTGAAATTCCAGTAAATATTGCGTTAAACATGATATTCTTGACAACACCCTTAAATTAAAACGGAAAACATACACTTCAAGCTTATGTTGGCTGTTTCTTTTCTAATCCATTGTGGTGGTGTAAGGAGCCAAAATGGTGAAAATTGCGTGACTGTCCTGATACTAATGGACTCGACTGCATTTGTAAAATGTTTCACTTTGCATTAAAGCAAGCCCATCGGTTCCATATGTTACTCCTCTTGAGCAGCCTTCAACTAGATAACAAGGGGGCATGAGAGGCTGCCAATAGAGCTGGTTCCCTGGTATTTTGGCGTGACAGCAAACAGAAGCAGTAAGATGAATTCTGAATTGTATAGGGACATAATGTCGGCCAGGTCAATCACCTGACTTGACTCCAGTTGAGCAAGCATTCCACATGCCAAAGGGCTAACCTCAATGTAATATGCCCCAAGAACAAATAAAAACTGTAGAAAGCAGCAGTGAGGGCCAAGAAAAACACCAGCAGGGGAATCATCAACTGGTGATGTCTACGGGTTTCCAACTAGGATTCCCTACCAAGTTTTTAAAATAAAAATTTCATTGATAATTAAGTTAGTTTGTCCGATTACTTTGGATCCCCTAACACTCAGAAGCTAAGCATTAAAAGTTTCAATTCCTACACGGCTCACACTGACAAAACCCAGAGGAAACATCTTCGCGCAAGCACATCTGTGATTGTGGTGGTGTAGAGTGAAAAAAAATGAAAATAGAATCATTGTCCAAATACTAATGGACCAGACTATATGCAGAATTATCTCGCAGTTAAATATGTTGCATCTTATTCCAATTCAATAGAAAACTGACCTTAAAGAGCATGCCAGTAGTAATACAAGTTTAATTTTTACCAACAGTATAACACCGTCTGCGGGTAATGTGCAAAACCCACTGCATTAGGGTGAGCCTGAGGAGCAAAGGGTGCTTTGGGGAAAATGCAGGACCCAGTTATCCCTGAAACCTTTTCATAAAGACCACTGCCAAACACTCCAGTGAACATCCATGGGGTTCAGTCATAAGACCTCTGAAATCACTTGCCTTGTCATTGACTTCGTGATCACGCATATGACGCTGTAGCTGGCTCTCTTTGGCGAATGACAGTGAGCACACAGTACACTTCTTATCCCTGGTGTCAGCATGACTGAACCCAGAATTCTCCAAGTTGGGCTCCTGTGCTCCTTCTGCAAAAGGGAATAATGGTATCCACACATCTTTGCTTTGAAACCATCCCTTAAAAAATATTATAGGAATATCATAAAAAATTACCACCAAAAACTATCAGTATTGCTGTAGTAATTGTGTGTTTTTTGGAACGCACAACAGAGAGATAAGTATTACTATTGAAAGATTGTACGGCTACCATAGTTAATAGAATAACACCACAGAAAAAACTATGGTAATGCTATAGCATAGCTGGTGAAACGTCCGATGGAACACCACAACCACACTATAGAACACTATAATTTTTATAATATATTACAGTAACCCAATAGTTCATTTTCGTAAGGGATAAATTAAGTGTACAACGTATGTGAGATACAACATTGATGGGAAAAAAAAAATAATGGCCAGATGGACTACTTTTCAACTGTGAAAATGCTGTGCCAGTTTGTGTTCTCTACAAATATGAACAAGCAGAGCATTTTACATCTTGATCGCTTGTTACCAAAGATTTGTGTCCATACAGAAACCAGGTAACTGGCAAACTAGCTAATGAAGCACGCAAAGTATTATCAGTGTCCTGTAGTACAACTTTAACATCGCTGGGTCGCTCTGGCGAAGTTATTGCTGCGTAAAATTTGGGGGCAGGTAAGATTTACATCAAGTTGTTATGCTTGAAGCGGAGACAAGCTGGATACTTGGGGCCTGCAATTGAAAAAGTTGGCAATCAATGCCACGTTAATTCAGCCCGATATTATTATGTGCCTGATTAAGTAGTAAATAAAAGGTGTTGTGAAAAGTGATGACCATCATAGCCGTGACTACAAGCCAGTAATGTTACGTGCCAATTTCATTCATAAGCCACATTATGCACAAGAATTCAAAGGAGCGCGTTTCACACGGCTGAAGCCGCTTTCACACTGGACGCGAAACGAATTTTTCGCACAGCAGATTACATTCAAAGTAAACGCAAAGACGCGCGTCTTTGCATTGACTTTGAATGTAATCTGTCGTGCGAAAAATTCGTTTCGCGTCCGGTGTGAAAGCAGCTTAAGGTGTAGATAAGTACTTTTTAACTGGGGAACAAACAAGGCAAGTATCTAGATAGCCAGCTCGCTTGGATAGATGTTACGCCAGTGCCTTAAAGCACCATTGATTATCACGATGAAAACACACCATTGTCACATACGGCCAACTGGCTAACATTAGCTAGATGGCGTATATCAACTTCACCCCATGCTAGCTAGCGAGCTAACAAGTAACGTTATGCAACTAGCTAACAAACAGTAAGCCATGATTTCCATACCTGAAGACTAGCATAGCTTTAGTCTCGCATACTAGCCAAGTCTCTCACCACCAGTCTTAGGATATCGTTAGCTAGTTACATGACTTAGATCATCAGCTGACAAACAGAGAGCCATTAACAACACACAACAGGAAACAAAACAATGCAACAGTCGTCCAACGTTAGCCACACGTTTATTCAGCGAATCAAAAGTTTAATCGTTCTCGGTATGTTTCGAAAGTATCAGACATCCTCAGAACTGTGCATCCTCATGAGGTGTAAATTTAGGAAGGATCGGACTAAGTAGAGCCACCAAATGTTATTAATATCATTCCGCCTCAATCACTCCTTTTACAGCACAAAAGAAATGGACACCAACAGTACTATATCCGGGGACTATATACACAATGTTCAAGTGCTCTTATCTCAGAGATACCGCAATTTGTCCGAAGCCTGCTTAAATTCTAACAAGGCTTAGACTGTGATTTATTTATTCGTGTTATTTTGGCACTGTTTACCTGATTCATCGTTGGTTTTGTCCCTTAGTTTGCGAGGCCGGCCCCGCGGCATAGTTCCAGGTTTCAAGGCGGGTGTACTGTGAACGATTTGGATTTCAAAATGGCGGCCAAATGGAGCGCTCTCTGCCGAGACGGAGAAAGGAACGAGGCCATGAACTTTTGAGTCGAATCGATATGGCTCAGTATGAATGAGGAAGAGGGAGCCCTCTAGTGTCAAAAAATAGTTTTCCCCACTCAGAGAGTCATGGGTTCTGGAGACACATTTGAAGACCTGTGTTCAAGAAGTACCTAAGTCACTAAATAACACTTGGGATTTTGGGGGTCAAAGTTTTCAAACCTTGTTGTAGATATATTTTTTAACGATAGTACACTATGAAGCCTATGGCTATTTTCGGGGACTACAGAGAGCTGTTAAAGCTTTCTTTTGTGGAAAACACAAATGTATTACCACGTAAATAAGAAAATTAATTTGAAACTTAAATACTTTTTAATCTGATAAATACCTGGACTTAAGTACATTTTACCTCTAAATGGCTGGACTTGAGCACTCATGACAGATGAAGATAACTCTTCCTTGTTTTTGATTGCCAAACAATCATTTTTGATGTGTTTCCTTGCCCTTATTGATTTAATTGTATGCAGAAATATTGAGCCAAGTCCAAAATTACTCAGTTAAGTCAGAAATGAATCTCATAAATAAAAAATTAAAAAAAAACTTGATGCCTGTCTTCTTTCACATCATTGAAGCTACATACCTGATGCTTTGGCATCCCTCATTTTCTTTTTAGACCAGTGTTTAAGCTTTCTTTTCTTTTTCTTTTTTTTGCCCATTTTCCTTAATCATAACACACTGTCCGGCCTCCATGGTTGCCATTTTCACTGTTGGTCACATGATACATGCAAGCATTTTGATTAGACCATCATGAAGTTAGGTACCTGTACTTCTTGCTCAAACATTTCGGACTTAGGTATTTCTTCCATTAAAGTTTCAAAATTCGATATAGCCAACAGACCAAAACAAAGGACTGGAATACTTCCTCTGAGAAATCTTTGGTATCAGATGAATGCTCTGGCCATTGTGGCTTTTAATACTGGTGTCAGTATTTTTTTTTTTCTTCCAAAAAGTGACTTCTTGCAAGCAGGTTTTAATTTACAAGTGTAGCTTTCTGACAAAAAGTGACCTTTGCTTCTTCACTTCAGCCAGTAATTTGGTGCTAGGCACCTATTGTAATTGTTAGAATTTTTCACTATTATTATACTTTCTGCCATGGGAGTCTATGGCAGCCCATAGAACCCCTAGGTGGATTTTGATGAAATTTGGCACATTGATAGAAGACAGTCCATGGTATCCAAACACCAAATTTGGGGTCAATCCATGCATCCCTGTAGTGCCACCAACAGGGCAAATTTCAAGATACATTTTTGCTTATAACTTTTGAACTGTTTGTCCTAGAGTTGTGATCTTTTTTTTCCCCTGAATCCCTGGGTCATGAAGAGTTGAATGCACCTATTGTTGTTAAAGTCCGCCACATTGGATTTTCCGCCATTTTGAATTTTTTGAAAAACCTACTTTTGCAAACTAGTCCTAGACCATTGATCCTATCGCCACCAAATTTGGTATGTATTATCTAGAGATGGGTCTGACCAAAAGTTGCTAAACTAATTTTGCTAGGACAAATGACATGGCCGCTGTTGTCCAATGAATTTGGATGGCAAAGACACCCAAACAGGAAGTGAGCCATATCTCAGCAATGCCTGGGTGGATTGATTCCAAACTTGGTACAGTTCATTGCCAGGGGGAGTACGAGATTTGGCCACATGGGGGCACTATACCAGAAAAGCACAAAAAATGTATTAAAATACCCATTAGTCTAGGATGAAAACAAATATTTCAACCAAACTTCTTGTGCAACATCACCATAAAGAACCCTAACCGGGGTATTATGAACCCTAGGTGTCAGCTGTTTTGCTTGTAGGCCATTTTTGTATTATCATTTTTTCATTGGTTTTCTATGGCAGACCAGAGAAGCCCTTTGTGCATCATGGTGAAATTTAGCACCCTCATGGAACACAGTATCTAAACACCAAATTTGGGGTCAATCCATCATTCCCTGTAGTGCCACCAACAGGCCAAAGTTTAGAGTACATTTTTGCTTATAAGTTTTGAACCGTTTGTCATAGCATTGTGATCTTTTTTTCTGCTGAATCCTTGGGTCGTATAGAGTGAAATGAACCCCTTTGAATAAAAATCACCACATTGGATTTTCCGCCATATTGAATTTTTCAAAAAAACCTACTTTTGCAAACTAGTCCTAGACCATTGATCCTACCGCCTCCAAATTTGGTATGTATCAGAGCACTGCGCGGGGCAGTCACACCCGCACCTGCAGTCACCCGCAGGCAGCCCGCAGACAACCATGTGGGCGCGGATGCTGGTGTGGGTGTAGATGTCTAAAAACTGCGGGTGCGGGTGCAATTAAATTATTTGCGGGTATTGCGGACGTAAAATATAATGTGTGGGTAACTGCGGGTGTAAGAGTAAAATAACATGCGGGTGCAGGCGCGAGTGTGGGTGCAGATTTTGCCTGCGGGCACGGGTGTGGGTGTACATCTGCGGGTACTGCGGGTGCAGGTGCGGGTGTGGGCAAATTCCTGTGGGTGCGGGTGCGCAGTGCTCTGGAAGCCACAAACGTTGGCTAATTGCAATAAGTTGTAGGGGAGAGTGTACTTTCTGCAGATCTGGTGAAGTCAATGTATTGGCTAATTGAGCGTGAGGTGTGAGATGAATGGCTCCTGCCACTACTTGGAATGATTATTGAACAGATATGATTTTGGAAAGATGTGCGGGTAGCAATTTTTTTGCCGAACCCACACCCGCAACACCTGAACCCGCACCCGCTCCACACCCGCACCTTTTTTTTCATATTGGACCCGCACCCGCCCCGCACCCACAATACATCTGTTGCGGGCACCCGCAATTGCCCGCACCCACGCGGGCTGCCTGCACCCACGCAGACCTCTGGTATGTATCATCCACAGAGGGGTCCGACCAAAAGTTATCAAAAGAATTTTGCTAGGGCAAAAGATATGGCCGCTGTCGTCCAATAAATTATGAAGGCGAAGACTCTAAAACAGGAAGTGAGCCATATGTCAGCAATGCTTAGTTGGATTGATGCGAAACTTGGCACAATTTATTGGCAGAGGAATTATTGGATACCCACCAAGTTTCATGACATTTGGCCCCATGGGGGCGCTACACCAGAAAAACACAAAAAAAATGTATTAAAATACCCATTACTCCAGGACGAAAACAGACATGTCAACCAAAAGTTTGGGGTAAAAGACTCGTGTGGGTCAGTATGGATTTCAATGAGTGTTGGGTGGCATGACCTGAGCCAACATAGATAATATGCAGTGGCTGTCGGACCTAAAGTGATGGGCTGTTAAGATCATGAAAATGAACTTAAAGATTACCTATTATGCTATTTTTCCAAGTTTATATTTTGGTCTTTGACTCCCCTAGAGTACTCCTGATCGCGCAAAGTAAAAAAAGGGTACTTATTTCGCTCATACTGCCGTCCTCAAAAAACCCCATTTGTAGTCCATAGTGGTCTCTGCCTGAAACGCCTCACTGGGGTGGCTCTTCCGCTATAGCCCCCACTCCCCGTGTGCCCACTTTCTTCTGACTGGCCAGCTCTGTGGAGGGCGGAGTTGGGCGGGACGAAGCAGCAGAACGCAGTTTTCCATGTCCCTCTCCTCAGAGTGAAACTTGAGACACGGCTGCCATCTGATAAGGAAACGGCGGGCAAATTCTGCAATCTAACGCAGTACATGTGTATAGATCTAATGAAATGAACTTGTTCTAATAAACGCAGTGGCGAAAGTGGAGGACGCACTGCGAAAGTCTGGCAGCTCAAGCACAAATTTGCTATCGGCTACAGTTTGCTACGGCGACAGTGGTGAGTACAGCAGTTCCTCTATTCTGTAGCTAGGATGCAGGGAAAGCTAGAATCCACCTTATTTAGACACATTTGTAGAACGGGTCGACATGCCCAAGTGTAGACCGGAGACCGTAGAAATCCGGTGGGTCTGAGTTTAGAGGGAAACATGGACAGTGAGGAGCAGCTAAAAGTGGACCAACAGCTTATGGACTGCTTCGGTGTGTATTAGGACCTGCTGGGTCGTGTGCATAGCTGTGGTGTGTTGTTAGCGTGGAGAAACGAACAGCTTCTGCGCTGGTATATGACAGAGGGGCGAAAGCTCCAGGCTAAACTGCCTTTTCGGAAATTGCCCATGGTAATGGTTTACTTATTGCTTCGGAATGACCAGCTTTTCCTCGCGGAAAATGGGCAAGTTATGGATAGTGCCGAGAGCGAGATAGAGCTCCGGTTATGTCATGAACATAATACAGGTTTTACAGACCGGTAGTTCGTTCCGTTTGCGTGTACGCGTGTATTCGCGTCTTTGCATTGACTTTGAATGTAGGCTAATCTGTCCCGCGAAAAATTTGTTTCGTGTCCGATGTGAAAGCAGCTTTATGGATAGTACGCGACAGCTAGAGAGAGCTCGGTTATGTTATGAACATAATTCAGGTTTTGCAGACCGTAAGTTCCGTTCGCGTGGACAAGTTGCTTATGTGGAGCCAGCGAATCGATCACTTCTACAGGAAAGAATTACTTATTTGATCGCCGCCTTTTTCGGCTTTTTATTAGCCACAACAATTTCTAAAGGGGGATGAAATTATGTCATGGTAGCACAGAGGAATCATTTGTAAATCGGTAGAGCTTCTGCGTTTTGCATTGCTTTCACGGTAGCACCAGAGAGCTTGCTCAGACATTTGTGAAGCATCCGGCTGATCCTGGTCATGGATAAGTGAACCGATCACTAACTGTAGTGGCTACAATCGGGCAACGTTATGATGAAACTGCCACATTGATGCTTACCGAAGTAACACAAGCATACCGATCAGAATTACTGCATATAAGTTAACCAGGAGCATTTATAATTAGCACGGCACGCAAACTAACATGCAGTAGCTGGTAACCGAGCGGTCATAACAACCACAGAGACAAACCCTTGCAATACAGGTTTTACAGAAAGCAAGTTCTGTTACTGTGAACAGTTGTACCAAGCATCCAAATTACAAACAAGTATTATAAGTTAGCTTCAAATAAGGTTTATGATCACACACCTTCTGTAGAATTTCCCCTGATATCACTCTTGCATATTTAGGACACAAACATTAGCAACAGTAACTTGGCTACGTTAGCCGCTGTGCTACAGCCACAATCAACTGGCTATCATCTCAGGTTGGCTAATGCAGTAAAAGCAACTTACAGCTTCTGTGTCTGTGAGTCACGGACAGTCGCTACCAATACAGGCTTTATCTTCGGATATTTTACAAAGCCTGCGTTTGAGGCCAGTTGTTAGTGCTAACTATCGTTAGCGGTCCTGCTAGCCACGCGTAACACGTTAGCTTCACTGACAATATTTGCTGTTATATCGTTACTTACAGCTTGTGGCTCCGAGCCCTTGATCAATGCAGCTGCTTCAGGTTTGAGAAGCAGCTGAAACGCTTATCCTGTGTCGAATTATCCTTTATTGATAAAGCTGTCTTTGCTGAAATGCTGAGCACAATCAGCTAACGTTCCCTTTGGCCGTGGCTGTTTGCTGCCAGCAAACAAAAAAGCTACCCATTGATTTCTGGTGGCATCCTCTTTTGGAAGAGAAATAAGTGTTTTTCTTTGCGTCCAAAAGTAAACGGACAAGCAGCTTTGGGAGAGATACTGACAAAACTGCACCTCAAATGATATTTGGTTCTTCTTTTGTATTTCCAAAAGTGTCGACGCTACTAAGGCATAGTATGATCTGCCGTTGTTAGTGCCTGCTAGAATAGTGTCCGGTGTGTGGAGGTCCAGCGCCGGGATTGGCTCTGGCTAGGTCTGTACTAATTGGACGGCACAACCTGACGTCAGGTTTTGCCCAGATCTCGCGAAGATCTCGGGAGGAGCTGTTCAGAGAGGAAATCACGTTCACGAAATCACGTTCTTGGATTGCGGCAAAACCCCTGTATCTTATGTTTAGAAACTTTTCAGTGGTTGAGTATGGACAACTAACATTATAACATTACTAATATGTATTAAAAGAAGGATCAGCATCATAGGTCCCCTTTAAGTTCATTTGGAATTGGGGTTGTATTTTTATTAATTGGTTAAGTATGTTGTGCTATCATTACAATATTATGACTATGACTTCGGAAGAACATGACTTCAAGATTCATTAAAGAGCTAAATGCTAGGTCCCCGACTGTCGTCTGCTTCTTTGAAGAGAGTGAATGCCACAGTTTCCGCGACCAAAAGGCCAATACCAAGGCAATGCGAAAATGAGCAATTTATAATATTTTTATTAATTGGTGAAGTATGTTGTGCTATATGACAATATTATGAATATGACTTCTGAAGTATGCAACTTCAAGACTCATTAATGAGCTAAATGCTAGGTCCGCGAACTGTCGTGTGCTTCTTTGAAGAAAGTGAATGCCTCAGTTACCGCGACCGAAAGGCCAATATTAGGGCAATGCGAAAATAAGCAATTTATAATATTTTTCTTAACTGGTTAAATATGTTGTGCTATCATGACAATATTATGAGTATGACTTCCGCAGTAAGCGACTTCAAGACTCATTAATGAGCTAAATGCTAGGTCCGCAACTGTCATCTGCTTCTCTGAACAGAGCGAATGCCACAGTTGCCAATGGTTACTTAAGCGTGCTGAACTCGGCCAATACAGGTCGGCCAAAACAAGATATATTGGCAGGCCATTTTTACTGTATGCGGGCAATAACATACATAACCAATGAATAAAAGGTGGTATGTTTTGAATCATATGCAGTTCCATCCCTTCTTCATACTCTTCCCCGCCCATCATTCTGCTACAAGTTGATCTTTGTCTCATTTGACCATAAGATGTGGTTCCAGATGTTGGTTTTTGCAAAATTCCTGATTTTGAAACTTACTTATATCTTAAATTAAAGCATTGGAAATTGCATAAATTTGAAAACTGGTGATACCACATAGTAGTTATGAGTGTGCGACTGCCCTTTTTCACATTTGTAATTTAACTGTGGTCAGCAACTCTCCTGCTCAGGAGTGCGTTCTTTCTCTCTTCTATCTTGTAAGAAAATACATTTAAAATGGGAAACATCCTCTATAGCTTGTTAAACTCATGACCAATCTAAAATTGGAGCAAAAGGAATTCATGATCTACGAAAGGCATAAACTGTTTTTTTTTTTGTCATCATTAATGTGGACAGGAAAATGTCTGAACTAGCCCATGTGATGCAACATTTGCACTATGATGCCCTTATAAACAAATTTGGCGCTATCCTACCAATTAGTATTTGCAAATGAGTGAATTAATGTTTGGGTGATAATGAGGAAAAGTACTGTAAATGAGAATTGGTTTGGAGTAATTGACCGCTAGAGGGGGAGGTTACTAAAGGGTTTTTATAACGCAGATGACTAGTCATTGAAGATATCGAGTATAAGATTTTAAGTTCTTTCAAAGTACTTTGAACTTAGTTACATAAACGTGACACAAAACAGGTTTGACACTTTTTTCATTTGCTAGCGAGATAAGAGGTTAGTTTCCGAGACCATGTACCAATTGTTATGATCCAGACCTGGAACCAAATGCAGAGGTAGAGTACGATCCAGTAGTATGGTTTAAGACAGAGGGATAGTAATACAGAAAGACGGAGGGCAGGAGCCCAGAGCAGAATGGCACATTTCAGTTCAGATGTAACAGGCAAGGTGTGGGGCATATCCTCTGCCTGGCCATTGGCTTTCCAGGACAGCAGCCAGATGGAGTGCACACTCCGTCAGAGCCAAACTGTCAGATGGCGGGACAGAAGAGTTTAGCAGGAACGTGGTCCCAATCCTGAAGACCGTTGGAGGCTTTGGAGGTTGTTCCTCATAAATTGGGCAGAGGAACAGACTGAGAACAGATTAACAGAACAGGATTCACAGTGCTGAAGACCGAGAGTAAGGCTTGGGAGCTTGTTCCTCTAAACTAGGAACAGAGCTTCCGTAAATTACTATCATTAAACATTACAAATTATTTCTGAAGACAAAAGAGCTTTACTAGCAAATCCTGACTGGTTGGTAAAGGGCATATAGCAAGTGACAATCCAATTTGCATATTCAAATTAGGGGGTATAAATACATCAGTACACACATGAGGAAGGGCAAACATGAATAGAACACAGCCAGTGAGGAAAGCATACAAGATGTAAATTAATCAAAATGGACACTACTTTTTATAGACCTGCAAGCTGCTGGATTGGAGGAGACATAAGAGGCATTCACACAACGGTTTGTGAGAGGTTTCCTTTTCAACATTAGTGTAATTCAGTTCCAAAGACGCACAACTATTGTGCATGGCTAAAAGCTCTCTTTTTTTCTCATGTAGCTGTACTAGTTTTGATTGATCTAAAAACACCAATTTCAAAGGACCCTTTGGCATAAAGGTGGCATCTAATGTTAGATTTGGAGGCCTCTTGTCCTCAATGAGCAAACTAATTTTTTAATTTTTCATTGGCTTGGTGCATGGAGATTAGATTTACTAAACAAATGTGTCACAGTACCTTTGATTCCGCTTAATTATTAAAGATTGGAATGTGGAATCTTTATTCCTCTTTAACTGATCTCTACTCAACTCCTTTTGAAACTCATAAGGTTAACAACGTATTGATATCTTTGTTCCGATTGGTCTTTGCCATGGATGACACATGCATTTCGCAGGATGTCATACTTCATTTTGATGCCCCATGAAGCCATATGTTTACATTACAAAACAAATCCATAAGACTGATTTGCACATCCATGCTGCTTATCAGTCATTGTCTCTGAGTAACTGATAACTGGAATGATATCCAAAATATAGGATGCATCTTCACTTCTTAGTCCATATGGTCTTAATTTGTGACTGTTCACAAAAAAATTTGGTTCTTAAGTGGTCAACATAGGTTTATTTCAAGCAGAATGCTAACAGCTTGATCTGGTAAAAAAAAAAAATGTATTCATGCCCTGAAACTGGGTGACGGCTGAAGAGAATTTCTTATGAAACCCCTCCAAAGAAATGAGAACTTATATACTTGGAAGTAAAAAAAACTTACATTTGAAAGGATTTGGAGATAACATTATGTTATTGAAAATGAGGAGTATGTTACAGATATGATGTAGATCCACTAGACTGTAAAATAATGTGACAGCAGGTGGCGCTATTGAATTGTTGAAATGTAGACAGAAGCTACTGTGGGCTTGTAAGACTTCATCTGGATATGGATTATCTCAACTGACAGAAAAATGCATCATAATTGTGCGGACACTGTTCACTTCCTGTTTGTTTCATTACCAGGAAATGGCAACTAATATTTAATGCTACTGTTTTGCTTCTACAATTCTATGCACATATGGTAGAGGGGGAGGAGACGGAGTTACAAAATCAGATCACAGCAATAATGATTGGTGAAACTTGAATTTCATATTTTTCCTATCCTATAAATGACAGTGCCACTGGCTTGGCCTCACCTAAACTGCTATGCATTTTCATTAACATTTAATGCAAAATTATTGTCCTTTCTTCTGAAAAAGTGAGGCATAATCTTCATAAATAATGATCTCAAATAGCCAGAATACAGGAAGTAAACAGTTTACAGCGGAGTTTCACCAGCATATTGGCCTTGTCATTGGAGTCCAGCCCAATGAAGCTGAACAACCGAAGAATCTCACCAGTATGAGAACAATGAACACAAAACGGACATGAAAACAATGCCTCTGATATTTCAGTTATGAGGCCATGTAAGACATGGAGGTCGCAAAGGAACAAGAGAACCAGGCTCCATATGAGGGTGTGTTTATGTTGGGGTAAATTCCATGTCGGTTTATCTGTTCATTTCTGAGTACTTATGTACGGGTGTGTTTTACTTTATATGACTATAAAATATAGATATGTTCATGTGATTGTGTAGGTGTGTGTGTGTGTGTGTGTGTGCGTGCGCGTGCGCGTGCGTGTACTTCTGCTTGTACTCAGTATGTTGACCTTTGTAAATGTCTGTTACAGATGCCAGTTTGAGTGGACAGGTGTATTATAAGTACAGTGCCAATTTCTAAAGTTGGCTCATCATGGAAAATGCAAGTAAAATCAAAAAGGACTGATTTGAAAAGTTGATTCACCCTCTGCAATGCTGGAAAAAACAACAACACATTATTTGACATTATAATATGAATAATAATTGGTGATTTAAAATATGCAATTTATGTCATGGCTGCAACAGTCTCAAACACTGGTACTCAGAAATTTTTTCCCACAGTATAACACCACCACTGTAATGATTCAGACAAGGAACCGGATGCAGACTCAGGGTACAATCCACTGAGGGTGTTTATTGATAGGAATATAGTAACAGCAGGAACAGGCCAAAGCCCAGAGGAAAGGCAGAGTTCACCTAAGGTGGTATTGCGTGTTGAGGGTAATAGGCATATCAGGGCCCGGCCAGTGACGTCCCTGGAGCAGAAGTCCGGTGGTGTAAACCCTCGCTGAAGCAGGACTGTCAGACAGCAGGTGTTTAACAGGAACACAGTCCCAACACTGAAGACCAATGAAGGTTTGGGATGTGTTCCTAATAAAATGAACAGAGGAACAAACTGGCGAGGCAGGTTAACAGGTACGCGGTCCCAATCCTTGAGACCTACAATAAGGCTCGAAAGTTTGTTCTGATTAATAAAGTTTCAAAGAGTAGTTGCATTTTTCACTTTCATAAGATTGACAATAATTACCAAAGATGATTGTACAATTCAAAACTAAAAGACATAAACTGGGTGGTTGCTTAAGGGCATAAAACATGGCAATCCAGCAACTCTGCAACACAGAACTAAGGCTTATATACACCACAGGAACACAAGGGAAAAGGGCATACAAATGAATTACACCTGGAAAGGGGAGGCACGTAAGACCCTCAACAAATGACGGAGACAAAACCTGTAAAAGACACACAGGCTGCCGAAAGGGGGGGGGGATGGGCAATGGGACAATAGGGTAGTGACATACCAGGCCTTTTAATTACACTTATAAAGTGTATTTGGGCGCATAAAATGGCAGTTGGTTGAGTCTAGCAAGTAGAATTTTTCCCCGTTCCCCCATTATGCAGATCTTTAGCCGTGCAATTTTACATGGTCTTTGTTCCCTTATATTTTGCATCATAATGCGCCATACATTCTCAAGTTGAAACCTGATCAGGACTGGAGGCAGCCAAATCTAGCTCCCACTCTCTCTGATTATGCAGCCATGCACTTACATCCACGCAGAATGTGATCTGACCATGTCTTACTGGAAAATGCAAGGATGTCCCTGGGACCGGTGATGTCTTACTGGCAGCATATGTTGCTCCAAAATTTGTAACAATCTTTTGCATTGATGGTGTCCTCACAATTGTCCAAGTCACCCATGCCATGTGCACTGACTACCCCCAAACCATGACATATACTGGCTTTTGGACCTGACACCAACGATAGCTTGGGTTCTCCTTGTCGTCTTTGGACCGGAGAACATGGCTGGTGTTTTTTTTTTCTTCAGAAAGCACTGGAAAAACATGCTTCACAAATCATGCTTCCACTGTACTACTGTCCATCTCAGATGGAATTGAGCCCAGCGAAGTCAGTAGTGCTTTTGGACATTGCTGATGTGTGGCTTTTGTTTAGTATAGTAAAGCATTGACGTACTTTAGCGGATGCGGCAATAAATGATGCTGACTTACAACCCCAATTCCAAAATAGTTAGGACAAAGTGTAAATTGTGAATAAAATCAAAATGCAATGACTTTCAGATCACATGAGCCAATATGTTATTTACAATAGAACATAGATAACATTTCAAATGTTGAAACTGAGACATTTCACATTTTTTTCCACAAAATGAGCTTATTTCAAATTTTCTGGCTGCAACAGGTCTCAAAAAAGTTGGGACACAGGCAAAAAAGGGCCGAAAAAGCAATTAATATGTAAGAGAATCAGCTGAAAGAACATTTAGCAAGTAAGTAAGTTAACTGGCATCAGGTGTGTAACATGATTGGCTATTAAAGGGATGTCTTAGAGAGGCTGAGTCTCTCAGAAGTAAAAATGGCCAGAGGCTCTCCAACCTGTGAAGACTTGCGTAAAAAAATTGTGGAATACTTTAAAAACAATGTCCCTCAACGTCAAATTGCAAAGGCTTTGAAGGTCTCATCATCGACAGTGCATAACATCATCAAAAGATTCAGAGAAACTGGAAAAATCTCTATGCGTAAGGGGCAAGGCCGAAGACCTTTACTGGATGCCCCTGATCTTCGGGCCCTCAGACGCCACTGCATCACTCACCGGCATGATTCTGTCATTGACATTACTAAATGGGCCCAGGAATACTGAAAGAAACCACTGTCTGTAAACACAGTCTGCCGTGCCATCCACAGATGCCACCTAAAACTGTATCATGCAAAAAGGAGGCCATTGTTGAGCATGATCCAGAAGCGCCGCTATGTTCTGTGGGCCAAGGTTCATTTAAAATGGACTGTAGCAAAGTGGCAAAGTGTCCTGTGGTCAGACGAGTCCAAATTTGACATTCTTGTTGGAAATCATGGGCGTCGTGTCCTCCGGGCTAAAGAGGAGAAAGACCACCCCTCCTGTTATCAGCGTTCAGTTCAAAAGCCAGCATCTCTGATGGTATGGGGATGCATATGATGTGGGACACTTGCTTGTTTTAAAAAGCACCATGAATGCTGAAAGGTATATAAAGGTTTTAGAGCAACATATGCTTCCCTCCAGACGACATCTATTCCAGGGAGGGCCTTGTGTATTTCAGCAGGACAATGCAAAACCATATACTGCAGCTATTACAACAGCATGGCTTCATAGTAGAAGAGTCTGTGTGCTGAACTGGCCTGCCTGCAGTCCTGATCTTTCACCGATTGAGAACACTTGGCGCAGAATTAAATGAAAAGTCCGTCAAAGGAGACCCAAAACTCTCCAGCTGCTGGAAGCCTGTATTAAACAAGAGTGGGATCAAATTCCAATGGCTAAATTCAAGAAACTTTTCTCCTCAATGCCCCGATGCCTCCGCTCTGTGTTAAAAAGAAGAGGGGATACTACACCATGGTAAACAGGCCCCTGTCCCATCTTTTTTGAGACCTGTAGCAGCCATCAAATTTGAAATGAGCTCATTTTGTGGATAAAATTGTAAAAATTTTTCAGTTTCAACATTTGCTATGTTATCTCTGTTCTATTGTGAATAAAATACTGGTGTGATTTGAAAGTCATTGCATTTTGATTTAATTCACAATTTACGCTTTGTCCTAACTATTTCGGAATTGGGGTTGTACAAAGGTTTACGAAAGTATTTCCAAGCCCAGGTCGAGATATCCATAACAGTTGCAAGGCGGCTCTCAAGACACAAATTGGAGATCACGTGCATTCAGAATTGGTTTTAGGCCTTGCCCTTTATGCACCAAGATTCAACCCAATCCCGGCCATCTTTTCATTACGGTATGTGCTGTAGTGGGTGAAATTCCCAAAATATGACTGATTTGCCAGTGGGGAGCGTTGTTCTCATCATGATGAATTATAAGCCTATAGATCTGTTGGCAAATTATTGAGCCTTGACTTATTCTTGCTCTTGAAGGCCTAGGCCTATTTTTCTGGCGCCTTTCATATTATACCATTATTAACTTGCCTGTTTAACTTCAACTTTTTCTCACCACCTCATTATTCCCAATTGCCACATCATTAAAAGTCCTAAACTGCCCTCGTGCCTACTTTTTGGAGTCTTTTTCTGTCATCAGATTTAAAATAAGCATATTTTTCAATAAACAATTGAATTTGCAACTCAAAGCATCACATAATGTGTTCTTTCCATGTTTTCAATGTAGTAGAGGGAGGATTGAATTTTAATATCACTCCTTTTTGATTTTATCATAATTTCCCATAATGTGCCTACTTTTTTTTGGAATGTGGGATTGTAGCATTGTTCAATGAGTAGCATTCTTGGTGGGATGTCTTCCTGTATTTCTTCTGCTCAGCTCACTTCCTGACAACAAATTGCTAGGATTGTTGCTTTCCTAAAGTATTGTCCTGTTTCCCTTTTTTTCCTCTCCTCCCTCACATCTCCCTACATCACGTCCAGCGGCCACAGGTCATAGATATATTAGGAGGTCTGAGTGACTAAGCAAGTTAAACCTTGCTGTGCCTTCAATAGCTTTTTTTTTCTCATGTGTGAGATCAATTTTGGCGCGCTATCAGATGCACATCAGGAAAAGTAATACCACAAAGAATAATTAACCATTATCAAACCAGGGAAAAGGCAGATTAGTTTTTTTTAAATTTTCCTCTGAGTAATTCTTCTTCATTTCATCACTGAAAAAGGGCAGGAGAATTGCAAAATGGCAGTGCTGTTAAGAAAGTAAGGAAATTTTCATAGCCGGAAAATTTTCATCAAACTTGGAAAACATCTGAAGAAATCTCTGCTCAGTGGGCAGCTGTAGCAATCTTACAACAGTAAATGTATAATTAATTTTTTTACTCCCACCTGACAATATTCATTGTATAATTTCTCGATCAAACCTATAGTAAAAAAAATTCCTGTTATTGATGTGGTATGGCAATATTCATTCAACTGTTTTTTTTTTTTCCTGTTCCAATTAGCCACCTTACTCATTCCTTGGGCTTAATTTGAGGTTGTTCTGTAAAGGTATCTCAAAAGTAGCTCAAAGCCATGTAAAATATCATTAAAAGTACCTTAATTCCATAAACACAAGCTGTGTCGGTAATGATAATGTCATTCTCTGAAAATAGCCTGGTTCTATGGAAGACATGCTGAAAATTCCAGTTCAGTGGAAATGGTCATCTCCTCATTTTTGGCTGCATATTATTCATGATGGAAACACTTCACAAGATGGTCCACATGGACTAGCATTAAGTTAAGTTGTTAGCTTCTAACTACTGAAAGATTTTCTCGCACATCATGAATTCATGCTAATAACTACATTTGTTAATGGTAAGCACTGATCTACAAAGATCAGTGATGGTACTATTAGGATTAAAAACAGCAAATGAAACTGTTGAATGAAATCTTTGCAGTTTACCGATGCTTTCTGTGTAAAATGTGTAATTCTGTGTAATGTGTAAAAACTCATAATTGTACCCTTTGTGTGAATAGACCATAGACTGTACATAAAGATGGACGACGCATCTCCTCTTCCTAACATTGCACAAACATGGAGCCCAAATATCCTTCATATGGATGCTACCATCTTGTACATTTGGAGCCAAAGTCTGCACAGTAGTTTTCAGGGGGTTGAGCCAAGGTATTAAGTCCTGCCCATCCACCTAATCAGTCACAAGCACATCCCCTGAACTTTTTATGCAGCCTAGCTGGCTGCTTCAGTGTTAGACTAGAGACCGGGAGTGTGTTCAGTTACATCAAACATTATTGTTGGCCCAATGTACTCTATATTGTCTTGTTAGGAAACAAAACCATACTTGAAGCCTATTGAAAACACCGTTCTACCATGACTGAGAGCTTGGTAAATGGTTAGCTATGTCGGATGTTGATGCCAATGTCAGGTGCTCCTGCCAGCCACTACAAACTTGTGTCAACTGCAAGCTATCTACTAGATAAGTGGCTAATACATTGACTATGGTTAAGTTACCTCATACAACCCTTCAAAAAAGGTGGCCAAATACTGTCTGTGGGAAAGTGAGTTTCCTGCTATCATGTGTTTTGACATTTGTTCTAACTACTTCACAGGCTAGTTAGGTTACCTGTTAGTGAATCATGATTTATAAGTTAGCTGGCAAGCTAATCGTTTTTAGCTAGCTTGCAAGATTCAATAAGAGGTCACTTAAATTAACATTGGCAATAACAATCGATGGTAAACAAAAGCTCTTTGCGTTGAACATAGCATAGCTGTTAACAGTACATGTGCTATGTTCCAAGTAAAGCTATTTTTACCATCGATTTCTGTTGCTACTTAACTTACAGTGACCTGCTATAGAATCTTGCTAAACTAGGTTGCTAGCTAGCTGGTGAACTGGCTTTACTTATCAGAGATTGCATTGCTGGTAACAGTAGGGTACATGATGCCATGTTCAGAGCAAAGTCAATTCTACTTTCAAGTTTCATCAATTTCGAAATCACCACGGGTTAAATTCAGTAGTACTGGGACCTAACAACTTAGGTGTGAGTGATGTAAAAGAATTCCCAGAAATAAGAAAAAATAAACAATTGAACACACATCAGCATGGTAAGAACCACCTGAATGATGGAAACCATCTTCGGAAAAATATTATTTTGACACATAGCCTACCTCTATTATTTATTGTGGCACATGTTCCATCCACTCACATGGTTAACCTATACTGCAGCCAGCCACTAGATGGCGATCAAGATATTATGGCCTCTCTCTTGGGGTACTTTTAATATTTATATGCAAGCTATTGGAATTGAAAGAAAAAGTTTCATTTAGCGCAGGAGTAAAGAGGACACAAATATGGGCTCTGTGCAGTTCTTTTGTGACAGCTCCTTTTGTGTTGATATACTGAAGAGGGCATGGATGTGAGGAAGATTAACAGTGAATAAGCACAGAGAAGTATACTAAAATGAAACTATAGTTGTAGCAACAAAGAGCTGGTCAAAATGAATCAATGGGCCTTTTTAAATTGACACAAAAACTTGATTTCCATCTTGGTTAAAAGGGTCGAATTAGCTTCTGCATTCCACTTTATTGGCCATATTGGGTCCTCATGAGTCTATCTGTATTAAATTCATATGGATTTTTTTAAAAGGAAAGGACTGTACGAGAATCATTGTGTTTGCATGCAACAATACCACCTGTTTCATTGTGGCAGCCCTGAATTACAGAGGTACACATCATTGAAAAACAGAGCTTTAGGAATTTTATGTTGTCTTGACCAGAATCTCTTAGTGTCTGGAGGAGGCGCGCCCTGAATGTGCTAATTGACTTTCACACAGATGGGTGATCCATTACGAGCCCAACCGTAAATCACATTATGGCATGCCCTATCACTGAATTGATATATCTTCTGCTAAGGTCTCATTAGCGTCATTTTTACCTTCACTAATCGTTGGCAAGAAAGCATTTTGGGGGAGAAACCACTATGAAAGGCTATCCTTTCAGACTCGCCTTGTAAAACAACAGGATATCCCATCAGAAAGAGTCTCTAATGCACTGAGGGTGATGCCTTCCTATTCTGTGAGGTCAGATCCCAACCTGGACAGAACTCTTTGAGCACTTGGAGGGAGGTGGTGGAGGGAGGGGGGTTGACATTGGGGCTTTGAGCATGTGAAAGAGCTGGAACACAATGACCCACACTGGAATTTACAGCATTTTTAGAGAGGGGGCTGCAAGAGGCTTCCTTTGTTTTCTTTCATACCAGAAATATCCCATTCAGCTCACTTCTTGACATTCAGTGAAATGGCAAGATTTGAGCAATGCTACTCCATTGACATTTAGTTTTTATAATGGACGATTAGACCAAGATACATGGATTAAAAAATACAATTAAATACAATTTCAATATGTAATTAGGCTACATGGCTGCAGTGTACGTTATTGCTTTAGTAATTATCGTGATAATTAATGTGTAACATGTCTAACATTGTTATTACAATTGAGCAACAGGATATCTGGGAATTATGTCCCGAATGTCACACAGATGATGCATCTTGTGTACCTTTGCTGTCTTTTTTCATTTTTTAAATTGGCTCAATTGACTGGTATTGCCATGGGAACAAAAGCTCAGACACCACTCCGACCTTGACAGACCAGAAGTTGTTCATGTCCTCCATCCCTCTTCGTCTGCGGTCAAGGAAGCACAATCAATCATCAGAAAAGTCATATGTCATCAGGAGACAGTAAACCTCACCTAGATGAGGACAGTGAGCAGAAGCGTTAACCCTAGCATCCTGTACAAATGCTCAAACTGGCTCTTTCAATCTGCCCACCTAATCACTACCCCCATAATCCTTTTAGATGACTTCACTACCTGGGTCATCAGCAGAAAAAAGATCTCTCCCACTTGACCTTCCCTGCTAAATGAAGAATCAAACACTCAGGGCTGTGAAAAGGTAGTTGCACCCTTCCTGATTTCTTCTATTTTTGCCTATATGTTGTATTTAAATGTTTCAGATCATCCATCTGATTTTAATATAAGATGAAGACAGCATGAGTAAACACAGCATTTAAACGATCATTTCATTTACTAATGGGACAGAGTTATTCAAAACTAATATTACTCATGTGAAAAAATAGTTACCCCCTAAACATAATAACTACTTGTGCTGCCCTTGGCTGCAACATCTACAATCAAACATTTATGATAACTGTCAGTGAGTCTTTTACATTGCTGTGGAGGAATTTAGGCCCACTCGTCATCAAATTGTTTTAAATTAGCCACACTGGAAGAATTTCAAAGTACGAAATGTCTGTTTAAGATCATGTCACAGCATTTTAAGCAGATTCAAGTCAAAACTTTGACTAGGTTACTCCAAAACTTTCATTTTGTTTCTTTTGAGCCATTCAGAGGTAGACTTGCTTGTGTGCTTCGGATTATTGTCCTGCCGCATAATTCAATTGTGCTCGAGCTTTAGGTCACAAATTGATAGCTGGACATTCTCCTTCTGGATTTTCATGCCTCCATCAATTTTGGCAAGTCACCCAAGTGTAGCCCCAAAGTGGCCCCAGATCATCATACCACCACC
Source organism: Gymnothorax javanicus (assembly GCA_029692085.1). Classification (NCBI taxonomy): domain Eukaryota; kingdom Metazoa; phylum Chordata; class Actinopteri; order Anguilliformes; family Muraenidae; genus Gymnothorax; species Gymnothorax javanicus. Next base: position 177,537,158 of record CM056193.1, on the reverse strand, counting down.
GCTGTGTTTGACTGTTGGTGTGATGCTCTTACTGTGGAATGCTGGGCAAGAGTACCACACACAACCTCCACTTTTTGGGGGTTTTTTTTGGCCAGAACGATTTTAAAAGGGAGTGCAAATATTTTTGGGGGGGTTTTATGAGTGAGAAGGGCGTTTAGATTCATGGGGGAATGATTTTAAAAGGAAGGGGCAGATGTAGTGCAAGGAAAAAAAAATTTTACGGTAATTGCTGTTTTCACATCTTTACTCCTCCCTCGCAACATTAGCTCTGTTTCCTCCCTCTTCCACTTTTTATGTCCTCTTTTTTCCCCACAGTTGTTTTTTTCCTCCATCGATGAAGCTGTGAACACTGGTTTACATGTTAAGTTAGACATTACATTAGTATCTGCAGCGGGACTCGAACCTGGGGACAAAGCAATTCCAAACACACCACACACTGTGGTCTTAACCACTAGACCAACATATATATATATATAAACCCCAATTCTGAAATAGTTGGGACAAAGTGTAAATTGAATAAAATCAAAATGCAATGACTTTCAGATCACAAGCCAATGTTATTTACAATAGAACATATAGATAACATTTCAAATGTTGAAACTTAGACATTTTACATTTTTATCCACAAAATGAGCTTATTTCAAATTTTCTAGCTGCAACAGGTCTCAAAAAAGTTGGGAAACAGGCAAAAAAGGGTTGAAAAAGCAATTAACATATAAGAGTCAGCTGAAAGAACATTTAGCAAGTAATTAAGTTAACTGCTGAACACACTAGCGCTCGCCCTCACCGCATGCGCATGCCTATGTGATATCGTGAATTATGCATTCGCTGCGCATGCCCCAGTGTTGTCAAGTGTCATGGCTGCCACCTTTATAGGCTATTAGCGTGTATAGCCGCTCTAGAAATAAAGTGTAAATTCTCTTAACTGGATGTGCGCTGAACATTTTTACACACCTGAATATTTCATTTGGTATCTAAACATTAAGGTAAGCCGAAAAAGTTGTGATTTTATTCGATTCTGCTGGAGGTTGTGTGTGGTACTCTTACTGAATTCTGTGTTTGCTTTATGCCAGATGTAACGAGATCAATTTTTTCCCAAGAAGTTCTACTTTTGACTCATTAGTCCACAGAATATTATCCCATAAGTCCTGGGTAATCAAGATGGTTTTTGGCAAATAAAAGATGAGCTTTTTGTTTTCTTTTGTCAGCAGAAGTTTTCGCCTTGCAGTTTTCACTTCGTTGCCATTTTTGCCCAGTCTCCTTTTAATTGTGGAATAGTGAATGCTGACTATAACTGACGCAAGGCCAGCAGTTCTTCAAATGTTAGCTTAGGTTCTTTGGTGACCTCCAGGATGAGTCGTTGATTCTCTTTTGAAGGAATTTTGGTAAGCCGGCCACTCCTGGGAAGGTTACCACTGTTCCAAGTTTTGTAGACAATGGCTCTCATCATGGTTCGCTTGAGTCCCAGAGCTAAACAAATGGCTTTGTTACCCAGACTGATTGATGTCAACAACTTTATTTCTCATCTGTTCTTGAATTCCACCTGTTTGTGGCTTTATGTGCTGTCACAACCCTTACGTGAATTCCTGTGTCTTGTCCAATTTAGCAACTTATGCATCTATTTGGTGTAGGTCTTGTGTGATTGGTTTACATTGTGTACGTCTCCCCACGCCCGGCTGCATCTAATTACCTGGTTAGCCTGGTGACAGGTATTTACGCCTTCTTCTCAGTATGGCAAGTTGCTGGATTGTAATGTACTTTTGTGTACTTAGAACAAGTCAGTATTCTAGTATAAACTCGTCATCTTCATTAATCAACTTGTTCTTTAATGACAGCAGTCCCTGAAGTACACCCTCAAAACTTAGTTAATTCAAACAAGCTTCCAATCCTAATCAGGGTCCAGGATTGGGACTGTGTTCAAGTTCACCCCACACAAGTCAGTTCTAAGAACAAGCTCCCGAGCCTAAGCCAGGTCCAGGATTGGGATTGCATTCGTGTGCTTCTCCGAGTGTGTTCCTCTATCCAGTTTGCTGGGAACAAGCTCCCAATCCTCCTATGGTCATCAGGATTGGAAAGAGTTTCCCCTCAAACTATTTCATCCTCCTGTGGGACAGTTCAGTGCTGGCAAACTCTGCACAACAACTGGCTGTAATCCCTGAGGCCACTGGCTGACGACAGACAGCTCAAGCTTTGTCTATAACATTTGTACTGAACTGTGCGGTCATTATTTGGGGTTCCGTTCCGGCCTCTTTCTCCAGGGTTCTGTCCCCATCATTATCGTATCAGCTGTCGATAAACTACCTGTTAGGTGGAGGTAGTGTACAACCTATCATGGATTCTTTCCACCAGATGCCAAAAGCAATCCAGTGGGCGCTAGGACCATGGGCCTAGAGAAAAAGAGAAACTCAAATGCCAACACTGGAGGTTTAATTATAAAATAAACCAAAGCCAAAACCAGGGAGCAGCACAGATTCCCACATGACAAAATAAATGCAGAGGCAACTTGGGACTGGCAACTGCCAGCCCTATATACTCTGCAATCACCTCCACCTTAACGGGCTGCACATGTTGCCTGTCAAGGTGGAGGTGAAAGAATGTGACAGGGGAGGGGCTGTCAGGCCCAAACCCTTACACCAGTGTTTCCCAACCCTGTGCCTGGAGTACCCCTGCCCTGCATATTTCAGATGTCTCCTTGATTTAACACACCTGATTCAGCTGATCAGCTCATTAGTGGAGTACCTAATGACCTGATCTGGGTGTGTTAAATCAAGGAGACATCTGAAATATGCAGGGCAGGGGTACTCCAGGACCAGGGTTGGGAAACACTGCCTTACACCACCTTGATTCCTGGTCTGGACCAAAACATTTGCTGCTTTTCACCTACTTCACATTGCCAGTCAGGTTCTATTTAAGTGATTTTCAGATTGAACAGGGCTGGCAGTAATCGTGACTGAGTGTGTACAGAGAAATTGGTCCCAGTTATCTATTAAATGTCTTTAACTGGTTGATTTAGCAATTAAGGTGGCAATTACTTTTTCTAAGAGAGCCAGGTAGGGTTGGACAGCTTTTTAATTAAATAAATAAAGTCATCATTTAAAAACTACTTTTTGTATTTACTTGGGTTGTTTTTGTTCGATATTATCAGTTTGATGATCTGGAACATTTAAGTGTGACAAATATGCAAAAATAGAAGAAATCAGGAAAGGGGCAAATACGTTTTTGCAACACTGTAAATGATGTCGTTTAAAAAAATTTGGCAATGTTCTCACATGTATTACGTGCAGTCCTGGGTATTTTTTCAAATAAATCCCTCAAAGCAAAGCTGGCACTGTTGTACAACCCGGTGTTGACACATGCTTTCCTTTTCGTGGTTGAACATCAAAAATAGCTCGCCAAACACTTACTGAGACAAAACCTGTCTATTGCACCTGCCTGTTCAGTTTTCCGCATAATACAGACAAAAAAATTCTCAAACCATTTTTGTGACGGCTCTGATCAAGGCATATATACCTCAATCATATGTACCTCCTCCTCCAGCACTCCCATTCTATTCTAAGGTGAGAAAATAAACTCACTTTCCAATTCTGTTTGAAAAGGCCTGGTTCCCCTTTCTTTACTTGCCTCCCCCACCCATGTGTATTCTTTCTTCAGGACTTAGTCCTCATGTACATGTGTATTTTTTAAAAAGGGGTTTTTCCTCTTTCGTTCTCCAAAAAAATGTCTGTCCACATGAAGATGCAAAAACACAAATAAAGCGCTGTCTAGAGCATGCCAAATCAACAGGCAGTGATGATATAATTTAATGTAAGACCTTGTGGGCCAATCAAAAGGTTTTAACTTTCTATAAGATGCACACTGACACGATCAGCCAAAAACTCAGTTTTCCCAGTCCATCTGGAAATGGAAAAACTGAGTTTCTGAAAATCTTCAGCTTGGAAGGCATTTTCCATTTTCAGTGACCGAAAATGCATTTTGCATGAAGATGAAAAGCCAACGCATAGAAAATGCGACATTTTCAAAAATACGCATGTAGGTGTGGATCCCAGGGCCTGGATACAACCCCACCTCAACAAAAAAGTTGGTATCCTATGTAAAATGTTCATAAAAACAGCAGTCATTTCTAAATTGACTTGTCCTGCATTGCAGGCAGTACGAAGATATGTAATGTTTTGTTTGGTCAACTTAATTTGTAAATATACAGCCATTCCTGCCATTCAAGCCTGCTGTGTTTTCATAATAAATAACAGTTGGGACGAGTCTATTAGGCTTAGTAATAAGGTGAAAAATTTGAATTGCGTTCTAATTTGAAACTGCTGATGTCAGCAGATAGTTCTAATTAAATACTTATTCCATAAATGTACATTATATAAATATATATATTTATATTCACAGTATTGTACATTTATGGAATAAATATTTAATTTGAGCCAATGGAATTCTTTTACTTCCAAAATATTTGCCCAATAGATGAGGAATTACCATATCATGCAGGATTGCTGGTGGCAACATTACAAAGAGGTAAATACTTTATCGTCCTAACTTTTTAAAAAAAGTACGTTGCAAGAATTAAAACTGAAATAAAGTACTTATTTTGAAAAATCAATGAACTTGATGTGGTGAAGCAGCAAATTATATGCTGTAGTTTTCAATGAATACAAATCACTGCTGTCAGATTTAGTTTCTATTTTCCATGCCATCTCAAGTTTTCTGATGTAATTTTGCACTTGAATTTTCATTTTAAAACATGGAAGCGTACACTATATATACAGTACTGTACAAAAGTCTTAAGCACATTTAAATAAATTTTTTTGGGCAAATATGCTTGCAAAAATAATTAAATTAAAAGTTTCTAATCACTGAGTAATGTACTTTTACAGAGCTGTAAACTGTTTAAAAATAAATGTTTGCGTTGCCTAAAAATTAGGGACAATCTCCTGATGTGGAATAGTTGTATAAGATGACTGCTTTTTTGCTTGCTTCAAGCAGAATGGAAAGCTGAGTGATGGTCTCTCTTGAAAGTCTCTCTTGTGTCGATCCCTCCAAGGAATTGCAGAGAGCCATGATGATGTTGCCCTCAGGGTTCTGTCAAGACAAAATTATCTGTATCAACTGTTTTTAATGAAATACAAACATTTATTTATGAGATTGTGTTTTAAATTGGCATTTGGAATTTCAAATATATTTTTTATCTTGAGCAACACCAATGTGGAAAAGAAAAAGTAAATATCGAATGCCAGATTTAATTTGAAAAAAAGTAGGGTGCTTAAGACTTTTGCACAGCGCTGTATATTATTTATTTATTAATGTTTTCATTCATATATTTTGCTTGTATTGGAGCATAAGAAAATCATGTGACAAAGCTCACAGAATACATCAGAACTTATTTGTTCTCCTATTTACCATCCAGCATGACAATATCAAATACCAATATCAAAGTACTGACATGCGATACTTGATAAATATTTACATGGAATGTAAAATGCATTCACTTGTGAGGCTCAATCTGTTCTGAGCTTGCATGGAAGCAGATGATGTAGTCAGTGAGGTGAATTTTGAGGTGACCTTGACCCATGGATGGATAAGTGTAGACGGAGGGTCTTTTCCCTGGCGTGCTGAAGACAGCATTCTGCTGTTAGTGATGGAGTTCAAGCCTGTCTGAAGAAAACATTACGTGCAGCTATACTGAAATATCCTTGCACAGGACCGGAACTCTTTTACTGTGAAAGCAATTTACAGAAATAGCAATAACCAGATAATACCTGGTTTGGCCGGACCCTGTGGGTCAGCTAAATCAGGTAAAATCTGTAAATATTGGGCCAAAATAATTACGTCGTCCATCGCTGAATTTGGTTCTGTGGGGATAAGGCATACTCACAAACAGCTGAATACATGAATCTTCAGCCTCAAACAGAGGACTGACAGTGTCAGCAATCTGGGGCCAAAGTGTGCAGTCTGCAACCTGGCTATGACAACATGGACGTCTGATAAACAACCACAGGCCCAGATCAATGCATAGCATAAAGACATGCTGTATATGTTGCACTCACTTGTATATTTTTTTTCCCTTAACTCTTCAATAGTGACCCCATTTACTCAGCTCATCAAATCCTGGAAGTCTGGCAGAGCATTTCTGGGTTCCAGAGCGACACATAATGGACCCCTCCCTGGTCCTAGTCTTCCTGAGTCGGCGTCTGTGATTGGCTGCTGCGCCACCGGGTGGCAGCCCTGGGGAGGGGGTTATATCATGTCCTAATCATTGTTACTTTTCCTGGCAATCTGACTGTTGCCTCAGTTTCAGTGTTATTTTTGTTTATCACATTTCATTTTTCAATTACTGTCCTGTGGCTTTGCCCCTCCCCTAGTGAACTCCAGTTCCCCACTCCCACACCTGACCCTCATTGCTAATAATACTCTCTGTGTATTTAAGTTCCACATTTTTGTTCTCCCCTTTGCCAGATTGTTGGCTAGCATTCATGTTTGCACACTCTTAAATGTTTTTTTTTCAGTGTTACCTTCTTCTTAGCTCCCAGTTCCTGCTCCAGCCCTTCATTCTAGTTGTCTTACTCATCATTGTTTTCCTTGTCCAATAGTCACCATCTCTTTTTCTTGCGTCTCCCGCTCCTTTTAGACAGATTTTATGGTACTGATCTCAAACCCGCATGACTGATCTACCTGGCCCTGTTAAGACTGTTTGCCACTGCTTGACCTCTGCCCCTCCTACGACCATGACCTGTTTGCCGTACATTGCGAAGTTTGCAAGTTCTCTGACCAGATTGTACAAGACCCGAATAAAGCTCCTATTTATTACAAATTTGATTCTGCTATTGGCTCCGTTTGTTCATCAGCCCTTAACAGACAGCTGTAGATGCTAAGTGCAAACGATGTTGAAATAATCAATCATAATTGTGCCAGAGCACCCTATTTTATCAGTGAAAGTACAATTTAAGGCATAACATTATGTTGCCACACAATGAACACATTTTGAAAACAGGAAGACCTTTAAAAGATCACGCAGTTTGACTGACATTACTTCAACTGTGGAAATGTGATGATGTTGAAGCAGCCTGTTATCAGTGAGATATTGATGTGGCCGAGTTGCTCTCGACAAAACAGTATAAAGGATAAGGAATTTGTTTGTTGGGTTTAGGACGCTATCTATCTCTGTTAAGAGCCGGGCCCTCTTCTCGTCATCACAGTAACATTTTTGCACCCAAGTATTTCGTGAATTTAATACTGCAGCTATCTATGTACCTGTATTTCAGTATAAGAACATTCCACACACATACATCCATGCACACACGCACCCACAAATCCATGCACAAGTGCATACACAAGAAATTAATGTTCCGTAGAATAATGCAGCACATTCATAAACTTGTTGAAATAACTGTAACCCTCTTAGGTACATATTTTTTAAAAACTTGGGAAGGAAACGCAATTTCATTGATGGTTGCCAAGGGACATTTTAGTTTGGTTTCTGCAGCTATTCTATTTGTTCAGGATTATTATTTTTTTCACCATGAGTCTTATCTCTAATGCTCTTCCAAGGATATAGCAGCTCTAGTGTCAGTTCACTGAATTACAAATAAATCATATTTTATGGTCCTCGATGCTGAAAGCTTAAAGACTGTTAATCTATTGCTGAGTAAATTGTTTCTAACGTCCTTGTTTTATTTATTATTTTTCCTTTTTCATCTTTTTTTTTCCTTGCCACTGTCCACCATGCCAAGGCTTTTCTTATGAAATCTTGAAACTGCCAAAAATGGCCATAACTTTGAAGTCACAAAATCGCAATTAAGAATGAACGCAGATCATTCCTATTAATTTGACCGCTATTAGCGACATTTGTCAGTGAAGTAGTGATCAAACCACCAGCACTTTACTGAGTGAGTTTCCAAAGCAAGGTGAGGATACTAACAGACTTCCAAAAGGCCAAAATTGAATTGCTTAAATAGCAGATGTGTTAGTCCTGGAAATGGCAAAAACTATTTAAGGTAAGAAGGGGGAAATTATGCAGACATGAAATAACAAACAGAAGTAAAGGAAATGTGCCAGTAAGTAAAAGCTCTTTGACAGGAACAGATGGACACTCGGAGGATATTTGCTAATAACCACAGAAAAGCTCTGAAAATCACCATAGCATTGTATGAATCCATATCTAATTCAGTCTCAGCCAAACACTATGTTGTGAGCTTCGCAAAGCTGGTATTTATGGCAATGTTTCCCTGTATGTGCCTGTTTAGCTGAAGGGCATGTGAACAGATTAAATATGGTGATTGAGGTGATGGGTGCTGCAGACATTAAATATTGATGGTTAAAACGTAACAGTCTTCAAACAACATTACTTGTAAGTGACAATATTTTATATGAATACTGTTTTATACAGTTAACTTTGAATTGCAAGAATGTTTACATTGATGCAATTATTCATCTAGCTACACTGTTTGCATTACTCAGGAATTTGGATAAGACTATCAGACCATTTACAATTTTTTCTGCTTGCATTAACCTGCAATGAAAATAGGAATACAGGATAATGGCATATGCTTGTATGTTGTCTAAATATGTTTTTATCTTTTGCAAAGGTTGAGCATAATGTCCCTCAGAGATGTCCCTGAAAAATTCATGTGCAAGGAAAACTTCACCGGCACAGAAGCCATAAATGCATAAACAGCCATTCAGGAAGCAAAGCATGTCGGCCTTGCACTGCAAACATTGAAATGAAAGCAAACAGAGAGGATTTAAATTTTGCAGGTTCACAGAAATTCACCAAATGATGCTGGAAAAATAGACTAGGGCAAATAAACAAGTAAATAAATAGCTACTTCACTCTGATGTCTTTTAAATCTAGGAAATGCAGAACTTGCAAGAAAGCCCAATAGCTGAACAGGACCACAAAGAGCCTAATAACCAGATGATTGCGGAAAAACCCCCCCCCCCCCCCCCCCCCCCCAATTAAAACGGTGCATTGAGGCATGCTGAAAAACTCAATACAATTCATGAGAACATCTTGAAACACAAAATGCTGAAGAGGTAGCTGATGTGCACGGTCGGGAGGCAGATAAAGCCAAGGACAAACCATTTTAGCTGCCTACAGGATAGTCGCTCTGAGTTTTATGAAACAGATACAGTTTGTACTTCCTGTTTTCTGGCTCATGTTGAAAGGAGAGAAAAATGAAGGCAGATGGTAGATACAGTGATGGAGTGAGACTGAAAGAGAAACAGAAAGTAGCTAGTAAAAAAAGAGAAAAGCAGACGGTAAATACAGCAAAAAAAGATATAATGAGGGAGAATAGCATGACAAGGTGAGTGCTAGAGAGACAGAAAGTTTGAGAGATGAGGGAGGAAGACTGAGAAGAGAGTGAAAGAGAGAGGGAGAGAGAGAGAAAGAGAGAGAGAGGGAGAGAGAGAGAGAGAGAGAGGCAGATGGTAAAGTTGGGAGGCAGCGCTCGCTCACGCCCAGGACAATCCTTGTGTTAATCCCAGCTCCCCTGCCATGACAACCCTGCACACATCCCCCCGCCCCCTCCCTGCACAGCTCCATCACTCACTCACATTCCCTCCCTCCCTCCCTCCCTTTCAGCCGCACATTATCCACATCTGCTCTTTCTTTGTCTCCCCGCCCAGCTCAATCCCTCATTCATTATGAAGGACCGCTCATCACTTCTGCCTGTTTACAGTCATTTTGCCACTGAAATGAGATATGTATGTTTAACCTTGATTATAAACCTCAATCTTCACCTAATCCTGCATTTAAGTCTTGACTAAACATTAAAATGTACAAGTCTGACTACTCATGGGCTTTTTCTGTGAGTTAAGCTATGACAGGTTTCTTGTAAAAAAAAAAAAAAAAAAAAAATAAATAAATAAATAATAAATGAAAGATATCTGAGGCTTTGCTATACAGCATGGTGTAAAGTCTTGGAATAGTGAATCATATGAATAATAAATTCCAGCATCATGTCTCTCAATGAGTCTGACTGCATGAAAGGTGGACAGACCAGTACTAATGTCAATAAGCATAGCACCTGATGCAATCTGAAAATAGAAATATGCAAAATATAAATCCATGAAACAAATTTTTTTTTTTTTTTTTTTTTTGCCAAATTAATTTTGTTATATGCAGTTTGTGAATATAGGCCATCAGTCTCATTCATTTTAGAGAGGAGAGTAGGTAGCCCTTGCTCCCGCCAAGCATTGATAGAGCCATACCATTAAAGCACTGCACAGTAAGATTTGGCTATTCCCCTGACTGTCATTCTCAATTACAGACTGACATCAACACTGAAATGAGGGCAGCTGATAATCCGGTGGGCTGCTTATGCCAGACTCCTGACTGTCTTATTGTTTTTTTTTCCTCAGTATGTGAAGCACGTTAATGACATTGAAGTCAACCACCCACAGGCAGAAAGAATGAATAAAAGTATTCTTCAGGCATTAAAATTTTCTCGGAAAAGATGGATTCTTATAAATGGCCAAAATATATCTAATTTTGCCTGCACACCCATGAAAAATATGTATTAGTCCACAGTGCAATAGACAGGCTTATGCTGGCTGGCCTATCAAAATAAAAACACCACACCCACCCATACAAGCATACACATATTTACATCTGAGCAGGCTCTGCGAACAGCTTCTTTGAAGGACACACAGACTATAACATCTGGATCTGTGGGCTCTGACCAATTTGATTTGTCCTGACAGGCCAAATCAATTAAACTCCATTAGGGAGCACTGTTGAACAGCCCTGGTGAACGATTCGGACGTTTCCCTGACAGTGCAGCACTTCGACAGAATCTATCTCCTGTTTCAAATCTAATTACAGGTACAGTCAGGCAGATACCGGCTGATTTTCTTTGATGAACGGCACAGCGGCAAAATAAACAAGCTATCTGAATGACAGAAAGGGGTGAGGGAAGCAGGTTATGGTTCGGGGGAAAGCAAAAGGACGGGAGCAAGAGACAGACAGACTGTTAGCACTGTTAAAGTTTACTATGTGTATACATACATTGTGGAAATACAAAAATAAATTAAAAATTGTGCTGAAATGTAAAAATTGGACAGTAAGTGGAACCTGAGTGCATGTGTATTGCACATATATACAATAAAGACCAAAAGTATGTGGACACTTCAATGAAACCTCATTGACTGACATAGAAAATTGACATTTTCAAATGATAAATATCTACCATTTTAATTGAATTGGGAATAAATTACTTAGTATGATAGGATAGACATTCACCTTCCATTTGTAATTCAAATCCATTTTATCTCTAGGATTTTGTAGTGCTTTTTATACCCCTCTTCCCCCTCCTAGCTGGAGGCTCCACTGAAATTAATTGGAGTTCTGAAAGGGGGGGGGGGGCAGAAACACAGAGGGCAACAATTTCTAAATTGCGGAGCAGGATATTATGAAATTACACCCGACTGGAAGCAGAAAGTCTGTCATATCAGTCCATACATACCACAGACTTTAAAAATGTCAGTTTTCTATGCACAGTGCCCTCCAGTAGCTGCCCAAGCTGCCTGTCTGCATTGTGGAATTGCCAACTAAGTCATTCCTGAACTGCCAGTCCGGCAGACACAAGCTGTGAGAGATGTACTGTCTGGGGGTGCAGTCTCATCTTCCTGACCTCTCTTGCCTATTTGCCTGACCTGGTAAGGTCACCCAGTCTCCACAAGAGTATTAGAGTTTCCGTCCGCCCCCGAGTCCACTATCTATCTCGTTGCGTTTGCCACCTAAAGATCACGATTGAACCTGTCATGGTTTAGTCCCGCCGGATACAACAAGGCTGATAAAGGGACCCACTCGCACAGGCTGGTACAAAAAATAGAGAGAAATTTAATAAATATACTTTAAAAAATGACAAAGAGACAGGGGAGCAGCAGCAACATACACGGAGCTAAAATGCCAGAATGCAGGTGCAGCTCTTAAATACTCTAAACTTCACCTCCACTTCAACGAGCAACAGGTGTGGCTCGTTGAAGTGGAGGCGAAGACAGCAGGAGGGGGAGGGACTGCAGGGCAGAACCATCACAGTGTCCTCCCCCCAAGGCACGCCTCCTGGCGAGCCAGGAAAGGGCCACCCGGAACTCATGGCGCAGCCGGCCCCCGGAACTCATGGCGCAACCCATGGCGCCGCCGGACCCCGGAACTCATGGCACCAGCCGGACCCTGAACACATGGCACCAGCCGGACCCCGAACGCATGGCACCAGCCGGACCCCGAACGCATGGCACCAGCCGGACCCCGAACGCATGGCACCACCGGACCTGGAACACTGGGGAACGCCTCCGCCGGACCCAGAACACACTGGGGAACACCTCCGCCGGACCCGGAACACACTGGGGAACACCTCCACCGGACCCGGAACACACTGGTGAACACCTCCGCCGGACCCGGAACACACTGGAGAACACCTCCGCCGGACCCGGAACACACTGGAGGACACCTCCGCCGGACCCGGAGCACACTGGAGAACATCTCCACCGGACCCGGAACACTGCTCCCCTACAAAAAAAAAAGAACACTGCTGCTGCTCCCCTCACAACCAGCCTGGCTGGGTCCCAAGCTGGCAGCTGCATTCTGTCATGGTTTAGTTCCACCGGATGCAACATGCAATCCGGCGGGCACTGGGACCATGTACCCAAAGGCTGATAAAGGGACCCACTCTCACAGGCTGGTACAAAAAATAGAAAGATATTTAATAAATATACTTTAAAAAATGACAAAGAGACAGGGGAGCAGCAGCAACACACACGGAGCTAAAATGCCAGAATGCAGCTGCACTGCTCTTAAATACTCTAAACTTCACCTCCACTTCAACAAGCAACAGGTGTGGCTCGTTGAAGTGGAGGCGAAGACAGCAGGAGGGCGAGGAACTGCAGGGCAGAACCATCACAGAACCACTGCCAGTGCTCCCATTTAGTCTAAAGACCTCATGGGGATTGGCCTTCCTGATGTCACTGAAGTGTCTGGACCAGTCCACACTGTGACTTCCGCTAACCCTTCCGAAGAGTTGGCATTCTTCATCACGGGGTTACCACATGCCCCTATGGTGTTAGGAAGGTCTTGGCTTGAGCGCTGCAACCCTCATAGAGTTTGTCTTGTTAACAGTCCTGTCTTTGCTCGGCCTCCAGTTCAATAGTGCCTCCTTCCTCAGACCACCAGGAGGAGCCGAAAGATCTAAAAGGAGTTCCTGTTATCTACTATGACCTCTGTATGGCATTCAGTAAAGCTCAAGCTACGTCACTTCTACCACACAGACCTTACGATTGTGCCATGGACCTGTTACCTTGAACATTGCCCCTTAGGGGTCAGCTGTCAGCCCTGAGAGCACAGAAGTCCAAGACAATGGAGGAGTGCATAAATCAGTCCCTGGCTTCCGAAATTATTCAAGCTTCTTTGTCACCAGCCAGAGCTGATTTATACTTAATGTCCAAGAATTAGGACTGTAAAGAGCTACAGAGGTTCCTCCAAGTGGTCTTTGCCATCCTCCATCTCAAAGAATCATTCACTACTGCTCCAATGCACGCGCTCCCTGATCCTCAGCACCAATTCATGATTGAAGTTGACGCCTCCAATGTGGGTGTTTCGGCTGTCCTCTCCCAGCAAACAGCCAATAGCAAGATACATCCATGTGCCTTCTTCTCTCGACGGTTACCTCCAGCTGAGAGAAGTTATTCAATCGGCGACTGGGAGCTGTTAGCAGCGAAGCTAGCCTTTGACGAGCAGAGGCATTAGCTGGAGGGATCCAGTCTCCCTTACCTCGTCTGGACAGACCACTGCAACCTAGAGGTCTTCTTAAATGCTATAAAGGTTGAACCCCAGGTAAGTCCGTTGTTTTCTTTTCTTCACAAGATTTAACTTCATCTTGACCTAATGTGGTTCCAAAAATACTAAGCCTGACTCTTTGTACTGAGTGTACTCTTTTTGTGCCCTGCAATCATCCTGAGACCACTCTCCCAAGCTAATGTCTTCTGGCAGCCACCAAGCTCCAAATTGAGAGCAAAGGCATAACTGGCATGTCTTCCATCATCAGGAAGTCCACCCAATTGTCTCTCTGTCCCTGAGAGACTGAGAATCAAAGTCGTTTCCTGGGCCCACGCTTTTCAGCTGGCATGCCATCCAGGCATCTTTCACACTCTAGCACTCATTTATTGATGCTTCTGGTGGCTCACCTTCTGCTCAAGATATCTGGGAGTTCATTGTAGTCTGCTCTGGGTGCCAGCTCCAAATCCATTAATCAGCACCCCTGCAGTCTGCTCCAGCCCTTGGAGGTTCCCAACTGGCCGTGGACTAGTATCTTCATGGACTTTGTCACTGGGCTAACAGTCATCCTCGCCGTCAAGGATGGATTCTCTAAGGCTGCCCATTTCATGCCATCGTCAAAGCTGCCGACAGCTAAGGAGACACCTGAGATCCTCTGTCTTCCAGAGGAATGGTAACCATCGTCGCTGTCCAGCTCCTGCCTACCAGGTGGGACAGAAGTTATAGTTAGTCGGAAGGATATTCCGCTCCAGGAGAAGTCAAAGAAGCTCATCCTCGGTTGCTGCTCTGACCTTCGTTCCGTCTTGCCATTACCGTATTCCTATCAATAAACGCCTTCATTGAATTGTCCTCCGACTCTGCATCTCATTCCTTGTTGGGATCATAACACAATATGGCCCATTCCTTTCTGTTCAGAACAGTAACAACAAAAGAGCTTCCTTGGCTCATCTTTACAGAGGAAACTTAAATAGCTCTTCACAGAGCCCTTTGTCACTAGTACATATAGATGAACATCCTCAGATTGAGCCATTTTACCCGTCAATAAACTAAAAATAGGCCTCCTGATAGAGGCCATTGCAAACAATTTTTTGAAAGAAAGCCTTTGGGAACCTTTCACAGTATCATCACCTTTCACTCATGAGAATCAAATCCAGGCTTCTGGTGCTGAAAAAGGAGACCTTACAAGGAATTAGATCCTTTCCTCTGTCATTTAAATGAGTCTTTGCATCCTAAAGGTCACTGTCAATCACCTCTCATAGACTTTTCTGTGAAATGGATGTTATTATAAGTGGACAGTTCCTTAGCATTGTACTGCTAATCAGCCTATATTGTTGATTAAATATACTAGGAGACCTGCCCCAAAACAGACAAGTGTACGCACATGAAAAGGACAACTAAAAAGAGGCAATTTCAATTATGTCTCATCATCCTGTTACAAAAGGAACTCACCTGTACAGCCCTTCATATTGGACATGAACTGAGTTATAGTCATTTTAGCTGCCTACCATTGCATATTGGAGTTCCATCCATCCATCCATTAAATCCATTATCTATCCTGCTTATACCCAGGGAGGGGGTGAGGGGTGGAGCCTAAGCCATCCTACAATGGGCGAGAGACAAGAACACGCCCTGGTCAGACTGCAAAATCTACTGCAGCAATCACACAGCACACGGTCACACACTCATACCAATGGGCAATTTAGAGCCTTCAATCAGCTTTGAAAGCAAGTACTTGGACTGTGAGGGGAGAGTGAGGTACCCAAAGGAAACCCACATGAACATTGGGAGAATACACAGAATGGCCCCAGGCCAGATTCAAACCTACAACCTTCCTGCTGTGAGGGAGCAGCCTTACCCTCTGTGCCACTATGCTACCCCCATATTGAAATCAAATAATGAATTTAAGCTCAAGGTGCTGAGTTTCAGCTTTAAATTGATGGTATTTACATCCAGAATGGGGTGAAACCGGCAGGAATTGCAACAAATTTGACACGTGGTTCCCCACTTTTGAAGGGACCAAAAGTAAGAGGACAATTGATTGCACAGCTAACTCACGACCAGTGTGCTGTTTCCTCTGTAGTATGTCATTTACAAGTAAAGTTGATTTCAAGTGTGACATTTGCAGTTGAAATCAATCGCCTTCATCTCTCAATATTATGTCCAAAGAGCCATCACTGCCAGAGAAGCGAGCCATTATTTATAATGTAATGAATGAGTAAAGCATTTATTTTTTTTGTTAACATAACAAAGGATATTTTAATATAACAATTTATTAATCATTTCTCTTACACAACACATAGAATCAGGTTGATAAATGTTTGGACAATAACATAATTTTTGTTATTCGAATGTGTATGCCATCACAACAGGCTTTAAATGAGAAATACTTTATTTACTGTGTGGGAATTATTACCAATTTTATTTTTTTTTACAATCAAAAGCTCTCACAAAAATTCTGAAATTGAGAAGCCTGAGGGCCCCCTTGAGTTTAGGTACAATGTGTATCTCTCTTGCTCTCTGTTTTGTGTTCGGACCGCACTATAGAGGATATTAGCAGGTGACGGATTTAGAAACTGTGATTTAGGTACTTTCTGACAAGGAAAACAGTTTTAAGTTATATTTTCCAACACCAAATCCTAAAAATAGTTGCTATTATGCATCTTTTGCCTCTTATATGGAGCCAACTGCTAAATTCAAAAAGTTCAGCAATTAATGAGCAACAACAAACCCAAACAAGGCCATTGCACTCTTATCCAAGCCTCTCTGCGTGCAATTAAAGCATATCTTTTCCACTAGTTTCCATTAGTTTCTGCTATCTGGAAGAACTGATGGATATCATAGATCTACCAGCAATTGTTTCTGCATAACTTGGCCTATTAAGGCAGGTGACAAAAAGTTTTCCCAGTTTTAATCAAATCAATAAGCAGCCTAAGTAGTTTCTCTTTGGGGTTTCTTACGCATGCCAATACATTTTAACTTTTTTTTTTTTTTTGGTCATGGTCTTGTTGAGGTCAACATTAAGCTAAGTATCTGCTCGTAAAACATGAATCTAACATCAACCAGGAACCTCAGACGAAGCAAGAATGTTAGAAAATCTATTGGGCCAATTGCGAAGAGTAACCACTGTCAAAAGGCACGCATTCTACCAGTGTCAAATGCTTCTTTGCATTGGCATGATGAGGGAAGTTAATTCTGCGGGAGATACATTATCTTTGCATCGTACTAAAGTTCTCTCGAATAAAGTAAACAATGAACTAATCTGAAAAACATATGCCTTTTTTCCCTCTGTTTTCTGACTGTTAATTAAGAGAGAACTACAGGGGGGCGATTTTACCCAAGTGACAAGATAATCAAATTGCATTGTATCCATCATAATTTAGATCCTAGCAAAGACACGTTTACACTTAAGCAAATATAATGACATACTGTATATTTTAAACATATCAAACTCTGAGGGGTGCAACCATTAAACATGATCTCATCAAGTATTTGCCAAATAGCCTCTTTTCTTCCTGATAATGAACTACAGATTTAATGTTTAATAATTATATTTCTAATTGAGCAAGGCATTATGTAGGAGAAACTGCTGTAGAGAAGCTACATTATAATAATTATGATAAGCAGGGATATCCCTATAAAGGTGCTATTGAGATGGCAGTATATGTTGCTCCAAAATGCATACGCTTCAGCATTCATGACGCCTTTACAGACGTGCAAGTTAGCCATGTCATGGGCACAGACATACCATCACAAACAGTGGCTTTTGAACTGTGCATTGGAGTTTTTTTTAACATTCCTGTACCTTCCTAGTGTTACATCGCTCGTGTCCCAGCTTTTTTGGAATATGTTGGAATATGGCATCAAAATTAGAATATATTTACATAGATAAATAAAATTGATGAGGTAAAACCATTAAAATATAATTTGTTGTTATGATCCAGGCCAGGAATCAAATTTGAAGGCAGAGTACAATCCAGCAGCAGGGTTTATTGATGGTATTTCGATAGACAGTGGGATGGAGCCCAGAGGAGAATAGCGCAATTCACTTCAGATGTAGCAGGTGAGGCGGTGAGGGTGTAGCCTGTGTTCGGCCCGTGGCTTTCAGGGAGGACTGCCAGATGAAGTGCACGCTTCGCCAGAGCCGAACTGTCACATGGCAGGATGGAGAAGTTTAGTTGGAACACGGTCCAAATCCTGATGACTGTAGAAGGCTTGGGAGCTTGTTCCTAATAATCTTGACAGAAGAACATACTGAGAGTAGATTAACAGGAATGCGTTTCCGCTCCCGGACACCGAGAGCAAGGCTTGGGAGCTTGTTCCTATTAACTGAACGAGGAAGAACGCTTCCGTACATTAATGTCTTCAAAGGTTTCGATTAACTTTCAAAAGACACAGAGTTTTAGTAGAAAATACTGACCAGCGCTAAAGTGCACATAGCAAGTGACAATGCAGTGACTTGCAAACTCAAAGTAGGGGAAATACCTCAACTCACACGAAGAGGGGTAACCATGAACGGGGCGGCCGAAGCCTTCATGGGGCCCTAAGCAGCATTTGATTTGGGGCCTTTACCTACCAGCGCGAACGCGCACTGCACAGCCTCACTGTGACATCCCATCCTTACAAGTGTAATATATCCAATATCTGGTTTAAATCTACATAACATAGTTACAAAAACACAGGCCTCGCCATTAATAACATTTTTTTTTTATATAACCCGACCACTGCTTACCATCAGATTACCAACAATGCAAGATAAATTTGATGAGGAGGATCCTTGGCAGAACATAATAACTGGATCTTGATAGGGTCTGTTGTGGAACTGCAGACCTGCATAATGAAGGAATGAGGGGGAAATTCTGCTTGGTAGACTTGACTAAGTAGTGTCTTTAATGTGAGAATGCTTAATGAGTATGAGTCGAAGATATGGTGATATTATACAGTATCACAGTTGGCTGTGCCAAAGTTTGGGTTCTTTTGCAGTCATGCAGTCAGAAATTCATATGTTAGAATATCAAATAATTAGTTGTGTTACTGTTCTCAAAACAGTAGAGGGTGAATGTGCTTTTCAAATCTGTCCTTTTTTCATTTTATTTGCATTTTTCATGATGTGCCAACTTTTTCAGCATTGGGGTTGTAAAAAAACAGCTGTTCTTTCTAACAAGAGCCATAAAAAGATTAAATCTCCCCGCAGCCCCCGCAAAACTTGAAATTCCAAAATAGCAAACGGCAGTACTCCAGCACGTGGTTGATTTGTCTTTCACACATTCTAAATAATCTTGCAAAGTTTCATGTTGATACATGATAGCTCAGAAAGTTCAAGGGATGGTGAAATGTTGGCTGATGGCAGCCATCTCGTTTGCAAAATGACCTTGTTCATATGGATATCTGTAGCACCCTTGACCAATACCCTTGAGGCTTACAAAATTTTTAATTTGATTAAGCAATTGATTTAGAAGTTATGACTATTTGTTCACTGTAGGGCGACCTATGGTCAGATTGACACCAAATTTGGTTGGCTTGAGTCGAATGGCCAGTAGATGAGGCTTTCCAAGTTTGGTGGTAATCGGACATTGCATTCAAGAGTTCTAGCTCATTTTAGTATAGAGACAACACCCACAAAACTCATTCCCCTACTACAGCCACATCTTTCAACATAACAATTTTGTGTATTTAGCAGTAAAAGATCTTGGTCTGAAGATGCTGTATATCAAATTTAATGCAAATTGCTTGCGCCATGTGGGAGGAGATGGAGTTTTACAAAAAAATTTAAAATGGCAAAAAATGTAAACAAATGCAAATGGGTGTGACTTTTATGGATATTTTGTGAGGATCCACAGAATCCAGCAAATAAGCTGTTTGTTTTAGAGACCTACGATCCAAAAGTTACAAGCCAAAACATAAAGTTTGTTGTCATAACGCCACCTTGAAGTCAATTAATATTAAAATTCCAAAATGGCAAAAGGCACCATTCGAGTATGTGGTTTTTGCTTGCAGAAAGTTTTGTCAAAAACTATTGAATGGTTCTTCAGTTATGGTCCGTTAGCAAAAATTATTACACATGGATAGACGGACAGATGGACGAATTGAGAGCTACATCTGCCCCTTATTACATACCAGGGGTATAATAATAAAAATCTATCACTGATGATATCATAATATCTCATATGTACAGCTTTGATTTCAACAACGAACCTTGTGTAAAACATCAGTTTAACCTGAAAAAAAGGTAGATATCCTTTGTTTGAAAATTAAGGAAAGCACATTCGCATACATGTTTAAATTAGCCTGAGTATGGTCTGTTGTGGACACAGTACCCTACTTATTCTAATGATGCATAGTCAGGCAGATTTTGAAGACGTTTACTTCGAATGGCAGGGAACAAACAAACCTAGCAATTCCCCTTAGTACAGAGAGCTCTCCAGAGAAGACTTCCCGCCAAGCTCCTTCTCAGTTCATTAGAGGACTAAATGCAGGGACGCGCTAATCCCCTCTTAAAGGAATTGAGCCACGTCCAAGCATTAAGCGTGAAAAGGATTCAATAAGGAGAAATTGCACTTTTATCCATATTTCAATGTCAGCATATCTTTGTTGCATTTGGCACGGTCCTGTGAGCTGGGTTTGTCTGGTCCCACTGTTAAGGTTTTGCAGTACAGATAGAAATGCACAGAAATAAACTTTCGGACATGCCCTTCCGAGGCTATTTGGATTTTCAATTGTTGGCACAGACAGCATGCAAAATCAATTCAATGAAAGTTGTATAATCAGCATTGATGGCCATGACATGAAGAATGTAAAACTGACAATCATCTGAAAATCAAAAAAACCCGCCCTGTACTTTTCCTATCACTGTAATCAGGAAAGCGTAGTATAACCAAGGGTTACGAGGGCAAACTAGGCCACTGCCGTAGCTGTGTTTTCTTTCATGGCTAATTGTTCCAATCATATGTGACACGCTGAGCATTAGACTGTAGCCAACATGTCTAAAGCTGAACTTCTCATCATACAGTTTGAGTGAAATGATTGGTTTTCTTTACCAGCTCATTGCCAGTAAATAGCTAGACTATAGGTCGACTGGGAACACACCAGTGTATTATCATGTCACTACTACATCCCGACACCGCAGTGAGAGTAGGTGCGAACTCTTGGGTTTCCTCCTGTTGAACTCATGATGTGTTAGATAGGACCTCTTTGCGACCGCAGCACCATTCCCTACACTGCCTCTGTGGGTAAGCAGGTGGGTGAACACAAAAAAATTAACATTTTCCATTTTCTTAAATGAAGTCTGAAACTGTGTCAGTTGGGAGATTGGCCGACAGTGCAAGCATGCATATTAAATAGGAAGAGACCCATTTTTTTTGTCCGTTTTAAAACAAGAGCTGGCACAAGTGAATAAGTCCAGGACTTATTCCTGGTGATGTAACAGAAGTATTCAGTATTAACATCACACGTAAAATGTTAGGGCACAGTAGAAGTAGATCCCTGAGCAGTGTGAACCATGAAGGGCAGTTAGAGTGCTGTGTGTGGCTACAACAGTTTAGACCCAGAATTAGGGCATTGATTGCACAGGCACAATGTGGAACTGAGAGAGGAAGGGGGTGTGGGGTTTTTACCACAGCCCATCCCCCCACAGCACAACACAGCCTCGGCTCTATTATCTCCTCTTTCCCCTCCAGAGTTAAAGCTCGTTTCAGATGCAGGATTGTGAAGAAACTGAGTATTTCAGATGGTTTCTGGCGCACCTACTGCAAACGTACTACTTCTACCTTCTACTTACCCAGCGTCATTCTGTGCTCAGCTGTATCTGTGACAGTGTTATACTATGCCATTTATTAATGGGAAACAAAAGTTAATATACATCAGTTTGTCCCTTTGAATATTAAATTCTGGATTTCTTTGGGACAAAAAAATTCATTTAATTATTTTTGAAAAAGCTAGCAATTCTTTGTCTTCCTCCCAGTCAGTTTATGTGCATGAAATAACAGTGAGACAACACGGTCTATCCTTTAAGTAATTAGGAGCGGGGGATTACATTTCTGTGAGGGTAATAGGAGATTAGGGAATCGAGTTGCCTATCTTTTCAGACACATAGTCTAAACTGTAGCATTTTCCTGATTGCGAGGCGGGGAAATGTGCACAGCACAATGCGAGTGAGCAACAGCTGTCTGGCACACCAGTGTCACCAGCATAAGGCGTGGCGCCAGCATTGCACGCACAGCTCAACAAACACCCATTACTTTTTTAATGCAACACAAGGCTGCTTCAGCTTTTCAGTAGTATTGGAAGCAATGAGGAATAGTTGTTGAATAACTTCATTATTGTATGTGTAGGACCACTTGAATAAGTCCAAATGGTAATTCTGGTTATAGAATTTGTGATGGAAGTAGTTATGCCTGTTGTTATTGTTAAAATTGAAATAGTAATAACTTAAATTAAAATAGCTAGAATCCACTTACCTGTGTCAAAGATTCTTGTGGCAGTAAATAGAATAATCAGGAGTTAATTGTTGTACCAATGAAGTCTGAAAATTATTAGCATTAATTACAGCGGCTGATAGTAACTGAAAAATTACTGCCAAACAAGCTTAATACTTTGAAGAGTTTTCTTAATTTTTTCAATGCTTTTCTTTCAGTCTCTTCTGTTCACTGATCTCGAATGTTATCACTTTAAAGAGTAGATTTTTTTGGGAATGTTTGGTTAACATTTCGAGTCAGAGTTGTAGACCTCAATAGCATTCAGTTATCAGTGGTGACTGTTAAATCAGAATTTGAATGTTTTGTTAACAGCACTTTAATCACATATTTGTGATTGTTCCCCTAAGATGGTTAAAGAGCATTGAACATGGTTGCAGGAAAAAAAGACATCCAATCCGAAGACGGTTGTAATTGCTGACTTGTCAAACAGCGAGACGTAAAAAACTGCTTTGTAATGACACTAATAACAGTATTAAAACAACAACTAAGCAGGCTGTGTGCTCTCCCTTAATTTACTCCTATTGATCAGGGAAATGTTTTATCCCCTAGTTGTCGCTATGCTGCCCTTGAGGGAGCACATCACATGCTTCTGATGAGCGCTAAAAAATACGCTTCGGGTGAGGGAAACAACACTGTGCTCATTTAGGTGACAATTTCTGTTAAATCCACAAATGATTTAGAGATTAATTTCAAGTTAATACTAAAAGTGTGAAATTAATGTCACTAAAACAGACAAACAGCTGTGCAATTGAGAAAAGAGCTCTGACCGAGGAAGGAAATCTGAAGCTTTGGTTTGACTCAATTCATAAGGGAACATGGAGGAGAACTGATGCAATTGTTGTGTAGCTGTCAGCCCCCATTTAAAGACCAAACAAAACATTATCATGACATGCATGCACTCCATTCTTTCAGAGTAAGGTTATTCCCAAATCAGACTGTTGAGTCTGGGTTTGCTCAACAAGGGTGACGATTAAATACTTTAATTAATCCTGGTCACGTATGTGGAAGCTTAATGGGTGGAGAACGTTGTGAGGAGACCCAAATTTCCTAAAGTAGATGAACCTGGATCTAAACGATAGAATTACCCCATAGACAAAAGGGGATTATGGTCTGACCAAAAATAATCAATAACCCACGTTGTGCCGTCTAGACGGCATGTCTTTGTTCAGTCACGCTCTCAAGCACTCCCAATGTTTGACCTCATCTGTCATGACCCCACCATTAGTACAAGGTCTTATGGTTACAATTATCCTATCGTCTGCCACAAACTCCTAATAACAGAGCAGGACATAAGCATTACAATTAAATAATGCATCTTATGATATACATATTTGTCTCTTGCCAATTTCAGTTTTCATTCTGAAAAAATGCAAAGTCAAACATCATAAATAATACAGACAACATTGACACTGAGTGATAAGCACAGTCTAAAATAGAAAACGACATATGTTTTAATTTATTTAATGTCAAAACTGTGTTTAAAATGTTTCAAAACTCATGAGAGATGTGGCAAATATTCATTTTATGAATCCATAAATATGCAACCTAAATCTTGAAAATATATTCTCAAACCAGCACAAGTTCTTATGCTGTATTTTAAAGCGTGATGGGGCAGGGCTATCTATAAAGACTCTAATTCACCATGAGCAAAAGTATGGTTTTGTGGGAAGAAAAATCTCTGCTTGTATTCGCATTACTGACCACCCTCATGAGGCACAGATGCATCCAGTAAACACAGTGTTTTGAATCTCCAGTAATGATCCGGTGGCATCTGCTCAGCGTTGCAGTTGGAGGTCGGGGGCAATCCAGCCTTACATTTGATTTTCATAATATTCCATAACATATGCTATCATGCAAACATATGCGGCATGTGCATGGCAGATGATGTGATTGACTGAGATGCTACAGATGATAACTCAAAAAGATACAGGTACCAAGGAGTAGAACACTGGCTGGAGGTGCAGCTTGTCATTTTGCTGTACGGCTTCATTCCCCGAAAGTGTCAGTTTTATATGTTGCACCTTTAATTCCAGGATGATTGAAACCCTAAGGTGCCGCGACTCTTTCCCTGAGATTGTTTTTCTTTTGAGATGGATTCCTCCACTTCGTTCTGCCACTCGATGACTTCATGAATATTATGCATTAACCTGAATGGAATAGCACTCCCTTACAGCAGGGGGTGGCTCTGACGCCCCGTCATATTAATGATTCACACATTCAGCCGCTGAGCTTTTGGAGCCTTTGCTCATGATAAATTCTGCACTTTTTTATTTCTCACATCCAAGAGGCTAATCTGTCCACACACGTACACCCCCCCATCTCCCTCCTCACACAGACGCTGCAAGTACTCAGCGAGATGAAAATTACTATTTGCATGTCAGTTATGGAATGGGCTGTGTTTTTTTTTAAAGGGCTGTCACTACTTCTCATTGTGTCGTTGCAAAACATTGTAATTGCGTAAGCTGCTCACTGCTTTTTTTCATAAGATGTCTGCATAGCTTTGAATGTGAAAAAAAACCATAAAACATTGTTTTAGTAGCCTACCATTTTCTACCATGTACATGAACATATCCAATGACATGTCTTGAACATGCACTGACGTACTACATGCATACATGCCTTTGAGTAATTTCAACCCATACGTTCTTGTTCTGGTGACAAATCCTTGCTAGGTCTCTTTTTTAATTTGTGAACCTTGGTCAAATCAGTGACCGTTCCATTTTTCCTTCGTTAACCCAGAATAATTTGTGCATTTTCCATATGTTTGTACGCTCACTGCCCACAGCTTGCCTTCTGTGTCTCCTCCTATCCACCAGCTTGTGTTTCTATTAGAAGTGTTGTCTCTTTTGATTGGTTTACATCTTGTGTGCTTCCTTTCACCGGCAGTGTCCCATTCATGGGTGACGCTTTGAGGTACCAGGGGATGCGTCTCAGCCAGCATGAAGAGTTGCTTTACCAGCTGCATCAAAGCATTGGTACCTTCTTAAGTCAACTCAAGGCTGCTACTGATGTTTCCAGGGACTCCGCCTCCACCGCTTAAGCAGCCAGCCCTATTCTGCAGCAGATCCTTCCTCAGGCGCTTGCCCATTGGGAGCCAAACCTTGAGGTCCTGGACTCCTACGACGGTA
Source organism: Gymnothorax javanicus (assembly GCA_029692085.1). NCBI lineage: Eukaryota > Metazoa > Chordata > Actinopteri > Anguilliformes > Muraenidae > Gymnothorax > Gymnothorax javanicus. The sequence goes on along the minus strand of CM056193.1, from coordinate 177,511,788 downwards.
AACCCACCACCAGTTGCAGTTTCCTGGCCCAGTGCTGGATAGTCTTTGAACTTCAGCCATCTTCATTCCCCACCGGATGCTCCAGGGTGGTATTAGTCATCCCTCGCCTCTCTGGACGTGCCAGGGACTGGGCCACCGCCTGTTCGGAGGCAGGGAATCCTGCAATGACAACTTACCCTCCTTTCGCTGAGGAGATGTGAAGGGTGTTTGACCGGTCCCGCTCTAGCCATGCCACTGCCCGAAAGTTGATCCAGCTGCGTGAAGGCAACTAGTCAGTTTTGGATTATCTCATCGACACCCAAACTTTGACTGTCTCCACGCACTGGGACTCCCAGGGAGCTGTATGACACCTACTTGTTTGGCTTGGCAGAGTGGATCCAGAGTGAATCAACCACTTGTGTCCCTCCCCCAGATCTGGAGAGCCGCATCGACTTGGTGCTCAGAATACATGTCGGCTGCAAGAGAGGCGGTTGGATCAGCAGGCAAGGTTACAGGTGTCCACCCTGCCTGTATCCCCCTTGGAGAGATGCCCCTCAACCCCTGGCTTGGAGATTGCCCCTGAAGATCACAAATAAAGATGAAGTGGTAACACTTTACAATAAGGGTACAACAATTAACATTAGTTAATGCAGTAATAAGAATTTACTAACAGGTAATTAACACTTAACTAATGCACCTGGTAATCATTTACAAATGATGTTCACATGACCTAAGGTATTTATTTATAAATTATGGTTTAATAGGATCAGGGATGTTTTCAACTTCACAATAAGGGATACACAGAAAATTAATAAATGTTCAATTATGGTTATGTAATGCTTATTCCTATCTAACAGTTACCTGCTAATTAACTGATAGTTAATGAACTAATGTTAATTAATGTTAAAATAAAAGATGAAGTTATGCCTGTGCTGTAAAAGTGCTTACCACGCTATTCCAGAATGCTCTGTTTGGTGGACACAAATGAAATCTGAAAGTGAGGTGCTGTCAGGAGCTTCTGTCTCATCCACTCATCCACTCCTACCTGCTCACCAGATCTGGCAGGATTGCTCAAATTCCACCCGGACTTTTGTTAACTCGGGGGCAGACGGAAACTTCATCCATCTCGGTCTCATTCACCGCCTGAACGTCCAGAATATACCACTGCTCCCAAGGTCTTACAGGAATCGCCTTTTCTGATGCGACCGATGCCCATCCTAACCTCCAGTAGCCATGCCGAAGAGTTGGCGTTTCTCATCATGGAGTTATAGCATGCCCCGGCAGTGTTAGGAAGGCCGTGGGTTGAAAATCACAATCCTTGTGCGGACTTGCCTTTGGGATCCATCCTGGAGTGGAGTCCTGCCTTTGTTCTGCCTCTGGTCCCACTATCCCTCCATCCTCTGACCACAAGGAGGAGCGGCCAAACCTGAAGGGGGCTCTACCATTTACCACGGCCTCCCACTGGCATTCAGTAAGGCCTAATTGATTTCACCTTCACCACAAAGACTCAATGATTTTGCCATTGACTTGTTGCCCAGAACATCACCACCCAGGGGTCAGCTGTGTTCCTAAACGACCCAAGAGTCCCAAGCAGTTTAGAAGTACTTAAATCAATCCCTGACTTCCAAAACAGAATCATTTGAGCATCCTCTTTTTAAGTTGGAGCTAGTTTCTTCTTCGTGGCTGAAAATTTTGGGTCTTTACATCCCTGGATTAACTATTGGAGACTGAATGCAATTACTACTAGGAATCATTACCCTTTACATTTGATGGACTCGGTATTATACAATACTTAGTCATGCCGTTTGGGGTCGCAAAAACCTCAGCAGTGTTTCAGAACCTCATGAATGACATCCTCCAGTTCATCTGTGTTTACCCGGACAATATACTGGTCCACGATGTTTTCTCCTGGTTGCCACTAAGTTACAAGTGGAGAGTGAGGTTGAAGAGGCATTGCGGTCCTGCCTTTCTCCACCAAACACGCCATCCAATCATCTATTCATCCCCAAGAAAGTGAGAGGCAAGGTTCTGTTCTGAGCCTACGCCTCTCAGCTGGAATGCCATCCTGGCATCTCTCGCACTCTTGGCCTTGTTTATCAAAGCTTTTTGTGGCTAACTATCTGCCAGGATATCTGGGAGTTTGTTTCAGCTTGTACTGTGCAAACTCAGTCAAAATCAAGTAACCAATGACCCTGCAGTTTATTACAGCCCTTAGAGGGCCCCAACCGGCCATGGGCCTGCATAGCTATGGATTCTGTCACGAGCCTGCCTTTGTCTGAGAAGTTCATGGTCATCCTCACCATCTTTGATTGGTTCTCTAAAGCAGCCCACTTCATATCATTGTCTAAGCCACGCTCAGCTAAGGAGACTGCCGTGCTCCTCCTGCATCATGTGGTCTTGCTTCATGGCATGCCCTGAAAGGTGGTCTCTGATGGTGGTGCCTAATTTTCCAGCTGCATCTGGAAGGCTTTCTTCACTTTGGTGGGTACCACCCCTCACCTCTGATCAGGGTACCACCCAGATATCAGCGGCGAGGTGGAGAGGTTGAATCACGAGCTGGGCAAATATCTACGCTGCCTGATTGAAGGTAACCCCAACAGGTGGTCCCTTCCTCTAACTTGGGTGGAGCTGGCATACAATTCTTTACCTGTGGCTGATTTGGGCATTTCTCCTTTGCAATGTTGTCTCGGTTACCAATAGCCTTAATTCCAGTCTGTGAAGAGAGAAGTAGCAGTTCTCTCTGCTCAGGGGCTGGTTTGCCATGCATGCTGGGGCTGGAGAAGAGCCTGTGCTTTACTACTCCAGTACATATCCACCTTCCAGAAGCAAAGGAATCGTCATCGCTGTCAAGCTCCTGCCTACCAAGTGGGACAGAGGGCCTGGCTTACGATGAAAGATATCCCACTCTGGGAAACATAGAAGAAGCTTGCCCCTCGGCTCATTGGGGCATTCACCATTTAAAAAATTCTATCCTCATCTGCTGTCAGGCTACTCCTTCCCCATTCCCTTTGTTCTATTAAATCTGTTTTTCATGTCTCAAGATTTAAACTCAAGTCTTTGTCTCCCTACAGTCCTCCCTCCTACTCCCCGCCTCCCCCCAGGTTCATTGATGGTGGCCTCGTCTACACTGCGTGCTGGATCCTAGACACTCGGCGTAGGGGATGCAGATACCCATTCCTAGTAGGAACAAGCTCTCAAGCCTTACTCTCAGTCTCCAGGATTGGGACTGCATTCCTGTTAATCTTCTCAGTCTGTTCCTCTGCCCAGTTTATTCAGAGCAAGCTCCCAAGCCTTCTATGGTCATCAGGATTGGGACCCCATTCCTGCGCAATTTCTCCATCCTGCCATTGGACTGTCTGGTTCTGGCTAATTGTGCACTCCATCTGGCAGCCTCATGGAAAGCCTCTGGCCCCGGGCACAGGATACACTTACGCTACCTCACCTACTACATCTTAAAGCTGCTATAACTGATTTGGTCGTTTTCATAGCTTCTTGTTCGAAGCCTATGTAAGCAGTCCCCGCCCCCCATTCCCAAGCCACACGTAGGAACGCGCATCACTTTCCGACAGAGGCAAAGAGTAGTGACTCAGTTACAATATAAGTACAATATAAACAGACACTCTTAGCGATTGCCATGTGAAAGCCTCACTGAAAACATGGACCAACGACACATTACATCCATGCTGAAACTTTGGTATGAATGGCTTTTTGAAGGTATTCGCTAAAACTAGCTAGTGTCCTATAGCCACACATGCTATCGTTAAACAGCTAAGCAAGCTGTAGTGGGCCACAAAATATGACAGTTCATTTATAAACTGACATTAGCAGGCTCAAAAACCACCAACAGGACTATCTGAGACTGATAAAACGGAATAACTAAAACAAAGTAAAACAAAGCTACCTGTCCAGTAGCAGCAAGGCTAGCTGGGCATCACTTTTTAAATCCTTTGATTCCTTCAGTTTTCCCCATTGAAAGCGATATACACTACAGGCCAGAAGTTTGGAAGCAAGGCCAATACAGGTCAAAAATTTGGAAACAACTCCAAGTTTCTGTTCACAATGCCTTTCTTAAAATCCAGTATGAAATCTATGGATTTTGGGATGTATTTACTGCATGATTAGACTTTTCTTTCATTGATATGCAGCATTTCCCTCTATTTACCTTTAGGTACTGCATATATTGATGTTACCCGACCATAGCTGAATAAATGTTAACAAAAGAAAGGATGGGCTTAGTTTTTGGGTTGAGAAGACTTGCGAGAGTCACAACTTAAGTGAAAAAGTAAAAAACAAATCACAATTTGTATTATTCACTTTATGTCATGGTTTACAGCCCACCGAATGCCAACGGCAATACGGCGGGCACTAGGACCATGGGCCGAGTAATATGGGCCTGATAATTTGAGTAAAAATGTATTCTGATAAGTGACTCTATTTGATAATCATGTTTATTTTGTTGCAAAGTATGCCAATGAAACTATGATCGTTTTTTTTTTTTTTTTTTTTTTTTACAAATTTGATCTTGCTTCCAAACTTTTGGCCTGTAGTGTAAATACAGCTCGCGTGAAAAAAAAAAAATCTCGCATTTTTCCTCCTTAATTCTATTTGTTCCTCTACCGTTCTTGGGCGCTTTGGCTATTTAATTGTGTACATCATCTCCATAGCGCTGGGATCGGAAGCTTCATCTGTTCTGCTATTACTAACAACATGGATATTTCTTCGTCTACTTCCAATGATTTTTTTCTGGCAGATGGCGCACAAACAACGCAGATTCAGCTTTGAGCGTTCACAAGCAGGGAGAAATGTGTCTTTATGGCGTTCTGTCACTTGATTGGATAGAAGCAATCGGTGACTCCAGGATTTTATATGCTGCTTTATTTCAGAAGACAGTGACTAAGAGACCTGTGTTATTGACCAAATACTCTAAATAAATGATCTCTGTCGGAATGTGGAGCTATTTAACACTTTTTCAAAAACAAAAAAAATCAACAGCAGCTTTAACTGAACCTTACTATTCTCCACTGGGTTCTGTCCCTCTGTCTTGCCGTATTACTATCAGTAAGCTCTACTATTGGATTGTTCTCTGCCATTACATTTGATTCCTGGTCTAATATCATTAAAACTGGCACCCATCTATTGCTGGACTGGATCCCTCTTTTGCGTTCAAATGATAGATTTTGTTCTTTGCTGATTCAGCTGCGTCACACAGTTCCATAATTTTTCACACACCTATTGCTTACATGATGCAAACTTTCCATTCCACATCATTCAAAACTGAGATCTGGGAGCTGTGTTCAATACTTTGGCATTAAAATGACACTCAGTCTGTATTAAGGGGTTTACTGCATGTCAAGAATACATTCTACGCACAACATTTCACCACTACTAGCTGCCATTGGCATTTGTGTGACCAACAGTCCCGATTTGTGCAGTTCAGTCATTTTAACCATTTGTCTTGCATCCCCCTATTTTAAAGAGTGCCCCACATCTCAGTAAATGTTCTATAAATTTAAACTTTTTTTTTAAATTTTAAAATTTTATGACCATTCAAGTTATTCCAAATTTTTTTCTAAGAAACAAAACCCCATCCAGGCAACCTTTATGTAGCAGATATCTTTGAGGGAAGCCCCACATCTCATTTTCTATCCTTGTATGTTTAATTGGTTTCCAGCAACCTATCTTTGAGAAGTATTTTCTCCTTTAATTGGTTTAGCGTCTTGCGTGCCTCTTCCAGGTGTAATACATTTGCGTGGCCCATTGCTGTGTGCCCCTGTAGTGTATATAACCTTACTTTGAGTCTTGCAGATTTGCTGGATTGTCCTGCCTATATGCCTTAAGGGGACTTATATCCAATCAAAATACCAATTTCGGTCTGAATTACAAGTTTTGAGAGTAAGTGACCAAGTAGTCCTTTAAAATGTTTTCTTTCCATTAAAACATATATTCATTAAATATTTCCACTCAAAAATCATCAAAATTCACTTTGCAGTTTTTCTCAAAATCCAAATTTTCAGCACGAGAACTTAAATTTCTTAGCAACCATACATGCTATCAACCTGCCACTTGGCAATTATGTGTATTTTGTCATTATCTATGTCAGTACAGAGCCATTTTTCCAAAATTTTGCTTCAATTTAAAAATGCGGCAAATTTTGCATGATAATTAGGCGTTTCCCGCCAAAACCATCATATGGGGGGTCAAAACAATATAAAGAATAAAAAAACTAAAAAAATGGCTCTTACTGACATAGATAATAGTTATTACTTCACATTAGAGGTGGTTGGATCAAAAAATGTTATTTGGTTTTCCCAAAAAATGGTTGCATTAAAATCCAAGATGGCCGCCGTAACCATGGCAACGGTGCACGCGGCGTCCAAAAAACATTGTGTTATTGGTTTCAAATTTTAAGGCAATTAATTTAATTATGTTCTTGTGGAAAATTCATGAAAAACAAAGAAAATTTTTTGATTGGGTATAAGTCCCCTTAAAGCATTCAGTCAGTTATCATTCTTAATTTGAGAGTCTATCATCTTCTGAAATTATTGTAACCTTTAATAATAGTAAAATACAGAAGAACTCCTCAAAGCCTTATTAATAGGAACCAACTCCCAAGCCTAATCCCCAGTCTCCAGGATTGGGACCGCGTTCCCTTTAATCTGCCTCTCCAGTTTGTTCCTCTGCCCAGTTTATTAGGAACACCTAGCAAGCATTAATCTGACTCCAGGATTGAGACTGTATTCCTGCTAAACCCTTTGGACATGCCATCTAATAGTTCTGCTCTGGCTACGGTGGACATCATCTGGCTTCTGTCCCAGGATGCCACTGGCCAGGCACAGGCAGGCCTCTTACCTTACCCATTGTATCATCTGAACTGTGCTCTTGTAACTCTGGGCTCCGTCTTCCAATCAATAAATGCCTTCATTGGATTGTACTCTGACTCTGCATCTGGTTGTTTGTCTGGATCATAACTTTATATGGCTATATTTAATTTAATAATAATAAATCAACCTTTTCAAAAAAATAAACATGCCTTTAAATTTTATTTACTGTGTGCATCACTAAAATGGCTGTAAATTGAATATTTGTAAGCAGGTTTTGTCCTCCTCTATGTTCATTAAATGTATTTAAATTTGATTTGTTTCAGCTGGACAAATACCATCTTGACAGCATTTTTTTATAATCATCAAATTCATCGACCTTTCTATTGCCTCTCTCAAGCTTTTTATGGTAGTTTTCAACAAATAAATCTGCTTTGCAAATTAAGAGCGAATGTTATAAAACAGGACTTGTGTAATTTAAGGGATGAATGTTTCAAATGCCAAACCATGCTTTTCTAATTCTGGACCAAATAACCAAAATACCACTACTACTGATAATAATAATAATATATTTTTTTTTTCACATTTGCAAAAACAAGCCATTTCCATTAACTTCCAGGAATAAAATTGCTGTGTGTTCCTTTTGATTTATTTCAATTCAAATGTTGCATCGCCTTAAATTGCAATTCATCAGTCTTATGCTGATGTACCGCCACACAAAAATAGTACTCCTATTTAATACAATGATTATCCCAGATAAATCTGTCAAATTCATAAAATTGGTAGAAGGGAAATGCAAAACTGATTTCCTCAGAGTTTATGAAATATGCATTTACACACATTTGCTACAAACAATTTGCATACTGTTATAATGCCACACCTGGCTTTGGGGTCTGCATTTTTATACACAAAATCCAGATGATTGATAAGCGACTCAAAGAAATAATACAGAATGAAATGACTGAAGGGATCATGAAACACTGACTCAAATCACCGCTGGGGAAGCAAAATAAATCTCTTATTGATCAAGCATCATGATCACGCTGTCTGCAAACCAGAGTGTTTTGTCACAGAATGAGTCATGATGTGCGTATTTCATGAAGCCTCCACTGCCAAAGCAAATGAAACTGTTTGTTTCAAGTTCAAGGAGCCCCTGTAGGGCTTCTTTCACTTAGTATGTGGGTGAAGTTACAGCTATTCTGGTTGAAGAAGATGAATGCTCAGTCCCATCGGAAATTCATCCCTATATACACAGCAAAATGTTCAGAGTAAAATCAACTCTTAAAGAGTCTATTTGAGTCCAGTCTTGCCAAAATGGGACCAAATAGACTCTTTAAGAGTTGATTTTACTCTGAACATTTTGCTGTGTATCCTACTCATTCTGTTCATTTCTCGGGTATTCCAGCAGTCCATATCGGATTACTCAAACAAGACTCTGTCAAATTTGAAAGGTAATCATTAAAGCGATTTTGCCAGAGCTGAATTCACTTACAGGATTGTCTGGGTCATGAACAAAATGTAAAATGAGTAATATTCTGTATTACAGTACGCGCACTCTGTACTTTTATGTGTAAACAGATGTGGTTTTGAAGCAGTAAGTTTCACTATGAAAAGTTTTGCATGCATTTCCTGTTCTGTACAAAACATTGTCAATACTGTGCCAGGAAGGCATGCAATCAAGGACTTAAAAAATGTATATAGGAAAGTACTAATTTATTTGGATGTTGACGCAATTTGTACTGTTCTGCATCAGAACTTGAGGATATTGGATGTTAAATAAACTTTGAATATTAGGCTTTAGTTCACTAATTTTGGCCTGAATCTGAGTTTGTCGATCAATGTCCACTGACATGTCTTCGAATTACAGCCCTTTTTATACACAGCCCCCCCATTTAAGGGGAGCAAAAGTAATTATACTGTAGGCTTATCAGCTATTTTTGGTCAGCTATGTGCCTTCACATCATCAATCCATACCTAAGAAAGCTGATAAAAAGTCCAGAGTTCATTTTAGGGATGAATATTTTGTTGTGTCAGATTTTGCTTCTATTTCTGTCCATGGATGCCAATTAAATGGCAGCAGTGGCTGAAATATCCGAATGACACTATGACCAAAACAACTGAATTGTCAAAATCAACTGTGTCATTCATTAATTGGAATCCATTTTACAATGTTAAGGTAAGCAACCTGGCAAACCACAGAGCTCACTGAGATGGGTGTCTGAATAATATACTCAGGTGTGAAGTAAAACAGCTTTCAAAAGTCTAACAGATTAAGGACAGTCTCCCATATGTAGGCAAATCTGGGTCAAAGACTGAAATGAAGGGAAAATTACACTAGCACTTTCGCAGAGATGCAAAGCATTGGCATGCCTGAAGAACAGAACCGCCAGATTTTCAATAAAGAATGAAAAAAAAAAAAAAAAAAAACTCAAGAACTCCAGATTGAAGTTTTATGGACAGATGAGATGCGTATTAACCTCTTCAGGCACGGAACTCAGGGAAAATTAATTTAATTTTTCAATAAGAATTTGTAGCCGTACGCTTCCATCCATCTGGCTTAGAATTGGCGGTGAGACGGTAAAGTGTAAGCCGCAGCACCTTCCTCCAGCATTGATGGGAGTAGGTCACTACAGTGCCAGAATAGGACGGCTGTGTTCACATTGGGAAAAAGGGGGAAAATTGAAAAAAGAATAACATTAGTGATCCCTAACTGGTTAATGTGTGCCATCTGTGGGCACACAGCCAAGATTAATCAACCTTGTGACATTGCAACTGATATTCATATAATGGCATCCTGGTGCAAAAAAATAAAATACAAATAAATTTCGCATTTCTAGTGAGTGAGGACAAATAGCAGAATGGAAAAAAAAAAAAAAAACCCAAAAAATACCAGAGTCAGTGAACATTCTTGACCCATCCAACACTGTGACACATTTTTTTAAAAAGTTGGCTTGGGTGCAATATAAGACTCAAAAAGTATTGGATAGGTAAAAAAAAAAACAAAAACTGGAGTACAGTTACTGAACATGTGATGTTATCAAGCTTGAGCATTAAAGGAGCATCCACAAAAGACCCATTTGTTTACAGGCAATGAGCGGTCAAGACTTGCCACTTTGCAAAAAACAACCAAACAACACCCTCCACAATGCATAATATTGTTAAAAGGCTCACAAAATCTAGAGAAATCTGTGTACATAATAGGATTGAAAAATTAATACTGAGTGCCCCTGATCTTCAATTCTTCAGCTGACACTGCATTGAAAACCAACATGCATTTGTGATGGATATTCTGTAACCTACTGGGCTCTAACTAATTTAGAAAACCTTTATGTATATACACCATTCGTCCACAAATGCACATGAAGACTGCATGCACCATAGAAACCATATGTCCAAAATGTCCAGAAATGCAAAAGTCTTCTCAGGGCCTCAGCTTGTCTAAAATGGACTGATATACACTGGAGACACTGCTGTTGTCGGACCAGTCACCTTTCAAATAAGTAATTAGTAATAAAGGAAGTTGGGTTTACCTGGCTACAGAAAACAATACCTGGCTACGTTGTTATCAACGTAAGGCTCAGAGCCAGAATTTGTCTTGGTATGTTCATGCCCATGGCATGAGTAAGTTGAATGTCTGCATTTGTACCATTAATGCTGAGGACATATGTATTTTGGAACAACATATTCTGTGTTTCAGGGATATCATTATGATGGCTACATCATTTCAGAGACTGGTTAAACACAATGGTTATTTCAATAAGACAACAGCAAGCTACCTTCCACACATTACAACAGTGTGGCATCCTAGGCTGCTAGACTGGCCAACCAGAGGTCCAGACCTGTCTGCCGTTGTAAATATGCAATATTTTAAGGGGAGGGAAAAAATACGCCAATGAAGTCCCCAGATGATTGGGCAACTGAAGAGAAAGATCAAGAAAGAATAGGGAAAAAAGCCTTAAAAAAGGAACAACTGGCATCCTCAGTTCCCCGAATGATTACTTAAAAGGCTGTTGAAAGGAATGGTGAGCAAGACCAAAAGTATCTTCATCAAAATGAATAAGCTTAATTTGTGATTCTGTAGCAGACGGATATACAAGCACGTCTTGTCAACTGTGCATGTCAGAGATTAAAGCCAGCTCCAGTGTTTTTGAATAAGTAATTGGACAATGTAATGATACAAATGTCTGGTATTATGATGTCATTCTCTGGGGAAAATACAGAGCATGCAATTGTTACTTCTAATGATGGATTATTAATAAGACAGTGATATAGTTTTGGGGCCCCAGCTGGTGCATACACGCAGTGCGATGTCGGCTGCCCTGTCGTTTCTATTGCATGTTATGGCCTCAGGCAAGATGTGTTCTCCCATTGGAACAATGAGCATGAAACAGTATGATTGTGTAGGTGAATCACACTGTTACACACAATGACTTTGTGGAACATGATAAGGATGAGAGAGGAAGAAAAGCATGAGCAGTTGGTAAAAAAATGGCTATTCGGGCATTTTTTCCTGAAGTTGATGAGCTGTTATCTGATATCCCTTAAATGTAAAAAAATGTAGCCCAGGTTTACTGTAATGGAAGTGCACAGCAATGCAGTCAGAATGGCAATATGGAATGAAGTCCTTTGGTGTTTTGGTATGTTTTTTTTTTTCCCATGTTAAACCCTGAAAAGATGTCAGTCAACTTAGGGAAAGAGCCATTAGACATGCAACAGCACTCCACAGTGAGGGCTAATCCCACCTATTATCTCCTAGTCTAAAGGGTGACATCACTGCCCACGATAAACTCGGTATACGAAATGACGAAATGCAGCCTCTAAAATCATAGGGTCATAGCTGGGGTTACGGAGGCCGCAGGATGGCCTCTGAAGCTAAGGCAAAGCGTGTGCATGATCTGGTGCAGAATCCTGACTGTGACAGTGCTATTCTTGATTGTCATCCCTGTAAGACAACACATAATCCCCCACAATCCAAAGAGGCAGAAACAGTTATCTGATGACAGAAGTTGTGCCAGTGTGCACTTCTGAGTTCTTGGGGAGGTAAGAGATCAGCAGACTGCTTAAAGAGTCAGTGAATGAAGTATACACCAGAAAAATGTCTGCTGAGTTTACAGAATTGCTGATCTACTTTACTGTGTTTTTAGCAGCACATTTATAAAGTCTATGTGGTAAGTCAATCTTAAAAGCAAAAAAAAATGCACAGAAATTTACATCACCAAAATGTCTTCTTGAGAATTTAATTGTGCAATTTGAATTTCAAAAATATTGGATTTTGTGAGTATTGGTAATTGTTTGTTTAAGTTTTATTCTGTTTTTTTTTTTAGAATTTTGACATTGGTATAAATGATTTTCAGTAAGGAACACCTGACCACCAGAGAAGGACGGCACACCAATTCGGAAATGCTGGTGATAAACCACCAGATGTCATGAAAGAAAAAAGTCGTGAAATGTATTAGTTTAAAAATCACCTGGATCTGTTACCTATTGTAATTATCTAGCTCTGCAGTGATCCAACATCATTCTTATATAAAAACTTGTAATTATCACCCTTAAATGGATTATTGAATTGCGGAGTTAATGCCCATTTGCTAATGTGCACATCAAAACTGAACCATTGCACCTAGACAGCCAGAGAAAGGCAGCACAATCATGCTACTTGGAGGAAAACACTGCAATAATACACAAATACAGTACCAGTCAAGAGTTTGGACACACTTTGCTAATGTCACAGCACTCTGTTTTTAGAGAAATCTAAATGGCTTATCTTCCCAACATAATCTCAAATGGAATCTTGTGAGAGGTTAACAGTCAGAAGTTAGAAGAGAATAATTTTTTTTGTTTGAATAGTGTCCAAAATTTTGGAATTCTCATGGAAGCCATATTTTGCAAAGTAAGCAGACAAACAAGCTCTTTCCATTTTCCAACAGCCGACTTAAAGTCAAGCTGTTTTGGGACTTATTGGGTTCAAAGGTCAATGAAAAGCAGACCACAAGTGCAGCACATCTTTGGGAAGTTAGACAGCCATGCAGCTGCAGACTCATTGTAGTCATACGACTGTGCTTGTAGGGGAAAAAATTGCGAGTATGCTCAGCAAATATGACAACGAACACTGGTTAGTTTAATGGATTTAAGAATTAGGTCTTTTTTTTTTGCTAAATAAAGGGTGTTTCTTTCTTTATTTAACATGTATTGTAAGAAAAATGTGGATGTGTCTAAACTTTTGACTGGTACTGTATGTCATCGTATATTTTCCACAATACTACATATTCCCATCCATCCATTATCAAACCGCTTCTTCCTCACTGGGTTGTGGGGGAGGCGGAGCTCATCCCAGCTAACTATGGGTGAAAAGCAGGAATTCACCTTGGACAGCTTGTTAATCCATCACAGAGTGTGCACACCATTCACACCTACGGGCAGTTTTAGAGTCTCCAGATAGCCTGGCATGGATGTCTTTGGACTGTGGGAGGAAACCCACATGGACAGGGGGTGAACATGCAAATTCCAAACAGAAAGCCCCCAGGCTAGATTTGAACCCAAAACCTTCATGCTGAAAGGCAACAGGTCTACTCACCACACCACCATGCCACTGTACTATTTAAAATACCACTTTTTATTACCAAAAAATCTATACAGTAAATCAAATGTGTGTACATATGAAAATGTCCAGTATTAAATCAGTACATTCAACATGGACAACTTGCTTCATACACTAATAAGCCAAAATAATTTGACCACTCACAGATGAAACAAATAATAGTTATTATCTTGTACAGTCTATTCTTATAGTTATCGTATTGAATGTAGGAGAAATGGACCTGAGCAAGTTTGAAAAGCACTAAATCGTTATTGCCAGATGACTAGATCAGAGAATCTCCAAAGCAGCAGGGCCTATGGGGTGCTCCCTGTTATCAGTGGTGAGTACCTGCTGACAGTGGACCAAGGAGGGACAACCTACACTGAACAAAAATATAAACGCCCCATGTCAAATTTTTGAGTTTTTATTAACAAAAAACTGGAACTGGGATTCGTCTGTGAATAGCACTCTTCTCCAGCGTGCCAAGGGCCATCGAACGTGTGCGTTTGCCTATGCGAGTCGGTTCCGACGCCGGACAGCAGTGAGATCCAGACCATGGTGAGGACGCCGAGCGCGCAAGTTGGCTTCTCGCAGGCGGTTACGGACTGTCTGTGGTGTGATGCGTTTGTCGTGCAGACCAACGGTCTCATCCGCTGTGCGTATCGCTGATCTGAGCCAATCCCGCAGGTGGACGAGCCGGATGAAGCGATCTTGTGCTGGTGTGGTCACACGTGCTCACTGACAGAGAGATGGATTAAAAAATGGTACACAAATCAAGAGAAATGTCCCTATTGTAAAAGTAAAAGTCAGCATATGCTCACTTAGAGTTGTTAACTCCATGTGGCATCAATATTTAACATGGGGCGTTTATATTTTTGTTCAGTGTATAAACAGGTGACAGGGTGCTGGGCGCCCAATCCCATTTACAGGCGAGGGCTACAATGGCTTTGCCATCTAGTCTGAAGCAACAGACAGGCTTCTGAAGGGCTGCGTTGCAGAAAATTTTAATGATGGTAACGGGAGGAATGTGTTATGACAGGGGCTTTTTGGAAGACAAGCTAGTGGAAGGATTGTAATGTCTAAGAAATGTTCTACTGGGAAACCTTGGTTCTGGGCATTCATGTGAACGTTAATATGACAGAGCTGTTTCGGCAACACACAGTGGACCAACAGGATATCAGGCATGTGGTCTTTATGTTTTGGCTCACTGTTGTGGGTCTAATTGAAACCAAATTTACATTGCAAGGGTTGTGTTCACACTGACCAATTAACTGTGTGAGACTCTTCAGAGGCATTCTTCCTTTTCAGCATCATCGTTTTTTTCAAGTAATTGACTATTATAACATTCAGAAAATTATGAAGCAAGTAAGGACAATGGTGTGGGCATAAAATCATCATATGCTAACCTTCAAAGATGTGAGTATCATCTAATTTGTGCACCACACAATTTAAACACGGCTTTAGATGTGAGGAGAAATTAACAGCTGTTTACATCCGGAGCCCAGTCGCCGTGAGCTCCTCTGTTAACTATCTCAAAGCACTGAGCTGTGAGTCATTGGACATCCGTGGTCACAATGATAACTGTAACAGGGGATGTTTCTGGGAGATCTCAGAGACCCCAACTTGAGGACCATGTGTCAGCAAACATTAGAAACTGCTCTGAGGACCATCAGAAGGTTGTTTTGTTGGTTGCGCTAAACAACTCCAGAAATTTCAGGACAGCAATAGCTCATGAGACTTTGACAGAAGGTTGGACACCAGAGTAACTTTGGCTTTTCCTGGAATTAATTTGTTTAATATCCTGTTGAAGAGCAGAACACAAAGTTGTGAACAGTAAAGGGCCTCCACTAAAGCCGAAGGTCCGCGTGGGCAAAGTAACGATAGGCTCAGCCTCACTGGGGATAACAGGGGGTTGAGCCAGTCAAAACTCTTTAGTCTCATCGCTCTCAGGTTGCCACTCCTGGTCGGCCAGGGACATGTAGCTGACTGTGTGTGTTATTCTCTAACAGCATAGGCAGTGCATAATTTGTGTTTTGACTGCATTGAAAAAAAAATCAGGGGTAGTCATAAAGTGCGTCAGAGAAATCACATGCCACCATATCTTCCTCCTCAGCCTATTGGAGCAGGTCGCGTCATAACCCTCGTGTGAATCCCATTCGTGTCTCCTTCCATCCAGCTGCTTGCGTGTCTTTCAGATGCGGTATATTTTCTCCCTTACTTGGTTTACATCCCGCATGCTTCCCCTGCCAGCTGTTATGCATTCATGTGTCCCATTTCCTTGTGTGTGTTGGCATAATTTTATATATTTACCTTACCGTGAGAGTGTAAATTGGTGGATTGTTGCTTGCTATATGCCCTTTAGCAACCGGTCAGTCAGTATCTTCCTCAAAGTTAATCATCTCAGGAAATTATTCACAATCTTAAAGGAACGTTAAATACAGATGTTCTCTTCCTAGTTATATTAATAGGAACAAGCCTTGCTTTCGGTCTCCAGGATTGGGACTGCAATCCCATTAATCATCCTTCAGTCCTCTTTATTAATCCAAAGATTTGTCACTTGGGTATGATTTTGATTTTGTTTCTGCCATTATCAATAAAATGTCTATATGGATGTGTTGAAATCAGGCCTACCATGCAAATAAAGCTTGCCCTTCAGACTAGCTAAAGGCATGGAGGTTTACAAAAGTTTACGTATGTAGCCTATCCCATACTTAACACTGTGAGAAACTCGATTAGAAAGACAATACAGTTTATAATGTCATGGTTTCGACCTTCTTTTTTTTTTATTCTCATAAAAATCCAGCCCCAATCCTACCATTGAGAAAAGGACAGCGGAAAGCCAAGCAAAAAAGCTTAATCTAAAAAAAAAAAAAAAACAGTAGCCTATTCATCGAAGAAGTAACAAATTTCCGGCCCACTCGATACAAGGCTTTAGTCCAAAATGTTTTCACATCTGAAATCCAATCAGCTCATCAGTTCAGTTTTTGGACGAATCACGTAATTTTGCCTGAACGTGATTTAAACTTGTAGCCAGCACCCTCATGGATAAAATCTGCCAAAGAACTAACCCATTTTAGAAAAGCGAATTCATTATTTCCATGGGAAACACGGTAAAAAAAAAAAATAAATAAATAAATAAATAAAATAAAATTAATAATAATAATAATAATAATAATAATAATAAAGGTAAAGTCATTTTCAATTATTGCAAGCGCCTCAGTATTTTCTATTTAGGCTACTCAGCTCGCCGGGAATAGGCTGTGTAGTATATGTCATTACAATGATCCTTTCAGCAGTCTCTCACTGTTTTTACGCCTATACTTAGCACATGTGATGAGAAGAGAAGAAGCAAAAAAAGATTAGCATCATCATGTTCTTAAAAGCTTTCCCGGACTCATTTTCGGACCTCTCTTTTTTTCACATTTTTCCGCTCACGTCAATTTCGAATGTAAGGAGTTCTAACAACACAGTACCTGACGTATGTAATTGAGCTAAAGATTTTAATAAACCATCGGCGCAGGGATTGGTTTTCTATAAGCTTAACTCCTGGTGACGTATAGAGGCTGTATTGCCTACAGGCAACCATTTAGGCCAATTTCACAATGCTTGAATTTATTAGATAATGCATATCAACGTGAATTTCATTGACACAAACATTTTTTAAATGTAATAAAGCGTAAATATCTCCATTCAAACTCAATTTATAGACATGTGGTATGTACACAACTATGGATATTACCGAGAGCATCATCGAATTGCAGCAAGATCTCCATAACGCATTATCGAAATCATTTCTAAATAAGCAATCTAAACAAAAAGTAGAGGCGAATATTTATTTATTTATCTGTTTGTTTATTTGTTTATTTCCAACTCGGGACATGAAAGCACACCCAAAATCTGTCATGAATAATTTCTGGGCATCCAACACGGTTGATTGATTAATTAACTTAACAAGCTCTCACAAACAAAACATCACAACAGCCTAAAATGCAGTCCTTTCAGCCTACGCGGAGACCGCATATGCCTACTGGGGGTTACGAGCGATCGTAAGATTCAAATCAGTTTTCCTGCAATGAAGGAACTTTATGCTGATGAGACAACAGTAGATAGTGAATGTGGGAGAAACCAATGCTGCCGAAAGGTGTACCATAAAACAATTTCATTCCAAACGGTATCGACTTTCCTTTTAAAACGGACGTTTCCCTCGACTCATTAAAGACTCAGTAAATAGTTTCCTCTTGCTACAATAGCCAAGATAGGATAGGGAAATAAAGAAAACATTCTTGCAAGGAAAATATGCCTGTTTTCTCAAAGATACCCTTTGAAATAATGGATTCGGCTCACTCGTGTGCAGTTTGGAGATACAGCGCATGGTTTCACCTTCAGCTTTTTTTTTTTCTATAGCTTATATCTCTGTCCATTCTGAAGTATAGACTGTAACAGTAAGGTAAGTTTGCACGATTTATTTCTTATTGCCTATCTGGGGACGTGAATATCTTTCTAAAATACACGGACTTGCGCAGTTATGCTAAATACTATATTTTAAATGGAATGTATCAAAAATGATAAACTTTCCCTCTACCAGAAAGAGCCTACGTCGTTATCTTATATTGCGGCTCTTGACGCGGCGGCATCCCCTTTGAAACAGTGAAGTCGGCTTAACGGTGATGATCTTTTCAGTATTAAGCCAAAATATTACTTCAAATTTACGAATGCAAAATGCAAGGAGGGATTCGGGACTACAACAGCCGTTTTGATAAAGGGATTAAATAAAGAAGAGAAAGTGTCTGGAGTGTTGATTTACGGTTTTTATATGTAGTAGCGTCACCTTGAATAGGCTTCGTCAGGCATTGATCAAAGGACATGCGCACCCTTTCCTATTTTTGAGAAGTTCCTTGTCGTGCAAATGGAGTCATTACCTGGCACTGATGTTGTTGTAACCAAGGAGAATAGGGACTATCATATCTCAATTACAGGACGGGCGATGACATTAAGACGGCAATTGAATCCAACGAACACTATAGGTTAGGTGTATTTATGAACATTGACTGAGCTTTTGAAAAAAAAAAAAAAAAAACGGAGCCGAGTTCTAGAAATTAATCATGGGAACTTTGAAGTGGGTGGGGAGTGGAGGGGAAGCTAATGAGTGTGTGTGTGTGTGTGTGTGTGTGTGTGTGTGTGTGTCGCCCGGGGGGGGCTTCTCTCTCAAACTCCCGATGTTACAAATACGATTGGTTAACCTTTCTATAGTTGCCTGCAGAAACTGGTATCGTGGTGCACAGCTTCGAATGAATGCTAATGCTGTCATCATATTATAAAGGCTACTTTTTACTTTAGCTCGTCTGTTGCTGGCGACTGTAGTTCCGAATAGTGTTAAATGCCATCTCGGATTGGCTTGTGTCGCAACATAGCACTGCTTCTCATGAACCGTTGGCAGTACCTTGCAACGTACGTATTGCGAGACTAATAACAAGTGTCGTCTGTGTCCCCTTGGATTCGCGCTTGACGTTAGGAACCTGTATGTTGCCCATCGCTTAAACGGAAGCACATGCATCCAATTGCATTCGAATATTTCAATATTTAAGCCTTCCCCTAGTTTTCTCTCAAAGAGGTGAACATTTCTGTCCCATACCTGCTGCGTCTGATGAGAACACGTTGTTTGACCATGGCACCGAACTGGGCTGGACCTTCATGAAACAGCTTTCATTTCAATTCATGGATACGTCCTCTGGTCAGTGTGTTATTTTATGTTTATTAAAAGTTTTTTTACCCCCCGCATCTTCACAGTGCGAGCCCCCCTTGTGTCGCCAACTAAGATCGTTTCGGGTTTCGTTCAAAGCACGTTTTTTTCTTTTTCTTTCTTTCTTTCTTTTGCTAAGATCAGTCCCTGGACCGGTAGAGATTTTTGTATAGTCTATGCGTTTTTTGTTAAACCTGCGGGCTGGTGTCAGTAGCTTGCTGGTAGTCACACGGTCAATCGCACCCCCACCCCCACCTTCAAGAGCCACTTGCCATCCATGCTTTCATCCTTTCTAGCTGGGACGTCATGCGGGTGCACTACACTCGCAGTTGTCTACGGGTAAATCGTAAGTGGAAGTCAGGCTGCGAGTCAAACGGTTTCAAAGTTTCTATATTTGCGGAATGTTTCATTAGTTGAGTGAGTGGAAGGATGCCACGAAAATGACAAGGCATTCTGATACAGAAGTAAGGAAGGCAGGCACTTCCTTTTAATAACTAAATTCAAGCGGCCATGGATTGTTTAAATATAGGATACACGGATATTCCTGTCTCGCTGGAGGGATATTGTCTTACTGAAATGACGTAGGCTGGTAAGGACGCTAAGGCACTAGATTCCTGCATGATGTTTCTGGGTGTGTACTATGATGTGATCGTATTCTTATTTGAATAATGATTTTTGCAATATTTTAATATATAAACAGAATGTGTCCAATAAAAGGTGCATCGGGTGGCCAGTATCCTATGTCAGACGGCATCATATTTGGCTGTCTGTTTTTAATGATAACCCTTTTCAAAGAATACTCTTTCTTAATTTGTGAGTACATTTTGAACTTTTTTTTTGTTTGTTTTAATATTTATGTCACGTTTAAACTGAAGAGATATATAATTAAGCAATGAAGTACTCATAGGATGAATGTAATTAAGCCTCTTATGTTGTATGATTAAAATGAGATAGGGGGCAGAAAACGACACTGTGGCTTGAAGTCGTTTGTCACACCCACTGATGGTGATTAATCATCATATCTGTCCTG
Source organism: Gymnothorax javanicus (assembly GCA_029692085.1). Taxonomy (NCBI): domain Eukaryota; kingdom Metazoa; phylum Chordata; class Actinopteri; order Anguilliformes; family Muraenidae; genus Gymnothorax; species Gymnothorax javanicus. The sequence continues at coordinate 177,491,644 of CM056193.1, read as the reverse complement.
CTGTAGCCTAATTCTTATCTGCTATTTAATCTAAGACAACGCCATCTTGTGCCAATATTAGATATTGCATCCAACAATAACCTAGCAAAGTAAATAATCTAATTGCGCGTTCAGTCTTACAAAAATAATTGGGAGGACACGTAACTTTTATTGTTTGCTGGGGTTCTTAAAGTCATATTGTTTTAAATATTATAAATATAACTAATATGCTACTAATAGCAAAGCAATAATAATAAATTTACTGCACAGCTACTGTTAGTGCCGTGACTGCCACAACAACAACAACAACAACTACTACTACTACTTCTAATAATAATAATAATAATAATAATATAAAACACATGAATGGAAATTATCAATTTCATGTAGATAACTTGTTGATTGCTGAAAGGCCATAGCATTTGAAAGTAGGATATCTCGTGATACATTCATTCTTGGTTTGCTGAACCAGATAGTGTTTACCCTAGAAAGGCAAGGGTTTCATCCTTTTCACAAATTCTCTTTGTTTTTTGCTGAAGTTTTTCTTTCCACATCTGCAACATGTCCCAGATCAATTTTACATTCAGAGGATCTTGTGGCTCTAATTCAAACTAATTAGGAACTGACACTTCTGATCTTGTGTTTTTGTGCAACTTGCGCGAGCATTCTCTCAGCTTTGCTCTGTGAGGTCATTGTGAGCAGGAGCCCGCCAAAGTTTGTGTCAATTTCTGCTCTCTGATTTTCCCTCATCAGCCTCAGCAATGACTTTTACATGAGCTTCTGGGCGATCAGTGAAATAAGCACTATTCAGCCTGGTTGCTCATTAGGACTAATATTAAGACGCATCTTCCAGATTGATTAGATGTGAAAGCTGCTTATCTGTGAACAGGATTGGTTGGAAAACCATGCAGGTATTTTTGAGTTATTACGTAGGTGTAGGCTATTTACCTGTCCTTACCATGATGTTGAGAATCATCCCTAATATTTGGAGGTTGGTCATTGATGTGAGTTGTAGGAATTTATGTTAATTTTTAAATTGGGAAAAGTATGTGTTTTCAGGCTTGTTTGTTTTCAGTCTTTCCATTGACCTTTCCCTTGACGTCACATTTCATTGGGCAAGGGTTTAAAGTAGAGTATCATCGTAGTTATATGCACAGAATAAATAAATAACCCTACAGAATTTATTTTGGCGGAGCAAAGTGAACTGGCTATAAGGTCAGATAGCTGACACAGTGGTTTCTTGCACTGTATTCCTGGCATTATTGTAATTCAGGTCAAGAGATATTGTCGTTTGGGCTGCTGGCGTGATTGTATTTCTTTGATTGGGCACTTAAAGAAAGAAGATGGTCAGACGACAGGGACTATATCACTCCGGGCAATGCATCAAATTCACAAAAAGTAGCCCACTTTGTTTAGCTTGCAAAGGAAGTCATTTGTTTGTGATTTCAGTGTTGTAGCTCTGTCAAGGCAAGTCGACTGGGAATTTTCAAGGCTGTAACAAGGGATCAGCACTGTTTTTGATGGCTTTGCTGTGCCTTGAAAACATGCAAGCTCATGCTGCGTGAGTGTTTATTAAAGAAATGTTAGATGTGATATGGACATCTGTTTCTTGGTTTTACTTTTATTTTGAAAATCTAACCATGTTCGTTAAAATGGGCTGCAGCCCAATGTTTAATGTAAAGATAAACAGTGAAAAGAAATTGTTTCCACGCTGTCAAATTTGATTTATTCTTGGGCTTAGCTTTGTTCTTTATTTACTTTCCATATGGATACAGTAAAGTAATGCTCTAGCTAGGCAGTAAAATAGCGCTACTGAAGAGAGTTTGATCATCAGTAAAGGGACTCCTAGTATGTTTCATATTCAGGAAAACATATTACAATGGCAAGTGCATAATGGAAAATAACTTTTTTACCGATTCGCTCAGTGCCATCTGTCTTAATGCTGGAAAAAAAAGGGGTAAGCTTAATGCTTTGATAGGACAAAATTACTTATTATTCTCTCTCAAATGTTTTTCCTGCTCTCCTTTTTTCCATTTTTATGGTACCAGATGCTGTGCTCTTTCCTAAAGTCTACTGTGGTTTTGTTTGAATTACATTTGTTCAAAAATGTATTTTCTTGTTTTCTCATTCTGTTAGTTGTGTCTCACACTCTGTTCCTGCATTTCAGTCACTGGATTTTCTGCATCCTCACCTGTATGTCTAAAACACTGTATTGATAAAAATATTGATGTATTGATTAAAACGTCCCTACAGCATTTGGTATTGTTCATTCTTTTTTACAGTACTTGACTTTATGTATGATGTCAAAGAAACAGAAGTGCTGCACCTTGCTTGTAGGCAGGAGCATAGCGGCGTACAATGCCCAAATGACTGCACCGCACCCTGTCTTGCTTTGGGAACACAAAGGGAATCAGTGGGAATCCTCACAGGGATAATCATTGTAGTACAGTGAGGGAAAGGGGGAGGGAATCTGATGAGCTCAGAATGCACTCAGAATTTCCTGCAAAAATTGTGATGGCTGTTTGTCATATGCAAATTAACTCTGTTCTGACAATGCATTTGATTATTTGATGCCAATTCCATTGAATTAGAGTTTGTTTGTGGTCTGCGCATCCGTGTGTGTGTGTGTGTGTGTGTGGGTGGGTGTTTTTTAGAGATATGATTGCCTGTTTATTACTCAAGTATTGACAGCCAGTATATTAAGACGTTTCTCAAGGTGAAGCCAGCACGTAAACACAAGGCTGTTTCATTCGCACACAGTTTAGATTTGCAAACCTACATGTGGTTTCGGGATAAAACGGGATGGTTTTGCTTTGACACTGCCTGACTTAATGTTGAAGATTTAAATTATGCATGAAAAACATTGTATGGGAGGCTCACGGGATCAGCAAATGGCAGTGCTGTTTTTCACTTCTCTTTTTCATCCAGGGGGACAGTTCATCCCTTTGTTCCCCACTCCTCTTCCTATTCGTGCTTTCAGCATCACAGGTTTCCTTTCGTGGTAACAGGTGGGTTGTAATCCCATTGTGGGGGTCATCTTGGTCGGTGTGGCCAGCGACTAACAAGCAAAATATCTTGGGAAATCAGAACATAAGGAAATAATCTGGTAATCTTAATAGATTAGATTCAATGGGGGAGAGGACAAAGGCTATTCTGGAGTGATTAAGTGTGGTGTATTTGGTGACAGGGGCAGGGGTCTCGAGAGAAGATTGGTGCAGTATTGGCTTTCTAGGTCAATTAGGGATTAAGAGCTATATTGTCCTAATTTGGTGTTGTTTTACTTTGGAACAGGTTCTTTTTAGAGGAAATATGGCACTGTCCCCCATTTTTTTGCTCAGCACCATTATCATATTTAACTGGAAAAACCTGGACTTATACTGTATGCACTGAAATTTTTATTTCATTTTAATACTTATTCAGCCATATTATGTAGAGGACCGGCACGGTCCGTCCCTACCTCCGTGGATGTCCTTGACTGAGCGATAAAGTTACACCATTGTTTGGCCAGCCAAATGTACTTTCCCCATTGGCCATTGCTCTTCCAAACTGATTTGGCATGAATAATTTCTAATACATAATCATGGGGCATTGACAGTGGATCTACACATACATAATTTAATAAAATTATTCAGACTAGTACATGAAATTCAATTAACAATTAAAATCTAGGAATTAACATTATAGACCTTACCATTGGCTATCACTGTAACTAAATGTCCACAATTTCGCATACAGAAGACCATAAACTGTCAGGCCATATACTAGGATTTGACCTTGTCTTGTTATAATCAGGGGGTACATGCAGTGAAGCTGCAGGGACCCTGTTGTTGTTATTCTTTTTTTTTTGTCCTCCAGAAAAATGTGATGGGCGGCGAAATACCATAAGTTTTACAGGGACCAAAATCTTGACCATAGACTCCAAATTGGTGCAAATAAAAAGACCAATGTCACCAGTAGAGGGCACTTTAATAAGCATGTTTATGTTTTCACTCATATCTCAGAATCCGTATGGGTTAAGGCCCATTCACACCGGGGCGGAGCGGAAAAGCGGCACGGATTTGCGGAATATTCGCAGCACGAAAATTCCGCGTTAAACCATTCACACCGAACTCGGTGCGAAATTTCGTGTTCTTGTGTTCCAATTCCGCACAGCGGAAAAACAAATACGCAAGTTATAATTTAACCTAAATGAACCATGATAGCAGCAGCAGCGACGATGACATCGCTTGTATGTATCTGAACCATAACGTTAGCCTCGCAGGCTACTTTAGCACTGACGTAGCCAACGAATGTTTTCCTTATTGATGTCCGGACCTGGGGCTGTTTCAATAAACTTAACTTGTTCAACCCAGACGAAGCGTCGTCATAATTTGCACCTCATCGACGTACAGCTTCGTGATTTGGTGCACAAATATTCAACATATGAAAACGTCAATCGAAAAAAAAAAAAAAAATAAAACTATGATTAGCTAGATCTCTAACTACTATGAAAAAGTAAACTAACTGCGCACACAGCTATAAGATGTCACGTTTAACGTCAGCGTTAACTGAATAGCTACAAGCTATCTAGCTAATCAAAAGGTTCGAATGCTGTGACAAAATAAAAACAAATAATTTCATTGGCTAAAAGTACAATTTCGCAGGTGGATTTTCGCAGAAGCATCCGTGCAGATCTTTTTTCTGCCGCACGGAAATTCCGCCTTGGTGTGCAATCTTACATTAGAGCCCATTGGATTAGCTCCTATAAAAATCCGCGCGAATAATCCGCATGAAAATCCGCGCTTGGTGTGAACGGGCCTTTAAGGCCCGTTCACACCGGGGCGGTGCGGAAAAGCGGCACGGATTTGCGGATTATTTGCAGCACGAAAATTCCGTGTTAAATCATTCACACTGATCTCGGTGCGAAATTTCGCGTTCTTGTGTTCCAATTCCGCACAGCGGAAAAACAAATTCGCGAGTTATAATTTAACCTAAATGAACCATGACAGCAGCAGCAGCGACGATGACATTGCCTGTATCTGAACCATAACGTCAGCCTCACAGTCTACTATTGCACCGACATAGCCAACGAACGTTTTCCTTATTGATGTCCGGACCTGGGGCTGTTTCAATAAAATTAACGAGTACAACCCAGACGAAGCTTCGTCATAATTTGCACCTCAGCGACGCACAGCTTCGTGATTTGGTGCACAAGTATTCAAAATATGAAAACGTAAATCGGAAAAAAAAAACAAACAACAATTAGCTAGATCTCTAACTACTATGAAAAAGTGAACTAACTGCGCACATACCTATAAGATGTCACGTTAAATTTCAGTGTTAACTGAATACAAGCTATCTAGCTAATCAAAAGGTTCGAATGTTGTGACATCAATAAAAACAAATCATTTCATTGGCTTAAAGTACAATTTCGCAGGCGGATTTTCGCATAAATTTATGTCCGTGCGGATGTTTTTTCTGCCGCACGGAAATTCCGCCTTGGGGTGCAAGCTTACATTAGAGCCCATGGAATTAGCTCCTATAAAAATCCGCGCGAATAATCCGCACGGAAATCCACTCTTGGTGTGAATGGGCCTTTAGATGGAAATTTTTTTTTTTTACTCAAGTTCATAAAAGCTCCCGGGTGTAGCCTACATATTCCCGCCAATTTCCTCTCGCCAAGTTTTCCTGTCATTTTCAAAAAAAAATTGAAAGTGAAAGTAAAATGAGCTGGTTGGAGGCTGTTCATCTGATTCTTGTAAAATTTAGGAAGTGTGATTTCGAAACAATTCTGACAAAAAGTTATCAAAAGAATTCTGATCCATGAATCCCTTTCAAAGTGACGGGCGCCTCAATCACATTTTAAAGGTCAAAATATCCAAAAAATGAGCTAGACACAACAAAAGAATGAGAAGAAATAAGGGCAATGATGTCATAAAAAAGATGACAAGGTATAGTGCTGCAGAGATATCAACCTGAATTAGCATGCTAAATCACTAGCTGCGCACCGTCCTGTGTCATAATACCAGTTTCTGCCATGGGTGGCGGTATGCGGGCAACATAACAGCCAGCCAAAGTGCAGTGCACGAATAAATCGCATGGCTTGAGGGCGTACTTGAACCTGATGTCAATCGTGTGGAAGGTACATTAGCTAAGAAGCTTGAAATGGTGCTATTGGCTAAATATGCTTACTATTAGACCATAAAGCTACATACAAAGTAAAGACGTCTGCTACAAAATGTAGTTTCTCTGTAGAAAATAATATCGCTGCCACGAAGGCTCATAATGTTTTTAGTGTAAAGTTATTTGATGTCAAAAGTCAGGCAAAATGAATGGGGGTGAATACAGAAGCTACCGCTAGTTGATCATCTGCTATCTTCTAGAGCGTTCAATTGAGCTTCAACTGCCGGGTGTATTCCTACCCCCTTGGGCTTGATGAGAGGAGAGACTTTGCCGTTTCTCGATTGCTAAGCTAGGGTAGACAAACTCACTTTCTGCAGGTATACTGCCCCCTTTTTCTTTGGAGTGTGTAGAGTATGAATTTAATTTTTGGCTGTCCATTACACTGGGCACCTTTAAGGCATGGCCCATGATGACCCAATGGCCAATATCTTGTGTTGTGAAGGTCCAAACTTAACAGAACTTGATATGCACTATTCAAGCTAAAAATTAGAAATTTAGTGTACTTATATTTAGCCCCATTGTCTTACATTTCATAAAGTGCCAATTGGCTCACTCAACAAAATGGCTGCCAAATGTCCAATTAAATTTGAGCAGTCAGTATTTGCCAGTGTGAAGGGTCAATCATGATGAAACTACTTTGGCTTATTCATAATGGCACATACTGAAGCTGTGCGCTAAATATTTAACAAATCAACCACTAGGGGGCTCTTTAATAAGCACATTAACATTTTGGCTCATATTTAAGGTGAGAGAACAAACTCATCTGTGGCACTTCATTCAGCTGTCACGAAATTCATTGTACATCATCTCCAGACCAGCAGGACAAAAAGTTATTGAAGGAATTTTGACATGTCAAACCATTTCAGAGTAATGCTTCAATAAATTTTAAGGTGCGGCCCAAAATGACTATTGCCAATATCTTGTGGTGTAAAGATTCAAACTTAAAAACTTAACTTAAAACTCTCAATCATTTCATAACTTTTTGAGAGCACACCTAATTTTGAGAAATTTCCTCCATAGGGGGCGCTACAACTGGCACATTTCCATAACTGAAGAACCAAGTAAGCAGGCAATGTGAGTCAACTCTGCGCAGACCTGACCAGTATTCTGGTTCTGGAACTTATGCCTACTGTATAGTATCTGACAGCACCTCTCATTTTGATGACTCTTAGCTTCATTTCTGCGTCACAGGAGAGCATGACTCCATGCTGCTCATGCATTTACAGTCATTGGCTGGAACACTGTGCCCTGTATTTTGAGAGCCACAAAACCTACAACATTTAATATTGTGTGCAGTAACCAGATAGAATTTATCAGCAATTCACAAAATTCACACTGCCCGCATTCACCTGCTGAACCAAAAAGCATTCTGAATTTTTCATCCAGTTGTGAATGCTGCTTGGACCCTGATGACTGTCGCTTGCGGCTATATTTATTATTATCCCCCATCACGATGTGGACGGCAATATAGGAATGAGTGTTGTCCCTCTGCGTGTCTGTCTGTCCGTCCGTTACACTTCTTTTCCAGGCCAGAACTCCTAAACCCCTCAGTATTTCTCTATGAAATGTCTTATATGAATGCATCTGATTGTGTAGATGTGCCTTTTCATACTTTTCTTTGTCCTCCTGTCTGTCTGTCTATCCCTCCATCGCATTTTGTTGTCAGGCCAGATATCAGCCATCCTGCTCTTTTTCAGCCCGGAACTCCTAAACTACGTTTTCGACGAAATTTAATATATGGGTACATCTTATTGTGTAGATGTGCCTTTTCATACCCTTGTCTGTCCTCATGTCTGTCTGTCCCTCCACCATGTTTTTTTTTTTTTCCAAGCCAGCTGTCAGCCATCCCATTCTTCTCCAGGTCAGACTTCCTAATCCGTTCAATGTTTCTCAGCAAAATTTACATCTTATTAGGTGCCTTTTCATACTTCTGTCTATTTGTCCGTTTGTCTGTCCCTCCAATGCTTTTTGTTTCCAGGCCAGATGTCAGCCATCCATTGACAGGGGATCTGAGTATTTCATGCTTGGTATTGATGATATTACCATTAGTCACCATATTAATACAGTGTGAACCTCTGCTCAGAACCCTGGTATCACTTTAAATTTTAAAAATGGAAAGGAACTTTATGTAACCATCAGAAAACCAGCACAAAACATAAATAAAAGCTTTACAGGGACTTTCTGGAAAGGAAATTACATGAGGGACAATTATCAATCACCTGATATAAACCCCTTTCAGCTGTTGTGGGATCTCCTGTATTGTGAAGTGTGTGAAGTGTGCCCATCTTCAAAGACACTCTTTTGGAAAATTCTGCAGTCCACAAGGAAATCCATTGGGGATAATACCTTTGCAAAAGTAATATCCTGAATGTCTAGCATTAGTTTAGTCATTTAGCATTACTATACAGACACTTCATTCGGATAAAGAAGCTAGAACAACTCTTCAGTGGTAGTGCATTTCTGTGGTTCCTTGTGGACGCGCACATCCACCTGAACTGAAATACGTTGGATTTCGATAGTGTCTATTTAGTATTTTTCTGGAAAATATTCGCTGTGAGCAGGAGTAAGTGGAGGCACTGAGGCTCTGTAGGCTACATCTGCATGATGTGTGCTGGTCTGGTGTTCACAAGTATGCTCTGTGAGGGCTCAGTAACTTCAGATGCGCGCAATGGTAAAACTACTCCCCTCCCCCCCATGTATATTTTTACTTGTGGCAATGACACAAAAACACAACTGCTATACATCCTGTAAATCGTGAAGTTCTTGTGATCGCCTGCATCTCTGTCTCTCTCTCTCTCTCTGTCGCTCTCATCCTTACCCGAGGCTATGATACTGGAAACATAATTGCTGTCTTCTCTAATGATTTGAGAAGTTCTTGTTATTGCTTGCTAAGGGTTCCCTTTGATTGTCCCCTCTGCCATATTCCCTCCTGTATTGTGCTAAAGGGAGGAGTGTGTAACTTGAAGCCAAAAGAGTAAGTGACAGTTGAGCTTTACTCAGGCAGGTGTCTTTTGAAGGTGGTTTTGACATCACATTATATTTTCCAGGCAGGAGAAGATAACCTGGCTCAAAAATCAAGGTATTAAAAGCTACATCGGTACAGTCAGCCCCGCTGCAAGTTTCTGGTATTGTTATTTTGCTAAACATTTTCCCAAATCCCATTTAACATTTATCTTGATGTGTACCCAAGCTGTTAAGTTTCACTACCTTGATAATGGGTTCGGTTAAGCCTTGTAAAGAAATAGGTCTGGCAGTCTAATGAAAACCAGCTGAGTTTGCACGGTAGTTATGTTACAAGGGCCATGTTTGCGGAGTTCTGTATGAAAAATAATCGACTCTCTGGCCTGGTTCATTACTCTGGCGATTTCACATACTGCAGATATTCCATCCATTATCTATACCACTTCTTCCTCTCAAGGGTCACTGGGGAGCTGGAGCCTATCCCAGCTGACTAGGGGCGAAAGGCAGGGACACGCCCCTGACAGCTCGTCAAACGCAAGTCGCACACACCATTTACACACACACACACACACACACACACACACACACACAAATACCTATGGACAATTTAAAGTCTCAAATTTGCCTGACACGCATGCCTTTGTGGAGGAAACCCACGCAAACATATGGAGAACATGCAAAGTCCACAAAGACAGGCCCCAGGCCAGATTCAAATCCACGACCTTGCTGTGAGGCGGCAGTTCTTCGGACAGTCATGCTGTTGTATTTTGCCTTTTTTTTTTTTTTTTTTTTAACTGATTTTTTTTTTACTGATTTTACCGAATCTGATTTCTTTTTCTCTTTCGGTATGATTTTTGTTTTTCAACTTTCAAATGACTGTGAATGGGTTTTGTTACTTATTAATGAAGAAATCATTGTGTAAATAAAACAAAATGCATTTTGAAATGAAGTTAGCCCTTTATAGCATTTCCAGATGATTTCTCCTCAAGCTGCTTTTTTGTGCAGCGTATTTTTCCATCACTTCAGCTAATTAGATTGAACATATTGGCAATGTGTCATTTGTATGCATAAGCTATGGATAGTTTACACAGTCTTGAGTGAGATTAAGCGATATAGCTGTGTGTCGCTCAGCAGCAAACTGCGATTCTTTATGGTTCAGTTCTCAATCTGCCCCTAATACTGCCAGCGTGCTCATTATTGATTATCATCAACTCTACACACTGGTCAGTGAAATGATTATAATGCAAACACAGTTTGTTTCATGGAATATTAAATGTCCCCCAAAACTGCAACTTGTAAAAATAATTTAATCCAAAGCTCAATTTTTTGCTCCAAGTTTTTTTCCCCCAAATATAGTGAACTTGCACAAAAGTATCTGAGCAGCACATAATAAAATTCTAATAAGCTTGCTATGAAATCACTTAGATTCAATAAATGTGCCAAGATTATATAAATATTCTTATATCAAAAATCAGTCTGGAGGTGTTCACATCAATTCAGGGGTACTCAAAAATGATTATGCTCTGTAAGCAGTATAAACTAAAAGTATTGCAAATTCAGAAAGAGTAATAGCCCGGCTGAAACTCAGCTACGTAAAATGAATACATAAATGTTTATAATGTGAGACCAATGGACACTATGAGTGTGACTTTGCAGCAGGAATTACGAATGTTCAGATAAAGTATAAGAACAGTAATTAAATTACAGGCAGACCAGTTATTCATTTCTATTCTCTTGGCTTCACTTTGTGCATTTGTTCTATAAGGTCCCTCATTTTCCAACAGGTGTTTCAGGTCTGTTGTCATGTGTGGTTAATATCATGTTAGTTGCATTAATCAGACAGAAACGATGAGGAATGCTTGCGGAAAGCACAAGATGCGGCACCGCGTGGTGGCGGCTGTATCATTGGTGTCGAAGTGAATGCCAGAGTGCCCTCGCTCTGGCTCACCCCTCTCCGCAGTGTTCCCTCTCTGTAGCTCTCTCCTTCCACTGCGCTTCTTTCATATTTGATAAGGTCTGTGCGTGAAACCAGGCGCCGTGCAGCGACGGCTGGGCTCACATTGCAAAGGCAGGGCCCGGTCTGGGTCCACTGCACAAAGGGCAGAAAGAGCCAAAGAGCCCGACCAGCAAACTTCCCGTGGTGCCAGCCACACCCCCGCCCCACCCCTGCCACAGAAAGGCATTCGTTGCTCCCCTGCTGGCTACTGCCACCATCTCAGGGCCACGGACCGTCGTCCTTTTCAGAGTCCCCCTCAGAATGAAGGGCGACGAAGGTCTGGAGTTTCAATGTGATGCAGATACCGCAATGGAAAAAAAAAATGTGCTTCGGTATGGAGATTCAGGTTTTGTCAGCATGGCAGTTTTTAACTGAATAAACACGAGGAGGTGCAGTAATTAACCACTCTCACTGTGTGGCTGTACAGCACAGTAGGGGTGATTACCATAATTAGATTAGCTATAATTATTACCATAATTAGATTAGCTCTACTACGGTAACTGTGAATCCTGTTTTTTTTTTTTTTTTTTTTTTCTGTTGGAAGATTCATTTGGGAGTGTGTCTACTCATTGAGTTCCAGATTGCTTTGGCCCATTGATTAAGAACAACAAGAATAGTGTAATTACTTCAGCAAAATCTGCCAATGTAATGAGATGGCTCAGCAACAAGCTCGTTGGCTGCCCAGAGCGAATATATGCTGACCAATTGCGTGTCACTTCCAGATACCCACAGGACAACTGGCAGTCTGGCACTAGTTGGTCCTGTGTGTACTCTCTCAATATTTAACAAAAATAATCTGAATATGTGCTTTGAAAGAGGTAAAATTGTGAAAATGCTCAATGGGAGTTTCTATCCTCCTGCTGCTTCCCCAGTGACGCGCTCATATTTACTCAATCGGATTTCAAGGCTGGCCCTGCTCGACATCTTCAGCACGAACCGGAAGGATCATGAAGCTGTAATCCTGTGCCTGGCAGGGGTTTACTGCCCTGTCGCTCCCAAAGTTGTCGGCCACTACACAGAAACATGACTGTCTGTCAGTAGTATCAACTCATTGGGAAGGCTGCACAGCTGACTCCTCGAATCGCTCAATAATTATATTGTTTGAGCTGGGTGTAAGTGTAATTGGAGCCAGAACATACATTCAGCCCATCACTAAGAGCATGTGAAACCGCAGGCTAACATACTCATATTCTTGGAATGAAATTGGTAAACATTTGGGGGAAAATAGCCAGTGTTTTTCGTAGTAAGTCAACTAGAAAATCTCTGATTTCACATCGTAGACCTGGGAAACCAAAGAGAAGTTCAGCTCCATGACTCTTTTGAATTACTATAGCTGCTTGTCTTTGCTCTTACCTACTTTATTAATAGCTTTTTGGTGAAGGCACTTGGTTGGTTTATAATCCTTTTGTCACACTTTCAGAATACATTTTGCAACCAGTGAAATGACACAATCTGTGAGGAGATCTGTCAGAATAAAAACTGGCGATTCTGGTGACAAAACTGAGAGATGTCTTAGTAATAAAGAGAAGCGAACTAGGAAACTCAAGGATAATGGTTCATGGGTAATTATACAAAATCATTCCACTGGGCGAATGTGCTCAAACCTCAACGTGAAGCTGAGGACGGGAGAGGGAGGGAGGAGATTCTTGGAGGTGTCACTGAAATAGCACCATTGCCAGGGTTGCCAACTTTCACGCATTTGGCCTGAGTTTAAGTGGCATATTCACGTTCCCGTGCTGTATGTCAGCAATTATTCAATCAGAGCGTTTGTAGGAGATTCTCAGGCGGAATTGAAGACCTTGTGCATGGACATTTATCAGTTTCACATGCGCGGTGGATTTCACCCCTAGTAACAGGGAAATTTATTATGACTCCCGACTTCTTACGCTTTTCTTTACTCAGGGGTTGAAAGCAATGGAATTGCATAAAAATGTTTCAAATTGTCTTATTTCATTTAAACAATTTGAACGATCGTGAAACACACGCATTACGTTGATTGAATAATTGCTGACTACGGCACAGGAACTTGAATGAAGCACTAAATCTCACGCCGAATGCGAGAGAGTTGGCAGCCCTGCATTGCATTGTGGGAATTCTGTAGGAATGGCAGTGTTTTTGAAGTGGAAAAGACTAAATGCTGCAATGGGGTGTATGGGTGATTTTGCGCTGTGAAGCTTTCAGTGCGGTATGTGCAGCACTGAGAGCAGTGAGCGAGAGCAGGATCCAAGTGCGAAGTTGAGCGTTTATTTACCGTGTCTGAATCCCCGAGTACAATAAATGGTGCAAACACAGGAAATGCAGTCCCCTAAATACAAATATACATATAGCACAGTTAGTGCAATAAAGATACTACTAAACACAATAAAAGTAGCTCAATATGTTTACACAATCTGAGTGCAAAGAGGCTGCTGAGACTTTGCTCCGCAGTAGCTGCGGTGTGAACTTAGATAAGCCTAATTGAATGATTAGTGTTCAATTAGGCAACGAGGGAACAGAGTGTGGAATGTGGAGATGAGCTTGGCTGGGGTTTATAATTCTGGTGATGTGGACTGTTGTGGGCGAGGCATGACATGCACCTTTTCTTTTTCCTGAACGAAACAAACAGCAGCCAAACGTCAGAGACTAAGTGAAGGTTCATGGAAAAAAAAATCACAGACATCAGTACCTTTCTTTGCCTTGCCGATGGGAGGCAATATGTTAAAGGACAACTTGCAGGTTAATATGTTTTTTAGATTTATTTTTAAGCTTGTCAGAAAATTACCATTTGAAAAGGTGCTGCAGAACTTAATGTTTTACATATTAGCGCAAATTCTGAGGAAAACATGGATGCTTTTAACTAAGCTGCTAAAAATGCCTTTTTTCAGTATCGCGTCATATCACGTAATTAGAGGGAGTCGTTGTCCTTGGCTGAGCCTTTGCGCCATGTGTAGCGAGTCGATTGGTATTTAACGTGAGCAGTCATGATATTGTCAGTTAGTCTTTTTCAGTAGTTTTATATAGCAGTTTACCAAATGTCAGCATGGCAAACTACTGTCTCTGGCCTGTCAGGACATCGAATCCTCCATTTTCGTAAGATGAAAAGAAACTACTAGCTTTCGTACATGAGTGCATTTCGTCCAGAAGGAGAGATGGGACTTCACTGCTGCATTTGGCACGAAAAACATGGTCGAGTGTGGCGCTTATTTTAGATTAGAGAATTAGCTTCCCGGAGATATGATGGAGTCAGTAATGCTAGAGCACTGTAAAACGTGGCATTTATTATTATATGCAGAGCGAGATATGACTCAAAATTGTATAGTTTTGGTATGCATAAATTGGTGATACTCATGATCCAAAAATTGTATAGTTCTGGTATGCAGGAACTGATAATACTTTTCGAGTATTGAGTAATTTTTTGAAAATCTGGTTTGTAGATAATTATCCTTCATTTTGATTCAGTGGGGACTCAGACCTGCAAGCTGCTCTTTATCATGTGCAAAATTCTCTCCTTGTAGCCTATTCCCATTTATTTTGTTTGGTCAGCAATCAAAACTATAGATTAGCTCAATCACAATGACTAAATTATAGATAGGCTAATTTAAACATAGTATTACTCTTCTTTGCTTTCTGAACTTCCAGTGCCCAGCACTGGTTTGCGTAAATTTGTTTGCTTGGCTTCATGTAAATTTAGGCAATTTTTTGTCAATGTGAAGATAATTCATATGCCACAATGATGGTTCAATGCTCTAAAATTGTTTTCTACTATAAATGCTAAAAACTAAAACGATTGCAATTTTTAAATAAGTCCAAACTTTCAATGAATCTTTCATAATCTCATCAGAAGGCACAACATAATCTCTACGCCCCATATCGTGATTCTCCCTGAGAATTCTGGGATGGATGTGGCGCAGAAACAGTATGCTGGTTAGCGCGCTGTAATGCTTAGATGTGTGTCTCGCCCTGTTAGAATTTCCTGGCTCTGGGAGAGTGCTAACCATACAACACACTTCTCATGATGTACAATTGTGCAGAAAATGTAATGTGCAGCTCACTATCAGTTAATTCTGCTTGACTGTGACCGAGTTTGCACCTGTCGAGTTTCTAAGTCCTATGGACCACTGCTGCAAATACAAAAGAATAGATGTATTAAAAAAAGATAAAGAGTAGGTAGAAAATAAAATGATCTGTACACAAACTTATCAGCTTGTATTCAATAGTAGTGATACTCAATGCAGACTTTTCTGCCGACTTTGAAGTGAGAAGTGGTAACTGGTGGAATGCATTCACTGATGTCTGTGCACTCTGTCCAAAAAGCGAAATATGCTCTGATACTATGATATTTCATTGGATCACCTTTAATTAGGGCTACTAGTGCTTTGGACAGTTTCTAACCCTATTTCAGTGATTTCAGCAGTCTCATTTGTTTTCTTAGCTTGATACAGTCAAATAATTTGCCCCCTCTGAAACAGTAACAACTTTTCCACCACCATGGGATTCCTCTTCTTGCTTGGTTGTTTAAGAAATGAGTAGCTAGCTACACACTGCACCAGACAGGATTAAAAGAATTGATGCTAGTTGAAACGTACTAATCATTACAATATTGATCCAATCATAGGCTCATATGTATTTGCTTCTTTAAATCCAAACAGTATTTTGGCCAGGCCATGCTATTTTACAAACATAACATTTTGAAGATTTAATGGGCCTATGAATGCAATTTGGCTCTCAAAGTAGTTGAGCAATAAAAAACCCGGGTCAGCAACAGTAAATTACCCACCAACCCCTTGATGGGGCCCTCTTGGTGCCCCTCAGCCATGCTCACACATTGTGTCCAGATGGATGTGGAAGACCAGAAGCCGGATCCAGAGACAAGGCCTGATCTTGTATCCTGATTCTGGGGCAAAGCTGAACTGGAGAAGCCATGATAGAGTCCTTTGGACAGTACGCCTTATGTTTACTTAGCGTTCTGCAAGGAAAATACAATTTAACAGTACAGGGTTACCTAAACCAGGCCGGTCTCTTCGGCTTCTCTTTTCACGGACTCATCATCTTGCTTCATGTTCCAGTAGGTGACCATAACCTGCTGCCCTGCTGAACACGAGTTCCTTTCACTGGTTGTGGGCCACATAAATGGGAGATAATTGTCTGCTATGATAATGACAGCGGGGATTGGATAGGTTGTCTTTTGAGCTCCTCAGATGAAGACTGAGCGGCATTTTCATTTCAGCTCAGAATTCTGGTTATATTAAGTTTCTTAAGATTGAAGAGTAGGAGATTTTCATACTCCACAGAACATTTTGATTATTTTCTGATATAAAATAAGCTTAGCTAACCCTCTCAGAAGTAGTCCAAATGAGACTGCTCAAATCAGTGGCCTTTTTGTCAAATGAGTGCTGCTGTGTAAAGGTGCCTTTTTTCTGGCCTTCCTATGGCACCCTGAACCCCTCTGCAGGTAAACTAAAAAATATATTTGGAGAGTTTGTATTGTTGTAAACTGACTGCAGAAATGGGTCTACTGTGTGGTTACAATGCTTGTTGAAGGGTTAAGGAAGTTAATGTAGACTGGGAAGGGTAAGCCATTGACATTGTATTTGTTCGGTGATTGGAAATAAGCTTTACCTCAGCCCCATTTTGTTCGACTGAACGGAAAAACTCCATATGTCTAATCAGCGCTGTAGTTCAGAAATGAGGCCTCCCGCACCCCATTTGTTTGACTGGGCTAAAATTGTAGGGCCTCCATGTCTTCTCACTGGCATGTAAAGTTTCATGATATTATGCCCCCTACCTGCTCCCCGGAATTCCCGATTTTTCACAAAGCCACCCCTATGTCACATCCCCTGGACCCTTTCGCCTGCTTGTGTAAAAATTTGATTGTGTTTTCCTTGCCTTATGACCCAGCTTTTCTCAGGCTTTCAGAACATCTTCACATAGCTTCTGCTGATGTTCTGCTAACAGGGGGCAGGCAGACAGAATAGCAACGAAGAATATAGCCCCTGTTGGTGATGGGTAACAGTGCCATAAATGGAGCAGTTTTATTTTGAATTTCTGTCTTAATTTGCTACTCATAGTCAGTCCAAAATTTTGCTTTGCAATTTTTCAAATCAGCTGTGGTTCTTGTGCTGTATTCTTTTAGTGATTAAACAGAAAATTTTTGTGTTTTTTTTTTTTTTTTTTGCTGGTGCTGAAAAATTACAACAATCAGCTGAGTAGCCGAGATAACCTAATGTATGGTTAACTTGGTTGGCGGGATATCAGGCTGTGCTTAACTGAGAATCCAGATAATGTGATTCATGAGTTGATTTGGTGTATTGTAAAATGAGCTTCTCTTGGGATTGCATGGGGGGATAATGTGGGAAGTTATTTGCAAGCTGGTCTGAACTGTTGGTTGCTGAGATGCCTCCCTAAATAAAGTTGGGTCTGGCCTTGGTCTGTGGAGTAACTAAGTGCCAAAAGAAGCGAGATCGTCTAAGACAACTTGCCCGCAATAACCTAATCCCTTTCTCCAGGCTCCATGCTTTATTTAGAGAGCAGACTACCAAGGATTATGCTCACTGCAAAGCATCCAGTTATTCTTGTGATGGGCCTGTAACCCTGCATAAATACAGAAGCAATATGCCTGCAAAGAAATTGGCTATCAGGATCTTTGGACATCATAACCTTGGGACGTATCCCATTCCCTCACTCCAAAACTGGGGCCTGTATGAACTTTATTTGCATTCAACTCGCAGTCTGTACCTCAGAGCGTGTGGTGAATGAAGGAACGTCTAATATTAAATGAGTGAATTAATGTTGAGGTCCCTGTGGAAAAGATTACATTGTTCTCTTGAAAGCAGGCCATAAGTGGCATCCTTACGGAGACACCTAAAGTCTTTAAACCCGTCTCAGCGTTTGTTCTCCTTATCTACCCTCTTGCTACTCCGTGTAAGACCTGCTCCTGCTGTTTTAAATTATGAGCCACATACTGCAGCTGCATAGAGCACAAAGAAGGCTCTATTTAGCACATCATCAAATGCAAAATGCATAGGCCTAATCCTTGCTTATTTGTTGTGTAATAGGGTTAAGGATTTAAGTGGCAGCTCCTGGAACTGTGGGGTGATGTGGGCCATGAGCGTTAACTGTCATCCAGGTCTTAATCTCAGAGCTCTAAGGACCAGTGCCCTCAGTCCAGTCCAAAGGTGATGGCCCCACCGACAGTAGACATTAGACAGTGTCATCTTTCCAATTGCGTATTTTGACCAACTTCCTTCCCTTCCTTGAGTCACAACTTCACTCAGTAAAGCAGTAGTCACCAACCCTATTCCTGGAGATTTACCATCCGATAGGTTTTCGATCCAGCCCTCATTTAACGCACTTGACTTGAGCTAATGAGCTACTTCACTGAGATCTCTAACTGTTGAAGAGGTGTACTTTGAGTTAGATTAAAAACCTACAGGATGGTAGATTTCCTGGAACACAGTTGGTGACCACTGCATTAGAGTGGATACAAGTTATGAATGTGGGTAAATCAAGGAGTAGATAGAATGTCCTTGCTCATTCAAGGATGTTTAAAGCCTGGTCAAATGCAGGCATGACAGATAAAGAGACATGGATCCACATCATGTATATATCATGAAACAAAATACAACTGAGGTGCCAATGTTTCATAGCAGAAAAATCCTTTGAGAACCTCCTACCTCCTTGGAACTTTTTTTTGTTGGGGACCGATTTAATGGTTTGGAGTGTTCTTAAAGATGTCAGATATTGATCAATTTCGAAGTCAGTCAAGGACTGAGGAGATGGGGACAGATAAAATTGTACTTGGATTTAGCCTTCTGTTTCCTGTGAAAGATTTCTCCAGCTTTATCTCTGAAAATGGGGTTTCTGCTAGCAGTTATGCTCATAGTTGGGGTCACCAGTCTTGTATTATTGTCTGAACTATCAATCTAGATCTGAGGACATCATAAAGGGTGTCAATGATCTGATTATACAAGATTAGGAGGAGTCATTGTAATCAGTCAGAGCTGTCCTTGGGAGTTACATTTATTCTAAATGCCCATAACTGAAGCTTTGCATTCCATACATATTTGACACTGCAATATATAGTCGTGGTTTGGGAAGTAGTTTGTGATATATGTGACTTATTTCACAGAAATTGGTGTTAAAAGAATCCCATATGAGGCTACAGATATATCACCAAAAGACCTGAAGTGTGACAAGTAATGTAATTGCCAGACAAATATGTGAACATTGTCACAATTGTTCCCTGGCTGCCATTGGAGCTTATGGCTTTTTCAGATGAATTTGAATTTGTTTTTCTTTTGTGCAAAAACCCTGTTTTATCTGTAATTCTCTTGAGGAGAAGCAGCAGGCAGTCAAAGGAGACGCTGTTGGACCCCACTTCCTCTTGGTATTTGTGCTCGCAGCATGGAAGTTCTTTTATGGCTTGTTGTGGTTTGAGCTTGTCTTTTGGCTATTCCAGCAGGATTAGGATATCAGATAACCACACACCCCTGCATACCTATAGGAAGTTTGTTGCAAGGAATGAAATGTGAAGATAGCAAAGGAGAATTCTGTTTTGTTACAGGTTAAAGAGATCATTAACAATTATAATATCTGTATCCAAACAACATTATCGAGAGTGTTATGTCCTCTGAATTAAGTTCTTAGAATTCCTGATTCATAGTGTCTGTCAGTTTCTGTGGGAAGGACAGAGCTGTGTTTGCAAAATATATTTAGCCTTTTTCCTTGAATTTATGTTTCTCTCTATATAAAAGATTTATCCATATTAATCCTGAAGCATTCTTGTATAATATAATTGCTCTCTATTTCTTCAACCAACCATATTTGGAACAACTGATGCATTGTAATGGCTAATTTGTCTCATTTCATAGCATTATATCCCTCATATGGTCAAAGATTTACAAGATCACCTTTTGCTGAGGACCCTAATCCACATAAAACTTTTATTTCTGACCATTTTACTATTCAAAATAACATGAAAGCTCAGCAGACATTGTACTGCTGAAAACATTGATTATGTATTTAGCTATATTAACCTCTTAAACCCAAACGCCCCCGGTACCAGGGGTGATCATTATGCATCATAAATACAGCATGCTTCCTAATGGCAACATCGTCATGCGGTATATATTCACCTAACAGGAAGAAACTCGGCATTAAGCTCATGTTGACCATTTTTACCTCAAACGAACACAATTCAAACACCAAGCAAGTAAATAAGCATGTAGGAAAACATGGGATAAAATAATATCAGCACTCAATCGCTAGCGTTTCTACTGAATTTGTGCTAGGCATACAAGTGATACATCAAATGAAAGAGGAAAGTCCACAGAATCCAACGATATAAGCATTGTCATTTTAAATCAACACCACACTCTAAGAACAGCAGGCATACACTTTACATTCTGCAGAGATGAGCAGAAATCTTTTCTTTCGTTTGATATTTTGTAATAAAAAACTGTTCAAGGGTAAGTCTGCGCTTGCTATTGTTAGCCCAAGGTGTCTGCGTTATATCGAAACTAGATCCATGCAACTTCCAGTCTCCATGCATGTTTTTTTCCGGAGCACTGCTTCAAAGGATGTCAGCTCCAGAGCATTCCGCTTGCTCGCAATGTATTTTCCTCCCTGTGATTGGCTTCTGATGCTATCAGTAAGACTTTGCGGGTGGCCATTTGATTCTATGGGCTCTGAGGTTTCCAATGAGCCCTAAACCACCTTAATCCCATAAACCTAGCCTGGGATAGAGCTTTGCGTTCCCGGAGTGTCAAACTGAGTCCATGGGCCAATTACATGTACTTAAAGAGCGCGGCAATATAAAGGTTTAACAGGTTTATTTGTAGTATTTTCAATATGATTATCCGCTAAATATTCAACAATCATTTTTAAAGTCTTTTCTGACTGAGAATCCTCGCGCCATTATGCACAAGCACTAAGACAGGCGGCAGTACAAACGCTAAACTGGGGTGCATGAGGCGTTTTGTTGACTCACTCTTTATATCGTGATTTGACAGCAGGGAGTCAGTCAGCTGATATAGCCTAGTGGTTAGAGTTAGGGGATTTCACTGGGGAAGCTAGGGTTCAAGTCCTGGGATGGCCTGCTCCCCTTTAGGCAGTAAAAGCATTTTTTTTGTATCAGTCATATAGGGTTTTTGTTCTTTTTATATTTTACCATTTTTACATTATCTTTGTATTTATAATTTTTTTTTAATAAATCTGCTCCAGTGGAGTCAAACTTCATTTTCTTTGTATGTATGCACATTTTCTGGTAGCTGGTATTGTATGTTGCTTTATATCTTGGATAGGTTCACCCAGTTGGCATCGTCGTCCTTGTTATGAATTGTTCAATTTAAATTGTGGTTTCGGTAGTTTAGGAGCTCTCACATTCCTCCACAGTCCATTGAAGACGAAAATGAAAAACAAGAGAAGGGTTTTGAGTGTGCTATCAAAAGCAGAAACAAAAGCTAATGCAGAATCTGTGCCCCTGAGTTGAATGATGGTTCCATATTTTGCATGCCCTTCCCTGATAACACACTGTATGATTAGCAAGGCCTAAGCCTTAATAGAATATGTTCAGTGAGATATTTGTTGAATACATTTGCTTTTTTAGCCTAACAATGAAGTTAACAATCACTTATAAATAAATAAAAGTTCTTGATGCAGTGATTGGGATGATCAGAGATCACTGGTGTTCAGCTTAGGCTTGTGCCCTTGCCCTCAAGAAATTCCTCCAGATTCCTTGAATCTTTTAATTATGTCATGCACAGTTGAGAGTGAAATATTCAAATCCCTGGTTATCTTTCTTTGAGGAACATTGTTTTCAAACACTTCAATGACTTTCTCGTGCATTTATGGGCAAATTGGTGATCCTCAGCCCATCTTTGCTCCAGAAGGACTATCGTGGAGATGGAATTCAGTGGAAGGGTTACATTTGAGCCTCATTTTTGATGTCTTGCCAGCTTGTCATCTGCTTGCAGTAATATGAATGTTTAGATCTTATGTTGCTGCCACTGAATCTGTTGGACTTAATCTGAATTTACTTGTAAAAAAGTCTGTGCTTCCATTATTGTATATTTAGATGTCAAACTCAAGGTGAAAAAAGTATTTTTTAAAGTCTTTCAATGTAAGATGGCCTGGAAATTTTGGTACAGCAACTCCGATGAAACTTATCTTGGTGTCACCAGTCACTGGTAATAAATACATTGACAACAAACTTTAGGATATTTTTCCCCAGAACAGGATATGGTGATTTGTGAACTAAGTTGATATGTCAGGTAGACCTTCTGTATCCTTGTAAAGCTGATATTCTCCAATTTTGAAATGCAAAATATGTTTTTGGGTCAGTCTCACTGATTTTGAAAGAGCAGGCAACTAAGTTGGCTTAGTTAACAGATATTGTGGAAATGCTTGCTGATATTTGGGTTTCCCGTGTTTAACATTTCTGGGCCGGCTGACTCATCATGTTTTGAGTAAGATACCATAAGAATAATGTTTATTAATTTTTATCCTCTGTAGTTCACTAATTTGGTTTCGATGTTACCCAATCCCCATGGCCACTTAAAGATCTATCTGAACAAGACTCGTCTGTTCCCGATCAAAAATACACGAAAGCATGTAAAAAGAGGCTTACAGATGCACATACGCAGACATGTAGCCCTGGGAATGTATGGATGACCCTTCAACGAACAGCGATGGCAGCAGGTTAATGTATTTGTGTGTGTGCAAGAGAGAGCATTGGTGAAACAGAGGGGGAGTTGGAGAGGAACAGTGCTCTGTTCCCAGTGCCAGTGCCCATTCTTTAGCCAATTGTGCTGAGTATGTTTGAGTGTCCAATAACAGAAGCATGTGCTGACTGGATGCCACGCTTCATTGATAAAACATGCTTGCGTGTCTTTGAGATCTGTAAAGATCAGCCTAAACGTCTGCTTGGAGGAGGGGGGGGGGGGGTGTCTCATTCTGCCAAGTATTTTCCTTCTTTTGCATTTTCTTGAATTTTCACTGCTTTGTTCGCAAGGCTCGATTGCTTGTTTACATCCTGTGGTACTAGCTACTCTGATTGTCCACAGGAAATCTTACACACAGCAAAAGATTCAGTGTTATTTCAACTCCAGTAGAGTTTATTTGAGATTAAGAGGGCTGGGCCAGACTCATGTAAACTCTATTGGACTTGAATTAATGCTGGGATTTTTACTGTGCTGGGGTGTAGTCTCCTGAGTGCAATCCATGTGCTCCTCTTGAAGTGAAAGACAACCATCATCAGACGTGAACTACAAACGAAATAACTGCCCCACAGGTGGTACAAAATATGTTTTTGGTAATTTTAAGACTAAGTTGAACTGAGTAGTAAATACTTAAAAATCCAGATCGAAACACTCATGTAATGCGCCATCTTCCCTTTGTCAACAACGTCAAATGTCCTATGGCTCTTTTATGGCAAGAGCTCTCTTTGAAGACCTGAATAGTCTGCTTCTCTGCGAGTGTTCTGTCGCCCAGCAGCTGAACAGTTTGGCTATTTTATAAAGAATCGTATCTGTATAACGCTCATATCATGGAATGCTGCGTTTGTCACAACCTACGTGTCTGCTTAATTAGTTCTTCCCCTGTTCCAGCAGTCTTACAGTTTGTGCCTGGTAATTGATTGATTGGCTTGTTACTCCTTCAGTACGATCAGCTGTAGCCACTAATTGTCCTGTGTAAATAGGTTGTGGGCTTTGTCTCTGTCGGGGCTGGATCATCTTTCAAGATGGAGTTTCTCTAACCTCTGCTTCTAAATTCCAGCTTTCCTCCCTGGTGTCCCTTCTAGGATGCTAAATTATCAGCAAATTATTAGGGATGGCAGGTTCTCCATGCCTCCTTCCATTTCTCCTCATCTTCGTCATTATAAACGCCTTTGTGGCTCATCTTCAATAATGCAATTGGCTCCCCCTCTGCTCAGTTAGTAACAATGTTAGCTTTACGCTAGATGTAATGGGACCATTGTCTTCCAAAAAGTTCCACTTTTGACTCATTGATATTTTCCCATAAGTCTTGTGGAACATCAACATCTCTTTTTAGTAAATGTGAGATGAGCCTTTGTGCTCTTTTTGGTCAGCAGCAGGTTCACCTTGCTGCTCTCCCATGGATACTTTTCTTGCCAGGTCTCTTTCTTATTGAGGAATCGTGAACACTGACCTCAACCTCATTAAACCTATGGACTCATGTACGGTTCCGTCAAGTGTAACTGGTGTATTTAAACCTGTGGAACTTCAGGCCTATTTTCAATTCTAGTGGAGATCCCAAAATTTCCAACGATCACAAATATGTCATGCTGAAATACAAGGAAATTTGTTTAAAATGGTGTACAAGATCAATATATTTTACATTTGATGTAATGACGTGGCCATAAAAACATGGCGTCCTGGGTTTGAATATTACATAAGTGTGATGTAGCTTCAGTGAAGCACTGCAACCAACAGATTCAGAATATGTTTGTGAGATTGGCCTACAATATGAAAAAAATGCCTATTCTGACTTAGAACCAACTCAAGGGAAAACTTCATTGAACTGATAGAGTTTTTGGGGTTAACTGAGGCAAATGAGGCTTGCATTTCCTTAGATATTAGTCTGGGTGCTTTTCTGACCTTCTGGATGAGTCGATGATGCACTCTTGGTGAAATTTTGGGTGGCTGGCCACATCTGGGGAAAGTACACCATTGTTTCAAGTTTTCTCCATTTGCAGTAAATGGCCCTAACTGTGGTTAGTTGGAGTCAGTGGACTTTTGAAATGGCTTTGTAACCTTTTCCAGACTGATAAATTTCAACATTTTTGTTTCTTATCTGCTCTTGAATTTCTTTAGATCACGGCACATTTGCTGCTTCTTGCCTCCTTCACATTGCCAGGTGAGTTCTATTTATGTGAATTTTAAATTCCACAGGGCTGGCAGTAATCATGCCTGGGTATGTCTAGTATATTTGAACCCATTTGTTTAGTTGGTTGATTTAGTAACTACGGGGGCAATTACTTTTTCATGTAGGGCTAGGAAGCATTGGATAGCTTTTTTTCTTCAATGATTAAAATCATTATTTAAAAGCAGCATTTTTTTTTTACTTGGGTTATCGTTGTCTTATTAAAGTTAGTTAGATGGTCTGAAACTTAATTGAGAGAAGTGTGCAAACAAAAAAGACATCTGGGGGGCAAATACTTTTTCAAAACATTTAATTATGATCAGTATGCAAACATAAGAGACATCTAGGGGGCAGATACTTTTTCATAGCACTTTACGGATACCATTTTTGCTAGTGACTTTTCACGGGTAGAATCATGACTTCATCTAGTGCAAGTGGCTTGTAGTTCCTTAGATGTTCGTCTGGGTTCGTATGTGACATCTTGGGTGAGTCATTTCTGTGTTCTTTGAGGAATTTTGTTGGTCACTTTCAACCACTCTCCTAAATTTCTCCATTTGCTTATAATGGCTCTCTCTGTGATTCCCAAACCCTTAGAAATGGCTTTGCAAGTTTCCCAGACTGATATATTTTGATAATTCTTTTGCTTTTTTTTCGAGTCATCAAGTCAGGTGGTATGCAAGCCTGGGCAGGTTTAGTCAAATTTAATCCAATCTTTAATTAGATTTAGCAAATTGGCTGATTAAGTTATTAAAGGAGCAATGACATTGTATGAATGTATGTATGTATGTACGTACGTACAACCCTAATTCCGAAATAGTTGGGACAAAGTGTAAATTGTGAATAAAATCAAAACGCAATGACTTTCAAATCACACCAGCCAGTATTTTATTCACAATAGAACAGAGATAACATAGCAAATGCTGAAACTGAGAAATTTTACAATTTTATCCACAAATTTGATGGCTGCTACAGGTCTCAAAAAAGTTGGGACAGGGGCCTGTTTACCATGGTGTAGCATCCCCTCTTCTTTTTAACATAGAATGGAGGCATCTGGGAATTGAGGAGACAAGTTTCTTGAGTTTAGCCATTGGAATTTGATCCCACTCTTGTTTAATAGAGGCTTCCAGCTGCTGGAGAGTTTTGGGTCTCCTTTGACGGACTTATCGTTTAATTATGCACCAAATGTTCTCAATCGGTGAAAGATCAGGACTGCAGGCAGGCCAGGTCAGCACACGGACTCTTCTACTATGAAGCCATGCTGTTGTAATAGCAGCAGTATGTAGTTTTGCATTGTCTTGCTGAAATATACAAGGCCTTCCCTGGAATAGATGTCGTCTGGAGGGGAGCATATGTTGCTCGAAAACCTTTGTATTAGTGTTGCACCGATACCGATACCAGGATCGGGTATCTGCCCGATACCGCGTTAATATGCTCGTACTCGTACTCGTCCACATTTGCCGATACCACGCACCGATACCACTTAATGTAAGACGCAAGGTAACTGCCTGTTCACGGTCGCATAGGCTACAGTATTTTGTACTGTCTGACTTCTATGTCTGGGGGAGACAGCGAGTTAGAAAAAATACGAGAAAGAGAGCTTTATAGTCATCACATCACATGCAGGCATACGCGCACACACACAAGAGGTGTATAGTAAAGAAGTACATGTAGGCAACTTCGTTACAGTACTTAAGTAGTTTTTTTGAGGATTTGTACTTTACTTGAGGGTTTTTTTTTTTTTTTTTTTACCGGGAGTTCTACTCTACTACATTTAAAAGATAAAAAGTATACTTTTTCTTCGTTACTATGACACTGGCCACTTCACTACACGTTACAAATTAAAATATGTATCTAATTCATCATTTAAGGATTATCTGGATGCGGCGTGTTCAAGAAGAACAACGGTGTTCGGCAGGGTATCTTAAGCGTTTTGTGCAGATGTTTCTGCCAGCGGACATGGAGCTGCAAATTTATGCACGCAATTACAGTATTCTATCACTAGGTGGCACACCCGGATCAGTTATTGAATATTTAAAAGCAAGCCGAGCTCGCACAAGCACACACCCACAATCACACACACAGAAACTTAGAATTGTGAATCTTCTTATTTTACTACAAATATATTAGTAACATATGGTTACCTTAAGCATTTTAGTTGTGGTTAAGTTAAATCTTTTTCATTTGTCATTTATGTAATTGAAATATGGCGATATCACACACTTTAAGTGATGCCTTGTTTGCTTGGAAAGCTATTATTGACTTTAGTTGGATTGAGAATGCCTATGAATATGTGTAGAAACTATCTGTGCCAATTAATAGTTCTACTGACTTTTTATGAAGTTGGGTGTGTTACCTTGCCTATGCAGCGAGTTTACTTTTCATTTGTCAAGCTTCAGTAATATTTTGCCTCATTTGATGGTAGTGCTAGTTCAAAGGCTTTTTGTCGGGCCTAAATACAGAAAGATTTTTGAGCAGTTAGGCCCTTTTTTTTTTTTTTTTTTTTTTTTGGAAATAGCCATGTGTGAATGGTTTGATATTGGCCTCTTTTAGGCTTGTTATAAAAAGAAAATAAAACCTGTACTCCAAAATTGTCATTGTATTTTCCTGGAAAACATTTCAGAAATATCGGTATCGGTACTCGGTATCGGCAAGTACACAAAATAAAATACTCGTAGTCGTATCGGTTTTTAAAAAAGTGGTATCGGTGCATCCCTACTTTGTATACCTTTCAGCATTCATGGTGCTTTTTAAAACATGCAAGTGTCCCACACCATATGCACTAATGCATCCCCATACCATCAGAGATGCTGGCTTTTGAACTGAACGCTGAAAACAGGAGGGCTGGTCTTTCTCCTCTTTAGCCCAGAGGACACGACACCCATGATTTCCAAGAAGAATGTCAAATTTGGACTCGTCTGACCACAGGACACTTTGCCACTTTGCTACAGTCCATTTTAAATGAGCCTTGGCCCACAGAACACGGTGGCGCTTCTGGATCATGCTCAACAATGGCTTCCTTTTTGCATGATAGAGTTTTAGGTGGCATCTGTGAATGGCACGGTGGACTGTGTTTACAGACAGTGGTTTCTTTAAGTATTCCTGGGCCCATTTAGTAATGTCAATGACAGAATCATGCCAGTAAGTGATGCAGTGGCGTCTGAGGGCCCGAAGATCACAGGCATCCAGTAAAGGTCTTCAGCTTTGTCCCTTATGCACTGAGATTTTTCCAGTCTCTCTGAATCTTTTGATGACGTTATGCACTCTCGATGATGAGACCTTCAAAGCCTTTGCAATTTGACGTTGAGGGACATTGTTTTTAAAGTATTCCACAATTTTTTTACGCAAGCCTTCACAGGTTGGAGAGCCTCTGGCCATCTTTACTTCTGAGACTCAGCCTCTCTAAGACATCCCTTTTATAGCCAATCATGTTACACACCTGATGCCAGTTAACTTAATTACTAGCTAAATGTTCTTTCAGCTGATTCTCTTATATAATAATTGCTTTTTCAGCCCTTTTTTTGCCTGTGTCCCAACTTTTTTGAGACCTGTTGCAGCCAGAAAATTTGAAATAAGCTCATTTTGTGAATAAAAATGTGAAATGTCTCAGTTTCAACACTTGAAATGTTATCATTGTGCTATTGTAAATAACACATTGGCTCACGTGATCTGGAAGTCATTGCATTTTTATTTTATTCACAATTCACGCTTTGTTCCAACTATTTCGGAATTGGGGTTGTATATGCAATTTTGCATCTGCAGTATTAGCATGGAATGGTGTTGTGTGTGTGTGTGTGTGTGTTTGTGTTTGTGTTTGTGTTTAAAAAGGGGGATGTGGGTGAGAACTACTCTGTCCCTGTGCTGGCCTCTCTGTTGTGGAAGATGTTTTGGGGTCACTTTCTCATGGCTATGCAGACTTCATTTCCTGGGGTGTTAAGGTCAGGTAGTGTGACATAAGCACAGTAGAAATAGCTTGTAAACATCCCTGTTAATCACATCACTGCCTTCTCTCTTTATCATTTCCAGAACAGCAGGAGAAACTAGCCATATGTTTACACTGCTTATGTTTATATCCCAAATAACCGCTACTCCGGGAGTACTTTCTCCTGGCTGAAAAATGTTGTCTAGTTCACACCTGTCGGAGGGTGAAGATAGGAAAGTTGGGCTATCATTGGAATGTCATTGTTGCTTTGAATGTCATCCACAACAGATGCCTTAGTTGGAATTTTTGGACCTCCTTCATGCAGTCTGAAGACTCAGTTGTTCAGACTCTATCTCTCAGTGCCAACTTCATGCAGCATTTGGTACTTGACTTAGTTATTGACAGTATGGTGTTTGACAATAAATTGTTTATGGATTAATTTGATCCAGGTATTTCACTGAGCTATGTTATTTCTATGTATTGTCACTTCTGATATTTAAATGGTACTTACCAATTGGGATTCTCAGCACTCCTTGTCCGGTCAAAGCACTTTTTTGTACGTCGCTCTGGATAAGAGCGTCTGCCAAATGACAATAATGAAATGTAATGCAATGTTCTTAGCTCCCGCCCTCCAACCGGCTGGGTCTAATGGTCCCCGGGCCCTGTATGGTGTCTTGGACTACATCCTGGCAGCTTGCTAGCAGCCACACCACCATCCTGACCTGGTCAAATGGTGTAAAGTACCAACCTAGGTCTGGGCTTGGTCAGGACATGGATAGGTGACCACCTGAGAAAAAACAATGTGCTGCAGGGGATGCCATCTTTTCAATGAGATAGTAAACTGAGGTCCTCACTCACTGTGGGCAGCATCCTATGACATTCATTGCAGAGAATAATGGGTTCCTGGTTTCCTGGCTAAATTCCCAACCTGGCTCTTTCACCGCACCTAATCATCCCCAGATTTTACTGGGTGTAAAAATGGTCCTTTCTCTCTTCGCCTCAGGTGATGTTTGGCAAGCATTCTAGCGCAAAATGGCTACCACGTGTCACTGGAAGATACCACACATTGGTGGTAGTTCAGGCGAGCTTCCCCTCATCACTGTAAAGCTCTCTAAGTCCTAGTAAAAAAGCATTGTATAAATGTAAAGTTCATTAATTCATTCATTCACTGATTGGACACTTAGTTTGGAAAAGGCTCTGCTGATTGGTGGGTACGGGAGATGCGTGGGAGCATGCAGAGGTTAACGAGCCCTGCGTGAGGGCCCCACGGAGGGAGGCCCCAGGGTCATGGCCCCCTGTTACTGGGAGCCTTGCGCCTAGACTAAGACGGCAGAGCTGGTGGGCGTGCTGAAAAGAAAGCAACAATGCTATTGTATTTTTTTAGGGGGGGAGGGGAATTAGCAGAGCAGAAGGTAGGGTAGACCAGGCATGCCTTTGAGAGGATTTAGGAACATGCCAAGTGATGAAAGTCGGTTAGGTGCAAACTGAGGAGACAGGTCCGCTACTTTTTTTGTCACAAATCTGTTTTTGATAGTCCCAGTCAACAAATTCATCAGTAAACACTTTCCCTTTTCTGCAGTTATTTTTTTTTGTCGATTTCATGTATTGTGGAACTCACTTGCAAGTTTCACACTAAATTGTCTCAGCTTTTTTTTTTTTTTTGCAAAAAAACCAACCAAAACAAAAAAAAAAAAACCGCTGTTTAAGTTAAGGCACAAGAACATGATGTGATTTTTTCATGATGATTGAAGTATTTCTTGCAATGTGGACGAATCTGATGTTTTAGTCGAAAACAGTCTATAATCAGTTTAAAATCGCTTGCTCCTCAGTTGACAGCTTATTTGGCATATTGGAGATTCATGTGCGCATTGAATATCATTGCTGCAGTGGGAATACAAATGTAGTAACATGGGCTAAAGATTCAGTGCAGTCATAGCATGTCTAATGCTGAAGTTATGGGAAGGGTGTTTGACTTCCTCATTCATGTGCTGAAGGGACACAGACACACCAGGACTGGTTGCTTGAGACCTCATTCTGTTTCTTTCATGCACTTTCAGGATTAGGCAAACAGTTTCATCTTCATTGTATTTGTCGGGGAAAAAAAGAGGTAGCAACTTTGTGATGTTGTTGTGTTTTGAGTGGCGTTTGAAGTTCCTTCAACATCACTTACCATAGCCATGTGCTTCTGTCCGTAGTATTATGTGGCAGTGTCAGCTTGCACCCCGTTCAACAGCCCTAAATTTTTGTTTGGGGAAGAAATGAAAGGGGCGAGGAGGAGCCAACCGCCCTCCCTGTTTGGGGCGAACCCCTTCTTTTGTCCGTGCAGCCCAGACACATGCATACCAGGGGTTGGATGTGGTGCGACCCTAACCACTGAACAATGGTCATGGTGACAGGCTTACCATCCCTCTGTAGGTGCGCGGTGACTGACTTTGACAGTCCTTGTGTTACACCACCAGGCTTTGGTGGCACAACATTTGAAGGGGGGCAAAATAAGCACCAAATAGCCCTTGTATCCACCCCCATAATTCTGCTCCCTTGCTCATTTATTATATAAACTTTAACATGACATAACAGAACATAATATAGCATAGCATAGCATAGCATCGATAGCAAAACGTAATGTAACGTAACATAACATAACATAACATAACATGAGTGTCAAGGACTATGATGTCTAGCACAATAACTAGCCTGGGCTTGAAAACTCCCAGAGTTTCTGCCTTTACAATATGGCCAGGCAAGCCATTCCACACGATGATCACTCCCTGCATGAAAAAAAATACTTCCTAATATCAGTGCTAAATTTACCCTTGGCTAACTTCCAAGGGTAAATTTAGCTCTGATATTAGGAATTATTTTTTCACGCTGAGAGTGATCATGGTGCACATCAATCTAAATATGTTCTTTTGTCTCAGCGCATATTGAGAACATAATCAGAATATCTTATTTCTTCAGCTTTTTTTATTAATAAGCATTATGGTGAGATAGTTGGATTCATTTCAAGTTTTGGCAATGGGGAAAATTTCACAGTAACTTTAGCTAATGATATAGACAGTATAGGTCAGGAGAGCTCACCAAAACTGTGAAAGAACACCAGCAGCAGGCCATTTTGGAAAAATATTTGGTCTTGTGTGATGGAGCCTAGAGTGTAAGTAGCATGTGAAATTTAGCTCATTGATGAGGTTAGCCCTCAGAATTATCTGTCTAACTGCTACTATTGTACATAGTCATTTCAACATATGCAGTGTGTGCACATCATTAAAACGTGGTTTATGTATATAATTCATAAACTTTGTTGGCAAAGTGGAATTTATTACATGCCAAATATTTCATGAATGCCACAAGAAATTTTCCCTTTGTTGTATTATTGCTGTAGAATATGCAGTTTTTTATAGGCACTCTATTGTGTTGTTATCTGTAGTGCTTCAGATTGAGGCAAAAAGAAAAAAAAACACAAAAAGGTTGGATAGCGCTGTAAAAATGTTATAATTACTAATTACGCAAATGACACCCCCTCTCTTTACAGCTAGTAATTTGTATTCATGCATCTTCATGAATTGCAATAAATTTGAAATTTTTTTTTATCAGTCTGGAATTAATTATCCCTGAGAATCAATAGCATACATCAGACTCTTTAGGAAGATATGAACTGCTTGTTTACTTAATCATTTTCCCGGCGCGACGTTAACCTCATAATGTTAATGTATTTATCTGAAGGAGTAAAGGGGAATTTGTGCTTTCGAGAAATCTGACCTGTTCCTGCCCCCACTCTGGGCACATTTCATTCTTTTCTGTTTCTCTCCCTTTTCCCTTTGTGGTGAGACATACAGTAGCGGTCTTTGTCCGCTTTCTCGTCGAGGCGGTGGAAATGCAGTTTGCTCATAATGGATTATTGATCGGCTGGAGAATGGCCCAGGCTCGAGGGCCTGTCCCCGTTGGTACTGTCCTATTCAGGGCCTGAACGCATCGTTTCATTCGGCCCACGCGCGAAACCCCGCTCTCGCATCGTCCGTTCTCCCAAGCTAGGGGGAACGCCGTCGCACTGAGAGAGCCATTCATGCTACGCGCACACGCTCCCCAAGGACTGTACAAATACTGTACTGTATTTATTTTAATTAGGGCTTCATACAAGGAAATTGTTTTTCCAAATTCTGCCCTGCCACCCCCCCCCCCCACCTCGTGCACACACTTCCCCTAGTATTTTTCAGGCTGGTATTCGGTTCCCTGCAAGGGCAGTCAGGATGATGTACAGCTCTCCAGGCAGACAATGCAGTGCATCATGGCATGCTAAAAATACAGACTCCTCTGTGGGCTCAGTAAAGAATGTGCTCAGTGACTATGGCCAGATGTCTAAAGAATCTGCCTGAGTACCAGGGAAAAAAACACCAACCATTATCAGAGGCTCTGTATATCTCTATATTGTGGGAATGGCAAAAATTCAGATTTCCATATTCTGGAGAATAATCCTGCTTGTGGAAAAGGAGGGAACAGAACAGCCCTGTATGTGTTCTGTTTTGGCTGGTGATTCGTTTTATAGTGATGGATGCCTGCAGTACCGGATTAAGAAATTCGCAGACATTGTTTTGAATTTGGTTGCGTGGTTGTAAATGAGTTTTTGTCTTTCCAAGACTCTCTGTTAATAGCGCCAGTGTTTCACTGATATTCCTTTGCCTTCCATGAAAGCAATTTATCAACTTTACCATGTGGTTCAGAAACCATTGCAGGCAGCATTTCTATCTGAAGTTAATCTCATTACAGAATATTTTGCAGAGCATGTGACAGTCTGGTGGATGCCAGCATAGCTCCTTATTCTAGCCCATGTAGCAATGATCTATGAGCGAGTAAGGGTTATTATTCACTTTTTAATGTAGAAAAGAGCATTTTCCACCATATTCCATATTGAGGGAGGGGGTGGATATGCAAGGTAATCAGGTTGAGAGTGGTGTCCAAAAAGATGCAAAGCAAAACAAAATAGAGGAATTTAGAAGAAGAAAATGACTAAATGAGACAGTGAGAAAAGGAGAGAAAGGGGGTTAAGACTCATGCGGTGATATTATGAACAGATCATTGTTGATTGTTACACAGCTTGGCCAGTGGGAGTAGGAACTGAGACCAACAGTAATAAGGCTTCAGCTTGTTTACTCTGTAGAGATTCAATCTCTGCACAGAGGCACAGGAAATGTTTCCTGTCCCTGCTACTCCTGACGTCCTCTGTCTCTGCTCATTCCTCTGTCTCGGCTCATTTGTCAATCCCTGTTCATTCATCTGTCCCTGCTCATTCTCCTGGCCCTGATCCTGACTTTATGCTCATTAATTTTTGTATATCTGCTTATTGCTCAATGCCGTCTTATTCCTAAGTTACTGTTCATTCTCCTTTGTCTGTTAATTCGCCTACAGCTGCTCATTGCTTGCACATTTGTTGTTTCTGTGTCAGTAGCACATTTAACAAGCTACTGACACTCCTCGGCTGTTTCTCACCACACTGAATTCTCTTTATGAACCCTAGCAAACTTTGTTAATGAAAAAGTCAGTCAGAGAGAGAGAGTGAGAGAGAGAGTTTAGATCGAGGGAGCAAACTATATTATTTTCCTTCCACCAGAGTCTGAATTAGAAGATATTTATTTAATTATTTATTAATTTGCTCGTTGATTTATTTTCGGTGTTAGAGTGTGCTGACGGGAAAAACATTAAGGCCCCAAGCATGTAGCATTGGGCTGGTTTAACCTGAAGCAGGTTTGCGATTCTACTGTTTGCAATCTCACTCTGGGGAGAACATTGGGTGCTCTCTCTCCCTCATTTTCTTTCTGTCCATGTCTCTCTCTATATCTCTCTCAATCTCTCTATCTCTCCAATTCTCTCTCCATCTCTCTATTGCTGCCTCTTTTTCGACCTCTGTGCTCATTCCCCTCCCCCGCAAATGCAGGCTGTAGAGAAGGAAAAGACCCTCAGGCATTGAGCAACATGTGGGGGGTGGGGGGGAGAGAGTACTATTTAGTGTAAGGGTCAGCTGGCAGTGGGCATGCCCTTGCAGAAAACGGTTGAATTAATGGCGTGGGACCTGAATTCTGTAGGACGTGGGTGATTTGATGTTTGGGCAGCGAGTTCCAGGATCTGTCTCCTGCTCTATGTTCTCAGATTGTGATCTCATTTGGGGTCCAGCTGCTGAACAATGACTTGTTTTGGCCAACCCTCTTCAAAAGGTCCTCCACAGACTTGGTAAAGTAAGCAATACTCCATTTACCTTTTATGGTCCCCTCAACAGCACAGTGATTTTATGCCACTTGGTTGAACCTAGAGCTTCTCAATTTCCTCTATGAACTTTTATTAAAAGTTTCACACTTGAATCGAAATCTGTTTTTGATTGATTTTTGTCAGATTGCTTTAGGTTTGAGGATCGAATCCCAGTTCATTTGAAGAATTTTCTGATGGAGCTAATTACTTTCATAGGGTACAACAGAGGTAGTCGACACAGGTCATGGACTTGTTTAGCACTGTTAATAATCTCAAGAAAAACATTCTAGGCCAGGGTAACATAAAGCGTAAACAAGTTTTTCCACAGACACGCATGCACTTGTAAACACTCTATAGGGGGTGAAAAATTTCAGGTTTGACTATCTGCACATACATACACACGTGCGATTATTTACTTAAAGTCTCACGTGAATGTACGTACATGCATCTTGGAGTTATTAGTAGAACTCCAGCATGTGATTGTGCGTACGCATATTTTACTCGGAACACAAAAGTGTGCGCGTGTGCATGTGTCTGTGCGTGTCCTGACACTGAAATTCCACATGCATGTAAATGAAAGAATAAAATGAGAATATTATTATTCAGCAGCAATGAGTTTTTAATCATGTTTTAACAGTGAATGCTGTGCAAACATCCATACACAATGCTTCATGAATGTTTTTTGTTTGTCAAGAACTCTGAGCCATAATGATAATTTGGAACTTGGTAGTAGTGTTGCAAAGCAAGTGAGAATGACCTGGGATTAACGCTAGTGCTGGAATTCCATAGCTACTAGAATTTACGGAAGCGATGGTTTTGACCGTTTAAATTCCAAATGATAAACTCCCTCATAATAAATATCCAGTATATATCCAATTGAAAGGCTAATGCCTGTATTCTGTTGCAATATCATTTAAAAATTTAAATAACAGCAAAATGCTAATTTGAATATGCTGAACACCAAAACTGTCAATGGTAGCTGTAAGTAATACCCTAAAACTGTCAACTGGTAATATTTGACCTTGTGTCTGGCTACCGCATTATATCTTATACATCAGTCCTAAATGACACTGAAAATGACTATTGTAAGGAAATAATACTGCATATCGCAAATATGCAAATATTATCAAACTAGTTACATCGCATCATGAGATAACCCCCTATTTAAAAAACCAAAGTAGTTATTCATTTCAGCATTTCAATTGCCTAATGTTTGAATGAGGGAACATCAACAAGAAACTTGAGGTAACCATTCAAGTTATTATTTTTTTTTCGTTTTTTAATTACATCACATCACAAAAATGGGCTATAATCAGGAAAACAGCATAAGATCAAAGCAACTGCCAGTATTTGCAAAAATTAAAAAAGTCTAAAACAATAAACGGTAACATGACAAAACAACCAAGAAGGCTAAATTTGAACACATCATTATTCGTGTCTTTGAAGCGCACTTTGAACAGGTATTCAAAACCTTGGCTGAGCATTTTACACATTCTCCTGCACCATAGACAATTCCAGAGATTTTTATTTTGTTTGCATTATGCCTTCACCATGCAGGTCATTCTCATCTGCTCGTCTGTACCATTTAGGAGCACAGACATGCATGGTGCCTCTTTACAACGCTATTTGAGTTAGTAACTCTAATATATGTTTGGCAACATGAATATCCATCTCTTATCCATTCTAAGCTGTTATCCAGGGCTCAACATAGTTGAAATGCTGTAATTAAAAACGGATTAGGTGAAATTGTGTGCTTGACTTTGTCATGTCAATTTTGATGCGACATTAAATCACGCACGTGTCAATGTGGTGCAGGTAAATATTAGGGGTATGGCTCATTAGGATACTTTGGCCATTATTTATTTTTTTCGAACAGAAGAAGTGACTTAATCTTTCACTTGGGTATTTAATTTATAGTTTGCCATTTAAATGGTCAAAACGACCACTTACAGCAAGCCTAGTAATTACACAATGCTGACACTTCTAGTGTTAATCCCAGATTGTTTTCACTTGCTTTGTGCCACAACTTTCAAGATCACAATTATCATCATGGCTCAGAGCTCTCTTAAGAAACATAAAACATTCATGAATGCTTGATTGTATAGCAGATTGTAGGCATTGAATACAACGTATTTAACAAGGCATTTCCGAAACATGATTATAAATTCAATATGGCTGAAATAATATTGTGGTCATTGTGAAGTCACAGGTGCATACGCTTGACAGAGTTGTACTAATCACTTTGCGATGCACGTCCATATACTCATGTGGTACTTCTAGCTGATAATCAAGCAAGTGTGCGTATGTGCGAGGACCCTTTTCCACCGTGACCCTTTTCACCCCCCATACACACATAAACATGCATTCATTCTCACAAGCATACACACAGCCAGTACTCTGGGCTGCAGAGTTGAACACAAGGATTTCCGTTTACAGTCTTTGCCATGCTTTCACAATTGCATTCTGGGACCTGTTCTCTAGGAATACCTGCCCTGGGCTGAGGCCCATACTGCTTGACAGGTTGCACACTAGTGTGTATTATCTTTGCCCCTGTGCTTGGGTCTAGGGCTGGGTGGTATGACCAAAATCGTTATCTCAATAAAATTATGTCATTTGCCGCATTAAAATCATAATGATTATTATTGACATTTTTATGCCATCAGTTAAATCAATAATCAAAATAAAGGTTAATTTACTAAATTCCCAATTTTAAGGAATGTTTCCACCTAGGAATGATGTAACAAGGGTAAATGATACCCAGAAATGGCTTGAATTGATTTTTTTTTGTTCGTTTCTACATGTGAAAAAAAAAAAAAAAAAAGTTTGTGATCATTTAGACAGTGCACTTGCACCCACTGTCAAGGGCACTCGCGGACGGGTGCTAGTCATGTTACGTGCAGGAAGAGAGGGAGACCCCAAGCGCAGAGTGGCAGGCAAAACGAATGGTTTATTATTAGAGTTAATTGTAAAAAGTTTTGACAGGCACACAAGCACGAAGAATCAATGGCAAAGGATGGAAAAAAAAAATATGAAACTCGCAGTGACGCAGATACGCGAGCTCTGAAACAGTTCAATTTTGATGAGGCAATTTAGAAGCGCAAAAGTGCAAGCTCCCTAAAAAGAGAGAATTTAGTCTCCCGAAAGGGAGAAAACCAGACCAGTTTAGAGATAGGGAAGTGAATGGTCTGAACGACAAAGCCAGAAGAACAAAGCAGGAACTAAATAGTAGAGTGAGTGAAAACTAAGCCAATGGGAAGAGAGAACTAGTGATTGAATAATTGTTCAGACTGGCGGGAAACTAAGCTGGCAGGCCGAGATGACGAGCTACACCTGGCGCTCGTCACAGATCAACATTAATGACGTTCGGTTGTTAGTTATAGCTAATTATTCTTAGAAAAAATTTTACCTAGGGGCTCATCATCATTTAGAGCAACAATTCAGTAGCTATTCTTTCCAAAAAGAGAAACTTCTCTGAAACTTCCCTGTTAACTTTTGGCACATCCTGCAATGCCAGCTATTAAACCTGAAGCCCATCATTGTTTAAATGACAATGTTTAAATGAAAAAAAAAACAATGAAGATTGAAATGGGCATAGTTTCCTTGACAAATGAAGCGTTTTATTTCTTGTTCTGCGTTAACAAGAAGAATTGGCTGCACTTGAAAGTGATGAATGTTGTCAGAGTTAACACTGCTTTAATTAAAGAAAATGATTGAAAGTGACAAAAAAATCATTTTAAAGGGTTGTTTTACGCTTTCCCTGTTTTCTGCTCAACGACGACCACTGCCTATATCTGTGTCCATTCATACAATGTTAGCAAACTTTTTTTTTATTGTCTTTCAGATAACTTTCTGAGACAACTGAGAAAGAAGTGCTTTATCTTTGTGAAGAATACAGGAGCATCAATCTGCATCATGACATAACACAAAGTGCAGAGGCTTATTTGTCCAGAGATGATGTAATGACGTTTTTACCTTCTTTGATCACAGCAGTTGCATTAAAATTCTGAGAGATTTAACCTCTTTGTGCAGAATACAAATAATGGCAATTTTTTTTCCTCTTTTGCATGAGCCTATTTAGGCTTTATAACTCAGTATTTGTGTCACAGAGACTGTGAAAAATTATTCCAGTAACGCAAAACATTTGGAAATTCAATCACATAATTATTTAGGAATCAAATTTTGGAATTTACGGATGCCGGCGTCTATATTTGCGCAAAGGGGTTCATAAATGGAACAAGTACACAACAAGTGAAAGACTTGCTACAATGTATGAGCATGTTTATGTTTTGCAATGCAATTTGTACCAAACCCAACAGGATAACAAGCATTGCAGA
Organism: Gymnothorax javanicus; assembly: GCA_029692085.1. Classification (NCBI taxonomy): domain Eukaryota; kingdom Metazoa; phylum Chordata; class Actinopteri; order Anguilliformes; family Muraenidae; genus Gymnothorax; species Gymnothorax javanicus. The sequence continues at coordinate 177,452,199 of CM056193.1, read as the reverse complement.
CAGTGAAGTTGGTTGAATTCCCACTTTGGAGATTCAGAGTAACAATGGCGATAAAGAATATCATTGCACTTGTTTGAAATACTCAGTGTACACTGTAAACCCTGACAAGTATGTTTTGTGGAAACCGATTACCACAAAAAATTGAGTATGCCAACTTAATGATCTTGTGTTCACAGCACTTAAAAATGTAAAAAGCATAACTTTACCTTATTTTCTTTAAGTTCCTTCCACACAATGCAATTAAGTTGGTCTACACAATTTTTTTTTTTTTTTTTTGATGTAATCGGTTTCCACAAAACATTTGAGTTCACCACACTATCAGGGTTTACAGTGCTTTTCAAGATTAATGTCATCTTATTTTCTGTAGGGCAAGCTCTAGAAGACAAGTTAAAAATATTGATTTTTTTATGACTTTTGCCCTTGAACAATTATCTTTATATCCATCAATAGCAAGCCAGTATGCTGCAATAGAATTTAGTGAGGCTAGACCTTCTAATAGGTTTTGAACACTCCTTTTAAATGGTGGACTCCTCTATTGCATTAGAAATTATATTGATGGATACATAGTGGGGGAAGGGACTGGCTTATGTTTTTGGTTATAACAGTTCTGCTGCTCACAAGAGTACTCAACCAGAGTCATTGAGAGAATTTAATTGGGGTGTTTGCGATGGAAAGAGTTGAGTTTCTGATGGTCATTTCATACTTACGCTGCTCTCATCAGCCCAGAAATGAATGGGTTAAAAAAGCATAGAATGTTTTATGTTCGTTTGCACAGTCTTTGATCACGTTATAAGTCCCCTACACTCAAAAAAATGAAATGTTAGATTTACTTAATAATGTTATGTCAGCTGGTTCGGCAGAATTCAAATAAGTACATATGACTCAATATAAGTAATTAAACTGGCCAAAAATGTTAGAATTTAAGAATAGAAGTAACTTAAAGCAATAGTGTGGAACCACTTGACATAACATTTTTAAGTATATTTGACACTTTAATTTTTTGAGTGAAATGCTGTATTTTTCCCGAAGTTATATATTCTAGGATGTCCAAAGGGAGGTTGAAAAAAAAAATCAATATCCATGATTACTGGGCTGTTTGATTCAGGTCATCCCTAACCATTCGAAAAACAGGCTGTTCTGAGTGGGCCTTCCCTCCATGAAATGATTTCTACTCAGATTGGTCAGCGCACAGAGTTACGGGCCCCGTTTGTCAACGCAGAGCAACCAGTATCAATATAACCAAAATCTAGCTACAGTCTGTAAATACCAATTTAGTTACCAACCATTAAACTCTGAAGTCCGAATGCCCCCGGTACCGGGGGCAATCAATAAACATCATAAATGCAGCATTCCTAACAGCAACTTTGTGATGCGGCTTATCCACTTAAAGGGAAGAAACTTGGCGAAAAGCTCATGATGACCAGTTTTACCTCAACCGAACACAATTCAAGCACCAAGCAGGTAAATAAGCATGTAGTAAAACATAGGATAAAGTAATATCCTTGCTTGATTGCTAGCGTTTCTACTGAATTTGTGCTATGCATACAAACGATACCTCAAATGACGGAGGAAAGTCCACAGAATCAATCATATAAGTCTTGTCATTTCAAACCAACACCACACTCAAAGAACAGCAGGCATGCATTTTACATTCTACAGTGATGAGCAAAATGTTTTTCTTACCTTTGCTATTTTGTAAAAAAACTGGGTGCAAGGGTAAATCTGCACTGGCTATTGTTAGTCCAATGTGTCCTTGTTATATTGAAACTAGATCTGCTGGTCTCCACGCATGTTTGCATCCGTGGCACTCCTTCCAATGAGGTCAGGTCCTGAGCATTCTGCTTGCATGCAATGTAGTTTTTTTCTCTGTGGCTGACATGTGATGCTGTCATTTTGATTTTGGGGGTGGCCGTTTGATTCTATGGGCTCTGACATTTCCAACAACACCCTCAGCTACCATAATTGCGCAAAGCTTGCCTGACATAGAGTCTTGCGTTTCCGATGCATCTACAGTAACCTAGAGTCCATGCGCCATGACACTCGTGTGCTCACAGTGCACGACAATTTAAACCCCAAACTGGTTTACTACTAGTTATTGCACTATAATAATTCACTCAATATTCAACAGACATCATCAAAGTTGTTTTCACATCTTGTCGGCTGACTCTACACATGGTGATGAAGCATTACTAGACGCGTCATTGAAAATAGTTCAGTGGGAAAGTCATTGAGCTATTGTGTGGGTGACGGTTGTATATACTAGCATTTTCAGCATACACAGTTGAGCATACACCAACAAACACAGTTTTTGCATATGTGGTTGCTGGGGTGTTTGTAGCGATTGCTGTGTTTACTTTTTCTGCATTCCAGCTGCCAGGCAGCATTACGCTCAAAGACTCAAAGAGCGCAGTAATGAGCACAGATATACAGTTGCAAAACTGGTTTCTCTTTGATATCTTTGCTAATTTTTTCCACTATATATTCAACAGTTGTTTTCAAAGTAGTCTTTCAAAAGAATCTATGCGCCATTCCGTGCAAGTACTAAAAGAGCGCAGCAATACAAGTGCTAAATCAGGGTGCCCAATGTGTTCAAATTCGCAACGAGGATAATGTCCATTCCGCTAGCTTAGTAGCTTAGGCACTGCACTGTGATGCAGAAGACGCGGGTACAATCCTCAGTAGTGCACGTGGTATTTTTGAGCAACACGGGCATAGTTGGATAAATAATCGCTGGGGTGTTCATTGTTTGTACTTTTTACCATTTTTACCTTATCTTCGAATGACTAATTTTGTTTATTTGCTTGTTTTATTGAAAATAAATCTGCTCCAGTAGAGTCAAACTTCGTTTCCTTTGTATGTATTTTCTTTGAATGGGCAAATGTAAATGTAAAGGACTGATTGCATGTAAAAAAATTAAAAAAAATGGTTGTAATTAGATGGAATGTATGCCTGTAGCGATACATAAGTGAAAGTAAATGAGTTTTACAGTTTGGTACTTGAGAAATCTAAAATGGCACACAATGCCCAAAAATATGCCCAAATTGCCAATTTGAAGATGCCACCTAGACATTCCTGAACTAAAACCTCTGTAATTTTGCTCAGATTTACTTGACTGGAATAAACTTTTGCACAGATAATGGTGAGATTTTATGCTGTAATTTTAGAGGTTTTAGAGCGCAATTACGTAATTTCAAAAGGGATATTCCTATTTTGTTAGGTAGAAAAGAAATTTCTAATTTATGCTATGTTTCATCTTCATTTACACTGACTTAGTGACTAGTGGCGCCTGCAGAAAATATTTAGTGGGGGGGCCAGATGGGGCCAGAGAATATCATGGGGGTGGCCCACTAAGTAGGATACATAGAGATTTTCCCGGTATGCAAATTAATGCAAAGACACTATTTTATTGCATAATAAATTGTATATAGTTTTGTCTTATCATATGAACGTCAGAATATGATATTCACATGAGATCAGTTCAGGAACCCATCAAATAACATTTTGAATGCATCACCTCCAATCAGGCTATGAGTTGCTTAATCATAAATATTAGCTGACAAAATATTTATGTTGCTTATATTTATATACCTGTATATATTTATAAATATTTATGAATGCTTATCAGCTCAATGCCTCAAATAGGAGCCTGTGTCACGAGCAGTCTATGGTCATGAAGCAGACTGTGTTTTTGGGCTAATAATGTCGGACATCATCCTCACTTTCTGATATCACAAACTTTGCTCTCTGATCCACAGTATTAGTCACTGCAGCAGACTGGCTAGTTTACTTGCAATTTAGCGCATTGTGGAGCACTTACATTGTCATTGTCGGAGGAGCATGCACAACTCACCTGACAGTGATAAGGTCGAATGCGTTGCCATTCTCATTGATACATGAGTACAGCCGAGATGTGATTGGCTGATTCCATGTATAATAGTAACACAGCCGAGCTGTAATTGGCTGACGTACGTAATGGAACCAACCAACCTGCAGAAAAAAATTTTGCCTCCCACCCCAAAAACGAGGGAACTATGTGTGGTTACAGAAGTGTCCGGTAAATACCTGGACAAAACCACATTTGTTCCGCCCGTTATGTGATCTATGGTTTTTATGCTATGGCAAAAATTTGAATAACTGACAGGTGTCGTCGGTTGGGGAGCCAATGGAGGGGCCAGTCATTTTTGCGTGGTGGCTGTGGCCCCCCCTGGCCACCCCTTGGAGGCGCCATTGTTAGTGACATATATACTGATTTTTACAAAACAACAAAAATCTCCAAGGTGTTGCTTTTATTATTATACCAAGATTATTCAAATAGACCAAGTAGTTGCAGAAATATACTCGTGTCATTTTGGGCATGGCATTTTCATCATTGTCTGAGCCAGTGGCTCAGGGTGGAAGAGGTGTAGTTAAATAGTTGAGATAATGCTGCTTTAACCCTCTGTTAACCAAGTACCTTTCCAACTGTGTAAAAATCATTTCCCAAGGCAAATATGTTGATTATGGGCCAATATTTAGAAAAATAGTTTAAAAAAAAAATTCGACCTTTTGGCCCACCTTTCCAAAATGTAGCAGATCTGCTACATTGGGTAATAATGCGAATGGAAAAATTAAAGTGACTGACCATTCGAGTTATTCTCAAATGTTTATTTGGCAATAAGAAACAAAACCAGCAGGGTGTCCAGGCTTTTAACCCTTTCACTTTTTGTAGCAGGTATGCTACGGTGGTTAATAGAGGGTTAAACTGTTCATGCTACATGCTATTGTCTGTTTTCTGCTCTCAATGCATATCTGAAAGAAATCACAATCAAAACCTCCTTTGGTTTTGAGATTTTGCATCATATCCTCACTAGTTTTTGGCATTCTTTTGTCTCTTTTTTTAGAGACAGCCAAGTTTCAGAGGGCATGTTTGTGGATACTTGGGGATGCATCTGGGCCCAGACATGCAGAAATAGACAGTTTTAGATGTTTTTTTTTTTTTTTTAAATTTGACCATGTACATAAGAGGAGATTGAGATTTACCTGGGATCCAAATCATTTGTAATTTGTTAGGCTCAATAGCATGGCCTTTTAATGTGTTTCCCAACGCAGTGACAGCATTAACAGAACAAGGCAAACGAACTACAGTCATCCACTTTTCTTGCTGACATTTCATCCACACGATTGTACCTACCTCCCATACCCCCCCCCCCCCCCATTCCTCAGGTGCCAAAGCCCCCCCCCCCCACACACACATTCTGCGTACAGATGCATGCAGATGCTTGTCTTTTGTAAACAGTTACAGATATAAGCAGCGTTGTGTCTGTACAGTGCATGCCTCACTAATACTCTCTTCTCCTCTCACATTTTATCTCTTCAGGTCTGAGGAGTGGCATTTCATGTGATCCTTGGAAAGGAGTTCCAAAGCGCCCTGAACAGTGAACCATAAATACCAGTGGAGAAGGCCAGGTGTCCTTCATTCAATAGTAATTTCAACGGACTAAGCTATGAAATTGAGAGCATAACTGAATTAAACACTGGAGACATCCCCAGATGATGCTTTGCTGAATAAAGGTGAGGCCACGGGGCCATTTTCGCATCATTGTGGAAGCCGTATCACAGAGACTTCAGCGGTGGGTACGGTGATGATGGAGCACCAGGAGGGGTCGGAGGACGGGAGCAAGGCAAGTCGGAGCGACAGCGACGAGGAAAAATCCCTCTGCCACACCTGCGACGTCTGCGGGAAGGGTTTCCCTTTTCAGAGCTCGCTGTCTCAGCACATGCGCAAGCACACTGGCGCTCGGCCCTACAAGTGCCCTTACTGCGACCACAGAGCCTCCCAGAAGGGCAACCTGAAGGCCCACATCCGCAGCCACAAGGTTGCCACCCTAAGCCATGGGCACACAAAGGAGGAGGCAGGGCATTTAGGGTTGGGGGAGGACCTGCTTGACGGCAGCACCAGCCCCACCGAGAGCGCGTCTGCGTGCAACGGGGTCGCCGATGTGGCCAGGGAAGGCCAACCCCAAACACTTATGAACAGTACGAAGAGAGATGAATTAGCGGATGAATCAGGCACCTTGCTGTTCCAATGTTCCCTATGTAGGAGGATCATGGGAAGCCAGGCAGAGCTGGAGCAGCACACGCAGGCCTGCTGCCGGCCATACTGCTGTCGACTGTGCAGCTATGAGGCACAGCGAGAGGACGACCTCCTCAGACATGTGGAGAAGGTGCATGTGACAGTGGAGGATGGGACTAGGCCACTCGAGGGCAGGGATGGGGATAGGGAGGGGGAAGAGGAAGGTGTGGGTGATGGTGACTTTCCCTGTGATGTATGTGGCCAGGTCTTCAGCCAGTCCTGGTTCCTGAAGGCCCACATGAAGAAGCACCTGAGCACCTTCGACTATGGCTGTCCTCTATGTGGCCGTCGCTTCCGAGAGGCCTGGTTCCTCAAGAGCCACATGAAGACCCATGGCTCCCGGGCCACTGGGCGAAACCTTAGGCAAAAAACCGATCCCGAGTACGCCACCACCATCAACAACGTGGTTCAGGACGAGCTGTCGGGAGTGGGCGTGACCTGCCTCTACCAGCTCTGCTCTAAATGTGGGAACATCTTCCAGGACAGGGAGAACCTGAGGGCCCATGAGAGGGTCCACATCCAAAGCAACAAGCAACAGGGACGAGGGGAACATGGCAATGATGACCTTGTGTCACCTGCAGCTAAGAGGCGCTTGCTGGAATACCTGGGCCTCTTGCCTGTTGGTCTGAAACATCCATCAACCCAAAGTATGCTGGGACGACGCATCCCAGAGCTGGATCCAGTGTGCAGCTACCAGGCATGGCAGCTGGCCACCAAAGGCCGGGTGGTGGAGGCAGCGGAGAATGGGCATTGCCTGGGCTGGGATGAGGCACTAGCAGATGCTGATGTTGCCTACGACCGGGACAAGGGCGAGTACGTTATATTAGGACAGGAGAAGCGCAAACGGGACTCCGAGCCTTGTGCCGTTGGCGGGAAGAGGAAAAGCAGTGCGAGCCACGGGTCCCAAACTAGTTGCAGCAGTGGAAGCGTAAATCACCGGAGCAGTGACAGGCATAGCCACGCCTCTTCAGGTGATGTCAGCGCCGACAGCTTGAGCGACTCGGAGTACCGTCCTCCATCCCGCCAGGGCCGCCGTGCCTCCCGGAGCAAAAGCACGGAGTGCTTTGAGTGCGGAAAGACGTTCCGCTCCCACCAGCAGATGGTGCTGCATCTACGGGTGCACCGCAGGGAGGGCCGGGCTGGTGGTGAGGGCGGCACTGCAGGTACTCCCCGCTGGGGGAGTGTCAGTGAGGTGGAGTCTGGGTCTACCAGCCCGAGCTCTCCCCCTTCATCTGCCCTTGGAGAGGACGCCACAGGGGAGAGATGTCAGCTCCCCACCACTGGTAAGAGAGCGAGTGCACACCATACCGACTCAATGAAGACAGCATTTCACAGAAATACAAAATAAAATACAGGAGGAAACTATACATGATGACCTATAGACATTTGTTGATGTCAATTTTGGCATGTACTCATGCTACTTCTACACTTATTTGTTTTTATTAAAAAAAAACAACAACAACAACAACAAAAAAACACAATCTCTGTCCACACAAATACCCAAAATTGGAGTTTTCTAATTAAAATGGGGTCAGCACTGATTAAAATGCCAGTTTGCGGAAAATGTCGCAGAAGTTATGCATTTTGAAATGAAAACGCACAACGTTGTATTAGTGTGGACATGGGTTCACAGTTTTGTCTATGGCTCATAATCACAGAAGAAAAGAGAAGCAGTAAGGTAGAGAAGCACAGCACTCAAACTGAATTTTTGCCTATACAGTTGATTGACTACAATAAGTACGCATTATGTTGGGTCGATCTCTAGTTTTTCACTTTGGTGTATCACCCCTTTAAGCCATTTATGCTCTTCTCCCTTTGCTTTGCACTGAAATTTTCACCAACATTTATCTTTGCTAATTTATTTGTAGTATAAACTACAAATAAACTACAACATATAATGTGTCTGTGGTGCAAATTATTTATTTATGATGGGCATCTTTGTGAAAGTTCAACCATAACAACACAAAGGTATGGCATTATGCAGCTCAATTTCAAAGCAGCCTTCTGTTCACAAGGGCCATTTTAAATTGAGCAACACTGCGTGTGTTATTTCTTATGAATAACACTTTGAATAGAATGCAGTGACTTCACAGTGGCTAAAATGTAATAAAATGTAATTTTGGCTGTGTAAATAGCACTACCATAATTAATTCAAGAAACTTTTTGAAAGACACATCTGAGATTTGTGTACATCTTTAAAACATTCCTGCATTTTGTGCTTGCCACCAACAAAATGGGAAATACCTGTCAGTGTAGTGCTGATGCTCAGGACATTGAGGCTTTTTCTGGTGAATTACTAAGGCATGTATTACCTCTGCTATAAACATCCACTGCAGAGTCAGCTGCTGAACTGAATTAAAAGTATGACATACTTATTAAGGAGGCCATAAATTTGCCCTTGGTCTAGACAAGGAGGTTGGTAAGCTGGACTTAATTGAAGAGCAGGAAATATGGACCCTTTGTTCCGCAGTCCTTTACTCTAGGATTATAGCAGAAGATGCTATTATAACGTGCGTGTACAGTATGCTGTGGGTCTGGTCCTGAGTGAATGCTCTGTACATTGTAAGCTTCCTCTCTATTGGAAGGATGAAAACCCTCTGTGCTGCCTGTTCATATAACGGTCTAAGTTGCATTATCTCTGACTGTGAACAGCTACTGTGAACACCTACGGTATATTGACAATTGACATAAAAGACACTGCAGCCGCAGGCGAATGTGCCTATTTGCACGGTCAGTAAATCTACTAATCGTTAACACGATTGGCCCTGATTTGAGAAACTGAGGTTTTTAAAACGCGCAATTCCACCTTAATAACAGTTAAACAGTTAAACTGGCTTTTGTTTGATTCGGGCCATTGAAACTGAAATGTGAGAACTAGAGCCGCCTAGTGGTGAGAACTAGAAGTACAATGTTGTTGTCCAAATGAACCTACTTTCAATGAAAACGGAAATGCTCATCGTTACAATGTGCTGTATGTAAGTATTAGAGTTGTTGGCAGCGAACTAGTTAAAAAAAAAAAAAAAACTTCAAGGATGAGCCTGTCTAATGTCTTGTTACGAAAGCAATTATGGAAAGTTATTCATCCCAGCCATTTCCAGCCTCCCATGCCGTTAAACTTGCCAAGAATATTCATTTCTAAATGTGTCTCAGAAGCCAGCAGGAGATTTTTTGCTTGAATGACAAATGATTCGAAACTGTCAGATTACTGCCATTTTGTGAAGTTAGTCATGACACATTTCTTAATTTGCTTGAGCAAGATACATACACCATGGCCAGTTTGTTTTCATTTTATCACGTTTTAGGTTATAATTAAAAATTTAAACAAGGCTCACTGTTCTTTTGTAGTAGTGTAAATGTCAGAAATAGGACCAGCTGTCTTCAGACTGCCTTTGTATGTTATTTCAGAACTTCCTGTCTCAGGAACTCACCCCCCTCAGACCACTTTCCTTATTTGGGTAAGCTTTCATCCATGAGCGTGAGTTCATAGCACAAGGCAGAACAAAGGATATCAGTGAACTTAAAGCAGAGAAGGAATGGATTTGAGAAAATACAACCCCTCTTTTGCATTGGAAGCCTTTTATTTATTTAGTTGCTGATCCTGGAACAGAATGAACTTATTCACTTTGTAATTGGGGTTAGGATTTAAGCTCTGTGGATGTACTGACCTGAGATTAGGCCATTTAAAAAAAAAAAAAAAAAAAAAAAAAAAAACTGGTAGGTTAGCATCCCCAGCCACCCCAGAAAAACCCTCCAGCCACTGATTTTTTTTTTTTTTTTGTTGGAAAAATCTACTTGTATTTAAATTGCGTCAAAATTAAAGTGAGAAAACTTTTCAGAATCCCCATCCATGCAGCAGATGATCTGTTGAACTTTCAATCACTGCGATACTTATTAGAATGGTAGATTTGAGTCTTCATGTTAATACATTTTCTCGTGATTTTGATTTTTTTAATCTATGTGGATTTCAAACTTTTATTTTAATGAAATTAAAAAAATAAGAAACCTTGCACCCGCCCCTGAAAACTGAGATGTCAAGAATGCTTTTTTTATGTCCTGAGCTCTTATGGTCTGAAAGTATCCAGACTCTGTTGCAGGGGTCAAATTTTGCATACTGCTTTTATAAACATAAGATCCTCTCGCCCTGAACTGCACTGAGTGAAGCAATTCGTCATAACAGCTGCTCAATGCGGATATACAGAGTGAGTTATCCGATTATCAGTCATTTACTTACAGCACTGTATCTTTTCTTACATTCCCTTCTACATGAAGTGATTTGCCAAGAGTGCCCCGTAGGGAGGAACTGGGGGAGCATGATTGACTGGTTAATCAATCACTGGCAGCAAAGCCTGATGTTCAGGGTGAATTGCCTGCACCGGTATTTGGCTGCCATTACAGTATCCGCGGAATATTTACGGCACCCGTTTTACGGTACAACTAATGCACAGCCTGCTGCCTTCATCCTGACAGAGGTGTCACTACAGCCTATCAATGATGGAGCTGCTCTTGTTTTAATGGCTTCTGCCCTCACAAAACTTACACTTGGCCTTATTAAAAATATCAGTTGGTTAGCATCCTTCACGTTTCAATTTTCAGGGGCGAGTGGGAGTTTTTTCTTTTATTTTTTAATTTTATTATAATAAGACTTTGAGATCCAAATAATGCAACAAATCTAAGTCAAAATTACACATAAAAGCATTTCAGTAAGCAAATCCACTGAACTGATAAGTTGGCAACAGTGATTGAAAGCCGAGCAGATCATTGCTACACGTTCAGGGATTCTGAGCATTTTTGGGCTGGGCCGAGCAGCGGCCCGGCCTCTTATAAACGCGAATGTTGCTGTCTGAGTTACTGCATGAGTGACTGACTGAGTGATCAAGTTCAACGATTGGCTGGCCTGCAGGGGAAGAAGTTCAGCGATTGGTCGGCCGGCGGGGAAGAGGCGGCCCAGCCGTATACTAGGTGCGCCTAGTCTTGTTCTCTCTATCTTTATAGCGTGATTTTAACTGATTTTTCAAAAAATAACTTAATAAATAATTTGGAGGAGGGAGGGTTCTTCTGAGGTGGGTGGGGATGCTAACCTACTAATTTTTTTATTTTATTGAATGAATGAATGAATTTATTTATTTTTGAGAACGGCCATATCAAGCTTTGACAGATGACTGTAGCGCTATTTAGGTACAGTGCTTGTAGTTTCCCCCATGTATAGCTGGTTGCCAAGATGCGGTCCTAACGCGGGACCGCAGTGTGCGCTGAGAGAGACAATCTTCTCCTCATCTAACGAAACCGTCACCCCACCCAACCTACCAACCGGAGAAATTGCTTCCAGCGCACCCGCAGCATTAGCTGTGCTGCAGTCGTACAATAGGCCTCTGAATTGAAAACAGATGGCCGCCTCCTTGGCTAATTGAAAAATTGAATGGAGTCGTGTCCCATCTGTTCCAGTGGCAGGGCAGGGTGGAGCAGAAGGCTGGATGGGTGCGTGTGCTCAGCCGCGCGTCCTGTAAATAGCCGCCGCAACGAGAGGGGACAGAGGAAACCGGCGGCCACGTTTTCCCTGGCCCCCTTCTCACCGCCATTTACTTTCGCGCATTCCTTAAGCGCTGCGGGGGCCATCTCAGTGCCGACTCGCGATGTGTGGCGCCGCCTTGTGGCGCGCCGTTACACTGCCTCCGGTCCACCTGCTGCGATGTTTTAGATTCTCAGGTCCACATTAGATTCAAAGCAAATCAGCATTCTTAGCGCTGTTGATTATTTTGAGTACCAGACTATTTTAATCACGTCTTGGATGGTTTTCACTTTCATAAACAGAATTTTTGCTGTTATCTTTAATTGTTTTGTGCTTTTATTCTGTTCTTTTGCGGGATTTTTTTCATCAAGAGTCTCATTCCCAAAACCTGAAATGTTTCTGTCAACTGCCGTGAGTATTAGATGGAGTTAAGATTGAAAATTAGACAGCTGTTATCAATGAACTTAAATCGTCTAAAATTGGACATGGTTCACTTCATAATCTTTAAGAGAAGCATAGTAAGTAGATTCTGTGTGATTTGGTCATTCATAAAAACCTGGGTTTTGAATGTTTTCATATTGTCAAAATGTAGGATGTGTAGGGGAGACTGGGGTCCGATGAGCCATGGGGACCAATGAGCCATATCACTATTTTGCGATCAATCAATGACAGAGCTGCTTAAAATAGGCAAAATATTTGACCATTGACTGATATGTCATGGGGATAAATGAGCCATATCACTATTTTGCCTATTTTAAACACCTCTGGCATCCATTGATTACAAATATGTGATATGGCTCATTGGTCCCCATGGCTCATCGGACCCCAGTCTCCCCTACTTAATGCTGTATTATATTCATTTTCACAAGATGCTGCTGGCTAAAACTATGGGGAATTTTGTTTATTTCTGAAGTCTTAAAAAAAAAAAAGCCTCAGACACACTTTCTGAAAGCCTATATCATATTATTTTACCCTCTGCACGGAAAAAAAAAAAAAAAAAAAATTGTGATTCAAAATGTAGCTTATTCTTTCCTGCCATCTAGTGGTCATATACACTCAATACTTGATATTTCGGAATCAAACTATTAGATCAGTGGTTTTTAAACTCAGCCCCGGGGGACCACAATCCATGCTGGTTTTTGTATTGTGCTAAACTGTAAATTTATTTTTAGCATTTAAAAAAAGAGGATATTATAACTTAGAAATGAAATTGTTTACTGGCTTCTAACATGTTGGTTACATTGAGGATATGGTTTGTAAAATTAACCACATTATTAGGCAATGCTGCTCTCGATGACATAGCAAATTATAAGGAGTCAAATCTGCTTTTGTTGATCTTATATAAGTTCCAAAAGCATTTTGAGAACATGAACACCTGTGTTAAGAAACCTCAGTAGTTGAGGTTTCTTATTGATTCACTACACTGTGAAATTTGATCTGTAATCACTAATGCAGTTTTAGTCTGTGTTGAGCTTTGAAACAACAGGAAGGCATAGCGTAGTTGCGGTATGAGATGATAATCCACAATCCATTTACACTTAACCACATCAGGGCTTCTTCATTGGTCTGATACAAAACCGATTTCCCCCACACAAAAATGCAAATACCACTTGATTGACAGTGGAGAAAATATTTCTACTCCACCTGTGCATTAGTGGCATGGCTGGAGACTCAGTATTTTGGGCGGAGCATAGCGCAGCCGTGTATAGCGCCTGTGGACAGATCTGTTTCACTTAACCACATTGTGGCCACAATGTGTCTTAAGACTCGTCTTGCAAAAGTTTGAGAATTTCATTTAAAATTTAGCCAAAATATGACTTCGACCCGTTTATACTGTCTAGCTTGAGATGCGTGAAGTGGTTGACAACTAACAGAGTCGTAGGTTAAAGTACATAGTTGCAGATTGCATCCTTTTTTTTTCAAAATCAGTCTTTTTTCGTTGATGTTACTCATCCTGAGCTATGGTTGAAGTCGGAATTTTACACACACCTAGGTTGAAGTCATTGAAAGTCATTTTTTAACAACACCTCATACTTCAAGTCAGTAAACTATAGTTTTGACAAGCTGTTCCGGACATCTACCTTGTGTATGACACAAGTAATTTCTCCAGAAGTTCTGTACAGACTGATTACTTCATTTATAACTCACTATCTCACGATTCCAGAGGGTCAGAAGTTTACATACACAAAGTTGACTGTGGCTGTATTCAACTGGTTGTTGCCAAGAAGTAAAAAGTGTTCTCCGCCCACCTGCGCAGTGACAGATTGTTAATGTTACCAAGTCTGCCAGTTGAACGGGTTTTTGAGATGTAGACAGATATTTTTAAACGGAGGAATCTCCCAAGAAACAGATCTAGTGAAAATGCGACATTGTGCCGTAATAAAAGAACAAGAAGCAAAGAAAAGGGGATGGTTTGTGCATTTTGCGGTAATTCCTAATGCAAATGACACATGTTGCCCATCCAAAAATTTCAGTCAATCTGGAAGATCTTTTGAGGTGTCACAATCACCTAACCAGGATACAGGCACTTGAGTGTATTTTCTACCCAATACTACCCAGGTTACCATCCAAAAATTGAATACATCACACTCAAATTACCTAAGAACTTGAGTGGCAATTTGCTAATCACATGCTTCCGCCCTGTTTTCTGCTACTTCATGCTGGTTTCTTGCTGGTGAGTAAAGTAATCGCATTTCTGCACTTCCGGTACCAGTCGAATCATTCCAAAACATTTATGGAAAATAATTACTCTCTGGAAGCACCGGTTGAATGCGACCAATGCCTTTAAACAGCCAGGCAAAATTCAAGAAAGTTATGTTGTGTCTTTAGAAACATCTGATTGACTAACTGACAACCCTAAAGTCAATTGCCCTGGTGGTGCGACAGCTATTCTCACCGATTCCTAGGGAGTGATGGGCTGACATGCTGGAGGTTTAAGGAGATCAGTTCGTGTCGGAATGTACTCTTCTGGTAAACACAGCAACCAATACTCTCATGGCAACCAATACTTTACAGCTACGGTATTTGCTTTGCCTGAAGGTGTATGAATATATCTCCAGAAAATAAATACATTAACAGTTCCAAAATGGTAACTCATTTGCATTTCCTGTAGCATGAACATATAAAGGGAAAACCAGTTTCGTGCACTGAAACTATTGACTGTATTTTATGGCTGAAACCAGAAGTGCGTATCACGATGCAAATGTTCTAGCGCCACCCTCTGTATAGTTTGGACATTTAATTGTAATCCTTTGAATTGGAGGAGGTGTACTTGTGAATGTATTTTAAGGCCTTACTTTGAAGTCAGTGCCTCTTCATTTGATGTCATGAGAAATTCTAAAGAAATCAGCAAAGACATCAGAAAAAAATAAAATAATAATTGTGATAAAATGTGAAGCTCCGCAAGTTTGGTTCATGCTTGCGAGCAATTTCTGAATGCGTAAAAGTACCTTATTCATCTGTGCAAACAATGGTGCATATGTAACTCAATGGGGCCACATAGCGGACTAGCTGTCATACTATTCATGATGGAGTCCTGTTTTTTCTCGGTAAAGATGAAAGTATTTTGGAACAAGAAGTGCAAATCAATCCCAGAACAACAGCAAAGGCCTGCAGAAAATGTTTGAGGAAAGAGGCACAAAAATAGAGGATCTAACATGAGTGGGCATGAGATATGAAAGTTATGCTAAGCCTTTGGTAAAATTTTGCGTCCGTTGCCAGCTTTAGCGAGTAACAAACCCAAAATTTACTCAACGGGTTTCATAACTTTCAAATGACACGGCCAAGAGTATACAATCTGTTTATTACATTACAAAATAGCCTAATTTAGTAGAAAACCAATGTAATTTCCATTTGCACCTTAATGCTAATTCCCATTGTGTTAGCAGTGAGCTAACTCCATCACTATGATACTCCATCTGTCACTGAGTCACAGACATTTGCATTTGAATGAGCCATGGTTTTTAAATTCACAGAAAACTGAGTAGCTACAATAGCTAACTTTCGTTCACTGGCTAACAAACTAATGTTACATAATGGTTATAGAGAGGTATAGCATGCTCGCTAGCTAGCTGGCTAAGTAACATTAACTTAGTCGTGAAAGTGGCTTTAAGCTGGCTCGCTACAGCAATAAGCCATACGGATTTAACCAACGGTACACTTGTTAATTAGTTTGGCTAAATACCAAGTGACTGATGTAACATGGAGTGATTTTTTTTTCCCTCGCTCTTGGCCAATTAAATATTCTGCAAAAGTGAGATCTCCCTAGGGTAATATCAGGAATATATCATGAGCTGGCCAATGGGAAAGTGCAGCAGTTATGTGATAAATATCTATCTCCACAGTAAAACCAGTCAGATATCAACATAACCTGTAGCCAGTGTTACATAACCACCTTAAAAAAGCGAGACTACGGTTTGCAACTGCACATGGGGACAAAGAACTTACTCTCTGAAGAAATGTCCCTTGGACTGATGAAACAATAATTGAACTGTTTTGCTATAATGGTGGAATGTTTGGTAGAAAAAAGGGGAGGCTTGCAAGCTGAAGGATAACATCCCCACCATTGTATGGGATGGCAGCATGTGGATATGCTTTGGCACAGGAGGGACTGGAGCAATTCACAAAAGAGATGGAATTGCAAAGAAGGGAAAATATGTTGATATATGGACACAACATCTCAAGGTATCAGCTAGGCAGTTAATGCTTGGGCGCAAATGGGTCTTCAAAATAGACAATGATCCCAAGCGTACTTCAAAATTGTGGCAAAATGGCTTAACATGACAGAACCCATTGAATCGTTGGCACACTTGGAAAAATTAAAATAACTAAATAAATCCTTCATGTTTGAGCTAATGTGAGGTTGCTTGTGTTTTAGCCACAGAGTGTACAAGCTCATATCTGGAAAATAGAGAATGTTTTCTTTCAAATGAAGCCATTCACTGTCCCCAATACGAAAAAAAAAAAAAAAAACCCAGATGTTGCAATCAAGCCTCATTTCTGGTTCATTACACTGGTCAACATCAAATTTATTGTCTTAGTCTTTTTAGCTGATTTAGGACAATTTTGATGTGCTGAATCCAAAAATCACATTGGTTTTGTTCCATCAGGTCAACTTTTTGAAATATCGCCACCTGTTGTTTTTTTACATTTTTGTTTACATGTACGGGTATTTTCGCTTTATATGATGCAACATTCTTTTTTATTCCTTGAAATAAACGAACTCTGAAGAGTTCACATGCGCCAATTTATGACTAACAGGTATATTTATTTTCACGTGAATGAAATGGCTTTGGGCAGAAGATCTTGCAAAAATAAGCCTGATGCATTCTGCTACATCTGTGGCGAATATACCGTTGTTCCTAACAGGAATCCAGTCACAAGTTTCATAAAGCGTGCTTACAATGCTTATTTTGGTATGAAAATTGGTGACCAGGATAAAGCTTGGGCGCCACACATGGTATGCAAGACATGCACCGAGTATCTGTGCCGGTTGACCAAAGGCAAGAAGAGTTGTCTGAAGTTTGGAATTCCCAATCAATACATTGTGTTAGAAAAATATTTTTCCTCTTAAAAACCTATTTCGGATAAGAAATATTAACAAAAATCAACCGATAATGTCACAGAAATGTAATCGATTTAGTCAGAAGATTGGATTTTTTTTATAATCGACTTTGCACAAAACCTGACCTGATTGAGAGAAACGGATGTCATTTTCGGATTCTGCGGTGCAAAATTGTCCAAAATCAGTTGAAAAAACTGAGACAACTTAGTAAAAAAAATTTTTTTTTGTAACCCAGTGTTATAGGATAGTTTGGTAGCCAAGTCACTTACGGTCTCACGCAGCTCCTTGATAAAGAATCCCTCTTTCCGTCAAAAAAGCTTTCAGCTGGGGAACGGTCATTTTCTCAAATTTTTGAGGAGGGCCTTCCATGGCGATATTCAGGTGATTGATATAATTTCTAGCATAATTTTTGGCGTTGCTATCAAGAATCACAAATGACGTAGATCAGTGCTTCTCAAACCGCTGCTGGAGTACCACTTGTCCTGCATGTTTTAGATCTGTCCCTGCACCAGCACAGGTGATTCAGATAATTCGCTCACTATCAGGCATCTTCAAGGGTTTAAATCGGGCTGATCACTTGACTCACCTGTGCTGGAGCAGGGAGATATCTACAACATGCAAAACAAGTGGTACCCCAGGGGAGGTTTGAGAAGCACTGATGTAGATGATAAGTTGCTATCGTTCAGTTATTATGCACATGCAATAGGCCTAAGCGCTGCTGCACAAAGCATGCCGCAACGCAAGCTGCGTACTGGAAGTGCGGCAGTCCCAGAAGTGTAAGAACTTTTGGTGAAAAAGCTACATCCGGGCATTTTTTGCGTATTGGCGATAGTGAGAATTTGGCCGTGCTGTGTGTTTGTTATAAGCTTTTCATTTGAGAACATCAAAAAGACAAAATGTAAAAATGGTGGGCTTTAAAGAGTAAAGAACAACAAAGTCAAGCTATTGGAGCGGTCATCACAAAGCCCTAAACTCAATCATATGTAAAATTAGTGGGCAGAGGCGAAAAAGCATGTGCAAGCAAGGAGGCCTTCAAACCTGACTCAGGGTTTTGTCAGGAGGAATGGGCCAAAACTACTGCAACTTATGGCGAATAGCTTATGGAAGGCTACCTTAAACATTTGACTCAAGTTCAATAATACTTAGTATGTTTCCGAATACTAACTTAAGGTCAGATTCACTTACAACTTTCTCCTGTGCAAACCTTATGCAAAACCAGTTACATTGCCAGTGATTGGTGCAAAACAAATACCCTGGCCAATAAGTACTAAAGAATTTTGCACCGGAAAAAGGCCCTTAAAAAGGCCTAGGTTGTGAATCTGGCCCTTTGTGTATATCAGGGGTGTCCAATCTAACCCACAAAGGGCCAGTGTGGGTGCTGGTTTTTGTTACACCCCAACACTAACACACCTGATTCTACTCATCGAGGTCTTGATTTACCCCCCCGATCAGTTAATTAGTGGAATCAGGTGTTGGGGCACTGGGATAAAGCAAAAACCTGCACCCACACCAGCCCTTCATGGATAAGACTGGACACCCCCGATGTATAAACTTATGACCCCCTGGGATTGTGATGCAATAAATAAAAGCTGAAATAAATCATTCCCTTCATTATCATACATACATTTCACATTCTTAAAATAAAATAGTGATCCCAACTGACGAAAGCTGGGAAATGTTTACCAGAATTAAATGTCAGGAATCATGAAAAACTGAGTTTAAATGTATTTGGCAAAGGCGTATGTAAATTTTTGGTTTTAAGTGTAACTAGCTCCTTTCTTTTGAGATATAAATACAAACGTAATATGTGCTGTATGTAAGAAGCATAGTTGTTGTTTCTGTGTCTTATATTTCCTGGTGAACTAACTGCAATGTTTTGTCCCTTGCAGATGAAAAGCCATATACTTGCAACCTCTGTGACTTTGCGACCTCTGACTCTGCCCTCTTCGTGTCACACGTTCAAGACCACCAAATCAACATGAAGAGCGGCGCTGCCCCTGCCATTAACACGCACATCACACACTTGGCAGGAAATGAATCGGAGAGAGGAAGCCACAGCAGTGACTCTAAGCTGAGGAAGACTCTGCTCAAGGTGCCAATTCCCCCCTCTACCCTCTTTTCTTGTCCTGAGGGGATTCAGCCGACCAATCAAAACCCAACAGGCAGCAAAACACCTGAGACCAGCTCCCTGGATGGGTCCCGCCTGGCTCCCCTGAATCTGTCCAACCAATCAGATGGCTGGACAGGTGCAAACCTGTCACTCTTGAAGGATGGACTGGTCAGACACCGGTGCTCATACTGCTCATATACGACATACTACCCTGAGGTGCTGTGGATTCACCAGACCGTTTCCCACAAGGTCAACAGCAGTTCTCTGGCACCTAAATGGGCCTTTAAGCCCAGCCTAAAGCCACCGAAGGATGGTCTACCTTTCCCGCGCCGCACAGGGCCACCGCCCATACTGGGGGGCAAAGATTGCCCTGCCCTCCCAACAACCCTTGCAACTCGGACCCGCCCCCCAGCCTCTGGCCCAGCCAGATGGGAAAAGCCCAGTGCAACTGGCAGTGGCCAGCCCAGCACTTCCCAGGCCAGGGCCCCGCCCCAGCAATTCCCCCGGCACCACTAAAGGCAGCAAACCCGCCAAACGCAAAGGGGAGGAGACCCAACACGGCCGGCCCAGAGTGGAGATCTACCCCAAAGTACCGTCGGCCAAAGCCTTCGAGAAAAGCGCGGGTACATCGCCGAGGTTGACCCCCGGCCTCAAAACAGGGGGCCAGTTGAGTGACAGGTACCTGCTGCCCCAAGAGGGCTTGGGCTTCATGCTGTCCAGTAAGCATGGGCTAGCTGACCACAGCCGGCCGCAGGTGTCCCCACAGACCCAACTGTCCACGCACCTCTCCCAGAGTGGGACTAAGACACCCCCAGCGGGCCGACAGCCGACCGCTGACTCGAGAACCGCTGAGAGCATCGGAGGGAGCGGACACGGGTCCTCCCAGTCCCTTTGGAGCGCCGTCCCTGGTTCCCAGTCGCTCCTTGCCAACGTCAAGCAGATGCCGATGGGTGAGACTCCTGACAGCACTGCTGACATTCTGAGCTTCTTGAAGAACTGCAACTCCCATGACCTCGCCACCCTCTATCACCGCTGGGGCTCCACCAATCCGCTGCTAGATCACACAGGTAAGGGGCATCGCCATGGTATATTTCACATTGTATTTGACCTGTCAGCTAAACCCAGAGATGGCTCCAGGCTCAAATTTAGGCTAAGACTAATACATATCACCAAAGTGTATCAAGTGTTAAACATTGCCATTTCAGTTTGGGCTGTGTCAACCCTGCATAGAGCGAAAAGTATGTCCATCTAGGGCGACATGATTGCTCTGTGGTTAGCGCTGCTACCTCGCAATAAGGAGGTTACAGGTTGGAGTCCTGGCCAGCCAGGACCTCGCATGGTGTGTCTATGTTCTTTCCATTTACATGTGGGTTTTCTCTGGGTATTTCTTATTCCCCCACCCGGTAAACCCCGCACCATAGGAACACTTCAGCCAGTGCCCCAGACCAAGAATCTTGCTTTAGACCTGGAGTTGATCGCTGTTCTATGGCTGCCCACTGCTCCATAGATGCTAGGAGAGGTCAAATGGTGATGACAAATCACCATAAAGGGCTCAATAAAATATTATCTTACTAAGCATTTTAATCTTATATTTGGACTTATTTCTGTTACCTTTTTTCTCTGACAAAAAAAAAATCTGCCACAGATGTGAGATAATTTTGTCTCATTTCTAGATTTGCTGATGAGATATGAAAATTTTACTTTCCGAGCACATGGTGACTAAACGTGAAAGAACACTTTTGCCTGAAGCGAAATGAAAATGAAAGACCTGTCCCTTAGGTGTTACAAAATATGTTTTTACAATTTCAAGACAAAATATGTTTTTACAATTTCAAGACAAAGCTGAACTGAATTATAAACACTTAAACATCTGGATTGGAACACTCTTGGATTCTGCCATTTTCCCTTTAACAGCAACGTCAAACGTCATATAGCTCTCGTACGGCAAGAGATGAAAAAGCTCTTGCTGAAGTCCCAAATTGTTTACTTTCCTTGAGTGTTCTTACACCTAACAGCCGTACGCAGTAGCAAGGTAATAAAGAATGGTATCCACCAATACAATAAACACTCTGCTATATAACCAAACATTCACAATTGTAGTATTAAATATTCTATGGCACATGCGTAGCAATCTAACAATGATGCCAGCTAGGCTAACCACGCAAGCTAAAACATAACTTGGTTTGTCAAATATTCTAGAAATGTGCAATGATCAAATCTATGGTGAACTTCCCAGATCCCTGAAGTAAAAAAAGAGGGAAATTCAGCTAGTAATGGTAATACCAATACTAATGTAACTATCTGCTCAATACAATGAATACGAAAGGCCACTCACGTCTCACTCATGCACAGTCTGTGGCGAAGAAACTAACATTGAGAGAACAAAACAAATTATGATCGAATCTCCTGTCGCTTGACAACAAACCCAGGAAAGGAGGGGGAGCACTAGCCCATGCATTAACTAATTTAAGCTAACAAAACAGCTCAAAACTAGTGGGAATTGAATAAAAAATTAGTTAAGCCTACAGACTTTAATTAAGCTATGGTCAGTCGACTGTCACA
Organism: Gymnothorax javanicus; assembly: GCA_029692085.1. NCBI lineage: Eukaryota > Metazoa > Chordata > Actinopteri > Anguilliformes > Muraenidae > Gymnothorax > Gymnothorax javanicus. The sequence continues at coordinate 177,430,346 of CM056193.1, read as the reverse complement.
AGACTACCAAAGCGTTCCTTTGGCTCTCTGGCTAAATCTTTCTGAGGGATGAAAAGATGGCGACTTTCAGTTTTTATTGTTCAGTCGCATTCTCCTTATTTGAAGTATTGTACAACTTAAATTAACAAATTGCAAAAATTCCAAGTCGCAATATAGAGACTCCACACAGGTAATTCTTTTATTTAATGTAAATGTTGTGCAAAAGCTGTCTTTTACATTAAAATAAGCTAATATTTTTTACTTGAGAAAGAAAAAATAAAAAGCTTAGTCTCATAATAAGATTCATAATAAAACTTGTTGCAGTGCATGTCGACATCTCCAGCTGAATGTTTGGTATGCTGAGGTAATTAGCCCTGAAACTAGTCTGAGCTGGAGATGTTGTACAGAACAGGCTTGACAGAGCATCATCAGAGAAGATACTCAACACCTGCTGGATTCATGGATGTCAGTCTTAAAGCAGTCATTGCATGTACTAAACATGACCACTTTCATTTACTCATCCTCATATCCTGGAAATGGGATTTTTATGTTCAAGCAGTGCAGTTATTCATTATCCTGGTCCAAAGGACCAAGGCTGAACTCTTGCCATGGCGCAGCATCTGTCGTCCGTCAACTTTTTCTTTAAACAACTTTTTCTCAAGTTAAAACCAGCATCAAAGATCACACTTGGTACAAATGTTCCTCTCAATGCCCTGATGAAGTGTCGTTATTTTTTTCAGGTCAATTTGGAATCCAATGTGATCACCTTGGCCTCTGATTGACTGATATATTTTTGACTTTTCCAGTTCAACAGGTCAAATTTGGATCAGGCCTGGTCTATTTGTTTATCTCATGGCCCTGACCAAGTGTTGTTATGTTTTGCTTGATGAGGAATCCAATATGGCTGCCCTGTCCTCTAATTGGCAGATTCATTTCCCACTTCTGCAGTTCCACTGGTTAGATCTAAATCAGGCTCAGTGCACTTTTTTGTTCTATGCCCCGAACAAGTGTTGTCATTTTCGGCTTGATTGGGAATAAAATATGGCCATCCTAGTCTCTCATTGGTTGACGCATTTTGACAACTTGCCCAGTTCTACTGTGCAGGTTTGGATTACACTTGGCGCACTTGTTTGTCTCATGGCACTGACCAAGTCTTGATATTATTTGGCTCAATTTTTGGTTACTCTGTCCTCTGATCGGATATCGCATTTTCAACATCTCAAGTTCTACGCAACAGATTTGGCTCCGGCATGGTGTGTTTACCAGGTGTTATTATTTTTCGGCTCTGTTCTAAATCCAGTATGGTCGCCCTGGTCTCTGATTGGCTTTCACATTTTTGACAACTCCTTCAGTTGCATTGGTCAGATTTGGAAAGGACTTGGGGCCTGATTTACGAAGACCTTTAGCACATGCAAAATCTTTTTGCCCGTGCAAAACCAATAAATTGCCCGTGATTGGCCAGGGGTACTTGCCTTGCACCAATCAGTGGCAATGTTATTGGTTTTGCACGGGCAAAAAGATTTTGCATGTGCTAAAGGTCTTAGTAAATCAGGCCCTTGGTGTACTAGTCTCGTGACCCTAAGAAGGCGATGTTATTTTTTTTGTCTCGATTCAAAATCCACTATTGCTACCCTGGTCTCTGACTGGCTGACTTTTTGAGGACTTCTTCAGTTCCACAGGTCAAATTTGGATCACACTTGGTGCACATTTGTTTCATGGCCCTGACCAACTTTTATTTTTTGCCTCAACTTTTGACTACTGCGGCCTCTGATTGGCTGATTCATTTTCAACAACTTCTCAAGTTCTACAATGTAGACTTGGATCACACGTAGTGCATTTATTTGTCTCATGACCCTGCCCAACTGTTGTTTAGTACTGCATTACTACAGAAAATTACAAAAATGTCTTTCTACCTAATATTATGGAGATCACTTTACTTTTACATACATGTGTGTTGTGTGAACACATATGTATGCGCATGCTTGTTCAAATTTTGATTTTTCTTCAGGGAACTGCAGTTGGAAAGCCTGCTTTGCTGGAGAAATGCTTTATCAAGTTTTACAATATGAAATGCTACTTTCCTGCCTGTTTGTATGTGGTGTTTATATGCAGTGCTGTATCGATGACTGAGAGACATTGTTATCAAACAGATGCATAAAGAGATTCTTACAGAGGCTGTGCATTCACTGCTCACTGCTGCGAATGAGTGAGTTCCCGAAGTGAGCGGATTTATGTGGTGTCAGGGGAGAGGCGCAGGTTCGCCCATCTCCGTTTATTGCGCTCTGACAGCTACCTGCTGTTGCTCATGATTGGCTGTGTGACAGGTGACATTGAGGTTACATATCTCCTGGTGGCAGCGAGCGTTGACTTGACTGATTCACAGTTACGCTGCCGGGGCTGATTTCTAAAGTTATGTTGGCGCAGATTAGCAAGCAGTCAGAAACTGCAGCTTGGGCTTCTGGTATCAGGGCAAGCTGATTATAAGACATAATTGGTCAGTGCCTGGAACAAGTTTCATGGATCAACATGGTTAGGTTGGTAATCAGTATTGCAATTATTATTATTATTTTTTAATAATAGGAGCCCAGATACCAGTAAGAGGCGTTTGAGAGGCGGTATCCCATAACCCTTTGCAGTGCAAAGCCGCTGATGCGCAACTCCTGTGAGCCTGCAGGCCCGAGACAGCTCTGCCGTAGCCGGATTCGACTTGAGTCCGCAGTGGCGACTCTTGTTATGTGGGTGGCATTTTTACTCAGTGACTCCATCCCAACTGCCATCAAAAAATGTTATTTATAAATTCACTGGTCTGGAAATGTCCTTAATCTTTTCACAAATGTGAAATTCTAGGAGACGTAATGTAAATGATTCTGAACACATTTTGAAACTTTCTGTCGACAGATACATGCTAGATACACACTCCCGAACTGTGAGTTCAACTGAAGTATATCTGTCTGCGTGTATTTAATGAATTTTTTTTTAATATGCAAATAGTTTTTTCTCTTTTCAGGCTGAGTTTAATGAGTTAATTTTGATAATGGCAGAGCCAGCCTCACCAAAAGCACATTCTCTTATTTTGCGTGTTCCATAGCACTGCGGACAAGCTAGCGAATGAGTGTTGGGTAATTGGTCATTTAGGCTGAACGAATCTGACAGGAAATGGTAGTAAATTTTGTTACCTCAGAAATGTATTCATCAATTTCTTGCATGAAGCCCGGTTTGCCTCTCCTGGATTGTCTGAGGCGATTGATGCCTTCTGTCACCCTAAAAAAAAAAAGTGAGTTTTTACTGGCTCCGGCACAGACAGAGCCCCCGGGCTCCACAGCCCCTGGAGGCGGAGAGAAATGGATTGACGGACAGGCGGATGTCTCGCTCATGACAACTGCGTAAATAATTCAGGAGAGGTGCATTTAGACGGAAAGTTCACATCTCTCCTGTAATCCCACCCCTCCCTCACCCACCTCCCCCCAGGCTGTACATACTGGCGAAGGGCTCGGGGCGGAGCCCGCGTTTGCGAGGTTAATGGAGGTATTGGGTACTGTTTCGTCAGTCGCCAGCGCGAAGAGCGAGCTGCGGCTCCCGACATCACCAGCAGGGCCGTACAGCAGCGCTACGCCGTAACGTAAGGAAGCTAAGGGGGTCACGGTTAGCCTCGCACTACAAATATGTAAACCATTTTCGCGAGGCTAAGTAAACACTTTCAAGCCACCAGCTGCTTTTTTATCGCAAAATGACATTTATGAGATCCACGTTCCTACATTGCTCGGCCCCTTTAACCATCATTTTCCTCAGGTCAAATGAGACGAAGTTGGCATCGGTGCGCATGTTACCCGACCTTCGTCGTTTCAAAAGGAGAGGTCTCTAGCAGACGGACAGCGTCTCCTTCAAGACGTCAGAGCAGATACAGTCCTCCGTGGCCCTTTGAGTCGCTTGCAATAAAGTGACCTTTCCAGAAATGAGCGCTTGTTTTTTGCCCAGTCGTCGGCCCTGACTTTCGGCGGCGTTTGTTTATTTTATCTGTATTTATTTATTTATTTCTTCACCATGGATGCGAGTGGCTGGGGTCGTTGTTGAGGCTCGATGGGACCGAATTTGGGGCAGGTTTGGTTTGTGTTTGGTTGGCAGTGGCGCCCTCTGTCAGTGCCTCCTCTCGTCGTCAAAACGCAACTGCTCTGGTCGCCAGGTCAGGACAGCACCGGCAGGCAGGTAGCTACCGAGCGCTCGCTGATGATAAAACCGGGGTGGGGTATTTTGGGTGGTTACGCCCTTCACTCTGCGTTCTGCCCCCCCAAGGGGGAGGTACAACAATTGGTGGGATGTATAGAAAAGGGCTGGGGGTGTCCTTATCCCGCCTGCCACACCCGTGTCACTCCGCTAGGCTACGATGTCAGCGATGACTAGGGTGACGGGTGGCATAGCGCATCCAGAGATAGAGAGAGAGAGAGAGAGAGAGGAGGAGAAGAAAGAGAGGAACACCTGACATGTGACACCCCCCCTCCCCCACCCTCCACCAGTCCTGGAGCGGGAACATCACGGGTGACGCGTTTTAATTGGCTGTAATTTATGCGGAGCCGGGGTCTAGCGCGTGTCCGGCTGTCAGGGCCTGCATTGATGCGGCCTGACAGTTGCTGTCCTGGCCCGGGAGGTAGCCCCACACACTGACACATTAGACATACTAATGATGCCTCCCTCTCCGCGCAGCTCGCAGTGTTGTCTCCTTTAACGCCACACTTTTATTCCCCCCCCTTCCTCCCTCCTCCCTCCTCCTTCCCCTTCACAAACGGCAGGGGCGCTGAGGTCACTGGTGCGGCAGGGAGACTACATCTGTCGGGAGTGCGGGAAGAGCTTCAATCAGCCTAGCCACCTCCGCACGCACATGAGGTCCCACACAGGTATGCGTCGCTAATGTTCCTGTGCGCACACGTCCCACGGAGTTACTGTATGCAGAGCACACATGCTCTGACACACACAGTGTCCCATAGAGGTTTACTGAACACATGTGCTCATACAAACACACGCGCACACACACACTCAAGGTCCCATATAGGTATGAAGAACACTCATGCTTGCACATGCGCACACACACGCACACACACACACACACACACTGAAGGTCCCATACAGGTATGAAGAACACTCATACAGACACACACACACACACACACACACACACACACACAAATGCACAAGGTCCCATAGAGGTATACTGTTCGTACACATGCTCATAAACACACACACACACACACACACACACACACGCATGCGCGCATATGGTCCCACACAGATATGAAGAACACTCGTGCTTGCACATGCACACACACAGACAAAAAAACACACACACACACACACACACACACACAAGGCCCCATGCAGGTATGCAGACCAGAAATGCTTGAATGCATACTCACACAGATACACTGATACACACATGCAAACAAATGTACACGTGCTCCAGCTCATGGATGCAGTGAAAACCGGCCACATACCTGTACATGCACTCTCACGCTAGAAAACAAACACACACGTATTTATACTCATCCACTCAAAAGTACACTTTCAAGCCCTCATCCACAGAGTTCATGTGAATAAACGTGTACACCGGCACTTACAAGCACCTGCAAAATTGTGCAGATATGGGAAAAAAACAGGAATGCACTCACAAACACACACCTACAAATCATGCAAATAGACAAACAAAAATGAACAGATACTTGCATACACACAGATGTAAACACTTGCACACTGTAATGCAGAAATACTTGCCACATATTGCATATTCGCTAATTACTATGGATCTTTTTCAGTTTTTTATTCTGTGTCATATCTCAGTCTTTTCAATTTAATTGCCATGGCAGTGTGTTATTCAGGATTGTCACCAGAACATGGAGTTATATTTTATGGCTGCTTGCATCTGATTGTTCTTAATGCCCTCCACTGACATTGACAAAAGTGGATATAAATGAATTTCTTTATTGTTTCTCCTCTTGATATTTAATTCAGAGTATTAACAAAATACAACCTTGAATTGAAATACAATTAAAGAAAAAATTATCATTAAACAAATATTATTCTCAAAAACATGCATTCTGTATGTGCTACAATTATTGGATTGTACAGCCACCATTTGCCAAGATAACAGGTCTGAGTCTGCTCTCGTAGTGTGTAATGGGGTTGAAGAAGACATGGCAAGTGATCTCAGACCATCCTTACTTGCAGAATCTCTCCATTTCCTTCAAATTCCAGTTTATCGACTCTCCCGTTCAGCTAATCCCACAGGTGTTTTTATTGGCTTTTGGTCATGGAACTTGGATGGCGATCGCACAACCTTAATTGTTTGGTTGGTGAACCTTTTCTTTGATGAGTTTGATAAATGCTTTGGATCATTGTCCTACTGAAAGATCCAAATAAGGCCAAGTTTAATCTTTCTGACAGAAATAATTTCATATGTACAAATATTTATTGGAATTTAGGGACCATTAAACTTTAAAAAGTTGGCTACGGCCTTAGGAAGAAAAAGAGCCCACAGACATCAAAGTTCCACTACAATACCTCACAGTTGGGGTGAGGTCCTTAACGGAATGGGTATCTTTGTTACTACAAGCCACCTCAAATCCACCTTTGGGGATCCTTGTCAGTGAGTTCTGTTATGGTCTAATGTCACCATAGAATCTGGACCCATCGGAAGTTACAGTACCAATAGCCATCTCTGGTTAGTAGTTTTTTGTCTGAGGACTACTGTACACTACATTGAGGTCTGCTTCCCAGCTGCTAGTTACTGATCTGGCTTTTTGTTCTTCTAATTTTTTCTGCCTCATTGGGCTTGGCTACACAAAGCCATGACACTACGCTATGCTATCAAACTCATGTGTGGACCAATAATTAGAGCTACAATTTTTTAGCATGACCTACTTGCCGTTGGATCTTCTATTACAGACGGATTGCTTTAACATTATTACAATTGAAGCCCTGTCATGGTAGCTAAATGTCCACACCTGTAGTACAGTGCTAATGTGGAAATTTGCAAACAAACTATGAAGTAAAACAATGCCAGCAGATCTTCCAAATCCTTATGACTGGTTGATGCAGGTTGCAATCAGTACAATCATCCTACTTCTTGGATGACTGCTTTTCTGCTAGTGTCTTTGGTCTCTTTTCTGAAAGTAATGTTAGCTATAACAGTTACGCAGTTGTTGGCAATGGAGGAACTATAATGGAACGACTATTATGACATTTTTACAAAATAAAACAAACAAGTTACCAACTGTAAGTTTTAGCTCTTCCAGAATCTGAAGATATTTAAGATATTCGTCGAGATTCTTGACCAATAAACAGTGTTGGCATGAGAAGTGATTGACTCTGTGTTAGAAACACCTGGATCTGACTGGTTGATTTTGCTTGGGCGCAGGGATTCTTGCCAATGCTATTAGAAGCTGTGGGAGGAGCCAAATCTACCACTTTTTTTTTTTTTTTTACCGATAACCTGTCTCATATACTACTACAGTATAGAGTCACAGTTTCAGCAAAAATGAAAAAGTAATTTCAATTATAGTTACCTAATGCACCTTTAACCCTTTCATGCATGGAGGTCACTACAGTGTACAGCTGTTTAAAAGTGTTTTTTCTCTATATATGCCTGCAATTTTGGGTACTGCTGCATATAGTCCACTCTAGTGGAAGCCATTGCATCATCCCATACAAAAAATCCCATTGGCAGGTCATTGCAATGGGAAAAAGTAGTCATTTATAGAATAAAGATAGAAAAAAATTTTTTTCAAACCTTGTTTTACATCCCTAAGGATGTATAAAACCACTTAGAAAAAAAATCCTGACTGAGTTTATCATAATTCATGCATGAGAGGGTTAATCATAGTGATTGATGATGAAGGATTATTGGGCTGTGTCAGCTCGTATTTGTCACCCAGGGGACCATTGTTTTCCTAATCATTTTTTTGAACTTTAACAGATATGTATTATTTGGAACGTACATTAATAAGAATTTTCAAAGCATGCCGATGATTGGTACACCCACACTTTGTGTGGGGGTCATTATTCATTGTCAGATGAGGATATTTTTAACCCATAATTATTTTCTGTCAATTTAAGGTTAAACTTGAGTTGATATTTTCAATAAAAGATCAGGAAGGCTAATAGCAGCCACATTTTTTCATGACCTTTTTAGCTAATATTTACCTAAGATGCCAATATCAGTGGAGGGCACTAGGTGTGTGACAGAGAGAAAGAGATTGAGAAACTATGTGAGTGTGGGGGAATGCTTGCACAAAGGTGGATGAGTCACCTCTTTTGTTCTTTGCATGTACGTGTGTGTGTGTTCTCTACTTGGCCGACAGCACCAGTTTGTTTTTCTGAACTTGCTTTCCTATGATGCTGACCTGTGAGAAGTGGTATACATTATTAATCAGATGTCAATTAGGGAGATGTAATTGTGCATGCTAATGAAATGCATTGCCACCAGCACTGTGAACATCAAATGTCCATTTCAGCATATGTCTCCATTTGCACACAATGTCTCTGGTCCGAGCCCCCACTTGCCCCCCCAGGATCTGTCTCATCTTCTCTATAATTTTGTCAACGGTCATGAGGGAGTCAACACATACGGTCGGGTTACATCAACGTTACAGGAAACGTCTTTTCGCCACCTTCACCAAAAGCTAACAATTCACTTAGTTCGCGGTGGCCCTTTCAAACAGTCCCAGGATTGCAGTCAGTGCGAGACAGCTGTATCAGTGAGTTCTTTATTGGAAGTGTGAATGATGCATGGAGAAGCCAGCATGATGCAAAGTGACAGAGGCCAAATGGTAAGTAATACAGGGACAAGCCTCTGTGTGCCTCCATGTGCATATAGTCGTAATTAATGTTGGCAGTGATGGCTTTCTTCTGCGTAAATGTCCAAATTAAAAAGGGCAGGGCCCTCAGGCTTCCATTAGCATACTCTGCAACTCCATGTGTCATGTTAAATCGCTGGTTTCAGTCCAAGGGCGACCTTCTGCCTTCTTTTTTTTTTTTTTTTTTTTTTTTTGGCGATGGTAATCTATAAGAGACTTAGATAATGTTGGCTGACTGAAAATCTTAGACTTTTAACCAGCCCCCCTTGTTCCCCACAGTGTTATTTGAGTCCAACGGACTCCGAGGTACTGACGTTCACCCCACTCCCACCGAGGTCCCGAAACAAGTATGTTCCATTAACCGTTCATTTGGATATTTCAGTTACTTGTTTGTGCATTTGTGTCCATTTATGCCATTTGTTGTTTTTGTTTTTTCATCTCATTTGTAAATATCTTTTTTTTGCCATTTCTCTCATTCTACATTTTGGCCTGATTTCATTCAGACTTTGTCTATAATGTTGTTTTTAACCAAAAAATGAAATTAATCTTTTATTTTGACAAAGTCACTTTTAAAAAAATTGGTCATTTAGAATTTGTTTTAAGTTCTTTATATTAGTAAAATACAAAGTTCTGAAGATTTATCAATAAACTTCAAAAAAAATTATTGGAAAATGTAAAGACTAATATTAGAATTTTATTGGAAGCTAAGACTGGCATTTATCTGTAAATCATTAAGAACAGGGTGATGCAATCCAGGCTCTATATATGCTCCATCTTAACTGCTGAAGATTGATTGACATGGGTTGAAGGATTACTTGTCTTGCCCCTCATTTGTAATAGCTGTGCCACAGTAAGGAACTGAATCTACAAAACCTTGACTGTCCAGTCGAAGTAGATAATATATCATTATCAATGGTTTAGTAAGAGAAAGATGAACCATAATATTAATTTGGCTTTGCAGTCTTTCTCGTCTGAAAAGAGAATTTATGCTTATAGCATTAGGGCATTAGAGCAAAAAATATTGCCTGGAAAACATAGTTGGACATTCATGAGGGATCATTGACCCTGGGCTGCTATGAAATTGGCTCAGGCAATCTAATTTCTCATTTGCCCAATATTGGTATTTCCTATAGTACCTACGTAAAGAGAGTAGCGATATTGAGGGTCCTGAAAAATGTTGGTCACAGGACTCACGGAGCCATTTTGATTCCTGCGCCGTATTGTGAACCAAAGCAATCTCAATGAAATGACAGGTTGTTGCACCTTTGGCTGCAGTAACAGATCAGAGAAAGGGTACAAGATGTTCGGGTTCTCTATATAACCACAAAGACGAAAGGTTTGGGATATCAAAGTGAGCAAAGTGGGATGGAAAACAACTTCGTCGCACTCTAATTGTGAGCAGTAGCTAGCTAGCTAGCTGAATAATTCCAGCTAGTAAGCTGGTAATGCTTGCTAGCTAGCTAATATTCACTCTACGTAAACTAGCTAGCCAGCCAAGTTGGTTTTGGTTGTTGAAGAGGTTAGCTAGCTAGCTTGCTACATTTGCTAAACTTCACCGGTAAGCTTGGGAAAAAGTAAGCAAAATTGTATCTGGCAAACTTCAAATTATTTGGCTTGCCAAGCTGCTTGGTTAGCTGACATTGCGGTTTATAACTGACGGCAGTGATAGCCAACTAGTGAATTTTAACCAATCATGAGTAGACTGAAGTTTCGAAATAGTGTTGTAAATCCATGTTGATATCAAGGGGAGATCAGTGGATAACACTGACACCGCGCTTCTCACTGATGAACGAGAAGCATTTCCAGTTGGGCAGTGAAAAGAGCAGCAGGACTTGTTCAAAAAAAGGAACTAAATGCATCCCTCATCAGTTATATAAGGGAAAAAGTCTTTTAGTTTCCAAATACGGGATGATTTCGTATTTTAACGGACTGTTGGCAACCCTAAAACACACAGACGCAGCGGCGCTTGCCAGTGAAGGAAACAAAATGGATAAAAATTGCAGGTTGTTGCTACTCTCTTTCAGTGGGTACTCTAGTGTCACTCACTTATTGGGTGCTAGCACTCTTTGTAAGTCATGGGAAAATATACTGCCCAAAAAAATTAAGGGAACATGTAATCATCAGAGTATGACACCAAGTCAGTTAAACTTTGGGGATATCAATCTGTCCATTGAAGAAGCACAAGTGATTGTGAATCAATTGACCTGCTTTAGTGCAAATGAAATTGACAACAGGTGCAATGGACAGGCAAAAACAAGACAACCCCCAAAATGGGAACAGTTGTGCACGTGGTGGCCACAGACAATTTCTCTCTCCTTATCTTTCCTGAGAGATAATTCTCTAGTTTTGTGGTCTGCTGGTGTCCTTGTTACAACTGGTAGCATGAGGCGGTACTTGCAGCCCAATCAGGTTGCATAGGTAGTACAGCTCCTCTAGGTTGGCCCATCCATACGTGCAGTTGCATCAAGGTTTGCTGTGTCTCCCAGCACAGTTTCAAGAGCATGGAGGAGTTACTAGGAGACTGGCCATTACACAAGGAGAGCTGGACTGGGCCGTAGAAGGGCATCAACCCAGTTGCAGGATCGATATCTGCTCCTTTGTGCGAGAAGGAATAGGAGGAGCCCTGCCAGAGCCGTACAAGATGACCTCCGGCATGGTGTGCATGTTTCTGACCAAACTGTCAGAGCCAGACTCCATGCGGGTGGCATGAGGGCCCAATGTCCTCTAGTGGAACCTGTGCTTGCAGTCCAGCCCCATGCAGCTCAATTGGCATTTCCAAGAGAACACCAGAATTGGGCGGTCTGCCATTGGTGCCCTGTTCTCTTCACTGATTAGAGCAGGTGCACAATGAGCACATGTGACAGGTGTGAAAGAGTCTGGAGATGCCATGGTGAACGTAAAGCTGCCTGTTACATCATCTAGCATGACTGATTTGGTAGTGGGTCAGTGATGCTCTGGGATGGCATATCCTGGGAGGGTCGCACGGACCTCAGTGTGGCAGCCAATGGTTCTCTGACTGTTGTTATGTACCGGGATGAAATCCTCAGAGCAATTGTCAGGCCTTATGCTGGTGCAGTGGGTCCTGGGTTCCTCCTGGTGCAGGACAATGCCCGACCTCTTGTGGCCAGAATGTGATGGCAGTTCCTGGATGACAAAGGGATTGATGCCATTGACTGGCCCTCTCGTTCCCCTGACCTGAATCCAGTCGAGCACCTATGGGACGTTATGTATTGGGGCATCCGACACCGCCAAGTACCGCCACAACCTGTGCAAGAGCTCACTGATGCCCTGATCCAGGCCTAGGAGGAGATCCCCCAAGGCACCATCCGCCGACTCATCAGGAGCATGCCCAGATGTTATAGGCAGTGCATACAGGCATATGGGGACGACACACGCTACTGAGTCACCTTATGAGTTGCTGTGATAAAATTTACGCAAGTTGGATAAGCCTGTGATTTCAATTTTCTACTGTCATTTTTGGGGTAATTTTGAATATATCCCTCAGTGGGTTGATGATTTTGGTTTCCATAGACCGTTGTTATATCATTTTGTTCTTAACAAATTATACAGCATACATCAGCAGAGATTTTCAACTTGAATAATTTGTTCATCAAGATCTGGTATGTGATTTAAGTGTTCCCTTAATTTTTTTTTTGCGTTTCTATAGCCTGGTATGTATTGTTATCATCCAAATTTCAAAATGGTATATCATGGTGTAAATTTAAACGCCATATCCCCCAGCCCTGTCCAGTCATCATACACATCTGCTTTCACAAGATTTACTCATAATATGTGCTCATCTTGTACCAACACACAAAAAAATGCCTTAATTTTTGAATCAGTTCAATGATAAAGCCAGTCCAGGCAGTCACTATGGGCACTAATGGGTTTAATTGAATTTTTTTATGTTGCAAATAAAATGGAGATACACTTATCCAACTTCTGCACTTCTTGAAGGGAGCAAAGTGAAGTTCATTCTTGTCTGTCGAACTGATGCGTCATAGATTTATTTTTTAAATGGCTCTCTTTTCCCATCCTCTTTTGATAATTCCAGACGAATTGGGACAATGTGTTAAATGTAAAAAAAAAAAAAAAAAAACAATCAAAAAGCAGTAATTTGCAAATCCCTTTTAACCTGTATTCAGTCGAAAAGGTACAAACACAATATAGGTAATGTTTTAACTCATCAACTATTTTTTTTAATAATAGCAATTTCCAAATGTGCTGTCTGCAACCCCTCGCAGTAAAGTTGGGGCAAGTGTATGGTCACCATTCTGTTACATTACTTCTCATTTTACTGTAATTGCACTCAATTATCCTTCTTTAGTTGAGGACACCAGTTTTTGGAATTTAAAAAGCGGAATTTGTTCTCATTCTTGCCTAATGTCGGAATTTGGTTGCCTCTGGTCTGAAGTGTCTGTTGTATTCCACCACACATTTTCATTGGGAGACAGGTCTTGGCTGCAGGCAGTACCCGCACTTTTTGACAAAAAAGCCACACTGTTGTATTGAGTGAAGAGTGTGACTTGGTGTTACCCTGCGGGAACAAGCAGAGGCGTCCCTGAAAAAAACGGTGTCTGGTAGCCACATCTGTTGTTTCAAAGTATACCCTTGTCTTCTACGTCAGTTTTGCCTTCACAGATCTGCTGAGTGCAAGGATGCAGCCCCCGACCATGACAGATGCTGGCTTTGGGATGCGTTGCTGATAACGGCCTGGGGAGTGTTTCCCAAAGGCGTAGTTACTGAGTTAGCAACTTACCTAATTCGTCCATTCACAATCAAGGGGTCCAACTATGCAAGTTAGCATCTGTGATTTCTGGGAACACTCCCCAGGATGGTCCTTCTCTATATTTACCCTGAGAACACAATGTCCATTATTTCATTAAACATTTTGAAAGATAAACTCATCTGATCAAGGCACTCCTTTCCTCTGCCCTGTCAGTTCATTTCAGAGGAACTTGAGGCCAGAGAAGTTGGTGGTGCTTCTCAATGGTGAGGGCATATGGTTTCCTCATTGAATAGTAGAGTCCTAAGTGGCATTAGATGATGCTACAATGAAATGTATTCACTGAGGCGGGTCCTCTAAATTATTTATGCCCGGATGTGGTTACGTCCATTAGAGAAGCATTTTGGTTCTCAATGTTGTGTCATCTGAGGGCTTGAAGGTCACACCCAGCCAATATTGGTATCTGGCCTCGTATTTTACATAAGAACATCGCTCTGGTTTCTCCAGACTCTCTGAATCTTTTCACTGTATTTTGGACTGTCGATGGTGAGATTTCTGAATTCTGCGCAATTGCACGTTGAGAAACGTTATTTCTGAGATTGACTATTTGGTAACGAAGCTTTTGGCAAACCTTGAACCATATTGCTGGTAGATGGCAGTGCCTTTTGTGACTGCCCATTTTCTACCCAATCATAACTGAATCACCTGTGGAAAGTTACAACTGTTGTTTTTCTGAAGATTTCACAACCTTTCCTGTGTCTCCATTCCCCTGTCCCAAATGTTTGGGTTTGTGTTGCGGGCACATTCAGAATTAGCAAATTAAAAAAAAAAAAAAAAATCAGTGAAGTTGATGAGATGAAACTTTTTTCTTTGTGCTGTTTTCAACTAAATGTGGGTAAAAGATAATTTACAAAGCATGTTTCTGCTTTTATTTACATTTTACATACTGCCCCAATTCTGGTGAAATTGAGGCCACGTAAAAAAAAGTACAGTAAAAATGTACTAAGTGGTTGTTGTGTCCTCTTGTTTTGAGTTTGCTGCCCTTTCTTGACTACCAGCGAGAGCGAAGTCAATGCGTTGTAGCAGAATAACCAGAGAGAACAAACCCGGTTAGAACAGTGATGCTTACTGAAAGTGAAGTGGCTCATTGCTCATTAACTGTCATTAAACATTCACCTGTTGTGGGATTCCTAATGCTATGTCTTCAACTATCGTAAAACACACCCTGTCACAATATGAAGTGGATTGTTCAATTCTTCATTGGCATTTTTCATGGGAAGTTGATTAGCCATGACATTTAGACTAAATTGCTTGTCATTAAAATCATAATAATTGTTAATTGACTTTTTACTGCCTGGCATTTTTTTCTCCTGTTTAAAGCTGCTGCATTTTCTGAACACATAATTAATTCACTCACATTAAATATAAAAAGTACCCTGCTGAAGGAATAAGGAGTTTTAGACACGCAATGTCACTGTCAGAGTCACTCTTCGGATAACTTGTCTCTCGCATTCTCATGGTCATTGAAATGTCATCCCTGGTTGTGATTGGCTGGGTGATTATGGGCTGGTTTTCTTGACTCATCTGATTGGCTGAATTGTGTGATGATACATTGTTGCTATTAACAGGTTTTTTTGTGTGTTGCATTATCATGCCTTTTATCGAGTAGTTTTACTTGGCATAAAGTTGTACTGACTGAGTGGTCTTTTGGGGTATTTATTAGTTGTACTTTGGTCTGTACTCATTTTGTAGCCATGCCCCTCTGTGTTCTGCGTAAAGCAGTGTACTTTACCAAAATCTGGTGACTTGACCCTGTAGCCCAACACCATCCCTCCCACGAAGAGAAACTGACTCAGAAGGCAAACAGAGACTTTTTCCTCAACTGGTAAAACATTTCTTCGGAAAAAAAAGGGGGCAGATAAATTATATCTGCGCTAGCATTCAGAAAGTCCCAGGTCTGCACTTACGGCAGGGCTGTTCTCTTAATTAATCATACTTTTACATTTATCGGACGTTATGAATGATGAACACAGAGGCGGCGGAAAGGTCCAATTAAATCTATTGTTGGTGGTGCTATGCGGTGACAATAACCTTTAGTGTAATTTAGTGTGTTGTTTCTGCGTGAGATTTCACTTTCCTCACAGGACACAAAGCCATAAAGGTGCTCGGCTCAGACTTACGGCTCAACCCGCCGCATTATCGCCTGTTCGAGATTACCTTGATTAATTGTGATTAATTTGTGGAAATTCGCCCATTTTTCAAAACGATAACGAGGTGCAATTAAATGGCAGTCTCATTTGTTTTGTTCAGGTGTGTGTTCTTATTTATGGGCTGTATTAAGAGGCATTGTAGGTCAGTCTAATTAAACCTGGTGCGCTGAGCACCGTGATATTCTTGTTCAACACTGAAAAGGGCGTGGGCGGGAAGCTGGGCTCCGGCACTGTCAGGGCTATTCTGCTCTTTGAGTTTGACGCAGATCTTGGCCACCTCTGACAAGATTATCCTGGACTCAATTCTGTATAAAAACAACGTTGAGCAATGATTAAAGACTAGCATTCTTTTACAAATTAAGTTCTTGCTGTCAAGCTAAGGAATGAGAATATTGTGGCTGAGCTGAATACATGCCTTAGTATGTCTAGTATGTGGTACATCTGAGTTACAAGTTTAATCGCGCGAGTAGAAAATGCCATTCTGTGAGTGAAATAATGCACGTATGAACATTTCAATTTTAAATTGTGAATTTTCAAGCAAAACAAGTAGTCTTACTCAACCGGTAGAGCAATTACATCCACTACAACAAAAATACCGTAACTTTGTTAACCTCTGCAGAACTACAGTCACTCGCTTTCCAGCTCCCCCAAAGAAGCAGTAAGCCTCAGTTTCACCTCTAGGTGGCAAAGTCCTCAATCAGAGAGCATTCCTCCCACAGTTACTGGTTCTGAATGGGGTTGGCTCTTGCTCTTGTTTGTCAGAGGCACTGCTGAAAAAACAGGGAAAAGTGAAGCCTGCTCCGTTCCCTTGGGGTAAACAGTCAGCCGTCACCATATGGCCTGTCGTCGTTTCCGTCAGTCTCAAATGTGCTGTCACCCTCCTCCGCTAACCTAATCTGTCTCTTTCCCCTCAAAAACAAAAGCCAAAGATTTGACTGAACTGCCATCTCGACCCCAACTCCACCCTGAGCCCCACTTCCTCCTTTCTCCTCATACACACCTCCTACTAAACTTGGTCTTATATATTTTTATTTTTTTTGCTGAGCAGGTGAGAGACCATTCCGATGCCAGCTCTGCCCATACAGCGCTTCTCAGAAAGGGAACCTGAAGACCCACGTCATGTGTGTGCACGGCGTCCCCTTCGACAACGCGCAGTACTCGGACGGAAGGTCGCGCCCACCCGGGAGCAACAACATCGCCCACCATCTAGAAGACCGCACAGGGGGACCAGAGTGCCATTTTCCCCCTGAGAACACCGCCTTGGACCGCGAAGCGGACGCTCTCACCGTTAAAAATAGACAAATAAGGAACCCGGCAAATTGAACCGAGCTTGCACGCAGGGCGTTTCCTGTGACCCCTTGGGTGACTGGAGTCTTATCTCCCACAAACTTTTAGCTCTGAGGACGGCGTGAGACGAACTAAAGTCTGAGAAACAGCGACAGTGTGAAATGGATTGCTGCGGAGAGGTCACGTGACCCAGAGTTTCAGCTGTTTCTTAGCTATTTTTCCAGTCTCTTCTTTTTTCTGACTCTGCCCGCTTTTTACGAATATTTGCGCGTTCCTCCACCCCCTCAAGGCAGGATAAGAAGGTGGCCACACTCCCCAAAAATGGTACCTTTCACAAAGTTGGCAGGACATGCGTTTGCTGTTCGGGGACAGCTGTGACTCGTCGACCGCGGTTAATTCATTCACTAAGAGATTTGAAGAACAGTGAATTTGCTCTGAATACACTTCCTTAGAAGGAAATAAGTCCGCTGACCATTTTCACGAGTGTGTTTGCCTTTTGTGTGACAAAATGTTTTCCCTTTTTTTTTTTAGCGTGACAAAATGTTTTTGGCTAAATGGGTCCAAACCTAGCAAACATTAGAAAATGTTAATAGCGACTCACTCACTGACTATAGCTTTCACTTTTTCTCAGGACATGACTAATACTCTTTCTATTTGTGTATTTCCCTCAGTTAACTCCTCGTGTTTAATAATCTTTAGATTTTCTTGAAAACTCACTGAAAGATAAAATGTGAAATCCAATTTTACGGAGTATATTTCAATATTCCACACGTAATAGAAATGGTGTGTCGTGTCACTTTTGCGTATGTAATGCATAAGTTGCAATTCTATACCTGGTAGCATATAGAATAAGCAATAATAGATTTATTTTTTCTATATTGTTTACCATATATATTCATTGCATTATAGATTTAAAATGTACTGGACACAACACACTGATTTTTCATGGGGGAAATACATTTACCTCAGAGACATGAGTACTTAAAGCCATGTGGTATATGCAATGTTAAGACCACCTGGGTGGTTTTTTTATTTTACCGTAATATTGTACCTGCTGCTGTGTAGTGATATCAGGTAGCACATGCAGAATCGAATGAATGCTTACAGACCTGCCTTGTGAGACAGTATAAGAGAGGAATCATCCATTAAATTATTTTTTTAATAAAAGCGTTATGAGCTATTTTTGAGCTCCACAAATGTGTGATAACAGTTCCACGCATGCAAATATCTTAATATTTTTTGAGACATCAGTAGTTTTTTATGTGAATAACGGTTTCTGTATCTCTCGGGTATCTCTGTAGATACAGTTTGTGCTTCATGATACAAGTGTGCTTGCAGTACAAAAATTATGCTTTTGTAACTGTGTATATTGCATACCAAACGGTATGAACTGATGTAACTGTTTTGCAAATGTTACGTACATTATTTACTGTACATTTAAAACCACTTGTGAGGACTTACAGGCCTTGTGCTAAGTGGAAACAGAAAACGGTGATGTCTTCTCTTTCTGTCTAACCAAACCCTTTACAACATCAAAGACCAAGCAGTTGCTGGTTAACCTTGGTGCACTTATATGGTCTTGCTTTAATATTTATTGCTTCACTTGTGTTGGTTGAGATGATAGGGATATAAATTTCATCTTTCTTGAAATAATTTTTCCTGACCCAGCTGCTTTGGTTATAATTTATATCAAGAGAATTTGGTGCAAGAGATGCATATGACCGCCCGTGAATAGATAACACTTAATGGTGTTTTTTATTGGAATATAAAATATTGCTTACAGTTCACTCATGTACCAACACTGATCAGCCACAACATTGAAACCACTGACAGCTGAAGTGAACAGCATTGATTAGCTCATTACATTGGCAATTGTCAATGGGCTGTATTGGGCAGCAAGTGAACAGTCATTTCTTGAAGCTGATGTTTTGGAAGCAGAAAAAATGGGCGAGTGTACGAATTTGAGCAATTTGAACAATTGTGATGGCCAGATGACAGGGTCGGAACTTCTCCAAAACAACAGGTCTTGTGAGGTGTCCCCAGTATGCAGAAGTTAGTGTCTATCAAAAGTGGTCAAAGGACGGACAACTGATGAACCGGCGACAGGGTCATGGGTGCCCAAGGGGAGTGTAGGTTAGCCAGTGTGGTTCGATCCTATTGAAGAGCTTTTGAAGCACAACTTGCAAAAAAAAAAAAAAAAAAAAGTGAATGCTGGCCAAATTGAAAGGTGTCAAAACACGCAGTGTATCATACCTGCTGTGTATAGGGCTGTGTAGCCACACACCGGTCGCAGCACCCATGCTGACCCCTGTCCACTGCCGAAAGTGCCAACAATGGGCATGTTGGCATCAGAACTGGACCATGTAGCAATGGAAGAAGGTGGCCAGGTCAAATGAATCACATTTCCTTGTGTGGGTGGCACTATGGGAAGACGGCAAGCCAGTGGAAGCGATGTGATGATTTGGGCAGTGTTCTGCTGGGAAACCTTGAGTCCTGGCATTTGTGTGGATGCTGCTTTGATAATTACCGCCTCCTTTTACATTTTGTTGTAGATCAAGCACTCCCCTTAATGACAATAATATTCCGTGATGGCAATGGCATCTTTCTACATGACAATGCACCCTGCCACACTATAAAAATTGTTCAGCAATGGTTTGAGGTACATGACAGGGAGTTCGAGGTTATGACTTAGCGTCCTAATTCCCCAGATATCAGGTATTGTGGAGTCCAGACCTCGATAGGTCACAAAAATTTTAGCGAGGAGGACCACAATATTAGGCAGGTAGGTTTAATGTTGTGGCTGATCAGTGTAGACTGAGTACATACATACACGTGTATGACAGTCACTGTACTAATGACCTGTCTTTGTACTGACTGAAATTTATTAACCTCTGAATGCATACTTACAGCTTTTTATTTAGGATTAATGTCTGACTCTTGGATTCAATACTATGGAGCACTGATTTGTCTGAACATACTTGATTATTATTGGAATGTAGCGTAAAACTCGCCATTATCCTTTGCTAGCAGAAACAGATGGCATGTAATCGCATTTGAGGCTACATCCATAAATCAATAACATATAATTAACGTATCTCAGAAGAAGAAAAAATTGGAGAATTAAGCAAGAAGGCACAACGTGTAAATTGTTTCAAACAATGGAGCAATTTTTTTTTTTTCTTAAAGAATTTCCAGCAACAAAGGGACAGTGCAACAGCAGCTGGTTCCTAATTACTCCTCTATAGTTAGGATTTGTTGAGTTTTAGTTAAGGTGGTATTCCAAAGAAGATTGCTAGCTTTATTTTAGATAGGTGTGTGTGTGTGTGTGTGTGTTTCAGTGCAATTTTGTATTGATTTGATTTTAGTTGATTTAGCTAATAGTATTTAAAACTGTATTGTTTCTTTTTTTTTTTTTGTAATATTATAATGTCAACAGGGATCAGCATAAGGGCAACGCCATCGTTTTTATAGCAATCTGAAATTTCCACCCGACACACTGTTACCAACAAGAACAGTATCCTCTACCTCTCCTGATACTCCTGACTCTCGCGTCTGAACGGTTGTTTTGTATGTGGTTCCAACTGTAATGTAATTTCCACATTAAAAGACAAATAAGACAGCGTTTTTGAATGAGAGAAATTGTTTCTGTCACCTGATGCTAACATAGCTTGCAGGTATTTGGAGTTGATGAAAGCTCTGTAAACATGAGATAACAGAACCAGGTCAGGGTTATACCTTGACTGGCTCAGATTGACTGCACGCTAGTGCCCGTGTCTTTGTACAGTAGTGTGTGTGTGTGTGTGTGTGCGTGTGTGATTTTATATCTGTGTGCACGTATGTGTTTGTGTGGGCGTGTGAATATGTATATTTGTGTGTCTTTGTCCATGTTTGTGTTTATGTGTCTTTGTGTTCGCGTGTATATGTGTGTGTTTGTGGGTGTGTTAACGGAGTAGAATGCATTTGACATGACATTTAAAGCATAAAAATCAAACATCAAGTGATGAACCCGGACCGTTTGTGTATGAGTGGTCATATAAACTTGGAAGCGCGTGTGTGTGTGTGTGTGTCTGTACTGACTGCCAGGAGGTAGGTCTGACAGTAACTGGGCAGTAACTGCGATGAGGGGATGGCTTGTAGCCTGTAGTCAGGCCTGGCTTTGTCACTCACAGAAGGCTCTTTTTCTGTTTCCCCCATGGGTTATTCCTACAGTAAGATAGATTAACAGTGAAAGGGTTCAACAAAGCCCAGGCAGATTGTATTAACCTGTTCCTTCTGTGCCTGCGCAGACAACCTCACCCACATTGAGTGCACTGCAGGAAATGAACGTTACTCCATTACATCAGAGCACTCACTGAAAAAAAAAATTACATACAAATTATTCTCATCACTGCAGGACCCCCTACTTCACAGCAACAATGCTCATTTTAACTACATATATGAATGAATTGGGACAATTCAGTAAACTAGAGGGCACTCAGAGAGCGCATACCTCTGCCAACAGGTTTTGATCTACTAGCACTTACAAACAGCTGCAGAATCAAGATCTGTTTCCTGATTGGTCTGGAAATGTAATGACCTCCTCCCATTCATGCAGTCTAACCTCCCATAAAATTACGTGTTACTTTGAGAGTTTTTGAGTAATCCTGCTGACAACACACACACACACACACACACACCCTTATGAAAAATTACTATAGTTCCAAGCTATAGTTATCCTAAAGTAAATGGATGGTATTTTCGCCACCATAGTTATAGTTAAGTTATAGTTTTGCCACTATAGTTATTTAAACTGTAGCAATACAGTTGTGTGGACTATAGTAATATCATGGTTCTGCTGACTGTGGTAATACAATAGTTATAATGTAATGGCTATAGTACTACTCTAGTTATACTATGCAAACTATAGTAATACTATAGTTATGCCATTAATACTACAGTATTGCTAAGAAATAACTATAGAATATTTTCATAAGGGACCTTACCATACTGAACAGGACATAGCAGCAGATCTTCAACACTTGTTTGAAATGGGGCAGTGGGCAAGAACAGTGCGGAGATGTATATTGGAGTAAGTCACTTTCTTGGCCAGATGGACACCGACTGACGCCATGGACATTATGTCACCATGCTGTAAGTTTTCACTTCACTTTGATGTAATGGCAAATTACCTGCTTTCATTTGGTGGCTTCTTTTTCATGAAAAGAGACTATGAGTGCATAAAGATATTAAAAATGTATTACTGCATTGTATTAAATGATTTGAGTCCTAAGTTGAGCATAATATGGAGAACACATTTCGCGATAGCAGACATTTGAATTGATGCATAGTGCAATTCTTTGAAATAAAATTTATTTCAGTCAAAAGTCATCTCCAGGACCTTCAAGTCTCAATTTTTAATCGCTGTGAAATAAAAATAGCCCCATATAATGATGAAATCTCTAAAACACCTTGCACTGACACAAAATATATTCATCATAGGATTTTGTGTTATATATCTTAAAAATGAACTTTGATTCCTGGTCATATTCTAATGCTTGGCTGAGTTTTTGTATCCTTGGCAACACCCTATATTCGCCAGTTTATTGGCAACAAAATACTCATTCCAAATGCAGGAGGTGGAAAGAGTGTGCCAAATTTACAGCACATGCCATAATGACTGGCTTTCTGAAAGAGGGGGTGAGGTCTAAAGGTTTCCTTTTAAATCTGTAACCGTATCCTGAAAGGTACACCAAATTAAAGCAGATTTCTCCTTCTTCTGTATTAACTAGCACTGCTGTGCTAATAGCCCAACCATACTGAGCTAATCATTGTGGGCTTGTGAACTCCTCACTGCAGGAACTTTGGCAACCAGACGTTGTTGCCATATAATGAAATTCTGACAATAATGCCAAACCCTGCTAGGTGCATTGTACGGTATGGCCAAAGGGGGCGCCTGCCCTGCCACTGAGCAATTACCACTAACCCTTTGGAAATAGAGGTGATATAGTTGTGCACTGTCACCTTACAAAAATAAGGTCTTGGGTTTTAATCCAGTTTTGGTTGCTCTGTGTTACTTGTCTAACCGTGTTCACGTGGATTTTCTGTGTGTGCCTTGGTTTCCGTCCGCAGTCTAAACAAGGCTAACTGGAGAGTTGGAGATGAATTTTTCTTTGGTATGCATAGTTAATCTATCCATTTTGCAGTGATCTAGCAAACTTCCGAGTATTCCTGCTTCTCACCCACTACCCTGAACAGGAATAAGTATATCCATTGATGGACTTGGAAACTGAGATCATCTTCAAATCTCCAATGTAATCACCATTTTCAGTCATTTGCTCTGTGACATCTATCGTTTCCATCTCATGCCTGTCATTAGAAGCCCATCTAGAAGTATTTATGTTTAAACAAGTATTTTTAGTCACTGCATATGCTTTTCTCATTGATTTTCACAGATGACTAATCATACCAACACAGCAAAAATATGGTAATCCTGATTCATATCTGGTTAATGTGAATTTTATGCATGAGGAATGATGGTGGAACATAATGTTTTATGTTTTTCTGTCTCTAACCACAGTTTGGCAGAGTTTTGAGGGCGCCCTCTCTCAGCCAAGAAACTGGGCACATTACTGTTATAATCATCTGTCAATGCTGTCTGCTTAAAGGAATGTTTCCAGAACTTTCTGAGTCAACCATGCACGTAATAAGTAAATGTATTTTCTGTGATTCACCCCTTTTAAATAATTGCCTGGACATGTTCAAATATGGATTAAAATCTTTGTAAAAGCATGGGTCACACTTAATTGCAGGTATATATTCAGGAGTACAGCGTACAATTTGACTTGTGTTAATACCTTTGGAGAATGTACAATTTCTCCACCTCAGAAATGCTATTTGACCTGCGCTAACCACCACCAACTATACTCACTACTCACTGAGTCATGGGCATAGGGCTTTCCAAATCCATGTGGTAGTGTGCTGACCTGCTCTGCACCCTCTCAAAGGATTCGATGCCCCCTTACCAACTTCCTCCTACTGACAAGGATGCAGTGTAGTGAGCTTTGGCTCAATTTTAGCATCAAGGAGAATTGAATGATTTTTTTTTTTCCAAAGCAGATGGTGCACAATGCTAATATGTGCGACATTAATGCATGCAAGGCTGCAGGTTGCTCAAACTGACTGATAAGAAATGCCTGCTATTATTTTTTAGTCACCCAAACCCCAACATTGCAACTAGCAGTCACGGAAACCAAGACTTTTCCCTCTTAGGGAATGTAAGACTCTCTATAGACAGTGCTTCTCTATGGCACAAGGTGTATTTATGTCATGGAAGGAGATTGCCCAGTATCCCTCCCAGTCAGTATACCACTGTAGCAGTGAGTGATGTTAATGTTTTTGCACGTTGGTATTTCCCAAATTGCGCCAATATTAAAAATTATGTGGCAGACATTCAATAGGCTGAATGCAAAGCTACTCCCCCTTGATCCATAGAACAAAAAAAAAACTTTAAAAAAATAAAAGCTGAAAAGAAATGTTCTTATCCCCTCACATCATCACATTATTGCTATTCGGCAGACTTTCATCCAAAGTGACTCCCAACTGATTCAACTAAGCAGCGTCGGGTCAAGGTCCGTCATTCATCCAGCAGGGTAAAGGCTCAACAAATGCTAAAATGTCATAGTGGGTCCTGGTCATAGACTGTATAAAAAGATGGACGAAGCAACCGTGACGTCACCCATTGGTTTCAGCGTAACATTACCTCGATTTTGGCAATTTGAACTGCGCCATTTTGTAATTTTGAAACTGGATGTGAATCCTATTGGATGAGAGCGTGAATTGAAGATCTAGGGAGGAGCGAGGGGTGGATCTATGGGTGGATCTGACCGTATCTGATGAGGACCAGAGGATAGCCATGCCCCTAAAGCATATCTGGCTTTATCCTTTATTCTAGGCTATTTGGGACCATAATTTACAAAAATGGACTTCATGATATATCGAAGGAGACTTGCGATAGATACCATAAAATAATGCGGAAAATCATTATTGAAATAATAAATGAAGTGAGAAAGTAGGGTCATTTTCTCATAGACTTCTATAGCATTGAACTTCTTTCTGCAACCAACGATGTCGCCATCTGCGGGCCATTAAATAGAATGCAATTTTAAGAGATTTCTGTACTGGCTTCACTTTTCAGACCTGGGTGCTGCCTGCTTCCATCTTTTTAAACAGTCTATTGTCCTGGTGAAACACTTAAACTGCTGCCATCATCAGATCCAAAATCTCTCTCTCTGCCTCCATCTTCATCTTGATTCTCTCCATTTGACTTTCAATCTTTCTGGCACAGGTAATCAATAACAGTCAAAAACCTTCATCTCTGTCATGCCCCTTTGCTGCTTATTTACTGAACCGACTCTAACCCACTATTCCACCAATGCTCCCGTTTTAGCCCTCTCTCTTACTTTAGCCATCACATAAGGCATTATACCTTATGCTGTGGTCCATTTCCCTCGTAACAGTGCACTATATACAGAAAAATACTGCTCTTGGGGCAGGGAAGTTTTAGTACAGGAATATTATATCATTCAGCTGAATTTATCGAAAGTTCATACAAGTAATGATGATTCATTCCTGTAAAAGGGAGCACATTTCCTGAGTTCTAAAGAATAAGCAGAAGTTACGGTGTAACTTGTTCTGTTATCAGGGTCTAGAAATCAAATATCTATTGAAACACTTCTTTTCCCTTGCAGAGGAATTATCAATGAATGGCAAACAGAGTTTTTTTTTAGCAAATGGCATGAATAACCAATGCAATGCAACAACCAGCAGAGCTTAATGAGCTTTTAACTCTGACTGGAAACCAAAAAATATTATTTGACCACAAAATGGAATCTGCAAGTCTGTCACAAAACCCCCAGCCAGGAAATTTCTTTGCTCTGAATGAATGGAGAATCATAATTTCTCTCAGGCTGTTGACTTCCTCTGCACATGTAAAAAAATTTGGAAAATGGCAGCTGTAATGCTAACAGGTGGTTAATATTGCGGGAATTTAGCTGAAAACGTGACAGACTTTTTTTTTTTTTTTTTTTTAATAAATTTGGCATCTCCAATCCCACCCGAATCTGGAATGTGCAATTGAGGAACTATGTACAAGGCTTTTGCATATGCGACCCCCTGTTGCCAACTCAGGAGAGTGAAGACAGCTCGCGGCTCTCCTCTGAAGCACACGCCTGTCAGCCACCGCTTCTTTTACACTAATTGGTTGAATCGTCGCAAGTTCAGAACGAGGGCGGAGGATACCCGAACATGAACAAGCTTAGAATCTTCCTGACGAGCGCCCGTCTGGCCAACAGGAGGCGCCTGAAGAATGAACAAAGCAACTTATATTACCCTTCCCGGCAGACCCTTCCCAATTTGAATCCCTGTAGGGCATTGGCTAATTGCGCGCTACTTCTGAAAAAGCTGCCGACCACTGCCGGATGGTATGACTGGGGCTCGAACCCGTGCTGTGATAGTCACTTATGCTTCGCAATGCAATGCTTTTAGCCAAGTGAGCTATCCAGCAGCTCAAATGTGACAGACTTGTAAGATTTTGATGGAGTTGTAAAAGTCTAATGTCTTTTTTTTATATTTTGGGGGAATTTTTTCTCCTGACAACATTCCAGAACTGGTCAGAGCTTTTTATTTTTTTTTTTTTTTTTTTTTTTTTCCATATATTGGAATGGCAGTGCTCTAGTAAAATATAAATTACGTTCAATGGTGGCACCCATTGTTTAACATATGCATTCAATGGAGAAAAATCTAGTTAATTTGTCCCATTGTCAGAAAAACACTCCTATTTTCATTTTACAAAGTGTCCCAAATTTTTTGAAAATTGCATTGTAGCTTGCAATGATCATAACTATGTTGTTCCAGTCAAGGGTCTCAGAAAATTGTTTGCAAGCATATGTAATTGGAATTATTTATGTAAAGAAGTGAAATTCGTCAGATTTCGGTAAATAGCAGGTCTGCAAGTATCATGTTTTCTCACTACTGGTGTTGATTGCTAGCGAAATGAATTATACCCTTTTAACCAAATACTGCTCACTAGTTTAGAAAACTTAGACGAAGTCATTTAACAGTAAAATGCCCCTCAACCTCAGTCATCTCACAAGACCAATCCACTTCCTTCCTACCCTCAGAACACTTTTGATCTCAAAAAACTCCTACTGGCTATCAAATACTTTCAACCAGTGGTTATTAAAGTTTGAAAACTTACTTCCAAGTTGCTTGTGGGTGGACTGAAGTTGCAGTGATCCACTAGCCATTTCCCATGTAGAAAACATACTATGCTTGTTCGGTCAAACATTCTAATTTTACATTCTTGACTGTATCTCATAATTTCTTGGTCAGGTATTCCACATCTATTCATCCATAATACAAACTAACCATATAGTTAGTCATACAATTAAACCAAGCAATCTGTCAAAAAAGTTGAAAAACTTGCTTCTCTCAACTTCTAATTGCATGGCTTTCAAGTCCCACGCACTGAACGCGTGTCTCACCCACTTGGGCCAGATCTCACGGTCTCATGCAAGACCTGTGAAATCTCACACATTAGATATAATTGTCACACTCTTGTGTGACTGAGGGTATTGACGAAACAGGAAGGTCACACGGCAGGTGATAGAGAGAGAGAAAGGGAAGGAGAGGGATAGAGAATCGCCAGCAGAGGGTGGCAAAAATTGCTGGCACAAAACACGTTTCTGCAAAGTAAGATGCTTTACTAGTCCAGAGTTTTTGAGAAAAGCAGGAATCTGCAGGTTTGTGTAGCTGTCAATTTTACTTAGACATTTCCTGGTTGAGAATTAACTCCTATTTTATCTAACACCAAAGATTTGGGGCATTAAATGCTATTTCTGACTCTGCCACACCCAGTAGTCGGGAGACATTCTGGTTTGCAGTTGTCCGTTCATGCAAGAGTCTGTCAGACTATTCGTCACAAATATTAGTCTACGCTACATACACTAAAGGAGTAGAGGAATTTACACGATATTAGAAATGTTAACTCCTCACCGAGGGTAGCGAAACTGATTAGGTCTTGGAGGTCATCGGGTAGAGGGTCAAGGTCACGTAAGGTCAGTAGTATGTGGGGGCCGAAGATCAACTTAGGCTGAATGAAGCTGTGGCAGATGGCGGCATAGCCATCAACATATTGCATTCGGTTGTATATCTTGTTAAACATTAAATTGGCCACAACTCAAGAGGGCTAATTCTTCAACAGGGATGCGTTGAAAAAATTTTTTGAAAATGAAACTTTTCACATCCATCACACATACAACGTAAAGTCCTACTGGAGTTCCCAGTAGATGTTTTTCTCAGAGAAGTACCGTTGAGTGTATACAAGGCCAGCTGGAACATCACCTTTCAAGCAGTGAACCAACCTTGTTCGGTTTACGTTGCCAGATTAGCAAACAAACGATTGATTGCTCAATAGATAAAACTGATTGAATGTTGGGTCAATTTAAATTTAGAAAGAATTATTATTCATTGCATCTCAATGTTGTGAAGCAATTTCTGCATTAATGATGACATAAAATGATAAAATTTGAATGTCTTGAGTATTATTATTTTTGAATCATTACTGGCAACATACTGGCCTTGATTATTCAATAAATGTCTTATTAATCAGGCAGAGTAAATGTGAACAGATTGACAGTAATCACACGATAAAAGGTTAGGGTATTGCAGACCTTCCATTCCTTCAGTGGCACTTCAGGGGCATGGTTTAAGGTAGACGATGGACGTAATAGTTTGCTTTCAGGAGATGGGTCCTGTTTTTGTTGGGGTTGGGTTTCCAGCTGGGGGCTTGGAAGGCACATATACTGAGAATATTTTAGATAAGACATAAAACTGGTGGCCAGACGGAGGTTTGACACTTCAAGGTTGAGGTTACCGAGGGCAAAATTTTATCCTCCCATCTTTCTCTGAAAGATCGGAAGACGTCTTGCTCCTGCACTCTACAACTGACATTTTACGAATGTTTTTCTTTGATGTAGGGGATAATGATTCAGCCTGCAAATGGATCTCTCTCAAGTTTCTCAACATCACAGCTTGTAACTTGCAGAACTTGAATGCTTTCCTGTAGAAGCTTGTCAAGAGTCATAGCTTAATGTGTGACATTCTCAGAATACTGATATTATCCTCATATTCTGCGTGAGCTCCTCAGTGATGGGTCAAGGAAATATACCTCATAAAAATCCCAAAAACAACTTTTAAAATGATTTGAGGAAAATTAAATTTTTAGATGATAGAAAACATAATGTCAGCTGCATCCGTACATGGCTAAAAGGAAGCTAATGCTAATGAAAAGCTATAAAAGCTTATGTTTTTTCTGAGGAAAAAATAATAATTACACATTTTCAAGTTTACAAATGTAATCCTGGGAAAATGCTTGTTTCATTGCTGAGGTTCTCAGAATGAAGGACTCGTGTCCATTCCTGCAAACCAAAGGCTTGTCCTGGAATTATGTTATTTTAGAAACAGACCATAGTAGCCATTGTACCCTGTATCCTATAAAATTAGGAGGCAATGTGAACAGGTAACACTTAACCATCTAATGAAATAGCCTTGTAAACACAAGCCCAACCATTGGACCTCTATGTTGGTCTGACTCTGAATTCCAAATCAGGGCTCTTCTATTGCAAAACAAGTCGAGTCTCTCGCTCCTGTTCGCGCTGGCCTCAGTGATACCTAGTAGTTCCAGCTGGGCCGAATCTCAGCCCAGCGCCAGCAGCCATGATCTCATCCCACTGCACGGGATGCAGACCCACACAAGCAGGTCCAAAGTTCATGTCCCTTGGAAGGTAAAGAACACAGGCCTCATTCAAAAACACCCGAACAACCAAATGGCGCGGTATTACAGAAGGGGCGGACGAGGTGGAGGGGGTGATGGGGATGGAGTGTGGGAGGGGGGGTGGAAGCAAACAGGGCCCCGTTAGCAACGAGGGCACCAGCGATCCAGGCAAAAGGCCAAACAAATTTACAGCACTTCAAGTGCTTCCGACACCAGAACATTTCCGCTGTGGAATATGTAAATATTGCACTAATCAAAGGTTTTTGGAATTGCAAATGCCACAAAAGGTTATGACCCAGAGCCTTGCTAATAGAGGACTGGGGGCACTTACGGAGAGGGCCCTAGTGACAGCTACCACAGGGCATTTTGCATGAGGTAGACCTCCAGTGTGTGACCTCTGCCTCGCGCTTCTCACCGCACTGACAGTAATGAATGGAAAGGGGTGTTTATGAATATCAAATGTTATTTACACAGAAACAGCTGACAAAAAGAGAAAAGGAATGGGAAGCGCTCTCTCTTTGCATCTTTGTGCATTGTTTGGTGACTCCTCTGTAGTCATTTGCTCTTTGAGAACTGGAATAAATGGTACATTTAAAAAAAAATAGTTATAATTATCATTTTAATTTAGCCAGATAGCGTTTATTTTTAGAGGAGGGTTGTCTTTTTATCCTTGAAATGCACTTCTGTTGAAGCATGCAGTATATGAAAGAAGAATATCTGTGGTAGCAGAGGTAGTGTGATTATGATGAGAATTTGCCAAGAAATTACTAATTTTCTGTAAATAGAGTGCCTTCCACTAATATTGGCACCCTTGGTGAAGATTATGGCCATGAAAAATTTTGGTTGCTGTTCAACCTCCCAATCTTTCATTAAAAATATTAACAAAAATCTAATATTGCATGAAAAGAAAATGCCTGCAGGAAAAATTGGTCCTATCTTAAATACTTTACGCAAAAACATGCGTTTCCACAATCATTGGCATCCCTAGAAAATCTAACAAAATAAATCTGTTTGTAATTCTGTATATTTCCATTCATGTTATAATTTTTTAAGTTCACCATAATGATTCAGAAAGCTTAAGTGGTCACCCTTGACTTCTTATTTTCACTTGAGTATAAATAAGAGACGTCTGACAATATCCCATGGTCATCCATTATCATGGTTAAAAGATTACAGCAATGATGGGCGACAGAAAGTAGTTTAGTGTCACAAATGCGGAAACTGCAATATGAAAATAGCAAAAGAATTTTCAATATCACTAAGGGCAATCAATAACAGCTATTATCAGAGCAATAATTAAAATGATTAAGGCATATGGCAATATTGAAAATCTGCCGTGAAGAGAATGCATGACTATTTTTACTGCACACACAGAGCGGAGGGTGGATCGAGTGGTAGAGGAAACTCGACCAATCACAATTGGGGAATTTTAGACATTAATTACGCTTTAGAGTCTCCAACATCAAGATCAGACACGATCTACTCTACTACAAGATGTATGGGAGGGTTGCCAGAAAAATGTCCCTGTTGTGATCAAAATAACAATCTCAGGCCCCCGAGTGGCCCATAGCAAGGATTTTCATCTGGGGGCCCTGAGGTCGGGTGTTCGAATCCTGTCCATTATCGGGTACATCCAGTGGTCTGCATGAGAAATAGAGAATATCATATGGGCATTTTCATATCACACGCTGTATCAACCCGAGACCCCAGTGTCAGTTAAGCTCTCAGGCTGACACTGCTCGAGGGTTGATACACGGTGTGATATGAAAATGCGCATATGATCTTCTATTTATCATATACTCATTTTGACCATAATTAACAATGCATTTAATCCAAAGCATTTATTTCAGGTTATTATTGTCATCATTACAGGCTAGTAGCGCTAGCACTTGCTTTTAGTCAGTGGTGTATTCAAGTCAATGGAAAGGCTAATTAGCTACCTAGCACGCAAACACAATTTTCTCCATTAAGGTAATAAACTTGTGTTTCTACGATAAGTTACGCATGAAACGTTTTACCACAGCCCTTCGCACGAACATTGCTGCAAAACGCGGCATTACGCATACTGTTTACAAATAATTCTGTATCAAATTTCTTTTCTATGACATAGTCCAGTTCAGAAATTTCAGCCGCTAAGTAATTCATGAGTCTCTCCGCCATGACAGCGTCTAATCAGCGTCTGCAGCGATGCGTTGCCAACAACGCTCGTGACTGTTGCTATGGCAATGGTTGCTGCCACTGATACGGGATTTAGCCCGGCGGGCAGGTATGGGTGATACAGGATTTTTGCCCGGCGGGCTGATACAGTCTCCTGCCTCCCGCTCGTATCACATGGGGAGATTCCCCGTATTTATAAGGAAGTATATGATAAAGGAAACTATTGGCCTTTGCTGCCTCGCTGGGTATAATAGGGACTAAGCCAGTTTAAATTTGTCAGTCTCATCATTCTCTACCAGCCACTTTTGGTTGGCCAAGGCATCCAAATGCGTGCAGACTGCCTTGTCATCCGACAACATAGACAGTGTGTAATTGGCCCCAACTATGTGCAAAACGGTACTAGTACGTCTGATGGGACTGGGTTCTATGATCAGATGAGACCAAAATAGAGCTATTTGGAACTAAACATGAGTTTCGGTGGGAAAACATAGACATTCTGCACTGAGCCTCATCCCCAGTGTGAAATACAGTTGTGGATCTTTGAATGCGTAGGCTGTTTTTCTTCCAACGGTCTAAGACAACTTTTCAGAATTCATGGTACTATGGATTCCATTAAGTACCAGAAGATATTAAAGGAAAACCTGACTGCATCTACCAGAAGCTTAAACTTAGCAGTGGCTGGATACTCCAAGAGGGCAACAATCCAAATGATGGATCAAAATCAACGCAAAAATGGTTCTCTGACCACACAATCAAGGTTTTACCATGGCCATCCAAGTCCACTGACCTAAACCCAATGGAAAACTTCAAACAAAAACAAGCTGAAGAGTAGAGTTGACAAACATGAATGTATAAATATAAGAATTTGAAGGATTCGGCGATGTGGTCAGCATGTGAGACTCTTAAATGGGAGTCTGGGGTTCAGTCCCCTGCCCGGGCGCTCCTTCGGCCTGCCACGTTCTGGCGTAATCGGCAGGATTCAGGGAATCCCAATGGATGGCAGCATGAGTAAAGCATGGAGTATGAGGACACGCTTCCGAAAGAGGGGGAGAGATGTGACAGTTGATGAGTCCAGTCACCAGAAATGCCTCCTAATAAGTACGCACCCTGGCTACCTTGCCAACGAGCCTGGCTCCTTGGCGATGTGGTCAGTGAGTGTCACTCTTTCCCAGGAGTTTGGGGTTCAATCCCCAACCCCGGGCCCTCCTTCGGCCTGCCACATATGGCTTTTCCAACCTCACTATACATAACAGGAGAAGCCTCAGAGCTGTTATCCCAGAAAAAGGAGGCTGTATAAAGCATTGAATGAAGGGGATCCAGAAATTATGGCTCAATTGTTTTAAGAAACATACTAGTTTCATGATTTGTTTGATTTTAATCACTGTATAATCTATTTAATGTCATATTTTTGTAAATTGTTTGGATTAAATATGAAGATGAGACGAAAAAATGGTACCTATTCATAACCACCTTTGTTTAATACTTGCCGAGGAATATTAACATTAATATTAATTAATGGCAATGAATTTTAGTTGAACATCTCGTTGAGCGATAGCAGTCCTCAAAAACAAGCCACGCAGTCAGAAAACAATGCAACAGCAGAAGAAAGTGACAGGACTGCAGAGTAGATCCCTTCAAATTAGCACAACGTCTCCAAAACTTGGAAAAACCTCAACTTAAAACTATTTGACAAACTTTAATTGTGTTCTAAACTGCAAGTAGCGAGCGGCTAAGTTCAGTTTTCAAAGTACTTTATTTTCTTTGACATATTCTAATTTACTGATTGCTTTCTCATCAAGCAGGAAGGGTTAACGTAAGAGCATTACGAGAACCACATCACCAGTTCCCACTATATAAGGATAACCTCAAAAATAACCTTGAATCTGAACAATAAGATATTTCATTCGCCCCCAGTACATTTGTGTTTTAACATTCTGTGCCATCGTCCCATTGCGCTGTCTGACTTATATCACCCTGCGTGAGATTTAGCTGGATCTAAAGTATGCTAATCAGAACCTATTCAGCGAGCTCCCATTCTTAAAAGTGAAAATGATTCCCAGGACATAGTGTGACATTTAACATCGCCTTCACTAATTTGTGCTTAATAGCCAAAAAGTGATTAGAGTTAACATTAATGACATTTCATACTTCTCAATCCCCCCTCCCCCACATCCCTCCACATTAATTTCCCTTTTGCTGATACTTAACGGCTAATGCTTGTGGCTGGCTTTTACAGCTTAAACTTAATGCAACTCTTTGGCAGAAATCCCTCAGTCGCTCACATCACCGCCTCAAAATCTGTGAAACGCGACAACAGAGAACTCAGGGAAACAAAGAATTCAGACCTAAACCCTTGACTTGCAATCTATTGTATCGGTCGCTAACTTGTTACCAATTGATACTGGCACCACAGGAGATTAAAAACGGGCGGATAATTTAAGATTAGGTCACACAAAAAATGTGTCTTATGCCTTTCATTTGTAGACCCATTATGTACATATCTATTTTTGTCAAAGCTGAAGCACACAGAGGATAAAACTGTCAGAAACAAGTGTGGCATCTGCTTTTGCCCATTCACTGGAGATGAGTGGGCTTTGCCACTTCTACTGTAAAGAAATGTTGTTACTGAGTATGGCAAAATGGGTTTAATAGGATGGTTGCGGTTATAAGTATCACAAGTCTTGGGTAAGTGGGATCTTTTAACATCCGCATTTAAGGCATGTACACTAAGCTTAATATAAAGCACTTATGCTATGGATTAAGTCAACTCTATAACTTAATGTTTACATATTTTCCTCATTTCATTGGAAGAAAAAATAGCACCACATTTCTGTTTATGGAGGGAAAAACATATCAGTGCTTGCATGTATTTAGATAAATGTTGTTTAAATTGATTTCTTAGCTTCAATTAATGCATATTAGGAAAAAAATTGGCAAGTTTTTTCTTCCCCCGTTGTCCCTGGTTGTTATTTTTATTTTCTTTCCCAAGATGTAGAAAAAGTATGCAACATTAATTGTTTCATGTTGACGTATCCGTCAAATGGTTTATATCCTCCCTCAACCCTTCTGGAAAGGTTATAGGTTTCTGTCTGTTGTTAAAAAAACAAACGACTCCTAAAAGAAGAAAAGCAACCTTTACTGCGCCAGAGTTAATGGTTTATTGCTCCCATGTTTTATCCATTCTTTTTGGTCACTGGCACCCAAAATGATGGAGGAAGCCTGTACGTCAAAGTATGACAGCTGTTTAATGTGATAACCACTTCGGGCCATATGAATGGACTAGAAAAAAAAATATGAAACACGTATTAAAAAAAAAAATGCTTGCAGGGCAGAAACAGGTAGCGCGCTGGTACTCCGGTGACCCCGCTGATGTGCAAGGGTGAAACGACATGGTCTGCAGCCTGAGGAAACCGGGAGGACAGACTTCTCCGGATCACTTCATGTTACTTGTAATTGCAGCAGCTGTAGACATCCTGGGGGGATGATGGGAGATGGCGGAAGCTGATGCTGACGGACAGCCCAATCTCCCGACTGGACAGGTTCAAGAAGGACGCGTCACTCGGTCCCGGCCCTCCGAGCTGACCACAGCCTTTGGGCACTAAATGCATATCGGCAAAGTGTCCGTGCCAATGTTATTAGCGGGGAGGCTTAAACTCTGCTGTAATTTTCTCCGGGGCCTTCTTTATTGGCACCTGTGATAGCAGGAGTATTTCAATGGGAGCTGAGTGGAATTGTGATTAAGGCTCCTGAAAGGCATTGTGCTTTAATGGACAATCCGAGATGGCGCTGGGGGGTGCAGGATGCTGGATCTTCCATGCACACAGGTCGGCTCTGCGGAGCCATTTCAAACGCTGACCTGCCCTGCCTAATTGTACAAGGGAGTGCAATTCAGGCAGGCCCAGGATGTACAGATTTTGCAGAAATAACCAAAGGCAGGATTTGGATTTTGAAAGCTTCTAATCCCAGCATTTTGATGTTTCTGTTATGGTCGCCAAAAATAAAATCAATTTATAATTTATCAACTGCATCTTTTATAAGCTCCTGCTTTCCACACCTTCTGCTAAGAGAGTAGGGTTGAAAGCAAGAAGGCAGGAGAAAATTAATCGACTTAGTGTGTATATTTCACACTGTTTCAGTTTCCCTAGGACATAATTGTTTTAATCAGATGTGATTAGGATTAATAACTGATAATTCCTCCTCTTTCATAAACACGCTGATTTCTCTTTTTCAGGCTAATGGAATTCAAAAGTCTTTGTCTAGGTATAATTAATGCAAAACTTGTTGTCAATACATACTGCTCAAAATGCATTCCAGAATAACAGAAGACAGGAACAGTGCCACACTATTGCATTATGGGCACAGACCCAGGAATCTTCCCGGTGGCTCAGAAACATAAGCTCTGCTTTGTTGTCATGATCCAACCAATCAGCTGAGAAAAAAAATTAACCAATTTAAAGCTGCTGGGTCACTTGACTCAACCAATTACTGCCCAATCATTAAATATTTGTAGGTTAAGCTAGCTTGTGAGAGTTTCAATTTTATGATTTCAGATAGCTAAGAAATCTAATCTGAAATGTTGGTCACCTGTTTTATTAAGTCTTATAACTACAGACAATGGCTGAGCAAAATACATCATGGCCTCAATTCCTAAGTGAAGTGCGACAAAGCCACCATCAGATGGTTACAGATCAGCATTGGGTTGACTTACCGTTATTAGATTATCAATAATGTTACTATGCACTGTAGCTAGCTGGAAGGTAACAGCTAGCTGGTGTTTAAAAACATACATTATGGTAACGAAGGTATCCGCTAATGACCATGATTTTGATTCTATTATCCCAACATTAGTCAAATTATTTGATTTTATTTCCTGCTGTATCTAATCAACTAGTTAAGAGATAAAATAATGAAATGCATTTCCAAACACTTATCCGTCGTTAATGTCGTTGTGGTAACATACAGCAATTAGATTGTAACTCATTTTTCATATTCCAAAGAGATTTTTAGAAACAGAAATCTGTCTGATGCAGCGTGAGCACTGAGGAGGAATATCTGAGCCCAGCAGATATGAGAGAAAGGCGGTGAGTAGAATAGAGAGGGAATATGAACTGGGCACAGAAAGAGCAATCACAATGGGGTTAGATCAAACAGCCTGTAAAGTTTTTTATATGGCCAATCAGTGAGACCAAGGCATTTTCATCCCGACTCATCATATAGTGAAGCTATCTGACCAAGCGTCAATATACGATGGAAAAAGGAGGCGTTTGGCTTTCTCATTTGACATTTAGGGTTAGGGTTCGGGTTAAGAATTTGGGGTTAGGGGGTAGGGTTCGTTTTAAACTGGGGTTAAAAAGGATGGTAAAAGCCTCCTATTTTGTCGTATATCAACGCTTGGTCAGGTTGCGTCACTATATGACAAGACGGGATGACTCTGGGCTTGTGAGACAGACAGAAAGCACGGACAAGTTTATCCCCCCATACACCTGTTTAGGTTTAGCATATATGTGGTCATTGGGTGCAATTCAAACTTTACCTGAGCTGCAATTCCTGGTTGTCACATCACAAACCGCATTAATGTTTTTAGTTCTGTTGTTTTAATGGGCAGCTTTTGTTGGTGCTATTTGTTCATTCAGCTCCTGCAGCTATTTACCCATGATTAATCCGAAGCACTTCATCGAAACGCTGTGCTTAGTATCTGTCCAATGTTTTAGCATATCACAAAAATGTATCAAACAAAGCGAACTGTGTAGTGAGACTAACAGAAAATCAATTGTGCTATAATACATTTTAACATTCAATTGTAGACAATTAGTAGACAATGGTTTTTCAAAATTGTAGTAAACAGGCCTGCCACCAAAATTCCAGGCTTAGGAATATTTAAATCTTTGCACCTTCACTAAGAGAGGGTTGGTTTGATAAGATTAATACTAACGCCTGCAGCTCGTGCAGCTACCTGTAATATTTCATTTTAGTAAATGATTAAGTAAAGACAGAAAACCCTCTTTAAACACCAAAAACATGGACACACACTGCCTTAGCCCTCCATCAATAAAAATATTGAGGAGAGACAAGTGATGCACAAGTCAGGCTTCAGAAATGCACCGTTTTATCGAAGACGAGCAGCCGAGGAAAATAGTCTGAGCTTACTTTTAAATGGAATGACCCTGAGTTGGAGGACAGGAAGCATCCCTTTCTAAGACTAATTAAGGCGGAACAAAATTATTTTTGTTTTATCTTAAGTAAAATGTACAATTACCGTAATGCATGCAAAGTCAATATTTGTTGTTTGTGTGTTTTGAGAGATCAATTGATATCACATGACAAATACGTTAAGGCACATTAAGTCTGGAATGATGCTACTAGAGCATCATGTGCTTTGGTGAATGGAGACGCCTGTAAAAGAGGTAAATTTAACACAAGCAGCCAAAACTTGGATCATGTTGGTTTTTAGTACCAACCAATTACCTTCATTCAGTGTTCTGACAGCTCTATAAACTTCACCAGTTCACTCCAGTCCAAGCACTAAGAAATCTGTGGTGAGGTATAGTCAGCTCCAGTCTGTGGCTGTTAAGAAGAGTTTGAAAAATTATGAATAATATAAATAGATGGAAAAACTCAAAGGTCCTATGTTGAACTTTTTTTTACATGTATCAATCACTGTCTATTGCCGATGTGAGAATGGACTGTGACATAATTTTTAAAATGAGACCTTTCCCAACTTGTTGCCGAAAACAGCCTGTGAACTGATTTATATGCAGAGGTATTGGGTCAGATTTTCAGCAAAAATCCGAAGGAAGTGAGAGTTATGTGCGATCCCAAGTGCCTTACCTGCGCCTCTTCAGTCCCCAACTTTGCTTAGAAATGGAGTCCGCTAACGTCAACAAACGACCAGTGACCATAACAGTGAAATGACATGTTATGATACAGCACAGTAAACTACACTGATTCATGGAATGATCAATATATACTATCTATTATATTCCAGGATAATGGCAAAAAAACCTGTTTTTTAGATCCTGTTATTTTACTTAATGCATTTTATGTGCATTCTCTGCAGTCTTATGATGCTCATCACACTCTTGTCATCTGTTTCCACGGTCTGATCCATTCAGTACATTGACACATTGATTCAGCAAAAAGTTGTGATGGTCGTTGTACTGAATACTGAAGTATTGGTAACACATTTATAATATTCCATCCAATTCACTAACCGTTTGCATTATCATCCAAAAAAAATTTAGCAAGGTTGACATTGTGCAGCTGCAGCAATAGTAAAAGCTGAGTAGTCTGGGTAACACCGATGTATCATATAAATGCAATCAACGTTTGAGAATGGAGCTACTTTACTGTACTTCAATGGCACTAGCCTACACTGAGCTAGCTAACAATATTACACTTTATAAATCAAATTTCAGAAAAACAACGATAGTCAAACTATAATAGAGGTGCAACTTTGCTCGTTAGCAAGCTACCTCATCTATCGCATTCAGTCTTGCGTGGGATTGTGAGTGCGACCAACAGGATGCCGACTGCAGTTCAGGTCATGGCCACCGCTGTCAGTAATGACACGCAATTTCTGAAAATTTTGCAAAGCACGTCTACGCATCTACTGAAGCTGGTAAATGGACCTGCCTTTGTTGTGTATCCCTGCTTTAATGACATGAACTGACACTGATGTGATGTTTGTTTTACTGATGAAATGATAAAAAAAATGAAGCTCAAAGTTGTCCTTAATGGAAGTTATTCAATTCCCTTCTGCTTAGTGCAACATGGGATTCAGGGTGAATGCCAACTGAAATCTCCCTACCCACAAACAGTAGGAGTGACAAGGGGTTTTCAAGTCAATCTCGAAAATGTTATTTAAAAAATAAGAACAATTCTATGTTTACAACCTGTAGAAACAAGATGAAACATGAAGTTCATAACCATAATAAATAAGGATATAATTAGGTGACCAGGTGTAGAGTCAGATAATCTGACCAGAACTTCACACCTCTACTCTATGGAAAAGTGCCGTGGGATCTTTAATGATCACAGGGAGCCAGAAGCTAGATTTTGTACAAAAGATGGCACCTTCCTCAGTTAGTTTTTTTGTCAGAGCATCGGGGAATTGAATTTAATTGGTCCGGAGGGAAGAGTTTCCCCTCTGTTGGCTCTCCAACAGAAACCCTGGTTTCCCCAGGAGGTCTTCCAACCAAGTACTGACTGAGCCCATCCTCATTGAGCTTCCTCAATTTGGCAAGGCTAGTTTACTGGGTGGTACAGCTGCATGCATGTTGATTGATGTACCCTTTTTGCATTGGACTGGTCAGCCATGAGTGCGAAGGCAAATGGAGATGTGATCTATTTTAGGTTAGCAGCCGAACATTGCATCAGCCATTTTTTTTTTAAATGAGGGTTTATATACTTTAAAGCCAATGTCCTAGGTCCAAGGACTCTTTATCTTTTTGTGCACTGAATCGTATTCAGTTGAAAACTTAACACTTGTGATCTGCAAAGAGTTATTCTGAAATATTTTAATTAGATTCTTAATGCAAACCAGCGTAGCCTGGGGAATAAGTGCTATAGACAGTCAATGTAACTAAATTGTCTCATCCTGTATGATATCCCTTCATTGTTTTCTCATCGTGGGTATTGACTGCAAGCAAAAAAAAAGTGTGGAATAAGAACCTGGCTTTGACAAGAGACATGATATAGAAAAAA
Source organism: Gymnothorax javanicus (assembly GCA_029692085.1). NCBI lineage: Eukaryota > Metazoa > Chordata > Actinopteri > Anguilliformes > Muraenidae > Gymnothorax > Gymnothorax javanicus. The sequence continues at coordinate 177,389,633 of CM056193.1, read as the reverse complement.
AGGAAGGGATACAAACTGGTTGCTTTGCAACACTTGACAATCACAAAGGAATCTTTCACCCCAGAAATGCAAATTACTCCCACAAGGACTGATTAGAAGAGAAAGGCATTTAGCTTACAAGGACACCCAGAAAAAAAGACTAAAGTTTCAACCTTGAATGTTTGGCATGGATATTAATAACTCATTCATTTATGGCCCTTGGCCTTACAAGGGTCTTACAAGTAGTATACAGTTGTACTGCGCCATAGTATACAGAATACACTTAATTTTATTATAGGTTTTGAGCTGATAAAAAAAGAAATCAGTCGAACTATTCATCTTTTTAACAAAGTCATAGGTATAAAATCCATTGGAATTTTCATCACAATAATGATTGCAGTGAATGATGGCATACTGTACATGTCGTCCTCTATTTATGCTGAATTAAAGATTACCTGAATCATTTTTAGTGAGCATCATACCTTGTAAAAACAATTCAAAAATATCTTTCAGAATGTTTAGGTGATGTATTCTCCTTAAAAGACTTGATTTACGCAGATCATTAGCATGAGCAAAAAACATTTAACACACAAAGAGACCAATAGCATGACCAACGACAGCCTCTATGAGTTTTTTTTTTTTCTGGCAATCAAAAGTTATTTCATTAGTTCTGCGCGTGCTGAAATGTTCTATACATTTCTGAATGAATTTGGTCAAACTTGTATTGTGTTGCAAACCTACTGCAACATTCCTCTGAATGCTAAAATACTCAGTGCCAAGCTGCAAAAAATATTTTTTATGGCGATGGTAGCAATGAGGTGAAAACGAACCTGATTACATATTTTCATGCAACAAAATTTGAGTACTTTCTTAAGGTTATATATATATATATATATATATATATATATATATATATATATATATATATATATATATATATATATATGGCATTGCAAACAGTATCTGAGTAAACCATTGTCTTAATCCTTACCATGATTTGCCTTTGTTTATTGTATTTATAGATATTTATTGTCTGCATGTGAACTCCGAAAAAGACATGGAGACAAAGCATTGAATTAAAAGAGAGCAGGAGTGTTTGCACACGTCCACAAATGATTCAAATCTTGATCTCTTTTTGATATACAAGCCAGAAAAAAAAGTGCATGGGTTTCAGAAAAACTTATAAATCACATACAAATAAATTCACCGTCCTGTGAGTGTTCGTGCTGAATCACGGGAAAGCTGCTCTTTGGAATAACGGGCTGCAGTGTACAGAGAGGGGCTCGTGCCAACACACCTGCTGGGCCAACACAACACAATGCACTACATCCAAGATGCAAACACAACACAAGATGCAACGAACGTGAGTGTAAAGTATGAAGTAGGCATGAACTTTAACAAATACGCAGAAAAATAAAAACACATTTGTTTTCAAAAATCTATACTGTAGTCATGCCCTCACATACGCACACACACACACACACACACACACACACACACACACGGTTGTTTATATGAGATATTGATTTGGGTGCATTTATGCAGATTGGAGATCACGTGACAGCTCCTCAGTCGACTGATTTGTGAAATATAACTCTAAGTTAAAGAAGGAGACCATTTTAAATGGTATTACACAACCCTGCTCAATTTTCCCACCTTCGGCTGTAGTAGTTTAGGTTAAGTAGTTAACGTTTAGGTTAGTCAATTTTAAAGTAGCCTACACACATCTTATTTTATGTGATGTACTCTAGTTGATACACACAATTTCCTAAATTAAGCAGTAGAATGAAAAATATGTGTTGAATACTGTTTTGTCAACTAAACCACATATAGGCTGCAGTTTTTTAAAAAGCCCCACTCAGGACAATTGAGGCCAATGATAATAACTGAGCTACAACCTGCTACACTTTCAGAGGCTGCATGTACAATTCTCTGCCGATTAACTTGACATCTAGCTTGTTATGTTTCTGGCTTGCCATGAAGGATTACTGTTAACCAGTGAAAAGGGTAAGGAATATTCTGGAAAGAATGGCTTCTGTTACCTCAAATTGCGTGATGAGCACAAAATTGTTCATTCACACATTGGTGAGAAAAAAAAAAGAATTTGTTAAAACCATGATAGTATGGTCTACATGTTTTGCCATACTACCATATTAGGAGAGCAATAAAAACATTTATGACTGAAAATTTGTAATTTTGTGTTTGTAATCATGAACTATTCCCCCCATCATGAATTTGACCATGGTTAAGCTCCAGCTAAATGGATTAAGAATGAAACAATACAGTAAGTAAGACACATTAGTCTCTGGGTCTGCTAAAACCATAAACTGTAACTTGATGGACCAAATTGCACAAGTATGGACCAATGTTAAATAATATTATGGGCTTAGGCATACTACTACTACTAAAACTACTTCTACTACTACTACTACTAATAATAATAATAATAATAATAATAATAATAATAATAGTAATGATAATAATAGTCAGTATGTACCCATTTTCTGTACTGTTAATTCTTGTTATATATACACACTACCGGTCAAAAGTTTTAGGACACCCCAATTCTTCCAGTTTTTTAATAGAAAATATTGTAGTTTAATGTCTCATTGTACTCTGGAATGAAAGCATAGACATGATAGAACAAATTAACAATCGAAGTTAAAAAAGAAATCATGGAATCAATTTATAAACCAAAATGCATTTTAAAATTTTGACTCAAAGTAGCCACCTTTGGCAGATATAACGGCTGAACACACTCGTGGAATTCTTTCTACAATGGAAATCAAATATTCTTCAGAACGTTCTTCCCAACTCTGTTACAGAAGTTCCCATAAATGTGTGGCACTTGCAGGTTGCTTTGCTTTCACTCCTCTGTCCAGTTCATCCCAAACCATCTCGATGGGGTTTAAGTCTGGAGACTGTGCTGGCCACTCCATGTTTTCAAGCTGACCGTCTTGTTCTTTTTTCTTAAGGTAGTTCTGGGAGAGCTTGGACTTATGTTTTGGGTCATTATCTTGCTGTAGGATGAACCCCTGACCAACTAGGCGCATACCAGAGGGTACTGCATGGCACTGCAGAATGCTGTGTTAGCTGTTTTGGTTCAGGTGCCTTTCACTCTATAAGTCACTGACCCTGGATCCAGCAAAACAGCCCCAGACCATCACGCTTCCTCCTCCATTTTTGACAGTTGATGTCACACACTGAGGAACCATCCTTTCACCTACTCGACGGCGTACAAAAAACCAGGGTAACCTTACCTTTTGTTTAACTTCTGACAGTTCTCCACTTACCTTTGTACCATTTCAAGCTATTCGTTGGACTGGAACTGCATAATTTTCAATAAAAACACAGGAAAAATTGGGGTGTCCTAAAACTTTTGACCAGTAGATATATATATTAGTAGAGGTTAATGGTCACCTGCTGAAGGTTTCATAACAGAGATGAGAGAATAATGTAACATGGCATCATATCAGCAGCAGTGTTGTGCTGCACTGCTGGAGAAATTCTCACAGTACACTCAGTAGGTCACATTTATGGGTAACATACTAAGTGCACAGAGTCGTGGGAGGGCTGTTGTCTATCTGAGTATCCATTGGCCGGAAGGCAGGAATATACCCTGGATGACTCCATCGCCAGGACTGCACCTCATTCACTCTCACACTCATACATATCGGCAATCTAAAGTCCACAGAATCTTCCGTTTGGATGGTGAAAAAAACCCATAATAACCCGAGGAAACCCTGTAATATTTTTATAGTTTTCTTCTTTCTTTATTACATCATTTTTTTTCCTTTTGTATTGAAATATGATTTCTATTCTCCTTTCAAATCACATATGCTTTATATTTTTGATACCCACCCCATCCAAGAACAAATATTGGAGACATGACCGGCTATTCCCCTACGCCCTCACTTTATAGAACCCAACTGGAGTACAATTAATTATTTACTGTATTTTCTTGAATATGAATCCAAAAATTGACAGTACCAGAGCATTGGAAACAAGATGAAGTTGGTCAGTATGTTCACAGCACATTTCCCATACCTTGGTCACAATGCATCCTATTGGAATATAATATTGGAAATTTAATTAATTTATTCCAATGAATGACCCTTTACATGTACGCAAATGAACTAAATATGAGAGTAGACTTAACAAAAAAAAATGCAGCATTGTCATACTTATGTATGCCAGTAGATGGCGCACAATAGTAAGAGGAACTCCAGCGTGAGAAATGGCCGACATTGCGCCGCTGGTACCGTAGATAACATTACAGCAGGATTGTATCCATAATTTTTTTTTTTTTTTTTTAGCAGAGAGGTTAATGGTCACCTGAAGGTTTCATAAAAGAAATGAAGGAAGGAAGTAACATAGCAACACATCAGCAATATTATTGTTCTGTACTGCTGAAGAAATTCACACAGTGAACTTGATATGTCACATTAACGGATAACATACTAATTGCAGGCACTGTAATTCTTTCAAAGCACGCGCACAAACACACAAAAGTCCTAGAATATTGAATTTATGCAAGATGATTTGACCGCACATCAAACACTCCGTAAAGCTGCTATTTTATAATAAGAAAACCATGATCAAATTTTCCTCCACCTCAATATTCACCCTTCAACCCCCATAGCCTGACTGTCATGTATCTACATCTACATCAAGGACACAAAAGAGAAGACGCCCGATCAGTTCTCTATCGATATCTTGTTTGCATTTTCTCTTCTGTGCGCATTAACAGCGGCCAACTCGGTCAGGCACGATACAGGGCGTGAGTGCAGATGCGCCGTGGCGAGGCTAGCGAACGCGGCCTCCCGCGTAACCTAGCGCACCACAGGCAGTTATCATTTTCAGCCAGGAGTCGCGCGCGTGAGACGGTGCGCGGGTAGGAAACAGTTCCGCCGCGTTGGGGGAATTCTTCAATTCAATATGACAGGTTTCAGGAGTCCCTCTAAAAATACATCTCACCCGATTTCTCTCTGACATCTGCTCTATTAGTTCTCCTTTTTAAGCCCCTCAGAGCCATCCGAAACGCACTCGGCACAGAGGAGCCGGATACCACCGCTGTGTCACATCTCGTTTGCCGCCGAAACGTCGCCAGGGCCTGCTTGATTGCCAGGCTTTCTGACAGCGTCAGTCATCTGCCTAAAAGACGTGGCTCACGTCCGGTAGCCCGGGCAAAGCGAACCTGAGGACACGTAGCTACAGGGCCAACAAAGCAGATAGTGCTCTGTGTGGTGCTGGGGGCTGGGGTCAGGACTGTTGAGTAGAGAAAAGTATGAGTGTGGTGTTCGCTGTGCCTCAAAGGGCGGAATGAAAAGAGACATTCAACCAGCAGTACGGTTACCCTTTCTTCTTCTCTTTCTTTTTCCCCGACAGGAAGACATTCATTTTTATTCTATTTGTACTTATTTATTTATTTCCAGGAGCATGGAGATGGACTGGAAGTGGATGTGTAGTGACAGCCAGTTTGGGAGCGAAGGCTAACAGGAGAGGCAGAGATGGGTGGTCCTTTGTGTGCGGCTCGCAGGTTATGTCGAGGGTCAGGCTTTGGGGGGGGGGGGATGGTGACAAACTTTCCCTAATACAGGCCAAGGACGTTAGCGGCACTGCGAAAGGGTATGCCAACAACAAGGGGCCGGCCATACAATGGTCTACCCCTCCCCACTCCACTCTGACCCCGCCCCTCAGCAGCTGAAAAAGGGCAGGAAATGGCTGAACAAGAGGGAACAAGACAGGGTACAGGTGCTCTCACTGATATGAATAGTAATATCTTTATATGAGTGCGAGTATGTTTCAGGAAATCAGTTTTTAATTTGCGTCGCCTAAAAAAAAAAAAAATACTACTGGCGAGTCTGTGAGTATTTTGGCAGTGACTTAGTTTTAAAGGGCAGAAGTTCCTACATAGTCTACTTCATTACGGATGTGAATGCATGCTGGAATCTGTCCCTCAGGATTGCGGTTTAGTCCAAATACTTGAGGACCTAACTGTGCAACGGGTGTAAATATATTTCTCTTTTGTTCAGACTTCTGGAGAATAAACATTATTTTTTAAACTGCGTATTTCTTGAGTTATTTTTAATGTCAGCCTTTTGTATAACTGATAGCATAAATTGTGCCAAGATCTGCAATTGTGCAGGACTGAGATCGAAGTGGAAGCCAAAAATCAGTGGTGTCTGTATGGGTTGTTAAAAGAGGTTTTAATACATCATTTATGCACAGAGCACTTAAATGCTACCTCAGTTTTATACTTTTTTTTTTTGATGTTCATTTTTGGAAATAATCCACCATTGGCTAATAAGGCGCATTCATCACTGGTGAATGTTGATGTACATATAAGGTTAATGACACTTTGTTAATATGGGTGTAATTTACTCCGAGTCAGAAAGCCCTTGCGAGTGTAATTTGTAACCTCTAAACTATATTTCAGTTGGCTTTAAGTGGCTGATTGATGTGAACGAGACACAATGTGTCCATTATTTGAAAATGTAAGACAATGGATAAATGGAGGTCATTTCGATGAGGCCTGACCCCTGTATGCTTGGTCTCTCCCATATTTGTTCCACTCCAAATTGCACTGAGAAATATCTGCATTAATCTCATGGATCCAGATCACATCTTCTCACTGTGTTTTTAGAAACCATGAGTTGTCAGCTGACATGAGTAATATACATCCATATCCCCTTGTTTCTGACAAAGAGGAGCGATGACATTAAATGTTTGATGTTGTCATACCTACCTGCCATGTAAATAAAAATCTATGTCATTTTGGAGATAAACAGACTGTTTTTTTCAATATCCTGACAATATATTTGTTATTTTTCTTTTAACTGTCTAAACTATGAAAGCTTTTTTTCCTTTACAGTTTCTTTTTGAAGCTACGCGCCAGCAGATGCTAATGTAGACGGTGGAAAGAAAAGCATTTTGGCTATATGACTTCTATAACTAATTCAGTCCAGCCATTCATTTCTTTGATGTCAGTATTAACCTGCTGTGTTGAATTGCAAGAGGGAACATGTGTAATGGTAGCCAATATGACTCTTAATAGGCCAGGAGTTAATTTCAACATATTCCCCTCTGACAATCCAATCCAATGCTCCACATACAAGTCAAATCGAATATTTAACCCCCCAAAGCCAATGATTAATTTCCCTCTTCAATCTGTCAGACCAGCTGGTTCCAGGTTTTGTTAAATCGCACGGTTTCTTAAATGAAACTATTGATTTTAAAGTCAACTTAGCGCGGATTTAATTTGTATTTGGAAAATTAAAGTGGGTAACGCGTTACAGTTTCGCCATAAGCTGGGGCGACCGCTTCCCTTTGCATTTCGCCGGTCTTTTTTCACGCCGGCGCGCATCGGCCGTGATGAATTCGCAACTGTATGGATGGGATACCCACGCTTGTGTGTGTGTTTTGCGCGCACGTGTGTGTGTGAGTGTATATGCATTTACGCGCTCCCATATGCGCGTTTGCTTGTGCGCTAGCCTGTTAGCACGCGTGCTAGCATGTGTTTGCGTGCGTCTCCAGCTGGACTCCTCACACCTTGCCTCTGGACTGAGAGCTAAACCCGCCTGTCAGAGAACCTAGCCCTGGGATTTTTAACGCGGAGGCCTTTCGACCGACCTCGGGCGCGATAGAGCGGCTTCCCTTCGACTCCTGCCGCTTTCCTCTCAGTTCGGATAGACAAGAGCAGAACTTCACCTTTGTTCGCTCAATACCGCTCTGAGCCGAGCATTAAGCTGTTCATTAACTCCCCCCTTCCCCATCCCACCCCACCCCCCGAAACACATAGAACCCCCCTTTTTTTTTTTTTTTTAGCCGCTGTCGTGAATGTTTTTTCATTATGGAGGTTTCAAAAGGGTGAGTGGGTGGGGGGGCTGGAACATCGCGCCCACGTACTGGCATTTTATATTATATTTACTAATGATCACTGGTGCTTCGCCCTCCCCTCTCTTTCTCTGTAATTCCACTGCTCAAGTCCTCCTCTGCCTCGGTCGTGTCACCTTATCCCTCACTGTTACATTATGTGTCTCCAAGTGACATAAAAGGAGGGCAGATCAGAGAGCCATTCAATACAAGCGTGTCATTAACTCCTTTCTTCTAATGGCGAGGAAACGGCTGTTTCACCCACAGAAGGAATAAACCCCCCCCTTCCTTTCACCCTCCCTTCCTCGCGACTGTTTATTAATACATCTGTGACTTCAACAGGTTCTTTATATTCCGCTGTTACGCCCCCTGTTGTTGAGCTAATCTCGCTCGCACGCAATTTGCTGCTCCAATGTCTCCTCCCAACCCCCCTCAGAAGCCAATAATTTCAGAAAATAGCGACCCCAAAACGGAGAGGGCACCGAGAACCCGAGGCAGGGTGAGAGTGTGCGGCTCCTGCGGAAGGTTTTTCCAGCTACATTCAGTGTGTTTTACAACGGCGTTGCTGACCTGACTGCGAGAACTACTTTACACCGAGCTCTCAAAATGGGTGCATTTTTCCAGCTTGTCATCTTCCATTTAAAAAAAAAAAAAGGACCGGAGCCTGTTTTTCCTCGATAAATGCCGGTCTTAAAAATACTCGGTCCGCATGATAGACGACTGCACTGACACAATTCGAAGAATAGCAGGACTATTTAAAAAAAGCCGGTGTTATATGCAAATGGAGAGGCAACAGAGTATGAGCAAAGGCTTCTGTCAAATGAAATCAGGCCAGTGTGTATTACTTACGTAAGTGAGAAAATAATTCCACAGCCTGTCTTGGGGTTGAACGCACTAAGTTGGAGATGTTTGATTGGACAGAGTGGAGGATGATCACTAATGAGAATGTATACTGTACATGCGAGAATATGAATCTGACACAGTTCACAAGGATGGTTATCAGGGGTCAGATAAAAACATCTTAAGCTCAGCCCTCAAGTAAATTCACAATCACTATTTGTTTTTTCAATATGATTCTCTATTCCTTAATTCATTTCATTAATTTGATTTGAAAATATGGAATTATTTAATTCCAAATTTTGCATATTAGGAATTATGGTGTTTTAAAGATCACACAGTTCACAGTTTTCACTTCCCAGGAAGATGAAAACATCCAATTTTTTTATTTTTTAATTATAGTTTTAGAGTCAACAAAGGGCCTGGACTGCCCTGACAGCCCTTTTTTTTTTTTTTTTTTTTTTTTTATAAGGGAGATAGGAGTCCATTGCAGAAATGGTGTCCCCTCCCCCACACATAACTGGCAGGGGTAATGGCTCTAAGTCCTCCAAGTGACGTTTGTGAGTAGATGACTGTGTAATTTATCGCTGCCATAATTCTCACAGAATTATCCTAGGCCGATTAAGGGTGATGATTCCGAGACGCGCGAAAGTGTTTTTGTCAAAATATTTAAAGGCTGGTCTGAAGGGGGGGTGGGTGTGTGTGGTGTGTGTGTGTGTGTGGGGGATTCCTTTTTATCCTTAAGGCCTTCATTTGAAACCTCAGCCACAAGCCACAGTGTCTTCTGCTAAAATGAAACACCAACCATCAAGGAATAGTCTTTGCCATAACTTCTAACCACAGACTATTGGTTCAATTCCAACACCATTGTCAGGGCTGGATCTTGCTGCAGTTAGATCTTCTGTACACCCACACATTACAAGCAGTTTGTCATTGACAAAAAAAAGTATATAGACTCATTTTTTTGAAAAGTTAAATCTCAAAAATTTTCAATGGTAAAAGTAGCTACCTTTTGCCATAACAGTTGAGCATATTCACTATCTACATTTTTTTTAGCCAGAACAGCCATATGGTTCTGAATGTTGACAACCAACACTATGATTGAAGTTCCTGAGAAAGAGCTCTACTTGTGGGTTGCTTCCACGTGCTTATTTTGTCCAGTTTGGCCCAAATTAGCTTGATTGCACTTCCCTTGCCGGAAAATGGAAGTAATTTTTTAACTTATTCATTGACAAATTATCGTTCATTGATTGACGTGTAAATTTAGGAAAATATCCTTTTTCACTTCTCACTTTTCACTTCTTATATTTGAATAGGTTGAAACAGCAAACATGACTTGAAGTGGACAAAAACTCAACTGGGTGATGCCATGCTGTGGCACAGCCAATGGAAATCTAAGGTGATGAGCGTTTAGCTAGAGCCAAGGTAAGCAGTCAATGAGATCCAGCTTTCTCATTGTTTACATCTATTAATTCCCAACAGATTAAACACCCAACTGCTGCCATAGTATCATTGCTGAACATTTTTCCTTGTGCAAAGTAAGAGTGGTAAGGGTCTTTGCGATACAATTAAAGACCACTTTTTGAAATCGATATGACCATAGGAAGAAATAGTGCTGCCAATCACAATTTATATAGTATTTACTTTAAGAATAGATGCTAAAAAGCCTTGACTTTATGATCTAGCCATAAATATGTATGTTAGAGTTTGATATTTGATAAAATATTCACTTCCTGGAATCTGTTCCTCTAATCTAAAGTCTTCAAACACATGTTTCCACAACAAAACACAAAAATGTTCATATGTTTGTGGTATAATTTGACTCAATAATCCTCAATACATCAGATTGTGATTACAGCAGCTGAGCGCAATAATATAGCAGTCATGATAAACCAACCCGATAACCCCAGTCTGTTGCATGCATAGGAACCCAACAGCTGAAGAGACACTGTTCTGAAGCATTACGCAATTCTGCACCCAAATGACAGCAACCATCATGGATTAATGGACAATGCAATATTTACTGCAAGTAAATACACAAGAAGGTACATAAAGTATATATTTGGAAAGGAGGTTTTGCAGGGTATAGGCAAATTTGCCCACAGCCCAATTTGAACCATCTTCTGGTTATATGAAACTACTTGTGGGACTATCCAGAAAATAGATTTGAAATGTGAAATTTGCATACAGGAAGTGAACTGTGACCTATTTAGTGATTTCAAGATTTTGTGGGACAAGGCCTCGAAAAGTCCATATTTAAACCCATAAATGATTGTTCTGAAAAACCAGATGATTTTTAATGGCTACACAACAACATGATGGACATTTTGATACCAAACATAAGTATATGTGTGAAAAACTGAAGAAGTTTCAGACAATTTTCCATTGAAAAATGCATCTGTCTTGACTAAAATTGATGCAAAATGTAAAGTTCATCTTGAAAAACAAACAGGTTCCTATGAAAACACACCTAAGATATTTTCACAAAAGTTGCCTCATATAGTCGGCCAAATAATGTTTGAGTGTCATTAAATTGCGAGACTGGTAACATGGATCCGGATTGCGAAAATTGGAACCATCCCCGTATTCAGAAATTATTACTATCTCCGTTGGGTGTCAAAATAGGTCACTAAATAATAAACATGGAATGCTTGTTATAGATACTTATCCAAACTAAGAGTCTTAGAGTTTGACGAGATTGATGAGACATCGGCCTTCCGGATCATTCTGGATCATGACTACGATACATCTGAAACACACTTGTCCTTTCAAGATTAGACAAATATAGATTGTTACTGTATATAGTACATAGTTGTATGTTAATTTATCAGGATATAATAACACTTTCAGGATCACCTGTAATTGTGATAAGATCAGTTAACGGTGGTGTATTCAAGCCATTTTTATTATATCTACATATTTCTTTGCCTGGAATCCATCTATATCAAGTGCTGGTCGCTCCCAACGGTCACTCACTGATATAGTCTGGCCTCAGTCGGTAGGCCAGTGTTTAGCCCTTACGTCAGTAATGAACTGGATATATACTATTCAAAAAAAGTAGGGGATATTTTATTTTGAGATCAAAATTTTCACATATACAAAGAGATACGAAACCATGTTGTATAGTTCCTTACTGAGGAAGCATTTCCAAAGAAATTCATCACCCAAACACATCAATGACACTCTCACGATCTGCACGGGATGCTATTATTGATGATCAAGGGGTTGTGCCACAAATTTGCATGACTCTGAATTGGAAGGTTAGAGCCACTGTAAAGGAAGATTTTGAAGAGAAAGCATCAGATTATCAGTGGTTGAAGTCGTTAATTAAACAGAGACCATCGCCGTCTAACACTGGAGGAGAGGTTACGTGCCCTTGGCATGCTACAGGTTGGCACAAGACAGGTCGTTGTGGCAAGGGCAATGAATGTTTCCCAGTCTGTCATCAGCAGATTATGGTCCAGACATCGTGCTACAGGGTCTGTTCAGGATAGACCACGATCCGGTCGACCAAGGGCAACAACTCAGGCTCAGGACAGATTCATCCGCACTATTGTCTTGAGAAATCGTATGGTAACAGCAAACGAGATAAGGTCTCAACTTCAAGGGATACTGGCTTGGTAGTGAGTGGCCAGACCATCAGGAATCGTCTGCACAGATTTCACTTACACGCCCGGCGTCCTCGTGTCATTCCCTGTTTGAGGATCGTCACATTAGGGCCAGACTCCAATGGTGTCGTCATCATCAACGCTGGGATAATCGCCGATGGAACAACGTAATGTTCTCAGATGAGTCGAGGTTCACTGTGGACTTCCTTGACAGGCGCAGGAGGGTTTGGCGCCGACGTAACGAACGTTTCCATGGCGTTAACGCGTCATTAGACATGATCCGTATGGGGGTGGATCTGTAATGGTGTGGGGAGGCATCACTGCTGCCGGCAGAACAGACTTGCATGTTGTTGCTGGGCGTGTCACAGGGCAGTACTACCGGGACAACATCTTGGCACCCCATGTTGTGCCGTTTGCACGTCGTTATGGCCGCCGTTTCATTTTCCAAGATGACAATGCCAGATGTCATAGGGCCAGGATCGTTACAGATTACCTCCAGCAGCAGAATATCACCACATTACCATGGCCAGCACTCAGTCCGGACTTTTCCCCCATCGAGCATGTCTGGGACATGCTTGGACAGCGGCTACGCCAACGTCAACAACCTCCTGCCAATGTCCAAGAACTTGCTGCAGCATTGCAACAGGAATGGAATAACGTTCCCCAAAGTGACCTGGGGACGTCTCGTTAGGAGTATGCCACGCCCGAATTCGAGCTTGTCTAGTCAACCGAGGGGTTTTACCCACTACTGACTCTGTTTCACAATGGTGGTAAATTTGCTGTGTGACCCTGTGTTTGTGTATAACCCTTATTCTGGAGAATCTGTCCTTTACTGACTGTACACAGGGTTTGAATAAATTGACAAATGTTTCCTTAATGTTTTTATGTCATTTGTTTCCTTCCTGACCTCATGATCTGCATTTCATGGTACTTGTAAATCCAATATCCCCTACTTTTTTTGAATAGTATATAAATATTCATGTTTACCTCTCTTGGCTGATTGGGTGACGTTTTGGCGAGAACCACCAATCGTGCGACGCCATTTGCAGAATGAATGCTGACCGGGTTATCTGTCGCATCTTGTTGTCAGAGTAATAGTATAGTAATAGTATAGTAGCTGTCCACTGAAGAATAGAGTTGAAACTAGAAAATTCCGGTAGAAATTTTGAATGTGCCTGCTGCTCTACACATACAGTGTTCGAGGTGCTTGCCAGGGATCTGGTAAGCCGTTGATATGGTGTTCTGGGTGCTCTATAGTGCGTTGCTGGGCGGTTGCGATGGAGTTCCAGGTGGTTGCTAGGGCGTTGCTAGGCGGTTGCTATGGTGTTCTGGGTGGTTGCTAGGGCGTTGCTAGGCAGTTGCTATGCTGTTCTTGGTGGTTGCTAGGGCGTTGCTAGGTGGTTGCTATGGTGTTCTGGGTGGTTGCTAGGGCGTTGCTAGGCCATTGCTATGGTGTTCTGGGTGGTTGCTAGGGCGTTGCCAGGCGGTTGCTGTGGTGTTCTGGGTGGTTGCTAGGGCGTTGCTAGGCAGTTGCTATTGTGTTCTGGGTGGTTGCTAGGGCGTTTCTAGGCGGTTGCTATGGTGTTCTAGGTGGTTGCTAGGGCATTGCTAGGCGGTTGCTGTGGTGTTCTGGGTGGTTGCTAGGGCGTTGCTAGGCGGTTGCTATGGTGTTCTGGGTGGTTGCTTGGGCGTTGCTAGGCGGTTGCTATGGTGTTCTGGGTGGTTGCTAGGGCGTTGCTAGGCGGTTGCTATGGTGTTCTGGGTGGTTGCTATGGCTTTGCTAGGTGGTTGCCATAGTGTTCTTGGTGGTTGCTAAGGTGTTTCTAGGCGGTTGCTATGGTGCTCTGGGTGGTTGCTAGGGCGTTCTGGGTGGTTGCTATGGTGTTCTGGGTGGTTGCTAGGTCGTTGCTAGGCGGTTGCTATGCTGTTCCTAATGGCTGCTTGGGCGTTGCTTGTCAATGTTTGGGAGTTGGAATAGAGTTTCTTCATGAATATATGAGTTCACGGTGAGAGGGTGAAGATGAGTGAGTTTTCTCATTGACTTCCATTATAACAAGGTTTCAGAAGTCCATGTTTTTCGGGAATTGTGGGAAATCTGTAAGTCGGATCGCTTAGAAAAGTCATAGCACACTCCTCACAAGGGAGCCGTACGTTTTCATGTGTAATGTGTGGGGATCGGGTGAAAACTGTGGGAGGAGAAGCGAACCGTGCGATTACGGAAGAATATGGAAGAATAATAATAATAATAATAATAAAGAAGTATGCAGGATTATAATATGTGTCTGCATTGCTGCAGGCACATAATTAAATACTGTGTTTTACTCCCTAATAATTTAATTTACAAGTGATCACATAAGAGGTCTACAGTTGATTTCAAGGATTGCATTTGCATTTAGAATTTCTTACAGTTACCTCTGTAAGAAATATATAAATATAGACTTCACCAGAGTGAATACAGAGGGTTAATTTCAAGATGTTAACCATTAATAAAGCTCAAAAACAAGAAATTTCAAGATGTTAACCCCAAAAACAAAAAAAAAAAAAAAAAATCTGTGAAGATTGGTCTAGTGTGGACATGTATTGCAGTCAGCTGAGCTCTTTTCCCTGTATTTACTGGTGATCTGACAGCTGACAAAGCCAGAGGATGAAGTCTGATTTGTATTGGGCAACATTATGTGCTTAAATTCAACCAAATACTTCAGATCTCATTGGTCATTGCATCACAGAGCAGATGGATGATGAAGCAGAACCCAAGACAAAAGCCACCCAAAAGTTTCTTCAGGAAAAGAAGTGGAATGTTCTAGAATAGGCAAGTCAATCATATGACCTGAATCCAATTGAACAAGCATTTCACTTGCTGAGGGCAAAACTGAAAGCAAAACGCCCCAAGAACGAGAAAGAACTGAAGACAGCGGCATTTAAGGCCTGGCAAGTATCTTAAAGATAGAAATCTGGCATCTGATGATGTATTTGGGTTCCAGACTTCTGGTTGTCATTGACTGCAAAGGATTTGCTACCAAGTATTAAAAAGATAATTTAATTTCTGATTATGTTAGTTAGGCCAAATACTTTTAGGCCCCTAAAACTAGGGAGACTATATGGAACTATGTTTATAATTCTTGCGCAGTACAAGTGCAATATTTTTAGAAATACCAATATATTAAATCTGAAAGTCTACCCTTCAAGCACATCTTGACTGATTCATGTCAAGTTCAACGTCATGGCATAAAAAGCCAAAATTATGAAAGTTTTGTCACTCTCTAAATACTTATTGACTTTGCCGTCATTGACATAAGTAAGTATAATACTATTTGAAAAAGAGATTGTGTGTACCTTTAGGGGCTCATCCCAGAGGCTCTGAGTCAGAAATAGCAGAGTGTTTAAACCCATGGTTGAGCCATAATTCTGAAATATCTCTCCAAAGCATTACATTTTCTAAATGGTCTCTAAAAGAGAAACAGCAAGTTGCATTTTTCAGTGTTAGCATTTCTTCAGGATTTATTTACCTTCATATTATCTTTACTCCAGACAAAACTAATGTTAAAAGCTAGTAGTGAATGTAGCCTGATAAATGTTTCCAGATGCATTTCAAATATCAGCAGTGCTAACGTTGTTTATTTTGTAGTTTGACTAAATTTATATCCGGATTTCTAATTATATGAGTGACCTTGTGAGGTAACCACATGAGGGAAGTCAAGCTACACAACTTATTGTCCAGGCAGTTGTCTGTAGTAAAACAAAAATTACAGAACAACTACAAGCAGGAAAAATCAGAGTTTAACATTGAGTTCTCACTATTTGTGCTGTTTTTAGTTTAGGCAGCTCTGCCCTGTGGCCTTCAAGAATAGGTTGCACTGAAACAAATGGTTAAATAGAAAATATGGTTGCAGGAAATTCAGCAGAATGAAGAATTGATTTTGTCTAGCCCTGGAGAGCACTTAATTCTGTGCCACAGGGCTAGATTTTTATAGACATATTTTACTATATGGGGAGGATAAGGGGGATGGTGGGAACTCAAGCCTATTTTTAACAGGGTGTGTAAAAGGCTGAATAAAAATCACCTGCCCGTGCGCTTTAATATTCTTTTAACAAATGAAATAATGTTTCCCACTCTTAAGAACCATCCTCCCATTCACCCCTCCCCTCTCCTTCTTTGTTGTCCATTTTTCCACAAACACTTCGCAGCTTCTGTGTTAATTAAAGACCAATGCATCCAAGAGTCCTCAGATGACTGCTTAAAAATGAGGCAATGCATTTTGCATTTTTTGGGGACCACAGTTCACCGGCCCCAGATGGACAGACAAAGATCACACTCATCTTTATTCCCCGATTTATCTTACCAGCAGTAGTGTGAGCAGCACTGAGAATCACCAAGAAGCTAAACAGGAGAGCACAGAAGAATGGCTCTGGAAATTTTTCATGCATTATGTCCTATCTTCTGAAATGTGACTATTTAATACCAACCCATTTCCAGAAAAGTTGGGACGCTGTGTGAAATGTACATAAAAACAGACTTCAATTTAAACTTGAAAATAAACTGAAAATAGTAAAAAGGCAATGTATCAAATGTTAAAACTGAGAAATTTTATTGTTTTTGAAAAATATCTGCTCATTTTGAATTTGATGTCAGCAATATGTTTCAAAAAAGCTGGGTTGGGGCCATGTTTATGGCTGAGTTAAATCATCTCTTCTTTTAAAAGCTCCCTATGAGTGTTTTGGAACTGAGGAGACCAATTATTGTAGTTTTGAAAACAAAAAATTTTCTCATTCTTGCTTGATTTTTGATTTCAGCTTATCAACACTTTTGCAGACTCTTTTGTCACATTTGTGCACCAAATTTTTCAATGGGTGAGCTGTATGGACTGCAAGTAGGCCAGTTTACCACCCGGACTCTTTAACTATAGATCCATGGTGTTGTAATGCACAAAATTTGGTTTGGCATTCCCTTTCTGAAATAAGCAAAGCCTTAACAGAAACAGACGTTTGAATGGCTGTATATGTTGCTCCAAAACCTTTACACATTGTTCAGCATTAGTGCTGTCTTCACAGATGTGCAAGTTACCCATGCGCGTGCACTAATGCGCCCCCATACTATCATGGATACTGGCTTTTGAACTGTGTGCTGATAAAAGCCGGATGTTCCCCCTCCTTCTTAGCCTAGAGGACACAGCATCCTTGATTTCCAAAAAAAAATAAAATTCAGATTTTGATTGGTCAGACCGCAGCATAGTTTTCCACTTCGTGTCCAGCCATCATAAATGAGCTCAGGCCCAGAGAAGGCGGCAGCATTTCTGGATCTTGTTTATTTATGCTTTTTCTTTACATAGTAAAGTTTTAACTTGCATTTAAGGATGTAGTAACAAATTGTGCTCACTGAGAATGGTGTATTTTTTTAGCATTATGAAACATTTCCAATCTTTTGTTGCCCTGTCCCAGCTTTTTTGAAACATGTTGCTGGCATCAAATTCATAATGAGCAAATATTTTTCTAAAAACAATACATTTCTCAGTTTCAGCATTTGAGATATTGTCTTTGAACCATTTTCGATTGAATATAGGGTTTAAAGAATGTGCAAATCATTACAGTCTGTTTTCATTTACATTTTACACAGGGTCCCAACTTTTCTGGAAATGGGTTTGTACAAAGACAGATGGTAAAATGTAAAATACAAAAAAGATTTTCCAAATGAAAATTAGGAATAGGTACCAATGTAAAACATTTTTACTCATTTTGGATATTTACGGAATGTTGTTGTGCTGTTTTGGGGTGGAAGAAAGCGGAGATTAGAAGACAGATTAAAAATCATTGAGTAATCGTGTTTTGTTTGTATACCTCCATATTTTCCTGGTTAAATAAAGGTTAAATAAAAATAAATATATAAATAAAATAAATGTAATTAATGATTAAAATCATTATCGCATTCTGTTTTTTTTTTTTTTTTAAAGAGAGGATAAAAAGGTCACTGAAGCTAAAGTGACCCCGTGAGAGTACTCTATGTGATCTGTGATCAAGGAAAACAATTCTTGGAAAGGAAAAAAAAATTCCCGGGTCAACAAGGAATAAAATGTGTATTGTTTTTTTTTTTTTTTTAAATTAATTATTGAATACAGCCAGCTCAGCTAAGCCGTGTCGCACCCAGGATTTTGCGCTACGTGTTAATTTTACTTAGTCTTGTCTTGCACCTCCGAACCTGTCCTCTCTCCCCGTCTCTGGAGACCGAAGGGCCAGGTGGCCATCCTGAGCGCAGCAGATGTGGTGCCCGAATATCGCTGCAGAAACAGTCAAATATCCACCGCCTCGCTCACGGCGCATTCACTGTGACAGAAGGATGTGAGAATGAAGTCAGCACTTCATACTTCTTTATTATTTGGGATTGTTGCAGAAAAAAAGCAGAGGAGGCGGGGGAAGGGGGATTATTGTTTTAGCGCTATCTTTTCGTCAACATCTTTCAACCATACAGAGCATTTCCAACTATACATATGCATTAATCAATTCTTATTCAATACTAAAAAAATTTTTTATATCATAACAGACTTTCAAACTCAAGTGTTGCAACACTTAGAATTAAATTGCATAGGCAAGCGTACTGGTTAAGCATTTTAATAGCAATTTATCTTGCACTCATGAAAAAAAGCTGTAGTGACCAGAAAACAAAAGACATGAGGCAAGTACAGAGTGTATCGTGCGGATAACATACTCATTTTACTGTCATTATCAAATTCAAATCTTATGTTGCTGTATCACATAGATTTTTATTTAGATACAAAATAAATTCAAAATAAGCCATCTATGCATATATTTTCCAGCAAGCATTTCCAATGTTTAGTCAATATCTGACGTATGTCTATCTTTTAGAGGCTGCTGGTGAGTTGAAAATACAGAGGCACAGAACATACCTTTAAACTAATGATTGGGTCTTGACCTGTTTTTAATCATTTCTTTTTTTTTAATTGACATTACATAAATTCCAAAAGCACCCAACACAGTCAGCTGTGGCCAGGTCTCCTTGTTACGGTAGGATGAGAAAGAAAATGCATCATTTCCACACAAAAATTGCATTTCAATTAATGTTCTTGAAAATTGTGGATACTTACTTCAAATCTTTGCTTGTTTGAGAATCATGAAGTGCAGGTTAGATAGCCTGCATTGCAGCGTGTGCTAAAAGCAAACGTTGAAGTGAACAGAGTGGTTTATCTTTTTTGTAGAAGGAATAAAAATGTTTTTTTCTGAATTTAATTTAATTTATGATTTAATTGCCACAACACCACATTAAGAGGGAAGCTGTTGGTTTGATGGCTGTGGGACTACTCTAATAATTGGAAAAGTTGTTAATAAAGGAAAATGACTGATAATTGGACAAGACCACATATTAGTTTCAAGGTATTTTTTGTGCCTCCACTACTTTCAGCTGAGCAGCCATCACTGCTATCTTCATTCAGCACAATAGGTGATACTATAGGTCTATGAGAGGAAAAAGGATGAATTGGTGATTTTGGTAAAGGGATTCTTCTGTGTAGCTTACTACAAGAATGAAGTAGCTTCCTTGTTTGGGACCTGTTGTAGGCCTTATTATTGTCACAAACAATAGTGTTTCTTTTTTGGGGAAAGGGAACGAATAATACAGTGTGAGCAGCAGAACAATGAGGGATTTTCTCGGTTTCTGCGGAGGAAAGTAACCAAAAAAACAAAAAGAAAGACAAAGAATCTCTTGAATATTTTTGGTGGCAGTGAACAGTGATGTTAGGTCTTCCCATGAACATTTGCGCTGATCTAAACAGTGAGAGCTGATGAAAATGTATTTATTTTCCAAATTCCTTTACCCTCTGAGCGAAGGCAGAACATAGATTGGGGAAATGCAGACTAGCCTCCAATTACAAAAATTTGTGAGCAATGAGACTTGCATTTTGAATTTAAGCTTACATGTCACAGGGGGGTTGCAGCAAGATGCTTAGCAACTCATTTCTTGTTCACTGCAAAGGCAGCGGCTACATGAAGCCTGTGATGAAATTTCTGTTCTGTGGTACCTGCAAGGATTGATTGCATGAACTGACAGCATATTTACAAAATTATTGTCAGAAAGACCTGAAGACGCAGAAGGAATAAATCCCCAAAAGCCATATAGATATAGACACAGATTTCAGTATTTACTATATGCAAAGCCTGCATTTTTGTTTGAATCGAGGCTCTGTTGAAACCATTGCCCATTGATATAAAAAAAACAAAAACAAAACAGAACTAAAAAAAACAAAAACAAAACAGAACTACCATCACAAAATTAAAAAGTTACATACTTCTCTGTTAAATACACTTGCAAGCAAGTAGAGGGCAGGTTTTATTGGGTATTCACACAAATCAGTAGAATTTCCTATTAAAGGTGGGATGTGAACTTTTTACGAGTATTAATAGCTTTTTTTGCCAATGCATGAATGGACTGTGATGAAACTTAAAAAAATGAGACCTTTCCCGATTTTCTCAGTTGTCTATAACAGTTGGTGGACTGATTTTGTATATGTGGAGGTATTGGGTTGGATTTTCCTCAGAAATCCAAAGGAAGTGATGTTGTACGTGTTATTGAGTGCCTTCTATCTCGGAGAACTACTTTGCTCATTTCTGTAGGCTATGTTTGCTTAGAAACAAAGTCAGCTGACATAAATAAACGTCACCCACCACAACACATAATCGGGCAATAAAAATGTATAAACTGGCTAGTTTTTGTCACAACCCTAGTGTCTCACTAATTGTCTCCTCTTTTTCAGTAACCTTTGTGTCTTTTAGAGGTATTGTCTCCTTGATTAGTTTGACAATCGCTTTGATTGTCTCCTTTCCAGGTGTAATCCATTTGTATGAGCCATTCCCTTGTGTTCCTTTGGAGCTTATAAACCTCAGTTCTGTGTCGCTCAGTTGCTGGATAGTCATGCTTTATTCTCTGAAAGCTACCAGTCAGTTAATATTTTACCATTTATAATAGTATTATCGTCTTTGGAAATGATCGTAACCTCAGTGACAGTGAAATATTTCATTATTCTTCGAAGCCTTATTAGTAGGAACAAGCTCCAAAGCCTTATTATTGGTCTCCAGGGTTAGGACCGAGTTCCTGTTAACCTGCCTCTGTTTGTCAGATCCAAAATGTGTTGGGCAAAACAGCCCGAATCTCAAAGAAAATGTACCTAGCACCTTTAATATTTTCTAATTTTATATTATGTTATCATTTCTGTTTTTCTCTTACGAGAGGTAACAAATTTGCGCAAATAAACAGGATCTGGCACAAATTAAGGCCTAGGTCTGGTGTATATTAACTTCTGTTTTGTCTAGTTTGGTTGCTGGATTGTAACGCTTTTTTCCTACGAAGGCTATCCGTTTGTATCTTCTAGTTTGGCACTAAGCTCTTCTTCCATGTGCTTATTGATATTTTAATGACAGGGAAAAACGTAATTACTTTTTGGACTCTTATTGATAGGAACAAGCTCCCAAGCCTTATTATCGGACTCCAGGATTCAGACCATGTTCCTGTTATTCATCTGCTCCAGTATGTTCCTCTGAGCCAGTTTATTAGGAACACCTCCCAAGCCTTCATTGGTCCTCAGGATTGGGACTGCATTCCTGCTAAACCCTTCAGTCCTACTGTTAAGTAGTCATGCTTTATCAAGGGGAATTCACCACCTGGCTTCTCCCTCAAGATGGCCACTGGCCTGGGCACAGACAAGCCCCCAACCCTCTCTAGTAATTACCAATTAAGCTGGAAATAGTACTTCACTTCTATTACTGTGTTCCTATCAATAGGTATTCCTTTTTGGATTGTACCCTGAATCTGCTTCTGGTTTCGAATCTGGATCATAACATGCCTAGCATATCGGCTGCTTTTGCAGGTCTGTCATTTGAATTTTGGCACAATGAACAGTAGAACTACTTACGTCTTTTAAGTGCTTACTTGGTATCATTCAGCCATGGCTCTGCCATATTGTTACATCTATAAAAGCATTCATTCAGATGCCATAGTTTATTTTATTATATAACTTACATTTTTGACCACATGACATTTTATAAAGCATTTTCAAATATAGTCTTTCATTAATGTGCATTTTTGGATTGCATAGAATGAATTATTTTGTATGCTTTTCAATCATTTTGAAAACATATAAATTAATATGAAAATCTTGAGTGAAACATCAAATAAACCAGCACAATGCCTCAAGTAGGTAGGTATCTGTCATCCGTACAACACATAAACCAGATAACCGATCCTTCGGCAACCCCAGAAAATAAGTATCAGAACCATCAGTAATTTTACAGCAGAAAAACAAATGGCTGACAAATACGCTATGGGTCTTATTTTGGCACTTCATTAGTTCAGACATGAACTTTTCCCAAAGTTTACGAAAAGCGCCTCGTGGGTCGAAGTGATTGTTCAATCCCCCCCCCCCACTCCACCAAGCTCGAAACATGAGCAACTAATTGCGAACATGAATTCCTGACACTCTGAGTGGCGGTATGCTCTGCATAAATCAAACACGTACATTTTGCAAAGAACAATGCTCCATTTTTTAGAGACACAGAATCATCCACCTCTCCATTGTTGATGTCTTTGTCTTTTCAAACTCGTTCTCCTCTGCCATAATGCCGTATTCCGCTAGTATTACAATGGGGGCAGAGAGGTGATGAATATTTGTGTCTAGTCCGGCGTTAAGTTTTCATTAATCAAACTGAGGCTGTTGATTGCACCTGGACCGCGGCAGGACTGAGACCACAATCCCAGTGGAGGAGAGAGCCACTCCAGCCCCATTGTTTCTCTCCCTTTCTCTCATTTTTTCCCCTGCATTCATTCTTTCCCTCATATGGAGAAAACGAGACCTGATGAAGGCGTGGAGAGCAAAAAGAAGAAGAATGGACTCAGCTTACCCAATCTTAAATTGCCATTTTGTCTTCCTCCAGGAGAATTTGAGGAAGTGAATTTTAAACAAACCAGTGGGCACAAGGACGCCTGGTTGCCAGGTCTAATTGTTAGGCCTTTCAACCTTAATGGCAGCCGCCAGCTGTCGAGAGGCGCTATGATTGGCCCTCTGTTTCTCTCCTCCCTCATCTCTCCTCCTTTCCCCGTTCCCCTATTTTGCCCTCCTTCTCGCTGTCTTTCCCTCTCTGTGTATACATCTCTTTCCCATACCTTTTCTTATCTCCTCCTCTCTTTCTACCATTCTCTCTATCTACCTTTACACCTGCACTCTTTTTCCTATTCCCTCAGTCTGTTCCTAACTCCCACTCTCTCTCCTCTGCTTCTCCCTCTTCTGCAGTCTATCTTTCATTCCTCTCTATCTCTGGCTCTCTCCCTCTCCCCATCACTGTCTGTCACTGCACAGTGCGGGTGATGGATAGACATATTCCGGAGCACAAAAGAACCTATTTGGACTGATGTGTCAGCTCATCTTTATCAAATGTTGTACAGGTATATTCTGTCGCCATGCTTCATTACACCGGAATGGCACGCCTGAAATGTTTGACTGTTCTGTCTTCTCCTTTGCCCCTCAACCCTGCAACCCCCAACCCCTCCACCTTTTAGCACAACCCCCAGCCCCCCCCCCCCCCCCCCCCCCCTTACCCACTAGAAGTCCTTCCATTTTTTAGCCGTTGTGTCTCCGGTTAGCTTAAGTTAGCAGGGATGAGCCATGGAGATGTTTGGGCGCTTGTGCCATCGCTGGATGCTGAAGGATGGTGCAGTGCTGCAGAGGTGAGTGATGGATGTGATTAGCGCAGCGCTTTGGCTGAGGCTAGGTGAGCGCCGCTAATGAGGCCCCTCCTCGCGCCGGCTGACGGATGAGTGTCACTGCTGTGCTATCGGCAGCTGATTGACGGCAGCCTGGCGATTAGCGCTGGTGGGAGGCAGAGCCCACCCGGCCCTTCCCTCTAACTCTGATTCCCGGATGACACCGATAGATTAAAGAAGTCTTGCTAAGAATAAAAAAAAAAAAAAAAAAAAAACCAATATAGGCACAGACAAGTTTTTTTTAAGGAAATTGCTCAGTAGTTGCAGAATCTGTAAAAAAAAAAAAAAAAAAAAAAAAAAGATCAAATTAGCATAGCCCAGTAGCATAGCCCAGAAATGTGAGAGGCTCAACATACTGGATGTGTAAGTTTGTGTTTTATCTTACCCGTATATTTTAATGTACTTTGTTTTGATGATTTACCTCCAAATGAATGTGTTTTCTCCACCAGTAAAATCTTAATCTATTTGAAATAGTGCAGTCCTAGAGTCCTGTACCTGCTCTATCAGGGCGAGGTCATAATTTGCATCTCCACCAGCTCTCAAAGAAGCAGCCATCAATATTAATTTAGCAAGGCTTTATTTAACCAGGCCAGTCGATACAGAACAAGCTCTCATTTAGAAAGATGGCAGCAGGAAACAGGAAAAGTATAGGTTATGCAATAAAAAAAAACCTCATAGATGAAACAGTAGTTAGTGAACAGTAACAGAACCGCTGTCTGATGAGCAATGAAAATCTCTGGAGCATGTTGCCTAGCAGACATCAGAAGAGGGAGGGGGAAGCTGAACTTGTTAAAGGGAAAACAAAGTGCGTTGGACCTCCTGGTAAGCCGCAAAGGTCTATAATTCTTCTGATGAAGAGGCCGTGTCCAATACCAGCACCATGGCGCAAGCCAACCTCTCCATCTTTTGCTCTCTCCCTCCCCGCCCCCCTCTCGCAGTTCCCAAAGCAAACTCTGATGCTGGTTCGGTAATACGTAATGCTGCGGCAGTGATGACACACGCTCTTTGTGATGTATTGGGGCACATTAAAGGTCACATGCTCGCACCAGAACGAAAATCTATGCAAAACAGCATTAGCTAAGTCTCCGTTGTTCGCATCGCATCCAAATGTTTAACATTGAGTAAATGTGGGCGGGTACAAATCTCAAGCATTGAGAGAAGAAACAAAATGTGACAGGCAGATGCGAGGAAATATGCATGCAGACCAGTGGTGGGGGGTCACATTGAAAAGGTTATTGAAGTGGGGATGGCACTGACAGCCAAATAGCACCATGTGCATTGAATGCCTGGCACATGGCAGTTGCCCATTGCTGTGCTGTTGTACTGGAGTTGTACGGATTCCATTTGGCTTGAGGAGAGGTGTGTTTGTGTGTGTGTGTGTCTTGGGGGGGGTGCATGCACAGAGTGACAATTCCCTCTGAACATTTTGTCCGCCTACTGCAAAATGATACAACAATTCCTCGAGTTCGATCAGTCAGAGATAAAGGACTGCTGTAAAAAAGGTCTCGCCAACAGGAGTCTGGCCCTGAAAATGTCAGGCACCTTGACAACTTGGACTCATAGTTTGTCTGGAAGGCCTGAGCGTATAAACGCTCAGTAGCCCCATTGAGTTTGAAGAACAGGGGGATTACCTTTCTTAACAGGGAGAATGGGCCCTAATGCAGAGAGAGAAAGAGCTCATATATGTCACAGTAAAAGCACTATAAAGCAAAAGAAGCTACAATTTAAGAATTAAATTACATTTAGAGTAAATGTCACAGCAACACAGACATCTGGGAAACATCTACATTTTCTTAATGCTGGCCATTGTCATTTTATCAAACAAAATTGCTTTTGAAACAAAATATTTGGAGAACTAGCTAAAGAGCTCAGAGGATAGAGCATGGTAAATTATTAAGACAATTTAAACCAATTACTCTTTCATGGCATTCGGGGTAAACAAATTATGAATTGAATTTTGAGAGGATGAATTCTCCTATAAACAGTGTTAAGAAAGGAGCGCATATAACAGAAGGAGTGGGGACTTTTTTCTCCAAACACCCTGGCTGAGGGGACCATTTATAAGGATTGCCTTTGACGGGCATAGAAAATCAGCCACTGTAATCAGTTTTTATGCAGTTAGTTGAAACAAGAAACCCAAGATAATGGTATTGAAGATAATGTCTTATCAGAATGATCAGGAAATCTAAAAGGATCTTCAAATATCTCTTTTAAAAAATCTATGCAACATATTGAGTAATGATTGTACAACGTATATGACCATTGATAAGCCAGATATGTTGTAACCTTATCATAACATAAAAAATTATGCATTTAGTCAGGTCCATACATGTTTAGAGATTGACAGAGCTATTGGTATTTTAGCTGTCTGTCATATTGGAGATTAAATTAGAATAATGAATATGCACTCATTTGAACAAGTTAACATGCAAATCAGGTGAGCAGTGTAGGAATTATAGCAATTTTTATGCATGGTCCTCCTTTTTAGGGACCAATAGTAATAGGACGATTGGCTGCAGAGCTGCTCAGTGGTTCAGTGTATTTTCTCATTATTTCATTGCTTAATAAGCAGATAAAAGTTGTAGAGTTAATGTCAACTGAGGCATTTTGCTGTAAAATCTAAATACAAAGTCGATAGAGTTGTCACTGCCAGTGAAGCAAGCTGTTATTAGGCTGAAAAATCAAAACAAACAAATCAAAGAATTAGCAAAAACATTAGGTGTGGACAAAAACTATGTGATACATTTGTAAAGAGAATGAATGTATTGGTGAGCTCAGGAACTCCAAAAGGCCAAGAAAACTGCTGACGTCTCTGATGGATGACAGAATAATTCTTTCCAAGGTGAAGAACAACCACTTTATTTACAGTTAGCCTGATAAAGAACATGGTATGTGTTAATGTCAAGTTAAAAGAAGACATCATGACGATGTCACCGGGCGGAAGTAAAGTTCAAAGTGGGATTATGTCTTTCAAACTAAAAGCATAAATACACCTCTAAGGGAATAAAAACATGCGAATAAAAGCAAACAATAAAACACTAAAACAGCAATACACACAATTAAAATACTAAAAGCATGCAAATAATAAAAAAAAAAACACAAATCCTGCACACAACACACTAAAACTGCCACCCGGTGACAACAGTAAAAGCAAAAGGTTTGCAACAACAAGTAAACTGCTGGTAAGCCTTAAAAAATAAGATGTTTGCCAAAAGCATCTAAAAACATACGGCACAGAAACAACAACCTATGGATAGGTGAGACAAATATTGACTTTGAACCAGAATGATGGGAAAGGAAGCAAATGGCAAAGGGAAGCAACTGCTCATAATTCAAAGCATGCCACCTCATCTGTGAAGTATAGTCATGAGTGTCATGAGTGGGCATGTGTGGCTGTCAATAGACCTGGTTCCATTGCAGTTATTGATGAAAGCAGCAGGATGAATTCTGAATTGTACAGGATTATATTAGCTGCTCAGATTGGGGCAACAATGGTAACTGCTTTTAAACTAAGTGGATGGTGCATTGTTGAGCGGATGGACAATGATCTGAAGCACACAACAAAGCAACCAAAGACTTTTTTTAAGGCAGAGAAATGGAATGATCGATGATGGCCAAGTCTATTGATTACTTTTGAGCCCCTAATATTAGGGGGGACTGTGTATAGAAATGGTTGCAATCCCTGCATAGTTTATACAATATTTTTGAAAAAACCCTTAAATTAAAGCTGAAAGTCTACCCTTCCAGCACATCTAGATTGATTCATTATAAATCTATTGTGGCAGCGCATGGAGCCAAACTGATGAAAATTGTGCTGTTTTAGAAAATACTTATGGACCTGACTTTATGAGTGTGCTGTATAATAAAGGATATACCTGGCTTTACTATATTTTGTTCCATCAAGAAGAAATATGTGTTGGTGATACTATCACAGTCTCATTTTTTCAACCCCTACCACATATAGTATTTCCAGACACATGGATTTTCCCTTGACTATTACACTGAAAGTCGTCCTCAGCATATGATTGAGGTCAATATTCTAAACAAGTTTCTTGACGATTATCCAGTGCTAAACCTTTCAAAAAAAAGCTGCAGATAACAGTTTAAGATCAGACTACATTTGGTGCCTCTGTAACACAGTGTTACAACATGCAAAATCCAGTGCTCTCTATAAGCATAATACATGCTCATAGATCGGTGCCTCATTCAGTAAACTGGAAATTTTGCACATTGAAACTTGGGACTCAAAACTTGCAGATACTTAAGCATTTTTTTTTTGCACAGATTTTGCACACAGATCACCTCTATATCTCTGTAATTTTTTAAATGATTCATATTGGCATTTTCATTTATTCAAGAGTGAGCAATGAAACATGAGAACTACTGGAAGGTTTTTTCTCAGATTTGGGGAAGACAGGTTACAGCTTTGCAAAGGCAACAAAACACAAAACTCACAAATTAAAAACTGATGAGCTCGGTCTGTCGTTAGCATGGTATCCCCACCTGAGATATGCTCTTACTAATTATGCAGCCTCTTCACAGCTTAATTATGAAGTAATTGTCCCAATACTCTGAGATTATTTGGGAGATAAGTGTGTTAGCACTGCATTCCCGTGACAACAGTCAGGGGCAGCACTGTAAGGCATTCGAGAGGAAACAGCCACAGAGGCAGCCATAAATATCTTGTTAGCGTGCTCTGTAATAAAAACAGTGTTACCAAATGCACTGAAACATAAAGGGAACAAAAATATCCATCAAATTAACACATCAATGACTTGATTGTAATCTCCCGGGCTCCAGCGAGCGTACGCCTCGTACTGCCACAGACAGTGCGGGGCAGGCATGATTTATCAATGCAAACCTAATAGCATCAATATGAATCTAACTAAAAATCAATATTTCATTACCAAATTGTTAGTGAGAATGAAGAGAAATTGCCGGAGTCTGAGCATTCTCCAGGGTAGGAGCATCCCGAGTTCAATCTGACAAGATGAGTGATGCATGACGGGGGCCCGGAGAAGGACACAAAAAGGACAGGCTAGGGTCCGGGCTTTACTCTGAACTCTCTCCACCCCCCTTCACTTCCTGTCCCCTCCCCACACTCGTTCTATCTCTCTCCATGTATCTCTCTCTCTCTCTATCTATCATCTCTCTCTCTCCTCCTGCCTCTCGCCACTGCTTCTCTTTCCATTCCGCGTGCTCGCTCGCCCTCTCTGTCTCTTTTTCTTTATCAACTCCCATTTTCTTTTTTTTGCCCCTCCTCTCTCCCCTACTCTTCAAGCTCCCTCTCCTCTTCAATTTGATTGAATATTAAGTGCTTTCATTTTCGCTTGACATGAAAGTGCCTTGCCAGAGGAATTAACAAACTGATTATGGATAGAAAATTGAAATAGCGTCCACAGCTGTAAAAAAAAATAGTGATGACATGAATGTTAACAACAAACAAAATTAACTTTCACCTTCTCAGACTGCACCCTCTATGTCAAAATTTCCTCATTTTAAGTCTCCATCTATCTCTTTTTGTCCACCACTTCAGTGGCGAAAATAGAAGACGCGCTTCCCCAATTAACGGCAAACTTTGACAAGGAGGCACTCAATTTCTCTCTCTCACTCCCCTCTTAAATTATTTTTTCTTGTTGTTAAAGGTGTGTCAGAATTTACAGCATTCTTCCTTTTCTTCATTATCTCTTAGCATATTTTTCCCAAGTTTGTAAGACATCCAATAACCAGCTTCCAGCAGCCGCACCAGGAAAGACAGAGGCATAACTACAGGTATATGGAGGTGCCTTCCTGTGCCAAGCCATGGGGCGCATCTACTGCAGCTATAACCTTGATATGTTAAGCAATTCGTACACATGCAGACAATTTATTTATTCATTTATTTTTACCCCATGTATTGTGAAGAAATGCACTGCTGCCATGCGGGAGATGGGCACTGGGGGAGGTCATCCCATGGTAAATAATTATGCACCCCCATTCCCATCCCAACGTTGCAGTGCAGTTAAGTTTTAACATTTTACCTCCAATAAGGAGGGTATGTTCTTGGTTTGATTTGATTGTTACTTGCGAAAATGTCAGTGGCATGTATTTTGATCGTGATGACATTTGGTTTCCATGTTTGTCTGTCTGTCATTGCCCACTCTAGTGACCACAATTCTCATGCTATGGCTAAAAGTTAGTTTGGTCAAGTATGTAGGATTTTAGCAGACCAGTGATTCATGATTACCACCTGCCTATTTGGATATACCTGATCATCTAAAACACAATACATTTGTATGAAAAATAGAAACACAAAAGGAGGGAGATACAGACTTAGACAGAAATATATCTGTATCAAGTCATAGTTTACTCTACCAGCTAATCAGCAGTTAT
This sequence comes from Gymnothorax javanicus, assembly GCA_029692085.1. Classification (NCBI taxonomy): domain Eukaryota; kingdom Metazoa; phylum Chordata; class Actinopteri; order Anguilliformes; family Muraenidae; genus Gymnothorax; species Gymnothorax javanicus. The sequence continues at coordinate 177,359,207 of CM056193.1, read as the reverse complement.
CACCTGTTTACATTTGTCACTTTGGAACAAAATTGCCACAAGGAAAAATCAGAGAAGACCGGTAGCTCTGAATAATAAGAGTAAATAGGAAAAGTACGTCGGGTGCTCTTGGAAAACGGGAAAAAATTATTCAAAAACGAGAAGGCAATCCAGGCACTCACATGTAAAAATGGAAGGAAAAAGTAATTAAAAAGCCTTTATTACAGTGGCTAGAACATTAAAAAGCCAACATGTTTCGACCACAATGGGTCTTCATCAGGGCTTCAAACAGAGACAATAGGTGTGGTCTCACCTATATACCATACATAGCCAATGAGAGAAAGTCATCTGACCCAACACCTGACAGGTAGGTAAGCAGAAACGTATGCATAAAACAACAAATAAATACACATATCCACATACATTGACATGCATACACAATATGCACATACATATATATTAAAAAATTCGTATTGAAGTCACTCCGAACTTGTGCCCTGGCCAATCGACTTCAGTACTGCAGCTGATGTACATTGGGCCTCATATTGTGCTCTCTCATAGTAAGGTATTGTATTTGTAACTCCACCAAGCCCGAGAATGCTTGTTCATTCCCCATACATTGTGTTTTGGATCTGTGTTTCGAATTATCTGCAAGTTGTGCAATACCCTTACTTTGACCTTGGCCTGGTTTTTGGTTCACAATGCTTGTTCAGTGTTTAGATCTGGTTGCTATACCACTATTCCCTGTTTATGTCCTCTGCTGAAATTTTCTGTCTCCGCACATTAAGGCTCTGAACCACACTTGGATCTCAATCTGTTTCATTACAATTAGCACATTCACTTGGATACACTTTACTAGTTTGGGTCCCATTTGGGCCCTGGTTAAGTCACTCAGAAACAATGACGGCTTAGTACCCTTTGTAAGACATAACTGTGAAAGACTGTTTTACTTACTCGCGCGATTCCAGATAACACAGCCATATTCACATGTTGTTGAGGGTTCAATTTAGAGAATAAAAAAAAATAATTTTTGCACCTTAGCAGTAGTCTGGATCTGCATATTATCAGCAGCACTCACAGCCTTTCTGAAAAACAGAAATAAAAAAGTGCAAGAACCACCTCCTCCCTCAAGTAAACAAGCATCCAAACGAAATTGGAAAGCGATCTTTCTCATTTATTTAGAGACAGATGCGCTGTGGTGTGGGCGGGTGTAGGAGGTACCAGAAAAGATCAACTGTAAAGATGTCTAAGGGTCAGGAGCACTTCAGCTGTGGGAAAGGCTTGCAGTTGAATTGCAAACTGCCGTATTGGCACTCTTTACTCGGCAAAGAATTCAACTGCGGTAGGTCAGACGCAACCAGGCTTCTGCCAGGAACAGCACATACAACCATGTAAGAAAGCGCAACAAGGCCATGCTCATGCTATATCTCAAAAAATTACAGTGTAGTGAGCAAGATCTTCATTTTGTTCCAATGAATAAATTAAACAGGTGCTGTACTTAATATATAAGAAATCTCTAGTCAGATAGCTTGATTTATAATACATATCCTCTATAATTTATTTAACAATATTAGTTCCATTTATGGTTTTCAGCATGGTGTCCAGTAAAAAGCATACGTATGATTAAAATATTGGCTTCCTTGGTTAATCCACAATATAGTTTGAATTTAATTATAAGTACTGTGTATTGTTCTCGATAGAAAAAAACTATTTCAGTAATAACAACCCATTCACTGGTAGCTACAGTGATTTGACCAACCCAAAGCACACTTTTCATGCCTGGTAATATTGTTTGGAAATTATTATATGCTTTTCAAATATTCCATAATTCAAGAGTATTTTAATATGCCCTGAATTAATATGGTGTCATGGCTAATGGCCCTGGACTGTATATACAGTATTTTAATTCTGTAACCTTCATTTGAGCTGAAACCGGGGATTTGCTCTTAACTTTAACATGTAGGGTGTGGAAAATTTTCATCTCAAACCAAGTGTTAGTGCTGTTTTCTCATTGTTTGTACAGTGACATAATGGACATATAGTGACAAACAGGTGCTGGAGGTGCTGGACTTCTGCTTTTGAGAGCATATTGCAATTGATCTGACCATGAAACTTAAGTTTGTTCTCTGCAGCTACAGGAAAAGACTGCACTGTCCAGTACGCACTTCACGCCATATAAGTCATGTGGCAGTACTGATGAAAATGTGTTTAGACCTTCTTGAGAAAATGAAACAAGTGGATCAGTCATAAAATTTCCACAGCCAGGGTGAGCTATTTTACCATTCCCCATCCCAGAATCCTGCAATAGCATTTATCCTTCATTTTGAAAAATAAATGTGGGTAAATGCAAGTAAGTCAATGCAAATGGGGAGGTCGTTAGGAAAACAGTGAAATTTAAATGGAGTATTTGCATGGAGCTTAGCTGAGTAGATCTGAACACTCTCACGTCTAAATTAAAAATGTGCAGCCCCTTAACTTGGAATATATGAATGCATTAGTGTCCCGTGTCATTGACAGGGCCCTGACTGGCTTTCCTTGTGGATCCCGGTGGCACATTCTGCATGCAGTATGAATGTAGTTTGTTTTGAAAGGAAAGCACTGCAGCCACTTGGCCTGACGTTACAGGAGATGAACTGTGCTGTTAATTCCCATAATTTATTCTTCTTACATTCATGCAAACCTACAATAAGCGACTGACAAATTCAGTAGTACATCGTCCTGGTGATCCGACGGGCAACTAAAGCGTTTTTGAAGTAGACACAAAACTGTGAAATCTAGCAAAATAATTTCACAAAAATATCCTCAGTACGATATAACCATTGTTCTGATTTAATATATGGAAGATAATGCAAATTCCACTGAATGCATATATTCATTGACATATGAATAAAGTTACAAATTTGGCAGTGGCAACTATTGATATAGACCCACAAAGACTTTTTTTGCAAAGACTTGAATTAAGACCATGAGTATGCTTTTTAAGCCTTACTTTTGTCTTTTCAAGTCGGTGTTCTAGTGTACTTACCATATAAATGTGCAGTGTTTATTTATGTTACTTTATTTATTTGCTATGTTTGTGCCCTGATTGGCATGTTTATGTGTTTGAAGCCCTGGGTTTAACATAAATACTTCTAAGGGAGGCTCGGAAACAGGTGTTTGATCACAGAAAGCAGCGCTCACTCAGTGGAATGGCACTGCCTAATGCTGCTCTGCTAGCATTTACATAGGACAATCAAAGCTAGATAATTCCAAAGGTGAGACAGTAGCAGCTCTGTTTGTCGTATCCTCAGGGCCTCAGCCGTGACTTCATTTGCATACATTGTTTTCATTCAAGGCCATTGTGTATTTTATTTATTTATTTTTCCGCATTGATCCTTGAGGGCAGTTTAAGATCTGAATTAGATCCAGTTCAAAATCCAAGGCACATTGTAATTGTGTTTCCACAGTAATCTTAAATAACAGCATGTATGTGCATATATAAATATAGCTTGTGTCTGTTTTTTCCTCTTAGCTCTAAACAAATGCATTGTGTGTTTTGTATATAGTGCTGAATATTAGTCCATTATGTTAAACAGTCATTTTTGGTATTGCTCTGTGACTGTGATGCCACAACTCATTTTAAACCAACCGAGACAACAGTATTTTTTTGATATGACTTGGTTTATAACACACTGTTAGTTAATCAGGGGTTAACCAGCTTGATTTCTGCACAGTTATTCAAAACTGCACACAGACACATCTCAATCAAAGCCATAGCCAGGAGAAGAATTTTACCCACAGTAAGTCCAGAAATATAAGTAGAACGGGTTTGGTTTGCAAGTCCCTTGCAGTGAGTTCTTTACATTCATACAAACCCTCTTTCCAAAAGAGTTAGAACTCTGTGTTAAAGGCAATGATATGCAAATCATTTAAACTCTTTATACAATTGATTATTGTCCAAAGACAACCTATCAGCTGTTGAAACAGAAATCTTTTAGTTTTTTGAAAACTATATGCTCATTTTGAATTTGATGCCAGCAGCACATTTCAAAAAGTTGGACAGAGGCGTGTTTACCTCTGTGTTGCATCACCTCTTTTAAACAACACCCTTGGGAACTGAGGAGACCAGCTGCTATAGTTTTGAAAGCAAAATTTTTCCCAGTCTTAGTGGATGCAGGATTTCGGCTGCTCAACACTTTTTGGCCTCCTTTGTCATTATTTTTGTTTCATAATATGCCAAATATTTTCAGTGGGTGATAGGTCTGGACTGCATGCATGATTCTTTTACCATGTGCAGCATAAAGTTTGGTACTGTCTCTCTAAAATGAGCAAGGCCTTACCAGAAAAATTGGGGGAAAAAAAACATCGTCTGGATGAGAGCATATGTTACTCCAAAACCTATATATCATTCAAGATTAATTTTGTCTCCATAGCTGCGTAATTTTCCCCATTCCATGTGCACTAATGCACCCCTATACCATCAAAGATGCTGGGTTTTGAACTGCGCAATGATAGCAAGCTGGATGGTCCTTCTCCTCTTTAGCCTAGAGGGTGCACTGTGCATGAATTTCAAAAACAAATTCCACATTTTTATTGGTCAGACCACAGGACAGTTTGCCACCTCACCTCAGTCCATCTTCAATAAACTCTGGCACAGAGAAGGCAGTGGCAATTATATATGGTCTTATATTTACATGGAGGATTTTTAACATCCATATGTAGATGGAATGACAAACTTTTTTCACTGATAATAGACATCAGAAGTGTTCCTGAGCTCATGCAGTGATTTCCACTACAGAATCCTGTCTTTTTTAATGCAAAGCTGTCTGAGGCCCCAAGATCATAGTTATTCGATATTGTTTTTGGCCTTCATCCTTGCGTACAGAGATTTCCCTGGATTCTCTAAATCTTTTTCTGATATTGTGTACCATAGATGATTAAGTTCTTTGCCATTTTACTATTGCCCATGCAGTCTCTCACAGAGTGGTGAAGCCCTCATTATCTTTACTTCAGAAAGCCTTTCTGGGATTCTCTTTTTATACTCAATGGTGTCCCTGACCTGTTACCAATAAGTCAAACTAGTTGTTCGACTAGTTGGGATGAAGTGTAATATGTAAATAAAAACATAATGCAATGATTTTCACATCATTAAAACTCTATATTCAATTGAAAATAGTACAAAGACAACATATCAGATGTTGTAACTCAGAAATTTTAGTGCTTTTTGAGAAAAATATTTGTTCATTTTGAATTTGATGTCATCATCATGTTTCAATATAGTTGACACGAGGGCAACAAAAGACTGGAAAAGTTGTATGATGCAAAAAAAATACACCTGGGGTGGAACATTAAACAACTAATTAGGTTAATTGGGTTCATTAATTAGGTTCAGAGAGTCCAGAGAAATCTCTGGACACAAAGAATAAGGCTGAAAACAAATATTGAATGACCGTGATCTTCAGGCCCTCAGGGGGCACTGCATTATAAACATATTTGGTATCAGAAATCACTGCATGGGCCCAGGAACACTTCTGAAAACCACTGTCAGTGAACACAGAGTGTAACTCCATCCAAAAATGCAAGTTAAAACTCTACAATGTAAAAATAGAGCCATACTATATAGACAAGATCCAGAAACACTGTTGCCTTCTCTGGGCCTGAGCTCATTCAAGATCGATTGAGGCAAAGTAGAAAAATGCCCTGTGATTGTATCAATCAAAATTTGGAATTCCTTTTGGAAATTATGGATGCACCATCTTCCAGGCTAAAGCGGAGAGGGATAACCCAGCTTGTTGTCAGCGCACAGTTCAGAAGCCAGCATCCATGATACAATGTGGGTGCATAATTGCACATCTGTGAAGACAATATTAACTCTGAACAATATACTGGTTTTAGGGAAACATGTGCTCCTATCCAATGTTTTTCAGGGAAAGCCATGTTTATTTCAGTAAGACAACAACAAACCACATTCTGCACAAATTACAACAACATCACTCTGTAGTAGAAGTACACTGGACAAAGAAAATTAGGGATCACCCCAATTTTCGAATTTGAAATATTTGATAGTTCAAATTATGTTCCATATCATATTTCAATATTAAAAATCAGAGTGATCCCTAACTTTCTTTGTCCAGTATAGTAGAAATCTTTGTGCTAGACTGGCCTACCTGCAGTCCAGACCTGCCACCCACTGAAAATATTTGGAGTGTTATGAAATGAAAATATGGCAAAGAAGGCCAGTAAGTGTACAGCTGGTGAAACCCTACATCAAGCAGGAATGGAAAAACATTTTTTCTTTCAAAATTGCAGGAGTTGGTCTCCTCAGTGCCCAAATGTGTATGGAGCATTACTAATAGAAGAAGAGATAAACATGCCCCTATCCCAACTTTTTTGAAATGTGTTGCCTGAATCTGATTCAAAATTTTTAAGAAAACAGTTATAATTTTCAGTTGCAATGAAGTTGTTGTTGAGTGTACATTTTCACTTGGATTGATTGGAAACAGTCACATTTGTCATACTATCAGCATGGAAATAAAGATAGTGCAAGTGTAAATGGTTTCATGTTAAGGTTTGTGTATTAAAGTTTAAACTTAAGTAGTCGTAACAGGTAATTTTGCGTGGTTTTATTGACCATAAAGCAAATTCATTTCCTGTGAGATTTGCATCACTTTTCCCTTATATTTTAGCTTTTTTTTAGAGATACAGTACAGTGACTTCCACTTGCAAAAATTAGGGTCATGTGTTGGAACATTTGATTGCCAGTTAAAATGAATGATTATGCTTGTATTTACAGCCGTACATAATACCAGGTGAACTGCTCAGATTGATTGTGAAGAGTGGTATAATGTGGACTTCTTTATTTGTCTATGTAGTGTCAGATTTTGTACATTTTGTTTGGCAGAGTATATACTAATTTCCTGACATCACCAGTATGACCCACTGTGACAGATACCATTAGGTCACAGGAGTCATGTAGGTCACTTGCTGAAATCATAGCATGTATTGATCGCTGGTGAGCAGACCATCAGATGAGAGGGCAACTGGGACACAGGATTTGGTCTATAACCATTTGTAATTAGGGGGGAATGGGGACTCCCAATATATTTTGCCCCTGCCCAGAGAGTTCATAGTCATATCACTGCCGGTAATGAATAATGTAGGCCATATTTTATATTTGTCTTTTATGTAATGCAGATGTTTTTAAAGCTAAGCGAGATACCTTAGCATACTTCAAATATAATGCAAGCTTATGCAATCATTTGGCATGGTTGGCTGACATATTCTGTTTTTTTTTTTTTTTTTTTTGCCAATGGTCATTCCTACACAGGCCATGCAATGGTAGATTAAAAATGCAGTGCAATGGGTACTATAGGATGCCAGCCCTCTGGAGGCTATTGACTCTGGTACCCCATGCTGGTGAACTTAATTATTAGCTACAAACCGACTCAGCTTGAACATTATTAGTGTGCATTAAAAAGCAATCCAGAAGTAATTATAAAACAGGTGTTGTAAAAGTAACTGAACAAAGGAGCAGTGTTAAGTATGTACAGGAGGGAAATAAATGTTAGGATAATATGAATGGGAGGTGGAATGTGGGTGGAGTTGGGAGTATTTAAAATATGCATATCTTGTATTTGACTTTGTTCTAATGTAGCTAATTTTGCTGACATTATATAATGCACTAACAGTCTCAGCTTTTCTTGTTTTGTGACTAATTAGATGAGAAATACAGCAAGGATATATGAAAATGATCACATGGAATTGGGGAGGGGCATCCCAAGAGACTACACAGATGTAGCAGACATTAGCTCTAAGACAGACTATGTGGCTTGGGAAGGGGTCCTCACTCCCACCCCCCCAAGATGCTGTGAGGAAGGGGGGTAGTTATGTCAAAAAAGTGAGATCCTCCTGGCATCAAAAGTGCTGAAACTGAGCCATGTAATCACAGGGGTTTAACAGTGTCAGCCAGGAGGAAGTAGCAAGCATCTCTAAGCCTTCAACATCTTTACGATCCCAGTGGAGGACTCAAAGTCTTCCCTGGGAAATAGGATGAAAGGGAAGGCTATGAAAAACGTTTTTTGGCAAACAAGAGCGACTACTGTACTGCTTCCCATCGACCCAAGAGTAGAGTGGCGAATTGGTGGTATGACGGAGGGGAGGGGAGGGGAGGTGGGGGGTCAGTGAGGTTGCAGCTGGCCATTGACGCGGCAGCCATTGTGAACGATCGGACGATGAGAGAAGCCACCTTGACCTCACCGGGCGGAGGGAAGGCGCCCCTAGCTGGTCTGACGTCAGCGGGTGAATTGGCAGGGGTCTCACCTCGGGGTCGGAGGGCACTGGCAGTACACTCAGCTGCAGGGGGAGCCCCTTCCGCCGGGGGGTCGCGGTGTGATGGGCGCACCTGCTGGAGGGCAGGGGGCTCTGGAGAGCACCTGACGAGGGGGTAGGACCTTCACCCCGTCCAGAAAGGGGACCAGGAAATGGAGGGCGGCACCTGTTTCACGAGAGGCAGACACAATGACCCACTTGTCGTACCACAGCAGCCAGGCTCACCCATCCGAAGACGGCACATGCTCCCCTCCCCCCCCACCACCCTCGCTTTATCTGCCATGTAGGGGTCGAAGGTCAGAGGAAACCAGAAGAGGAAAACACAGTCTAATCAAGCAGCTAAGAGTAACCAGCGAGAATACACTTTACATCGCCATGAATCACATGTTTACTCGAGATGCGAAATTTATAGAACCAGTCGACCCTTGGCCTAGGTGCAAACGTCCCTTAGGACCACCTGACCTGCACGGAAAAAAAAATACTTGTTTATCCTTTCCTATGACACGGAGAAAACCAATAGATGACTTGTCTCGTCTACTAACGTTTGAACAAATGTCTTCCGTTTCCTTGTTTCAAAGCCCCTATATGTCTGCCTGTCTTTGTGCATGCGTATGGAAGATGTGTCAATGATCGTGCTTCAAAAGTCAGCAACTTATTTCAGATGGGTTGCTAGTGGAGGAGGATGTAATTGGCGTTCCTCACCTCCTGCGCCAACTCTCTTGTCAAGTGCGAGCTGCAGGCAGACAGGCAGTGTTTTGAGTAGCACCTCCCTCGCTGTTCTTCTCAGATGAAAAAAGGCGAGATGTGTGTTTTGGATTAGTGTCCTACAGCACAATAAATCTTTGTTCAACAAATGTTAAGCAGATGGCTCTGTGTATCTTGGTAAAAAAAAGAAATAAATAAAAAATAAACTGAATGAAGATGACAAAAAAAAGCCCTCCCCCACACGCACACCGCACCTTCTCCCGCTGATGGATGTATGGTATGGTTGCTTGTCTTTTTGAATGCTGTGAATTGTGCTCGTGCATAAAGACAGAGTGTGAAAGGCAGCCGAGAGGCTCTTCACAGAACTGGGCTTTGGACCCCTGGGGTCCTACTTTGTTGTTTATAAGACAGAGTCGAGCCATAGGCGAAATATCTAAAGTGGAACATCACAAGATGGCCGCAGACCACGTAGCAGCGCTGCAATTTTGAGTTGTTTATTTGAAAATAGGCTGGGTGGTCATTTTCCATCCTTTTTTTCCCTCTATCCTTGAGTTTACAGCTTCGGGTAGACGAAGAAAACTTGAGAGATTTTTTAACAGGACAAGACTTCCAGTCTTTTCCAATGAGATGACTTTCTTCTGATCTCCATATTCAGCTTGACATCGTCTCCAGTCGGCCTTGTTTAAGGTCTCTGAGCTCTGTGTGATTTGGATCTTCAAGTAATATTATCCATTTTGTCATTACAGCTTATGGTTGGAGATGGCACTTATGGAACTTATGGAATGACAGGGCGCTGTTTGCTCATTTATAAACCAAAGCATATAATTAAGAGTGTTATTAGTGTAGCATGATGTGCACTAGAATATTGGCCAGTCTTAAGCTGGAGGAACAAAATTTATGCCGTGAAAGTGCAATCAATATGCTACACACAATTTTGCATGAATGAACGCACACACAAATATTAATCAATTTGGAACACAGGTCATATAAAAAGTGCCCCAAATATTAAATACCCCCTCGACTGAAAATCAAGTCTTTAAAGTTGTTAACATGTATGGTGTTTTCATACAGTATGCTATAAGATGTATAAAGTGCAAAATAAGCAGTCAATGCCATGGCCGAGCATTTCCCTTTGAAAGTGCAATGTCCGAATGATGGTCTCAAAAAAAAAAAAAAAAAAGAGTCAGACATACGTTGTTTATTACATCACAAAATTAAGGAACCTATCTTGTCAACTTCCTGGGAGGTGCTTTCCACAGTAATTACATAACAAAACTAGGGGTAATAGAGCAAAAGCCAGATGTACCAACAATATAGTCACCTTGCTAGCTAATTTTCAATGTTTTCCTTTCAGTGCTATGTCAGAGATCTGTTCAGGTTTTGCTCGCAAAACAGTAGAAGTTGCAAACGGTGAAACTTTGAGCCTCCATGTTTTCCCCATGGATCTGAAAATCAGACAGAAATTTGTGCAGTTTATATGGAAAAATCGAAATGTCTGAGCCAAAGTTTCATTAAAAAAAACTTGGGTTTGCAATAGCTACTGTTTTGAAAATTTTAATCACAAAACAGATGGGTTTTGCCACAAAACTTATATTGAAGCTGGACGCTCTTCCATCCATTTATCATGGGGACACAGTGAGTACGAGCCAACACAGTGGTGAATTGGTAAGTTTATTTTGCTTGTGTTTCCTCCATACACTGTTTCCAACAAATTTTCAGTGTGCTACCTGGATAATGTTAGTGAACATAGGCCTGCCAAGTTACATGATTCATATCAAATGCTGTGAGAACACTTTATATGGCTTATATGCTAAATTAGATGATTGCTACAGTATATACCTAATGCACATCTGGATGTTTATCTTTGCAAGATTGCTAACTTCTCAGAGCTGGTGAGGACCAGAATCGATCTAACATTAGGAACACATCATTAGCCAGCTATCGTTAGCTGCATGATGTCTTCATATCTTTACCTGCTACATTTCCAGCCTTGTAGGGAGAAATTAATATAATACATTCTTATATGGCTACTTGGAGGCAAACTTTCATCTTTGGAGTCAATATCTGTTTCACACACGTATGGCTGAATAACTACTATATTGTCACTTGCAATGACATGCAATGGTGAATTGTAGCTAACAAAGCAGAAAACAAGCAGAAGTTTGCGTGTTTGGTGAGCATATTTGTACAGAGTTGAGTAGCAGGCGAGCAGTGGAGGGGTGAATGTACATTTGAATTGAGGTGTGGAAAATTAGCATATTCACAGACCTGTGCATTCTAAATGAGGGCAAAAGTATAGCGTTAGATCTAAGCCATTTAAAGGCATGAATGAATTTTTTTTGTGGGAAAAATTCAAAATTTGTTATCTTGATGAACAGCCATGAGTTTTAAGGGGCTTTATCAGGAGGGGGTTTTTAATAAATAAAGAAAGTGCTGCTTTCTTTTCCCGATGTCAACGTATAAAATAGGTTCCACGCAAATTCTGTGACAACCAGATATATGCTCCGACCACAGACTGAAGGAAGTTATTGAACTTCAACGTTGATCTTTTTTGTCTTGCTGACAGTCAGGAAGGAAAGTTAACACTACAGCCCACCAGGCAATTACCTGCATACCTGTTCCTTCGGCAATTGCAGGCTGAAGACAAATAATTAGTCTGACAAATGACTGCCAGGCGCATCCCCCTTGTTGTGCTTGAGACGTGTAATTGGGAGCTGTTGAAGAGGATGCTGACGAGTTGCGGTAATTAGCGCTTACCCATGTAACCAGCCTCTCACAATAAAGGCTGCAGGATGGGTTAGGTTAGGGGAAGTGCACGCACTGTTTCCATTTGTGGCAGAGGCAACGCAGCAGGACCGTCTTTGACTTATACATATGGCAAGGTGTAGTCACAGCTAAATTTGCTGCAAATGAATATTTATCTGCTAGGTTATGCTTCTGATAAGCTATGAGTACGACAACAAGCTATTGTGTGCACTGGATAAATCAAAAGAAGGCTTCATCCCAAAGTCAACCTTTGAGTGGGACATTTCTCTGAGAATAACCGTTCCTAGTTTTATTTCTGGCACCATCTCTGTGTTTTTTTTTTTTTATTATTATTATTATTTTAAAGAAATTTGATGGCACCCAGCTTGACTTGGCCTGGTGTCAGGTGTGGGTGGCAGTGCGAAAGTTGAACCATTTGAGTTTTTTGCCCCCCTCTGGGCAGAGCGGCTCGGCTCGTGCCACGTCCCAGCCCACTTAGCACTGCACCCCGCCGCTGTGCCAACTCTTAGCAGACAATAACGGCTTTCTTCTCAGGCTGCCAAAAACTCACTTTCGTTGTCTGCATCCTACTCCCCGGGTCTATCGCACTCCTTCTCGCAACTTTCTCCACTGGTCTGGTGCGGTGGAACGTTCAACATGTGAAATATTAAAAGAATATTAGGGAAATTTTTCTTTAGACTGCGATTTGGCTGTGATGTACGACTTGCAGGATGTGAATTAAATAGTGTTGGAAGATAATTGCCTCCAACAAGTTTTGTCAGCATCACAAAAAAAAAAAAAAAACTTTCGCCAAAAAATAAATGTGACAAAAAAAAAAAAAAAAAAAAAAAATCAGGTGGCAATTAAGACATTTCTTTTTAACCCCCTTGCGCAGATATAGACGCCAGCGCCCGTAAATTCCAAGATTTAATTCCTAAATAATTCTGTAATTGAATTTCCAAATGTCTTGCCTCACTTGAATAATTTTCCAGAGTCTCTTTGACACAAATACTGAGTTATAAAGCCTATATAGGCTCATGCATAACAGGACCATAACCAACATAACCATAACCAACCTGGCATTGTCCTTATAACTCACAAATGGGGACGTCCAGAAAGCCAGACAAATCAATGTCTTCAGGAAATGCACACAGACTTTGGATTGTTCCAGAAATGAGTTGAGAACCAAAGAATCGGTAGGTGGGATGAGCTACTTCTCTGTGGCTGGGTCCCATTTCTTTCCCTTAATGCCATTTTTTCAAAAACACAATGGAGGATGGCAGAAAAGAGACATATTGCCATAAGATTAAGCTTGACATAAAACTAAAGAAGTTCCTGCGTTCACTAGCGTGTTTTTAACATCGTGTGTGAACTTTAAGCACAAGTTCACACCCATGAGGCGTGTAACCTCACCTACTCCCCCCCATCGCCACCAAGTCGTTCCAAAATTTTCGTTCTCTCGAACTGTTTAATTAGTGAAGATATTCTGTGTGACCTGCCCCTTTTTAAGAGTATGCAGACATATGTTCAAATGATATTTAAAGAATTTTTTGACATAAATCATAATAACTCTAAGAGCTCCGTGTCTGCTGCAGTTAATGTAACATGATCAATGTTCAACTTTTTAGGTGTGACAGTCTCAAATACATTTTCCGAGTAAACATTAAATTATTGGGCCTGATTTTCCCCTTTACCGTAAACAACACACATAAGCTCTACCACAACCTCCTCTATGATTTATCAGTGGGAGTGGCTCTTATATTTGAATATGAACACATGCACATGTTATTCATATATATGTTATTCAGAGGCCACAGCTGTGTGTGATAAGGAGCGGCAATATTATCTAAAAAGGCTGGGTCAAATTCACTACCCATACTGTCACCCTACGTTGGGCCTCTGCTGATTGCTCAAGTGCATCTTTTTTGCCTAATTGAGGAGCTTTCCTTTAATTTGGGGATGTTACTAATTCCTTTTTTATTCAATGAGCTATTATATTATAATCAGTTTTTTGGTACATTTTTGTCATTTTAAATAAGGACATGCAGGGTGTTCTTCAATGTAACTGCAGTAATCATACTTGTTCACTGCATACTACATCAGGAAGGCAGTAGTATAAAGAGCCGGGTCGCTGGTGGGGTTGGGAGTCGGTCAAGCAGCAGGCGGGGAGTAGGAGGGACGGCTGGACAGGAGGTCAGGCTGGCGGCTCACCAAAGTTAGAACTACAGACAGAATGGGCTCCATTCGATAAAGGTACCACCAGTCCAGTTGATGTGTGGGTTATGGTTCTCTAGCCGGGGCCTCTCCAGCATCACGGTGGCATGAGGAGACTCCACGTTGTAGAAGACAATTGTCTCAAGGTGGTTGCCGGAGACTCGTATCTGGGCTTTCAAAATGTCTAGTACCACCATTCTCAAGATGGGCATTGGCAGGGGAGCAGAGGGTACCCTCAACTACCTGGCAAAGGCCAGGTGACGAAAGATGTTGTCTGCCCCAGAGTCGAGAGTGCCTTGGTTGCAATCGTGCTAGATGAGTTGGATCTAAATAAGGGCCCGAGAGGTAGAGACCACTGCTCCGGTAAGCACCCCTGCCCCCTGGACAGGTCAAGGTTGGGGGACAGTTGGTGATGAGGTGGTTGGCACCAATGCAATGAAGGCAAAGGTCTGAATTTGGTTGCCATTGTCATTCCTTAGGATCCAGGCGATTTGGCCGAGCACAGTCTACCGGCATAGTTTCCGATGGTGGATGTTGGAGTGCAGCCCGGGTGGATGTACTGGCTGGTCTCAATGGAGTGGGGGTGGGGGAGTCCGAAGGTGAGCTCACTGATCCACCGGTCTCTCCTGGAGGTGTGCATCAACGCTTACAGAAAGACCCATCAGCCTGAGTCGGGTAGTAGGAGACACATGGTCAGTTCATCATTGGATCCTATCAGTGAAACCACAAAGAAAGGTGTCATTCAAGGCCCAGGGATCCCAGTGGGCAGGGGCCTCTAGCGTGCAGAACTTTACGAAATTGTCAGAAACCAACAGGTTGCCCTGGTGGAGCTGGAGGAGGTCCCATACAGCAGCGTGTCCGGAGCGTAAACGGTTAAAGATCTCTTTCTCTTCGTTGGAAAAGGCGGGAAAAGTATGCACATGCCCGAATCATGGACACTGAGTCCATATTTTAATAACAACGATTGGAAAGCCGCACGTTTTCATTTTCAACCACTACATTTTGGCTGGGCTGTTACATGGTTTAACCTGATGTTTCACAGTTGTTTTAGGTGTCTTTGACAATAATACTTGATTGGTAATACAATGCAGCATAGTGCTACCAAGGGTGCAGTGGGAGGATAGGGATGCTGGCCATTTAGTACACAGTGAAAGGCTGATGGGAAATGCCAAATTTTAAGTTTGTTTTGCCAAACATGGCATAATTTTAAATACATTTAGTTCTATTCTATTTTTGACATGAAAAATGAATCAAGCTATTTCTCTTTGGATTTTCTTTTCATCCCACTTGAAAATACTACAAAAAGAGACTATTATGAGCCATCTTGTGCCTACGCTGTTCTTGTCAAAACAATTAAACGTGGGAAAAATACAAATGTATTTTGGGGGCTGCCATTTTTGTTTTATTACAAGCTGTTGCACACCGAGTTGCACATGGATGTTGATTTCTTCTGGTGTTACTGTAATATGGCACAGATAGGCAGAAACAGCATGGAAGACTAGCTTCTAGGATAGACACAATTAGTTCAATGAACTAGACTTGCATAAAAAAAATATTAAGTTAACAGTTACAGAAAAACATTTGTATTTTTCATTCTGGCTAATATTGCATATTTGAGCGAAAATTTTCTCAAAAATTGTGCGGGTATCATAAAGTTTTATCCGTAAAATTCATTGCCTGTTCGTAAATTTAGTCCACTGCCTGTCCTTTTACAAAGATTAAAAAAAAAAAAAAAAAAAAAACTCCCTGTATTGAGCTATTGAGCTACAGAATGGGTCCATTGCACGAGCATGGTCACGACAAATGCAAAGCAAAGTATTTTTGATTCAAGAAGTCTAACAAACATCTCTGTTCCATCTGTCAGTGATGTATTCATCCTTCCAGGTGTAAACAAGATGTTCGTATTTTCCTGGCACATGTTTGTTTTGTGAAAATGTAAATGATGTATGTTTAATCTATGATTCTTTTAATCATTTACATTCAATATGATATGACAGATGTAGAATTTTCATTCAGTTGACCTGAATAAGAATGAAATGCAAATTAACCAGATTAAATTTATATAACCACGTATATCCATCTTCTGAAGACCGAGAACGATGTATCTTTTTATTGAGAGATCACAATATGTGCCAGGAACAAAGTAAGATGTATTGTTTTGGCAGATTTCCTTTTGTGGTATCTATTTATTTCTGCTTTCCAACAAGTATTAGCTCTCACCTCCAATATAGTATAATAAAACATTTTACACTGCCGACACAAGCTTACTGTCAGATATCACACTGTTGTCTCATACTTTTTTTGTTGTTTTTTTTCCAGCAGTCTGTTGTTGTTGCTTTTCTTTCTTTTCCTTTTTTCCCTGTAGGCAACAAAAACCACCCACCATCAACTTTACAGGTTCCATGAAATACATTTTATCAGCTATCTGGAGGGGTAACTTTGATAACTGTCGGGAAAAACAAAACACATTGATAAACGGATAGAATTATGGAAAGTCATACTATAAATACATATTCCTGTTGTTAAAAGTGATATAGTCATATAGTTTTACATATTGCAAGACCTAAACAGTTTATAACGAAATTTGAAGAAGTTAAATAAACCTGCACATTTTGGACATTTGGGTGAAAATAATGCTTTTGTACAAAAATTTGGCCTCGCAGTTATATCATTTTTATTATATTACAGAGATGTAGTATCATTATATTTTTTATTTGTACAAAAAGCACTAAATCAAGAATAACCAACCCAGCAAAGAAGAAATAATTTGATTAAGCTGAAACCCCAGCAGTTTTGGAAAATCTCACATAGATGTGTGAAGAAGATTAGACGTAAAAAAAGAGAATTTTGGAAGTGAGGCATTTTAATAAAACTGAATCAGACTTCAATAATTTGAATATTGAACTGAAGAAATGACCACATCGTATGCCCACTGAATCTATTTAGAGAAGTAGGAACACGGTCTCCGAGAATACAGGTTTCTCTTCTCTGATCAGGGTTAAAATTATTAACTTGATAGGAACAACTGGTAGCTGGTATCAGTCAGAGGCTGGAGGAATGTAGGTTGGTGAAATAAATTTTATGGATGCTTGACTGTTTCTGTTGTGTATGTGCATGCATGCACATGAGCAGGTGCGTGTGTGTGTGTGTGTGTGTGTGTGCGTGTGTGTGTTTGTGTTTGTGTGTGCGCTAGCACAAGAAGGCACACACAAGAGGGCATAGACGGGACAAAATATCAGAAGAAGTCCTAAAAATTGTTTTTAATTACAAAAGCTATTGAATGGCCGTTCTTATTCATGTTAATGCTATTTAGTTTATTTTTTTTCAGATGTACATTACTTTATTGAACCAATTCTGAGGCCAGCTCCTTCGCCAGGGACACAGGTAGGAGAGTTCCTATAGTGCACGCTTTTCTGAGTGGGGGAAACGGAGTATCTGGAGGAAACCCTCATGAACACAGGGACAACATTCAATCTCCATGCTGAGAGGGCCAGATAGTTGAAGGGCTAACCAAATATCAGGTGTGCCAGTCATAAAATTGTTAAAATTATTTAATGTGAGAAGGGAAACAATATCAAAAATGATGGCAACATACGTCAATACCAGACATCAAGCAGCAAAGAGTAGCTGCGGCCCAAATGACGGACATTTGATGGGATGTTGCCATTAACCACTGAACTACAGTTCTACAAATCACTATAGAATTGAATCTGGACCATCCTCAATGAAAATGGTATATTATGGGCTTTGTAAAGCTGGTATTTATTGCCTATGATATTTTGTCTTCTTCCTGAATACAGTATGTGTGTATGTCATTGCAAGAAAGCCAGATAAAAGATAAGTGAAAAAAACTGAATACCTGACCACAATATAAAAAAAATTTTGACATTATGAGACACACAACACCATAATTAGTGGGAAGAAACATAGAGTGAGACAGAATAGGTGAAACAAGAATGAAAGGTAAAGGGAAAAAAATGAAATGGCAAAGGAGAGAAAAGAAGGTGCGGCGGAGTGAAGGAGAGATTTAAAATGGTCATCGCAGCCGATGATCGGCATAACGTATTACCCGCACCCCGCTGGATGCAGACGTATTACAGTCCCTGTGCCTTAACACAGACTTCTTATCATGTCTGTCCACCTGTCCCTCTCTCCGGTCCATCTTCTCTGCGGCCCTCTGTGATTACATCTCCGACGTAACTGCCAAAACACACAACATAGCAGCAAGCAACATAAAGTCTGCCATTCAAAAAAAAAGCCTCTTTATCATCCTATGAGATCAAGAGGACAGCGAGCAGGATTGGTGTTTTGAGACCAGGGTGGGGGGCAGGCTGGTGATTAAACCTTTAGCTACTGATTCAGAGCAGGCAAGGACAATGTGTCGTTCGGTGCGGTAGGAGAAATACATGTAAAGTTTGACAGGGAGAAGCTAGTCAAGCATCGATATAAAATGTTCTGAACCTAAAGATATATTCTAAAGGAACGACGGCTTAGTTCAGTCTTCTCCTCATATTCACTTACCCTAAGGCAAAGAGGAGCTAAAATGGTAGAACACTCTGGGAGAAAAAATAAATAAGTAAAAGTAACAATAGTGTATTGATGTGGTTAACCTATTTGCATTACTCGCAGGAAGAGCAGAGCAATACTGTAAGTTATATCTGTAAGTCTACAATTTCACACCCTGCGATTATTATGATTATATAAGCAGGTAGCCATTTATCCAGTAAAGTATTTCTTTTTTTTCAGGGTAGTTTAGTATATTTCAGAGATGTCGCTTTGGAACTGAATTAATTCAATGAGAAACAAAGTGCGCATTTTGTATTAAAAAAAAAAAAAGGTGCAGGTAGGAGAGCTATGAAGACAGAAGGCATATGCACAATGAAGTGTTTGCTCTGGTTTCTGTTCAGAAAATAAATAGTAAATAGCTTTAACAACAGAACAGAACAACTGATGATAATAATAATAATAATAATAATTTTTTAAATAACTTTACATCAAGAATAAAACAAAAAATAACTCACTAATAAATACATTACAGAGAATAAAAGCAGAACAGACAAGAAGGTTCTCTCACATTCAGATACTTAAGAAGCTGTCGTCATATTTTCTGACAGGCCATTTGAAGAGCTAAGGCCCTGAACAGTGAGAGTGTTGTCACCCTGGGTTTTGGGCATAGACAGCCCTCCTCTGACTGCCTCAGGGGGAAAACTGGGTTATAAAAGAGTCAGATCAGTGAGGTAGCCATGAGTAATAGCCATGGAATTTTAAAAAGTCATATAAATTGATGTGGTTGTGAGTCAGCCGGACATAGTGCAAGTTTCCATGTGAAATTGTGTGACTGTATTTCTGAGTGACCCAATATGCAGTGCTGCAAATCTTTATTATTATTATTTTTTTTGAATTCACATCAATTAATCATCAGCAATTGACAATTTGTGCTGTGGGACAGTTGGATAACACCCTGAAAATCAACAGAAAATCTGGCATTTAAACATGCAACATGTTTTTTTTTGTTTTTTTTTCACCCTGAGTTAACTAAGGGGGTGTTTGACTATATTACCATGTCATTGGCCAACTACCTTGCCATTTTGCTTTAATATATGCTTATTCAAAAGATAAAGTGCATTCCATTTCAGGCTATCTTTTCATAGCCTTTTCCCCTCATAAACTTATCTACTGTGAGTGCCAAACATCATTAACAAGTGCCAAACATCAGAAAACTGGTTAACTGTAGTCATTGCTGCACAATATCTACAAACCCAAAACCAGTGAAGTTGGCACGTTATGTAAATCGTAGATAAAAACAGAATACAAAGATTTGCAAATCCTTTTCAACTTATATTCAATTGAATACACTGCAAAGACAAGATGTTTAATGTTCAAACTGAGAAACTTATTTTTTTTTTTGCAAATAATCATTAACTTAGAATTTAAAGGCAGCAACACATTGCAAAAAAGTTGGCACAGGGGCTTTTTACCACTGTGTTACATCACCTTTCCTTTTAACGACACTCAGTAAACGTTTGGGAACTGAGGAGACCAATTTTGAAGCTTTTCAGGTGGAACTCTTTCCCATTCTTGCTTGATGTACAGCTTAAGTTGTTCAACAATGTCGCCACACATTTTCAATGGGAGACAGGTCTGGACTACAGGCAGGCCAGTCTAGTACTTTTTACTACAGAGCCATGCTGTTGTAACACGTGCAGAATGTTTTTGGCATTGTCTTGCTGAAATAAGCAGGGCGTCCATGAAAAAGACGTTGCTTGGATGGCAACATATGTTGCTCCAAAACCTGTATGTACCTTTCAGCATTAATGGTGCCTTCACATATGTGTAAGTTGCCCATGCCTTGGGCACTAATACACCCCCATACCATCACAGATGCTGGCTTTTGAACTTTGCGCCTATAACAGTCCGGATGGTTCTTTTTCCTCTTTGTCCGGAGGACACGACGTCCACAGTTTCCAAAAAACAATTTGAAATGTGGACTCGTCAGACCACAGAAATTTTTTCCACTTTGCATCAGTCCATCTTAGATGAGCTTGGGCCCAGCGAAGCCGGGCGGCGTTTCTGGGTGCTGTTGATAAATGGCTTTCGCTTTGCATTGTAGAGTTTTAACTTGCACTTGCAGATGTAGCGACGAACTGTAGTTACTGACATTTTGGTGATGTCCTTTACACACTGATGTCGGTTTTTGATGCAGTACCGCCTGAGGGATCGAAGGTCACGGGCATTCAATGTTGGTTTTCGGCCTTGTCGCTACGTGCAGTGATTTCTCCAGATTCTCTGAACCTTTTGACGATATTACGGACCGTAGATGATGAAATCCCTAAATTTCTTGCAATAGCTCGTTGAGGAATGTTGTTTTTAAACTGTTCGACAATCAGCTTCCATTTGTTCACTAAGTGGTGACCCTCGCCCCCCATCCTTGTTTGTGAATGACTGAGCATTTCAGGGAAGCTGCTTTTATACCCAATCATGGCACCCACCTGTTCCCATTAGCCCGTTCACCTGTGGGAGGTTCCAAATAAGTGTTTGATGAGCATTCCTCAACTCTCTCAGTCTTTTTTTGCCACTTGTGCCAGCTTTTTTTGAAACATGTTGCAGGCATCAAATTCCAAATGAGCTAATATTTGCAAAAAAAATTACAAAGTTTACCTGTTCGAACATTAAGTAACTTGTCTTTGCAGTGTATTCAATTGAATATAGTTTGAAAAGGATTTGCAAATCATTGTATTCTGTTTTTATTTACGATTTACACAACGTGCCAACTTCACTGGTTTTGGGTTTTGTACTACAGTGGACAGTTATGGATATTTTACATATTGAAAACAGGACATCAATTATTTTGGCTCTACATCATTATATCATATGTATTTTAACTGAATACCAATATAAACGTAATAAATGGAAATTATCATATATTAATGCTACCTATATATACTATGTATATATACAGCATATATTAAGTATATACTTAAAACATTATATTACAATGCTTCCATTCAGGTGTATACTGCTTTGTGACGAGAGTAAAAATGCTGAGCAGGTCCGGCTGATCTCAATTAATGATTAAGATGGCAAGAGCAGAAGGTCTAAGGGGCTTTGAAAGGGGGTTCATTTTTGGATGGCCTTAGCTTCAGTCACAGAGACTTCCCATACTGGATGGTGTTGCAGTAGGAACAGTGAATAAAGTGTCATCAGCAATGCAATTTATGAGAATGGCTTCAGTACATAGGGTCTAAAGCATACATTTGATGACCATGATGCTGGTGTATTTGGGTGATAAGGAGAAAAAAGATGAGCAATACTTCCTGATAGTTCAAATGTGTCACATCTGTGAGTTCATTGGTGAAAATAGCATAGCCAGTGGTTACCAGAGACGTGGGAACAAAGATATGGACATGTAGGTCATCCCCCAGAGACTGTATATTGGTTTTTCCAGTAATTTGTTACATGTTCTTATATATACCATATACTGTATACAGTGCACTATATTTATACGATACTAGTGCATGGCCCATTCAATATATGCTGAATTCTTGGTCTCGGGTATTTCTGCTTGCAGTTTTCTCGAGAACTGCCCAGCCAAACAACTCCATCCTCAACACTGCAATTCCCAGTGTCCTCAGCAATACAACCGTAACGTGTTAAAGCTTCTGTAAGTGATTTTTTTGTTTTTAAAAAAGTGTTAAATAGCTCCACATTCCGATAGAGATCATTTACTTCGAGTATCTGGTCAATAACACAAGTCTCTCAGTCACTGTCTTCTGCAATAAAGTAGCATGTAAAATTCTGGACTCACCAACTGCCTCTATCCAATCAGGTGAGAGAACGCCTTAAAGAAGCGTTTCACTCTGCTTGTGAACGCGCAGAGCTGAATCTGTGTTGTTAGTTCGCCATCTACTGGAAAATCATTAAAAAGACGAAGAAAAATCTGCCTCGTTGGCAATAGCAGAGCAGATGAAGCTTCCGATCCCAGCGCTACGGGAGACGTCGTACACAATTAAACAGCCAAAGTGCCAAAGAATGGTAGAGGAACAAATAGAATTAAGGAGGAAAAACTCGAGATGGCCAAGAGCTGTATTTATATCGGTGCCACTTTCAATGGGGAAAACTGAAGGAATCAAAGGGTTTAAAAAGCAATGCGCAGCTAGCCTTGCTGCCACTGGACAGCTAATCTTTGCTTTACTCTGTTGTAGTTATGCAGTTTTATCAGTCTCAGATAGTCCTGTTGGTGGCTTTCAATTCTGCTAATGTCAGTTTATAAATGAACCGTCATCGTTTGTGGCCGACTACAGCTTGTTTAGCTGTGTAACGACAGCATGTGTCGCTATAGGACACTAGCTAGTTTTAGCAAATACCTTCAAATAGCCATTCATATCGAAGTTTCTGCATGGATGTAAAGTGTCGTTGGTCCATGTTTTCAGTGTGGCTTTCACACGACAATCACTGAAAGTGCCTGTTTATATTGTACTTATATTGTAACTGAGTCGCTACCTCCTCTGCCTCTGTCAGAAACCGATGCGCGTTCCTGTGCCTGACTTGGGGATGGTGGGCGGGGACTCCTTCCATAGGCTTCAGACAAGAAGCTACGGAAACAATCAAATCAGTCACAGCAGCTTTAAGTTAATTGGACGAATGATTGTCAA
The DNA here is from genome assembly GCA_029692085.1 of Gymnothorax javanicus. NCBI lineage: Eukaryota > Metazoa > Chordata > Actinopteri > Anguilliformes > Muraenidae > Gymnothorax > Gymnothorax javanicus. The sequence goes on along the minus strand of CM056193.1, from coordinate 177,336,105 downwards.
GTCAGAGGGCACACCTACAGACATTCCTTCCATTTTACTTAGATATTAAGTATTCATGATTAAAATTCTTAGGTTTCCAGGGGCTCCCAATCCATAATTTGAAATTGCCTGTTAGAATAGCTACTTCTAAAATGAATACTGACAAAAATCACTATGTCCCAGACTTTCAGGCTGAGGACAGGGTTTTGGTTCGGGTGTTGCTGCGGAGGGACAACACTTGTAAACGTGGGGCTTTTACTCCCCATCCTGGCAAAGGAACTGGTGTCACTTTTTGTCAGAAATATAACCACATACCTTCAGTGAATTTTCAATAATATACAGGAGAAAATATGAAACTTTGAAATATAGCGGCAAGATTAATATGCAGAGATAATAGTTTCTGCTTTCTAATTCCATATGCCGTGGAAGGTAGACATCTCAATGGAATGTCGATATTCTGCTCGAGCAAATATGAAGAAAATGTCTTTGGACAAACCTGGAAAAGATTTTTTTTTTCTCAGTACCATATGAAACATGTAAATGTAAGTATGCATTTAAATTCAAAATTATTGGCTTCACAGAAAAAAGTGCCGTGAAAATCCATGTGCATAAATATTTGCTTTTAAATGTGTGTATACTCCAGGTACATGAGCGTGCTATTATATTACTGTGACTGACTGATAAATTACAAGCTGATTTATCATGAATAAACTAAGAGTATTAAGGAATAATAAAGGTAAAAAGAGCATTATAGTGCTTTTTTAAATGCATTTGAATTTCATGCAAGTGTAGACAGTTGGCCTCTTTATATTGCGGGACACTCTTATATAATTTGGTCTCAGTTCATGAAAAATCACGTTCTACTTCCTCTCCGACTTCCTCTCGCATGCAAGAAATGCAGAGCAGATTAGGGCATATTATTGAACTTCTCGCGTTGTGACGGAGTCCTCGACCCGAGGGAAAGCGGGCGTGAAGTCAATGAGAGTCATGACACCGCAACCCGGCAGCCACCAGTTTCACAACCCCGCGCCTGCTACAGTTATTGATGGTGTAAATTACGCTTGTTTACAAGACAGCATCCTTCACTGGAGTGATCTATCTGAACAGAATGAGGTCGTGCCTGTATTATAAACATACTGGCGAAGATTTGCTAGATTGAATTATTTTAAAACATTTGCAGGGCTACCATTTTGACAAAAAATATCCCCAAGCCAAGTAGTGATGGTCATTCTGGAGCTATTCCTGACATCGCAACAACGAAAAAAATGTACTGATTCGGATTTCTCGTTCAGCTGCTCTTAGTGTCTATGCGGGTGACGTGAGCAAGTATGGCGTGCTGGGGTAAAGTTAATTTCAGCCGGGCCATTTTCGATGAAGTCAGAGAGGAGGGGGGAGAAAGAAACAAGCGCTGGCCTTCTCTCACATTCGTCTTTTGTGTTTTGTGCCTCGTCCACATGTTTCCACGAATCTGAATCAAATTTGCTCTGCTTACTCACGTTGTCCACTCTCAAATATAAGGATCCAAATAGAAACCACAACACACACAGACAAGCTGTACTGCCATTTTCCTGGGTTCTGTTTCCCCTAATTTTAGATGTCTTTTGCTGCTGTTTGGCATTAAAAATAAAATGAGTCCTTCCCTTGGCTGTTCTTCTGCGCTTGTCCTCAGAAACAATTAGGTGAAAATGGCGCTCTAATGTGCATTGTCTCTCTCGGTAATTACCGCCTGTGTACTGCAACGTTGCCTCTCTTTTCTTCCGTTTACATTGTCTTGTTTTCATCTTTCTTTTGTTCTGTTCTTCGCCGTCTTTTGGACCGAAGAAAAACGGCCCCCAATTGTCTAGCCTGAGGTAAGATTTTTGTAGGTTTACATATCAAAGTCTTTAACCAGATAAGAAACGCTGAAGAGTAAAAGAAGAGACTGAGCTTCGTGGAGAAAGGTTTTCCTACAAAGGGATAAAAAAACACAAAAACCAGCGAGACAAAAGGGATTATCATTCTTCCAAAGGGAGGTTTGTTATTTATTCTGTAAGGAAACAAGCTGCTCGGTAAAACTCTTTTTGGTTATTTACAAAAGAGGAATGCTGGGAGTAGATGCAGAATGCTAGTAAATTCATGCTGGAAATTTCAGTCGTGGTTTTTATAAAAGGGCGGAACTAAAAACTAATTTTCTGAAGCCATTTTCTTTGTTGATTGCGGTGCTAAAAGAAAAGATAAATTTAACCGCCCAGCATGGTTCACTGCAAATGAATCCACCAGTCCTGTACTGTGTGCACAGGATGTACAAACAAGCATTTTATACCCCTACACTGAGCCCTTAGCGAGAAAAGTGTTCCTGATATAACTTGCTTGAGGGGGCGGGTTACCTCGAATTCGATTTCAGTCACCTGAAAACATAAGCAGGTGCCCGGAAACCAAAGACAACAGTGAGTGACAGTCTTGCTCAAAAGACTGTGGTAGTTTCAGAGCTGTGGCTCGGGTGGATGATGTGGAAAAATGCACACAGATTTGTCAGCGAGCAGCGAGAGGGCCTGTCTGAAATACTGTGTGCAACTTTACATCGGTACACAGCAGACATGACAGCATTTTGATACGGTCATCACCCTGCCTCCCTCAAACCCACCAAAATTTGTAATGCGTCTCTGTCAGATACAGATAGACAGCGTAATGCGATGCGTACGGGCATTCTGCTAAGGTCTGCTCAGCTGGTTATGGGAGACAAGGGTAATGATGTAACTCACGGTGGTTTTGGGAGAAGAGTTTTAAATGAAACTAGGGAGTGGAATATACACCCCATCCCCCCAACCTCAACCCCACCCCCCCCCCGAAGGGCTTCGCGATCTTTTCAAATCTGATTACCTGTCTCTTATTGGAGGAGAGCAATAGCCACTTTTACAGGATTAACCATTTAACTCCCGGCTCAGCTGTGTCTCGCGCTCGTTGTTTATGAGCAAATGAATGAACGATGAATCACTCTCTTTTCCACTGACAGCCGCCGCGTTTGAAAAAGACGAGGCGGCGCTCTGCAGCTTTAATGAACTGGGCCACAACTTTATCCAAAGCGAGTAATCAAGAGCAAAGCAAAATGAAGAATAATCTGTATGGGAGCTCAACCTGTTTAGCTCGCGAACGAATTGAGTCTTGAATCAGGTTCTCGGAAAACCCTGATTTTCTTGGGGGTTCACCGGAGGCATTCTGGGGTCCATGGCACAGTATGGCAGAATGAGGATTTAATTTTTTGTTCTTTTATTCATTTTTTTCTTTCTCTCTCTGCTCATTTTACCATTGATGTCATTTTCTTTCCTAATGTACACTGGGGTTCGATATTATTGGGACACCCCTATCTTATCCTATGTTGACAAACACTTGTCAGGTTCAGGATTTTTTTCTGCAAATGTGGGAAATTAAATACTAATAGTATTTATATAGAAATAAAATGTGAGAAATGTGATATGTGGTGTTTTGTACAGTCATTTACTCTGTTTATTTGCTATGTGTTAAGTTAGGTGGATCAAGAGTTTTGCCATGCACTTAGCATTATGACAGAAAAGCTAACACCTTAGATGGGATTTTTTTTTTTTTTTTCAAATTTCTAGTAAACATTTCAATTAATGAGCAGCAGAAATCATGCTACATACAATTTCCTCAAAATGGTGTTCTAGCTATCATGATTTTGCAGTCTCCACCAGAAATTTCACTGCTTCAAAATGTGTTGTTAAAATGGGATAAGATAGGGGCGTCCCAATAATATTGAACCCAATAGTATCCTTCGCAGAGTACAATGTTCCTTTACTGAGTGATGGATGCTAGAGGATTAAGCTAAACTGGAACAATCGGAAGTCAGCAACAGACAACAAAATGCCCAGAGTTAAATTATCTCTCAAAGAGTTTATTTTGTTCCACTCTGACAAGAATGGACTCAAATAGACTCTGTAAGAGTTCATTTCACTGTGTATGAGTTGAATTAACTCTGGACGTTTTGCTGTATGAGCAGGACTCCAGCGACCAGCTACTCCGGGCACAAATACAGGCCCAAACATAGTCTTGCTGCTGAAAACAATCCAATCCAAATACAGCACGCGGAAAACGTGCATTTCTCTAAGAAGTAGGCCTTCGTTCACTAAATATATTACTTCAATAGCGGTATTCATGAAAATAGTTTAACAAGCAGTAACCGGTTTGTTTTCTTCTACCGAACCCCCCATAACTAGCCCCCCATAAAATATACCATCTAATTAAACGTCCATGTATCAATGTTGATTAATTGGCTTTGCAGCGCACCCGCCACATTTTACTCTTAATTAAAGCCGGTTGATGCATCTCCTCATCGCCAAAGATGCATAGGCCTTGTTTACATGCAGTGCTTTTAGTGGACATGGTCATTAGTATCCCAACACACATAGGGTCCACATATCCTCCACCCCCCACCCCACCCCCCCATTAGCCCCATTTGTTTTGCAGGCACAATGATAAAAAGGGAAGCTGAACAGCTAGCTATTCATAGCTGGTAGGAAATTCTTAGGGCCATTTTCAGATGGAAGTATGTACCATTTTGCTTCGCTTTCCCCTGATTTCTCTAAAGTGCGCGTGCAAACCCTTGCCGATCACGGTGTTTAATAATTCAGAGCTGTACACCAAAACAGTAAACTCACAGAAGCCCACGAGTGAGAGCTTTCCTTTTTCCTTGACTTCTGAATAACAGACACTTATTTGACAATAAGTAATTTTTAATTCAGTTAGAAATTCACTTTGCAATCCCTCGTGGTTGAAGATTCGGTATATTTCCTGAGCTGTCGTTAGTCGCATCAAAGAGAGCAAGCGATATGCTTAAACAAGGCAGTTTGATTAAAGAGTAGACATCCACCATCCACAGCTGTTGCATGTTCTTTTCAGGACTTGTGGAAAGTCGAGTTACAATTGCATGCGCTCTTGAGAGCTGTCAGTGTTTTTTTTTTTTACTGTTAGCGTGGCGTTGCCACTCCGACTCACTCTTGCCCTTCTTAGGCACATCAAATAACATCTCTGTTGAGGTTTTTGAAGACGCTGAATGTATGGAGCAAGTTGAGAAGAGAGACTGAGGAGAGGCAGGAAGAAAATGGGGCTGGAGCTCGGTTTGAGCGAGCCCTGGTGCGCCTGGCTGCACGGACAGCTCCCAGGGGCCGCCACGCCGAGCTTGTAACCGCTAATTGGGCCTGTTAGGGTCAGCAATTAGCTGCGAGCCGCTGAGCTCTGGCGACAGCTTCCTTTTTCAAGGCCTCGCCTTTCACAGGCCCTGCCACTCTTTTGTCAGCGAGAACAATGTAGGCGACCATCCCCGCCACAGTGACATCACGGCAGAGGGAGAGAAGGCGCAGCTGATATTTCCCAGCATTCCATGGTTCAGACAACACAGAGGAGGGAGGTCTGTGGGACTGGCTGCTCCAGTGGACCCGTGCCAGCTGGAGAAGTCCAGTCAATGAACTCTTAAAGGCTGGAGTGCAAAGCTTTACGTGCCTTGATGTGCAGAGCAGAAATTCTATCATGTCTTCCTCTATAGTGGTCGCGCCATAAACTGTGAACTAATGAACAATTACCTCCTTGCAAGATGAATGTTTTCCAGATGTTCTTTGTGGCATAAAAAAGATGTTCCGGTAAATCTGAAAATGACAGGACCCTGTGATTATCCAATCAAACCCCTGAATGTATCCTCCCAATTTTAAGCGCTCCTTGAGGCTCACTAATGATTGTTTGCTCTTCTGCGTGAGTGACTGCTATGTGGCATCTCCGCACGTCTGTTTGGCTGAAGCATCAGATGTGTGTTTGTCTGTGTGTGAATGGGTGTGTGTGCACGTGCGTGTGTGTGTGTGGATGAAGTTGAGCTCACCAAATGCTGCTCAGGTGTCAGGCAGTGACAAGAGGGTATATGCAGAGAGTAACATCATCCAGTTACTATGACAACCAGCACCATTGTTGATGAGACTCTAATTAATATGACTCCAGGCCTTAAGGAGCACTGCCTTGCAATAACAGCTGCCATTATTATTATTATTATTATTATTATTACTACTACAACCAATACAGTGACGACTAATAATAATAACAATGGTAATAATAATAATAATAATAATAATAATAATAACAATAATAGTGAGACTTCTGCAGAAAAATAGTCCATGTTCGTAGCCTTTGATACATGAGTATATAACAGTTAGGTGCTTGTAACTGCGAGACTGCATTATTCTCCCAGTTCCTATTTTCAAGGCTGTTTGCCCCCTGCAGCTCCGAGGCACTTCCAGAACCCCGGCCCACCCCGGTGCCACACTGCCGCTTCCTCTCATAAGAAATGTCAGCACGGAGAAAAGCCTTTAAAAAAGGGAGACAAATTAACCGTTTCTGCTTTCGTTGAGCTTGCTCTCCTCTATCTCTGACATGTACGCATTGTCCCAGTGTGGCATAAATTATAGCTGACACGTAATGAGCGCGCCTGCTTTTATTCGCATACAGTGTGGATGATACAGGGCGGCTCCATGTAATTAAAGGATCATTCTGTATGTGTCACTGATATTGATATGAAGGGTGAATTGAAGGTGTTAACAAGCCTGGCGAAGGCGTTACCTTGAACTATGAAATGGAAGAAAAAATTAGATATTTTGAAAATGAGATTCCAGTCATTGCTGTATGTCGTCAAGGAAACATTGCCCGGGGGCATATTAGTTTCCATTTAGCAGGTTCTTAATCAATTGAGAGGGTAAAATTATATAGTCAGTGCATATGTTATCCATTTTACAGCTGTGCAATTGACAGGATAACAATTCATTCAACAAACCCACTCATTTTTGCTTTAGGTTTTTGGAACACGTGGTTATGATTCTATCATTACATATTTCAGCTGGTGATTCACTCATATGGATTTCCTGGTGCAGATGAAGTCGAGAACTCAATGATTAAAAAAACATCTCACAGAGATGAGGTTGAGAACAGAAAAAAACCTTTAAACCTTCAAACCTTTTATTGACTGTCTAGAGTATGTTTAGATCTATACTACAGAAGGCCAGCTGAAATGATGCATGTTGGTTAATCAGTGTGACTGTATTGGCTAGTGAAGTTAGACTGTATAGCATTTGGGGTAATGTAAAGAGCCTCATCATGATGAAGAAGAAGAAGTAAAACAATGTAAAAGACTCAAAATGACCCATCTTTAGCTTTCAACTTTGCTGCCATCCACTCCTCTCCTCTAATATAACATCATAGGAAGGTTTTCCGGGCAGAATACATCTGGTTCATCAACACCAGGAGGCTCTGGGGTTCATGGAGATACTACGACATGTCGCTACATCAAGGCACGCTCAATGCTTTTTTAACACTTCATTGGGCATACCCATGGATCAAAAACGCACCAAGTAAATAAAGAACGGAGGAGACACGACCTCCATCCATGGTAATTGTGGCCTGGGCCTTTCAAGGTAGTCTCCAGTAAATGTTCAGTGAGCCCTGCAAAAAAAAAAAACATGCATGTTGCCATTTGAAATTATGGAAATAGCAACGGAGGGGAGTAATTGGCAAATAATGGGAAAACCCTCGTATCTCCAGAGACTATTAGTGTCACCGGGAGAGCGAAACATTTGAAGAAATTTGTCTTCAACACAATAAAGCTAAACAGACCCCTCCAATTTTTCTTAATGTTTTCCATACCCTTTCATTTGACTCTGAAGTTTTGTTATTACTAGCATTTACTTTGGGCTAGGTCTATTTTTTTCATTGAAGAGGAGATGCAATGGAAGATCTTCTGCGGACACATATAAATGCACAAGCACACACACACACATACACACACACACACAGGCACAAAAAACACAAACTCCTCCTTTCATAGACACTCACAAATAGTAGGTTGCCTCTCGGACTCTGCATGCCATCAAATTCTGTTGCGATTTCAGCACAGGCCAAGAGCTGTGTTAATCTGCAGAGGCAAGTGGTTGTGCAAGTACCTCTGGGCCAAAACATCAGCGGACATCATCTGCCAAAGTCCACATGGTGCATGTCTTTAGCACTCAATAAACCGAGTGTTTCACTTCATTGTACAAGAGGCGTCCACTCCTAACTGAACTGACCTCAATTTGCATTCATATTGGCATAAAGTATAATCTTGGGGCTTAAGCTCTGACCTAGAGACCAGGGGTGGGAATCAATTCTATGGATGAGTCAGAAGTACATCTCAATTTTCAATGCTACCATCCCACCGCACTCTGAGTTGGGGGTATGGAGGGGTGTGAATAGTTGGACACCCTCTTTACGTTGTCATGGTAACAAGGATGTCTTGTTAAGCATGCATTTTGGTCAATTTTTTGGTCTCATTTTTAAGAATACTCAGATTGGGCCAAAGTGGTAGAGTTTGGGGTGGGAGAAGGGATTATGAGAAATGATGGAACAGTCTGGTGACAGGCCCAGTACGACAGGCTGTGAAGATTACAAACAAACACAAAAGAAGAGCACCAATCTGTAAATGGAAAGTGCTAGAGAAAACAGCGAAGCCAGAGTGAAGATTATTTAGGAAAATGCCACGTTGCATTTACATACATAAGATCTGTAATGTGTTCACTACATAATTAAACATTGCCTCCCATTCATTATTCAGAGACTGTTGGTCCTTTTCAATCCTGATAACTTTCCCAGCAGTAGTCCTAATGCATCCACAGCTCCACATAAGCAATGAGACAGACAGCAACTTAGCAGATGTCAAACTTCATGAATGAAATACATTATGGATTTGGTATTGGTCAATGAGCAACAGAGTGCACAAAACACAAGGTGAATCAAAGCATAATCAAAGAAACAAGTCATCTCAAAAGTGAGCCTGATTAGCAATATCAAACAATCAAGCCACAGGTCACAAAGCTGCATATGGTTTGTACCAAGATAACAGTACTCTATCATTGTTTCCCAGACATATGGCTATCATTCAATTAAAAATAATTATAAAACAGAAAAACTTGTTGGGAAAGCTATTACGTATTCTACATTGACAGACATGAAGTCACAGTTAACGGCTTCCACCACACTAGCTTCTCAAAAGGATAAGATATTATTTCCCCCTCTTCCACCAATTGCATATTGTAGCATAACCGGTCAATCGTACACTAAGTGGCATTTTTTTTTTTAGATAAATGATGGGACATCACGCAAAGCAACTTCTCTTCCGTATGTGTGAGTCACTGCAAGGAAATCATGACTTTACAGCAACTTTGTCCTCCGCTTGGTGTGGGAAATTAATGAAAGCTGAAAGTGATTTTTTTGTATGGCCCCCAGAGGGCAAACATCAATAAGCTGTACCTAATACCCCACAACACTGCCCCCAAGATATAATTTAATCTTACTGGTACACAGTGCCCAAAGTAGCACTTGCTTTGTTCTATCTTGCTTATTCTGTTTCTTTTTTTTTCCTGCAAATTACACACAAAGGAAGAAGGAGCCATTTTCCCCCCACAGCAGAAATCTAATCAAACCGAGTGCTGTTTTTTTTTCTGACACTGAAATAACGCATCCTGATGTATTGAAGGTATTTCTTCCTTGAGATTGAATAGACACATGGCCCTTTCCTATGTGAATCAGGGTGTTTTCCATAATTACTTCAGTGTAATTGTGTTAAGATGCACTTGCAAGCTGCTACATCAGTAAGAAGAAATGCGGAACACAATTCATTTGATGGAACAACTTGGTTCTCGTACCCCGTGCAGTTAATTTTCATGTACGTTATGATTCATTTTGTTAAGTGGAGTGCAAATACATTTCTGTTGAAGATATTTCTGATGTTTCTTCTGTCAGTTCACCGACTGCAGCGACTAATTGATAACATAAACTACAGGGCAGAATAAGCAATTGCTGCGTATATACAGTACATGTGAAATGCTGTTAGGTCCATAAATATTTGGACACTTGCAAAGTTATTATTTCAGCTGTCTACCATAAAATATTTGCGTTACAATTAAGCAATGAATATGACCTCAAAATGCAGGCTTTCACCTTCAGTTGGAGGGTACACACATCGACATTGGGTAGACAGTGTAGGCATACAACAGTTTTTTAGAGAGATCACCCCCCCATCCCCCCATCCCCCCTCCTTTTTAAGAGACAAAAGCATTTGAACAGTAGGAAGGTCAACTGTTCCATGGCCAGGAGCATTTAATTCCCTGATAATTTCATATTAAAATGAAGATATAAATGGTCTATGGTTTGTTTCTTATGTCGCATTTGCATTTGGACTCTCTGGCTGTTAACTCTCAATATGAAGTCCAAGCAGCTGTCACAGCCAGTGAAGCAAGCTGTTACTTATTAGGCTGAAAAATCAAAACAAACCCATCAGAAAAAAGCAAAACCATGAGGTGTGGCCAGCTAAAGTGTTTGGTGTACAATATTCTTAAAACTAAAGAAAGCACTGGTGAGCTCAGGAACACAAAAAGGTCAGGAAGACCACAGAGAACAATGTTGGTAGATGGCAGAAGAATTCTTTCCCTGGTTCAGAAAAACTCCTGCACAAGAGTTGACCAGATCAAGGACACTATCGAGATGATAGACATATTAGTGCTATACTTTGTAATCAAGAGAGGACTTCACCAGCATAAATACAGAGGGTTTATCTTCAGGCATAAACCAATGGTAAAGTTCATAAACAGAAAATTTTCCAAAAACACCTAAAAAAACCCCTGCTTAGTTCTGGAACAAGATCATATAGGCAGATGAGACAAAGATCAGTTTGTACCAGAAAGATGGGAGGAGTGGAATACATTAAAGCAACTCATGATCCTAAGAATACTACCTCATCTGTGACAAGTGGTTATACATGGGTGGCACAACCCTTGTGTGAATGCCTCTTGTGTCTCCTCCCATCCAGCAGCTTGTGTGTCTATTAGAAGTTTTGTTTGTTTTGAGTTCTTTATGTCTTGCATGCTCCCCTTCACCAGCTTAGTCCTATTCATTGCTACCTTGCGTGTGTGTTTACATATTCATACCCCCTACTTTAAGTTTGCAAGTGGCTGGTTTGTCACTTGCTATATGCGCTTAGCAATTGGTCAGTATTAAGAAGCTCTTTGTCTTTTGAAATTAAAATGTAACCTAAGTTGATAGTAATTTGCAGAAGTCTTTTTCCTTGTTCAGTTAATGGGAACAGGCTCCCAAGCTTACTCTTGGTCTCCAGGATCAGGACCACATTCCTCTTAATCTACTCTTATCTGTTCCTCTGCTCAGTTTATTAGGAACAAGCTCCCAAGCGCTGTACGGTCATCAGGACTGGGATCATGTTCCTGCTGAATTTCTCCATCCTGCCATCTGACAGTTGGGCTCTGACAAAGTTTGCACTACATCTGGCAGCTGTCCCAGATAGCCATTGGCCGGGCACGGGTACACCCACACTACCTGGCCTGTTACATCTGAACTGAACTATGCCACTCTGTTCTGGGCTTCGTCCCTCTGTCTTAGCATATAAACCCAACAATTTTGGATTGTACTCTGCCTCTGCATTTGATACCTGGGCTGGATCACAACACATGGGCATGTATCGCTGCCAGTTGAGCTGGTTCCTTTATATCAACTGCTGATGTGACTGTTATCAAAAGCTGGAGGATGAAGTCTGCATTGTATAGGGCTATACCGTTTGCTTAGATTCAGCGAAATTCTTCAAAACTCATTGGACAGAATGCAAATGGATGATGACGTTGAAGAACACTGCAAAAGCAACCCAAGATTTTTAAGGCAAAGAAATGGAATGTTCCACAGTAGTCAAGTCAATTATATGTCCTGGATTCAACGGAGCATACATTTCACTCACTGAAGGCAAAGCTGAAGTCAAAATGTCTCAACAAGCAAGCAAGAAGTGAAGACAGGAATGGTGAAGATCTGGCAGAACTTCTTCAGGGAATAAACACAGTGTATAATGATGTCAATGGGTTCCATACTCCAGGCATTTATTGACTGCCGAGGGTTTGCCACCGTATATCATAATATTAGTTTGTCCAATAGTAATGGGCTTAACTGTACATAAAAAATGTTTGATTCAAATATCAAGTTTTAAGTAGTATTGAATTTCACATTTCAAGTTAACAGTATGGTATTTTGAATATATTAAATTGTGGCAACAATTTACATATTTTGTAAGGACACATGCCTTTTCATAAATTAACGATCCCTTGGTTTCAGAAATGTATTTTAACATTCTGCTGAGGCATCCGCAGAGAATCACGTAGAGATCACACAATCCCCAAAAGCGGGACATCAGATGGACAACGCTCTCAAAGCACGATGTTGGGGGACTTGTAAGCACGTTTATCAAATATTACAGATGACAAGGTTGCAGATGGACAGTTCAACTGTGGTTTCCTGTAATTTGATTTAACACGCCACCTGGGGTGGGAAGGAGATTAATGGAGGACGTGTATGATCAGTTTTCAGGCAACTTGAAACCCCTGTGCCTGTCTGCCGACAGAGCTGCCTGCCATCTCCCCTGCCCCAGTGCTTACCTTTCTTTCCCTTCTCATAGCGAAAATAATTTTCATAAAAATAATAATCCTCCTCTGAGTCTACAAGCAGCTCCAGCAGAGATGCTCCATGTAATCTAAATTCTCTGTTCCCTATGAAAAGAGTATTGCAGCTTTTTATCTGCATTTGACAGCCAATGGAAAACACTAGAAATGGGGGGGAATGGGAGAATTACAGTACGCAGTATATGTGGAATCGTCTATAGCTGGCAGTTTTTCACCGCTTGAATTGCACACGTCCGAGTGCAAATTGGCTAATTCTAGTGGATGACTCGGTCACCAATTGTAGCTTTTTGTGGACTCAGAAGCCTCAAGCCACATCTTAACACTGTCCAGACCACTGAAGTGTAGTATTTGGCAATTCATAGAGGAGATGTGCAGCCCGCTCAGGGGTCTTGTTCCCACATGGATCTGCGAAAATATGTCCCCCACTTTAAATTTTCATCTTGAGGGAAAAAAGATTTGCAACACAGGCCATTTAGCCAAGTTGGCCTCGTCGGAGAACCGGAGAGCCAGCCAAGGGATAAGAGACTGGCTTTTCTGTACTTGTGTTTTAAAGGAATGACGGATATTATAGTGGTCTTCACTTGAAACAACAGCATAGTCAGCAATGTCCATCAGTGAAACTTGACAAGGCCCAGCTGTGCAAGATAAATAGCACTGAGCTGTGAGATTGCTAATTGTATCACTTGTACCATAACATTTTATAGATAGTTTCAAGGGATATTTCTGCCGAGACAGATTCAACATTGTATTATATTGATGTAATTAATTACCATGAGACAGTTTAAACTAATGTACCATTTGCTGTGTGCTTGAGCCAAACATTTGAATCTTGTTCCAAAAGTTCCACAACTAGCTGATCTCTTTCTACAGTCTATCAACTGCACATTTTGGGTTTGTATGGAAACTGAAGCGCAAGACATCTATGAGGCAGCACCTTAACAGCCTGGGGCTGTCCCTTAAGAATCAAATGAAGACATGCCTAGCCCTTAACACGGTTAAAATTAAAGCAATTCTGGTCATCAGAGCCATCAAGATGAAAATATGATAGGCCAGCCAAGTAACACAGCAAATATTTGGGCATTCTTTGATCAAACCTCATGAACAGACAACTACCAGGCCTACCTAGGCTGAGAAATCAGTGAAAATAGAAACCACCCTCCCAATATTCTCTTCTAGTGCAAAGGAAATAGACATTATAACAGAAGCCCATATCACTGGTCCAACACTGGCTAAGGGTTGGCTTACTTTTTTGAACTCAAATTAACATATTAAGGTCCAGTAAACATGGTTTTGTCAGTTTGGCATATAATCAACTGCCGTATTGCATCAGTCAATTGCTGTGTAAATGCAAAAGCAGAATGTCATTTATAATATCTCGGGACCAGCAATATATGGTCTACTTAGTGTCAACAGACCTCAACCCCAGCCACAGATCATGAAGGAAACAGAAATGCATCATTATCATCTGTAAATATTTTGCAAGATTGTCATTTTCAGGTAGCAGGAGAGATAAAGACAGGCCTTCAACAGAGAGACATCCACTCTGTCTCCTTGGTCGTGGTCATTCGATGGTTATTTCCACAGTTGTATCAGCACATACTGGGATGATGCTGTCAAGCAGCAGTTGGCTCTTCTCCAGTAATTTTGGGTGTTTTTGACACCTTAACTAAAAAAAAAAAAGCCATAAATACATCAATGAGCTTAAGCAGTCAGACATTTAATTAATCTGGAGTCTCACGTCGCGCACCTGAGGGAAAGCTGCCGAGCAGGAGAGAAGGGTGGTAAGGTGGAGGCTAGAGGGAGGGGGTATGATTTTAATAAATACTTGACGGACAACTTCATCATGACTGGCATTATCACTGGAGGCCACAGCTCTTAGACTGGTAATAAGCACTGGTGTGTGTGTGTGTGTGTGTGTGTGCGTGTAAGCAGGGAGAAGTGGCAGGAATTTACAACCTGGGTGTTGAAATAAAGAAATAATCAGAGCTTTTCAGTCTGATATCCCTGACCAAAGAGTAAACAGACAGTCATTTTCATTCACCATATGGGGCACACTGGGACACAAGATGGTTTCCGAAAAAAAAGAGATAAGGAAGTGATAAGAAATTGCAAACATGACAGATGTTTTAAAAGCGTCACTTTGTGTAAAAGGGAGATTTAGCATGTCACTTTTAGCAATACTTTAGACTGGATATCTACCTGCAGTTATCTCAGAGTGAAAATGTTCAAAATAATTTTTCTCCGGTGTTTTTTTTTTCATCTAAAAAGACTTTCAGGTTTTTCTATGTTCATTTTTCCCAACCGCTACAGTTTCATGCTAAAACACTTTCCCCAAATAAAAATGAATGGCGAAAAATGGCAGCCAGTTTTTCCTGTTGCTGTTTAGAAACACAATGTTAAATGTGAAATAAAAAATAAATGAATGAATAAATAAACAAGCATAGGCAATAATGCTCATTTTACAGTAAGATAAATAATCCTGTTACTTTTGCACATAGGTGTTCTGTTCAGCAAAGAAGCACCAACTGTGAATTTGATACAACTCAGTTACAGGTCAGTACAATTCTCCTGTTTCATAATTGTACAATATCTATACGCAAACATACAGTACGACTCTGATGAACTCAGGTAAGTTCAGGTGTTGCAATGACTAACGACTCTGACACAACTTCAAATGAAAACCAGTATATCAAACCAGAATTACCAGATACTGTATATATTCTGTTTTAGCATCGTTTCTCCAGATTAAATCTCTAGCGGCACTTGTGAGTATAAGTTTTGTAAGTTAGTGTTTATTAATAATTGCACATTGTTTGCTTGCTTCTACTTGAACTACAGCCTGATATAACACAAACACAATGGTTGTAGTGCGGTATAAAAACAGCACAAAAAAAAAAAAATCAATTAAAAAATGTTACTCCTGACTCAGTGCTGGAAATTGGAACAGTTCCACTGAATCATGGGATACCTCTTATGATTGGCCAGAGAGGCCAGGGCCCAGAGTGACAGACGCAGAGGAGAAAAAGCTGACCTCTAGTTGTTCGGCGCGGTGAACAACGAGCTGTGATAAATGAGGGAAGTGCTGGACGCGACCCAACGTGCGGTTATTTGATACGCCTCCCACATCCCTGCAGAACTATAAAGACGTTGAAAAACAAAATATGTGACATTCCACCTCGATGGAGCAGGATGGGAATGGAGATATTTTTTTTTCTCTTTTTAATTTATGACCGTTGCAAACACAGGCTCGTAAATGAGAGTTGGCAAGACAGAAAACATGTTACTGTTGCACATTTATTTTATTTTTTTTAAATTACCCAGTCGTACAGAGGCTGGGAAAACAACAACTGTTCAATGAGATTGTATCTGGATTATCTTGTGCATATCTAGAATCAAAAATTCCCATTTCTGTCACCAAATGAATTATTTCTTTTAGTTTGCAAATGTCGCATAGGCAAAACACTGACCTGAAGTGATTCAACAATCTTTAAAAAAAATACCATTAAAATAACACTTCACATTTTCCTTCTACACAAACCTGTTTATAAATTAAAAAGACATTAAAATGAACCTTCAAATCTCTGTTTTTAAAAAAAAGAAGCACAGACTTATTCATGAGTAAAACCAATTTGACAAATGTTCAGTAAACCAAAGCCCTTTTCTTCTGTATAATTTAAGAAGTATGCCATCTGTTGGCAGACAGCAGCAATGCAGCTCGCTTCAAACCAAGATGGCGGGTGGGGGGGGGGGGGGGCTGGAAGAAAAAAGGGGCTCTGGGGATTTCTTATTTCCATTCACATACCTGCAGTAGCTGGGCTTGGGCGTGTGTCAGAAATCATGTTTAACGTTTGTAATGCTGCGAGAAGGCTGTGTCACGGCCTCTGGAAGGCGCCCTCCCTCCCCACTGCCTTCACACGCGTCACGCTGGGCGAGCCTTGATTGGCACGTCTTGCATGCCTAATTGACTCCTGAAGGAAGACTATGGCACCATCCTGGGCTTGCCAGGAGAGAGGCCCCAGGCAATTCTGGGAACTTCAATGGAAGCGGAAAACAAAAGCGAGGAAGACAGATTCCTCACTGTAAACACCCTCTCCGTACACTTACCTGGGGCCCCTGAAGCTTGTCGTCCTTCGTTTATTTATCTGGTTTGTTTATTTATTATTACTACTGCATCTGGCTAAACAAAAATGACCACTATTTGGCTGATCCAACCAACAGCATTAAAGGAAAGTTTTTTTTTTTAAAGGTGTGTATATATTATGTTGGTTGATAATGTTATATTCGAAGGGTGCAGCATCAATATTAAAAATACATGAACATGTACACCACTTACTTTATTTCAAAATCACTTAACTTAAAAGGTGTCAAAACGTGTAGCTTGAGTTCCAGTTGTTGGGAGGGTGAAGCGTGAAGGCAAAAGCGGAAGGTATATTACAAGTAAAGAAATAAGACCGGGCTCTGTCCGTCGTACGTTCGATACCCAGAACAATCAGGCTCTAACAGCACATCACAGTGACAAAGATGCACCTCTCCTCCACCTATCTGTATTGATCTCCCATCCTCTCTAAATGACCCCGTTAACCACAGGCCCCAGGCACTTTACCGCGTTGAAACCCACTTAGCAATAAAACTGCAGCTTCCCCTTTTAAAAACGGCCACGTTTCGCGGGGTGTGAAATAACTCAACCCCTCCCAGAGCGATGAGATCATTAGGAACGTATGACTCCTTATCTAAACAATGAGCATCATTGAAAAATCGATTCCGATGTGATTTTTTCTTTTTGCGCGCCCTTTATTTATGTTTTTGTTTATTTTCACGTGTGACACGCAGGTGTCAGCAGGGCAGATAGCATCTCCCGGTCTTTTCTCAGAAAGCACTGCTGATGCTGCACTGCACTGCAGTAAAGAATAATGGCAGCCAATCAACACTGTTGTAGGGAGGGAAAAAAAGCTGCAATGCTTAAGTTCACCACTACAAATTGAGGCACTGTGGAGTTCATTTGAGACCACATAAATCGTCACCAATATAAATTATTCAAAGAGACTTTTCTGTAAAAATTAATACTACACGAATGATTATAAATTAAAGTTTCACTTCATGCTGGTAAATTGGAAAGTTTAGCACTTTATATAATATCCTGTCTTTACTGTAATATAACTAGTTATGTGCCCGCAGGTTTATGTCACACTGTGCTCCACCATTTTTAAAATAATTACCGTATTTTAAGTTTCTCAAAGTTGTTACAGATGTTACAGAGTTTTCAGAGATTTTAAACGATTTTGCTATTTATCGTGCTAATAAGTTGGAAGACAACCTCATCACCTATCATTATATGAAGACCATAAAAATCTGATTGAAATCTCTTCGCGAAGATTTTATAATAAATACAAGCGTATCTTATCAGAATTAGCTTTAATGTGTCAAAAGTATTTTAACTCAAAGGGTGACTATGTCAAGCTGCAAAATCAAATTGCTATTTTTGCTCAATTTATTGAGGATGAATATATGTAATCAATTTTAAAAAAAGAGACCAAATAAATTCAGTCAAAACTCAAACAGAGATTAAATCCATTAAGGAAGACCAAAACATGTAGTTTGCATTAAAAAAAACCCATTATAAATAAAAATACAATGCAGCTTGTTTGTTACAAATATTGTGCTTTTCATTGCATTGTCTTTAATTTTTAAATTTCAAGTTGCTTTAAGTTGTACATATGTTCTGTGGAAGTCGTTTTCTTGATTTGGGTGAATTATTGGGTCAACACTGCAACAATTCTTATAAGATACTGCTGTTGAAAGCAAGGGGCTGGGATTTTTGTCAACCTTGCTTGGTGTAAAAGAACTTTCATTAAAGAATGAGATTTACTGTGCTGGAAAAGACAGATGAAAGAGTTAGAGGCTAATTATCAGGAAATTGAAAAAAGATGGATGTACTGCAGAGACTACAATTAGTGAAGCGCTGGATATCAAAGACTTATCAAGTGTAAGTGAGTGGCTGTCTGTGGTGGGGGTACAATTAAGGCTTTTGTGGATGATTCATAATAAAAAAACAGTCCTCATTCAAAATAAATCCTTTTGAGTTTCAAATTGACTAAGCCGACAGACAACAGATAGACATGACAGCTTGCATTGCAATGAGATACAGTTTGTAATGGTGGCCTAGTTTTATTACAAGGGAAACACATTTGTGTCATGGGGTCCACAATATTCTATAATATAATTCTATAATGAGAAACATGCATTTAATTTCAATTTCAAGTCAAAATGGTCTGATTAGCATTTTTTTTTTTTTTTTTTTTTGGCCTTAACCCCAAAAACACAGCCACCTTATTGATTCTTGGGCTGACGACTCACACTATAGTAGGACATTCATTTTTATCATTGCTTATTATTGCCTCTGAATGACACAAGTAGCCCTCCACATACGCACGCAAACACTATTCAACTTGGTTCTGTCTTTACCTTGGTTAATTGCTTCAGATTCAATAGCTTAACAAATCCAAATGACAAAAAAAGACAATGTACAGTATTTACAGTAGTTCTGTCCCCATGCATATGTGCGCATGTTTGTTCCAAAGTGTGTTCAGTGTCAGCGTTTTTGTGCTGTGATGAGACGATTGCATTTATGATTATTTGAAACCAGCTGTAGTTCAGAATCAGTGCATTTCTGAATGAGGGCAAAATTCTAATAATTACTTATTTTGAGAACATTAGGAATCAAAAATATGACAATTATACTGTATGTCAGTGACGGCCCTCAGTGCCACGTCACTGTTCGCTTTATCTCGACCTGATCTCCGGCTTCCTCCTAAGTCTCTGTCCTTAAGGACCTCCTGAATATGGATGAGGGAGATGGAGTCATCTCTTTTGGGCGAACTCCCACATGTGGCTTACAGTCGGGACACATTTTGGCGAGGTGCCATCTGGAAGGTGCCTTTAGTTTGGCGCGTCGGCCAAGCGCGACACAACGCATCTCACTTAACCTGGGCATTACGCGCGCATTCGAAACTCAGTCAGAATCCGCCAAGCCAATCCTCGGTGGCTCGTGCCGCCCGATTTGACTCTAACCTGCAAACATTACACGTACGTGACACGGCCCTGCGATATATAAATGACATTGACGGGCCTTCTCTTTCCAGAACGAGTCGTCAATATCCAATGAATGAAAAGGAGCAGCTGAATTAGGCACTATTTTTGCACTGCTATTAGCATGTATAAAAATATTGTTTTCCCTCACTCATAAAAAGAAGCTGTGGGTAACAATGGGTAAAAAAAACTGAAATTTTAAAGGCAAACTCTCACATTTGCAGTGCATTTAGAACAAAGCTCTTCTGGGACTGGGAGTCTTTAGTAAAGGACTTGCGTTTTATTAGCAGAACGATATAAAACATGACAAAACAACTACTGTAAGAAGCTGAGAGATTTTCATAGTCTCACAGGGATTTGTATGTAGGGCATGCGTTATCCTCCTCTCTGTATTTTGCTCTCTGTAGTGAAGTGCTGGGAGAGTGATCTGAAGATAGGGGGCGCTGTATCACAGATCAGGACAAGAAGAGCAGCATGTAGTCTGGTCTGTGTACAGTGTGCTGCCACTTCCTTAATAGAGCTGGATGTCTGAAACCTCTGAAAAATTATTACGGGCAAAAGATAGCATTATAAAACAGTGTATTCTGATAGTTTGTCAATATAGCAAGGGGAAAAAATGTGGAAACATTCTGCATATCCTATACCTGATATAATTACAATAAATCTCCATAAACTATATACATGACCAAATTCGTTTCTCAAATTTTGAAAGCCATATTACATACTGTGTGTACATTATGTTCATATAAACAGCCATTTGTGTTTGCACACCGCACATGTAAAATATTCTTTCATGTTTGGATTTTATATGTTTAATACACCTTACTTAAGGGAGGTTGAGAGTCTCACAGGCTGGTGTGACATATTGCAGCAAACACATTATACCTCTCGGTGCCAGAGTGTTCACAAAGTAATTTCACAGCATACAACACATGCTGAAGCCTTATTTTAAATTCAGTGCAATGCACCTGGGTGCTTTAGTAATTTTGTTAAAGTCCCTATATGGTTCTTTTTTTTCCGTAGGAAATTAAATCAAGTACAAGTGTCGCAGTTAAACAGGTTTTCATTACTTTCCATGTATGTTTTTCAACAAGTTCATATTCCACCCAAAAAAAGAGAGTACACTTTCTTATGTCAAGTAAAGTTTGACTCTGTAAACGCCCACTTTGAGACAGACTCTTTCTCGATGCATGCGGTACATTTTAAATTTTAGGTACATAACAAAGACAGCAATGTCTTGAGACTGGTGCTAGTACCACTTTGCTGGTATTTTTTTCCTCAAAATACTCTTTTGCTATGCCTTATCAGAGCACGTAGTAGACTTGAGTAGGCACAGCTCTGAACAGGAAGTGAGCTCATTCCCACTAAAGGAAAGGAACAGACATTAGATATTAAGGCTCGCCATTTGTGGCACGAATCTCTCAGAGAGCATCTCCGCTTGCTCCCAGCCTACGAGCTCGTTAAGGAGACGAACGGAGCCGAGGTGTGAATTAGACCGATGACAGGCCAAGTTTTTTTTATGCGCCGTGATGTGACAGTTTGCCCTCCGCAAAACGTGTAAGGCGTAATTTAGCAGAGGCTTGGGGCCAGGCCTTGCCTGGAGAAGCGGCGCCAGGCAGGGAAAGAAGAAGAAGACAAAGGCAGAGATAGAAGGAGAGGAAAGGGAGGGAGAGAGGGAGGGAAGCAGGCCGTGGATCCGGGGCGGAAGCTGGGGGCTTCGGTGGTGGGAGGTGGGTTGTGGGAGGTGAGGGGGGGTTCAGTTAATGAAGCCGGACCAGAAGTGTTTGCTTTCTGCTGTTTGAAATCAAACATCTGATCCTCATCAGCGGTGACAGCTTTAATGCCTGTCCTCTCTGACAAATTTTTAGCCAATGAGGAATGCAAACAGAGCTCTGTGGCGCTTCATAAGTGCAGGTCACGTGACCGCGAGGCAGCGGGTGTCTCAGCGCGGGCCCAGCTAATAAAACAGAATGCCAGTAAATATACAATGACAGGAATGCAGGCTGATTCTGCAGACTGCGAGAGAAGAAGGGAGCAGACTGCGAACTGCAAACGGAATCGCTATGCCGACATCGTTCGTAACCTTTCCTCTCGAGCACCGAGCAAAGTTTACAGATGAAACTGATGCAGTAAACACTGTATATTCAGCAGAAATTCTATAGGGATCCTGTTTTTAATAAGGAACCACTCTTATTTGTCACTATTTATTTTGTTTTATTTTGTAATTGGAAATAAAACATTATCTAAAACATAACCACAGTACCTAATCTCTTTCAAATGCATTACAAAGGGATTTCAGCTTTCTACTATATTCAAAAAAATCCTGAATACATGAATATAATGTTAGCATATTTGTAGTTCCTGCCTGCATATGTCATGACTTACATTTTATGAGAATTAGTATTCAATAATATAATATTAGCATCATTACACCTGCATTACACCTTCACCATTATAAGTTTCTGTGTTAGTTTTTGAGTACTTGCGTCCGCACGCAGATACGCAGCTGTGTGTTTGTGGGAAGACAATTTGTTCACTGTATAGCAGCACAAGCCCACACTTTATAGCAACAGATGTTGCATCAACAAAAGCCTGAGCAGTATTATCTGACAATTAAAAACAATGCAGGTGATAACCGTGTGCAATTAGCCCATTAACTCTGACAAAATCAATATGTCTGAACACAGATCAGTCTGTTGTCCATAATTTCTCCCAATCTTCACAGCAAAATCATTTAAACTACCGAGGGAGTTTTGTTCCCTTCAATTAAGATGACATAAATTTATTTGCATAATCCCATTCTATCTAAAGAATGGAGACTTCACACTTTCTCTCAGATTATAATGATTCAGGATATTTTGGAAGTCCATTTACCTAACTGGAAATATACTCACTTTCTTCAATGGCTACAAGCATGTATTCTGAAATATTATCCACAAATAGGAGTCAAATTCTTTTCATACAGTGGTAGTATTTCCTCATCAAAGACAGGTCAGGTATCAAAAAAAAAGCCCATAATGTCCTGTTCCAAAGTGACCACGTCAATATGTAGTTAAGCTAATTACCTCACGCTGCTTTCACCAACAAAGAAAAACACTAGTTTTTGAAGGGTTTTCATGACATTTTAGCACTTGCATCCAAATTTGTGCTTACAATCTATTGGAAACATTTCTTATTACAACTGCAGTCTCTATTTTTGAAGCAATTACTTTTTATTGTTCCAGAGAGACCACGTCAAGTGAAACACAAGCTCTTCTCTCTCCTTAGCACTGTAAAACCTAAGGTTTCCCTCTCCACAACAAGTGGCGGCTGCCAGCATTGTATTCGCAGAAGTGTGTAAGTTTTTGCATTCCTATTAATGAACTAAACTATCAGCAGCAACCTGATTATGCTCAGTCGCATCTAATTTAATTAAAAGAGCAATATCCCCGCTTTGACTGCTTTTCACGCTAACAGCGCCGTGTACAGCTCCAGTGTTCGACCGTTATTACCTTCCCTCTAACTTACAAAATGTGAGCTTGCTGGCAAACTGGCCCAGAGAAACTGATATTACCATAGAGATTTGGATCCCAGAGCTTGGCCCCCCTAAAGTAAGACTCATCTGCTCTCTGTCTCCCCATAACTGAGGCGGGCGTGGGGGTGGAGGGTGCGAGCACTGGGGGAGGTGACTGTCACAGACTCCCTGCCTGTTTCTAACAGTTACTGTCCTCCAGTGGGTTGGCTTCTCATCTGTGATCTATAGGGTGATGCTGACAGTAGATATTCTGGCAGCAGTAAAGGTGGCCTGATTGGGAGAATAATTACAGTATGCAAATGAGTGTGATTCCTCCGCTGGCCTTTTATGGATGACTCCATTGTGCCATCCATCAGAGGCACACATTTCTGTGGGGTGGAGAATGGCAAATTTAAAGAGACAGGGGAGAAAACCGCGCAGGTCCCTGTTGCCTTGTTGTGCCACCCTCTATACAAATACTCACACACACACACACACACACGAACACAGATACACACACTCTACCAGCATAGACTTTCACCTTTTTCATTCGTTGACCCCTTTGCGCAGAATACAAATATTTTTCAATTTTTCCTGTTGTGCATGAGCCTTGATAGGCTTTATAACTCAGTATTTTTGTCACAGACACTCAGAGAAAATTGTTTCAGTGAAGTAAGACATTTGGAAATTCAATTACAAAATTACTGAGGAATTAAATGTCAGAATTTATGGATGCCGGCGTCTATATTTGCGCAAGGGGTAAAATTTATGCTTGTATCTTGTTATAGCAAACACATAAAGATACATTTACTCGACGGAGACCGTGCTATCAACTTATTCTACCGCGTTTCTCTTTACCATCAACTTAATCCTCAGAAATATCATCATTGTTATCATTATCCTCTTCCTCTTTAATCATGATCATCATCTTCATTAGTTACAGCTACAGGCCCTGAGAGAGAGACATGGGAGAGAGGCCTTCATATTTTCCTGATTATAGCAGCAGTCCACCATTTCACATTTCATTTCCCATTTCCTCACACTGCCTAATCATATCACCAGAATGCAGCCACCCTCTCGCTCTCCTCTGTTCACAGGCTTACAAAGGGCAACAGGGTTAACATACATAATACAATGGAGTATGTGACACAGATTATTCTAAGTACTCAAAATTGAGTTAATAAAGGTGGGTAGATTAAAACGTCCCTGCACTGTCAGCGAATTGCACTCCAGTGACTACTTCTGCAGACTCCCCAAGCTCTTAAAATGCGTACAAAAATGGCACATTCTTGACTCCTACATCTCTCTCTCTCCTCCCCCCCGCTTTGTAAAAATAATGGTAGAGTCCGGCCCAGAAGGAATGCTAACCCACAAACCTGGTGCCTGTCACCGTTCCTCATCACATCCCGGGTAATTAAAATCTGACTGATTTATTGACTGACACCAACAATTCCCAACCCGGTTTTTATGACATTCATACCTCCCTGGGCTAATTTTTTTTTCAGCGGCCTTTATAGACAGAGTAGGCAGTAGAGTAAGGGGGGTGAGACGAAAGCGCCTACTCTTTTCTTTGTAAAAACATTCACGCTCATGCCTTAAGCCCTTGTCCCTTTTTTTTAACAATTGCTCTCACAGGTGTGTCTATACATATACACGGGCCCGCATGCAAAATATCTCTCGCATAGATTACTCATGAAAGAGGAAATGTGTAGGATAAATGCCATTGTCTTGTCAGCTGTGCCACAGAGGGACATTAAAGCTTTCATCGTCATTGTTTTCATTGGTGAAAACTTGCACATGCTTCCTGTTTCTGTCCACTTGACATATAGCATGTTAAACATGAGGAATTCCTGATGTGACGGATCATTAAAATTACTGCTCTTTACTTTTTTATTTCAAAGACGAATGCATCATTGGCCCTTGCCACAAATATGTATAATATACGTAGCTACTTGAGTCACTCTTTGGTCTTGAAAATAAGATATTTGATGCAGCGCTAGCATTTCGGTGGAGGGACGAGTTGTAATATGTTTACACAACAAAAATTGCAAACTTGTCATATCAACAGGAAACTATGATCTTCTTGCTGTCAATCCTCCTGATTATTTCATTCTACGGTCAAGTTGGTTCAAAATATTAGACTCAGAATAAAATGATGACTCAAGTCATCAATATTCTTCATGGTTGTCTCACCTCAAGGTCAAGCTGAGGTCAAGCATTCCTACTTGACATCTCCTACATGCAATTTGATGAATGTGGACGCCAACTTAGATCTTTGAATGAGTCTGGGTGCTTGTTTTCCACAATCCTGGTACATTTACACCCATTTAATGCCTGACATTCTGGCTCACAATATAAGACTTGTTTAGGACTGTTTGGCAAAACACTTCCAAGTCTATAACCCCTTAAACCCCGGTAATTATTTTATTCCCTAGTGAAACACAGAAGTCTCAGATCTTTCTAAAAGAAAATATATTCTGTGATGCAGACACCTATACTACAAGAGACATTTCATAAAATTACATTTTTGAAAATAACTGTTAAAGAATTTGAAAATATTTTATCCACTATGCTAAAAAATAAGATGCATTACATTTTTATGCTAAGTCAGAGGGATATATGTCAACACACATTCACAAATCAAAGAAAAAATAAATTGTGCTAATATATACCATATTTTAAAATCTGTACAGAAATGCTGTATTTGCTCATGAAGCAGGTAAAATGTTAGAGGGCCTGAGTCAGCTGGAATTTTTTTTTGATCCAGCAAACAACACTAGTTTTGCCCACATTCACTATCCATGCAAAAACTCGAAATGATGTATGACTGCTTGGCACAGCAGTGTCCTAATCGCTCTGAAGTTTAAGTTATGGAGTTTTTTTTTTTTTTATAGTATATATAAAAATTTAGCATTTCCAATCCCACCCGAATCTGGAATGCCCAATTGGGGAAGTATGTACAAGCCTTGCTCGTATGTGACCCCTTGTTGCCAATTCATGAGAGAGGGACGGTTCACGGCTCTCCTCCGAAGCACATGCCCGGTCAACTACTGCTTCTTTAGACTCATTGGTTGAATCCTCGCAGGTTCAGAACAAGGGCGAAGGATACCCGAGCATGAACAAGCTTAGAATCTTCCTGATGAGCGCCCGGCTGACCAACAGGAGGTGCTTGAGCAACGAACAAAGCAACTATTTTTTTATATATCCCTTCCCGGCAGTCACTTCCCAATTTGCATCCCTGTAGCGCAATGGCCAATTATGCACTACTCTGAGAAAGCTGCCGACCACTGCCGGTTGGTACGACCGGGCTCAAACCCACGCTGTGATAGTCACTTCTGCTCCGCAATGCGGTGCTTTAACTGAGTGAGCTATTCGGCAGCTTAAGTTATGGAGTTAATAGTACTATTTTACTTTAAGGTGCATCTGACAAAATATTCCGAGTAGCTTTGAATTGTTGATCAATTATCCAACCTGTTAGTGCTTAATGAACGAATTATTTCAATGATAATGATGCGCTTAATAAGCATCTGTCTGGTAAGACAAATCACGTGTAAAATGGTCCAAAATGTCAGCAGTAAAATCCTACGTTAAAATCGCTCAGGTGTGAGGAGTTGTCAAATGGCCCAGGTAAGCGTGTCTGGTCAAACCGTCATTAAGCATGTAGCTACATACAGGAATAGTGTTCAGCTTGTTTGGAAATTCCTCTACGAGTGCAATCATGCAATATTTCAACTCTTCCGTCGAGCAGACCTTGAGTAATGACGAAATTACATGAAATGGCCGCATGCTTTCCCCAGCCCCACCGAATACTACGCATGCACAATTGTTCGGGCGAAGTTTCCACTTCTGTGAGGTGTTCTGTTAAACAGTTTCTGTTTTAAATAGATCTGAGTGGTTGTGAGTGGGGGGGGGGAGAGAGAAAAGAGAAGAGTTTACAGACTCGACAGACACGAGGTCTGTCAGAGATGACAGCTTGGCGTGTTCAGGCGCTGCTCATCTCTCCAGACATCTCTGCATACACAATGTCTACCTCAGGTGATACAGATGGAGAAGTCAAAGACAGGAGATACCTTACAAGGCAGTTTCGAAGGAAACATAAATATTTCATCAAAACTGCATTTACACACACAAACAAACAAAAAGAAGAGTGTCTAGAATGTGCCTGAGGTCTCTCTCTCTCTCTCTCTCTCTCTCTCTCGTCTCTTTTTCTCCATCTGTCTCTCTCTTACTTTCTCTCAAGAAAAACAATCTGAGGAGAAACAGTGACAATGCCACTCTGGCAATAAATATTCTTGCGAGCTGAAATATGTAGAGCACATTGTTGTGGAAAATAAATCCAAATTGTCCTTCTTTTTCATATCAGCGTTCAAGAGAGGTGGGTGCTTTCCTAATATAAATCAGGGTGGCCTCCAAGTATTACTACTTTTTCAAGGGTCTGGTAGAGGATATCCCAGCACAGTGCGCAGTGTAAGTCCTGCATATGAATGAATACTGTACTCTCCATGGTATGTTCTCCCTCCGAACCATAAATCAGGTCCGAGTACAGTATGGTAAATTCTTGTCACACGGACATGTTCATAGACAGCAATAATTCAATCCATGTAGCTGATGATATGTGATATACTTGAGGTGCCCTTTACTTTGAATGGAAGGTGAGCACTTCACAAAAAAATTTGAATAGAAAGGTCAAATTGAATTCTGATTCAATCACTGATTACTGTAATGTGGTGTATTCGCAGTCAAAGAAGACTACAACTTGACAGGAAATTCACCCTGAAACAGATAGAGGAAATTAATTTTGGGCAGACCAGACCAAGGCGGGGACACACCCCAGACAGCTCTCCAATCCATCACAGGGTGCATACACCATTCACCTATGGGCCATTTAGAGTCTCCAATTAAACTGACTTGTGTGTCTTTTGCACTATGGGAGGAAACTGGAGTACCCAGAGGAAACCCACGTGAACACAGTTAGAACATACTAACTCCACACAGAAAGGCCTTAGACCATTTTCGAACCCATGACCTTCTTGCTGTGAGGCGGTAGAGCAACCTGCCCTTATAATAATAATAATAATAATAATAACAATAATAATAATAATATATCATCTATTCCAGATTAAGCCTGACTGGTCTTCTTGGAACATAGTTGCCGATGAAGGGTCAAAGGAGCATTTATCCGAATGCTATGCAAGATAAAATCAAGTTTTATTGAAAAAATAATTCTGCAGCTGAAAATAAGTACGTTCCATGAATTTAAAATGTAATTTTAAAAAACAATGTTTTGATTTAATCGTGCTATACTCGTGAAAACATGAGTGAATCCCCATGCAACTGTTCTGTATGGAAGCAGCTATCCGCCTTAACCATGAGAAAAGATTAAATCAGCACAGCGAGCACAGAGTGAGCAGCTTTAATGACAATAATGTAAATCTGACTTTTCTTGTGATGTAAAATAAAAACATCTTTGTTTGCACAGTGAACAGCTTGGTCCCTAGACCTCACATTAACTCACTTAGAGCACATCTCCCTTAAGTTATTGCGGGGGAAAAAAAAGTCTTTCTTTTTTCAATAAAATGTGAAAAACACAAGTCAGTTTCAGCCTTTCAGCTTCTGCTTTTGAAAGTTTTAATCTTACTGTACTCCCCACGGTCTTATTTTTTTATAGTAGAAATAAAAAATGTGCATTCTACCTATAAGTGTTCAGTTTGTTTATGTGTTCACATTCGCACCTGTGGTGAAAGCCATCAACTTTGAATTTCCGCTTTGAAGAGGGAGAATCTTTTCGGGAGCGGCGGATTATGAACGTGTTTGTTTAAGGTCTAACGAGCGAGCGATGCCGGTTTCCCTTCCTCAACCCCCACGCCTCTCCAGATCAGAGAGACAGCGCTGATGGTGCCAATGCAAACGCAGTTAAATTGTCAAGGATCTCTCCTGCGCAGACATCAACGTTATCAACACGCCGTCAGACAGGCCGCCGTCTTTGAACAGTAGTCGCTCAACTTCGCCGAAAAACACAGGACGATTTGACGGAGTCGATAACAAGGAGCTAATAGACACGTCTTATTTAAAGGCGCAATAAATATAGCATTCTGTCAGCATCTCATTTCATTTGATGCACATGTAGTCCTTTTACTTGACTTTTCTTTCAAATTGATTTGCCTGTGGTGCTAGCTATGGAGGTAGATTCAGTGAAGGCCGTCAATTAAGAGGGTAACGGACTTAGCGATTACTTTCAGGATGTTTAAAATAAAAAATATATACATTTTATAAGGTTCAACATTGGGGTGTATGGCAGCACGAGAGTGTGCAGTGGGCTGACTCTTGGCAGTCTCTGGTACGGCTTCCTTATAAGACCACAGTCGTATGTTGCCAAACCACCTGTAGGAGCTGTAATCGCATATCGGTTCTAGGATGTAGAAGTGGAATGGATTTTGGACATAAAGTGATGTTCAGTATAGCCTACAAAGTGCTTTTGTCAACTTTCCATCCTTTGTAAGCTAGGCAATAAATGTTTAAACATGCAATTAATATACAAACCGTTTACAATGCAGCAATGTGACGAAGACTCCATAGAAGAAGAGATCTTGCATCTCACTGGGACTTTTCTAGCTAAATAAAGGATAAATGTGGCCCAATCTGTAAAATTTTGATTGTGTTACAGTGCAGTACTGATGCAGTAGCTTACTGCTGAATGCCTCAATATACTGCAATATTTATATTAAAGAAACCTCTAAAGTTGAAGTTTTTCAGTCTGACTCTTATACGCTTGAACAATGCTTAACACGTTGACTGCCGACTACGAGGAAACTCGTAACGGCGGGTCAGGGCCGGCACTAGACCTGAAAATTCGGGGGCAAATATCCATTCCTTTATTGACAACAATTAGTCCTGGATAATTCTAGATGGTTTTCTTTTATTAACATGTTTTCCAATTCAAGAATAATCAAGTGGCAATTGAAGACACGGCTTCTCTCCCCCATGCGATCTAACAGCGACAAAATAATGGGCTACATTCAGTATAGAAAAATAATTTAATTATAATTTGGTCTATGCACTGGCACTCGGCGACGGGATTTCAGAACTCTTCAGCGAATGAAGGTAATTTTGGTGACTAGTACGTGGTTTTGTCTTTTTACATTTTCCAATCAGACAGCTGTCTATTTTTTACAGCAAGTTGCATGACTGTGCTGCAAAAACAGGTGTACGTACAAGTCGCCGAAATTACCTGCATTCGCAAAAGAGTTCTGAAATGCCGCTCTCGCTGGAAAAAAAATTACCGTTGCCGAGTGCCAGTACATTGACCTATTTAGAATTAAATTATTTTTCTGTACTGAATTTAGCCCATTATTTTGTCGCTGTTAGATCGCATGGGGGAGAGAAACCGTCTCTTCAATTGCCACTTGATTATTCTTGAATTGGAAAACGTGTTAATCAAGGAAAACCATCTAGAATTAGCCAGGACCAATTTTTGTCAATAAAGGGATGGATATTTGCTCCTGAATTTTCAGGTCTAGCGCCGGCCCTGACCCGCCGTTACGAGTTATCTCGTAGTCGGCAGTCAACGTGTTAAACTGAGCCAAAATCCCGGTAATTCTATCCTCAGAATACATTCAGTCCCACAGTTAATGGGACTATGGTACTAAGAATGTTAACACAGCCCAGAGAGCATGACGTTCTTCACAGATCACAGTGATTTATTGACCTCTTCTGGGGATCTGGGCAGAGCCAGTTTACAGTAACAGGGTCTGTCCTGTCAGTGCAGAAGTGAGGCAGGGTATAGTTAGGAGTATGAGGACAGTCTTGTGCAGGCGATCTCATGTTTCTGGTGCATGGCAGTCCTCAGGCTGCACAGCCATGTTTGGCGCTGGGGTTCTTGTGTTCTTGCATTCTGCTACCTGCATGTATAGTGATCATGTGTGTGCCTTTATTGTGATGCTGCTACAGTGAAAAGTGCCAACGAGGCTGTTTATAATAGACACCAAACACACCCATAAACACACAAACATGCACATACTCATGCACACACACAAACACAAGCACAAACACACAAATGCACCGATATACAAACACCAATATGCCTATGTGTACACACACATGGACACAACAGGCATACACACACGCACAAACACATGCAGACACACAAGCACACAAACAAATGCATGCAATGACACACTCAGACACACATTTGCACATGCACAAACACACATACACATGACCTGTGCACACACACAAACCCACACAAACACACACACACACACACACACACACACAAGCACACACACAAAAAACAGATCCAAGAACTTTCCGGCAAGTTCCTTGAGACCCCTCCACTCCGTTCTTCTCTTAGCCTTTCACACGGACGACTTTAGTCTTTGCTCCCCCCCCCCAGCTCCACCCCACCCTTTGCATTATCATTAATCCTGAAGAAGCCCATCCCATTTCGAGAGGCTTTGATAGGGTGCCAGTAAGCCTCTGGAGCTCCCCCTGAATCTGTCCCCACTGCAGTCCCTCCCCCCTCTCCCCACCACGCATCCTCCCCACTCATTCACTATCTCCCCGGTATTTTCCCCTGTTTCTCCCCTTTCATGCGCTGGGCTCCGTCTCAGTCACAGGCTTCACGCTGGCCCGCAGTAAGGCCAGTGTGTGTAGCGCAGCTGCGAATGCCTCACAAGCGCTGGCTGACATGAAGTGACAGCTCTGTATATCTCTCAGTGGCCCTGACAGCTGACAGATGGATACCACTCACACACAAGAAAAAAAAAAAAAGAAACAAGAGGAGAGAAAAAAAAAGCCCCCGGGATGATTCGCCAGCATTACTCTGTGCTCACAGGGGCAGCGTTTGATTGAGCACAGCAGAGAATAATAAAGCCCTCTCCATCCGATATAGTGCCAGCACACTCTCTCGCTCTCGCTCTCTCTTTCTCTCTCTGTTCTAAGTCCTTTTATTTGTCTCACCATTGCTCCATTTTTTCCCTTTCAGTGTTTTGCTGTGTTGTGCCCTCAGTTGCTCTCCTTCAGTGTCTCTCACTCTCCTTCCCTCCATCACATACTTCCATTTCCTCATTCTATCGCTCCCTCTCCGCGTTTACCTCCTGCCTCTTTTATTTTTCTCATCCCTTGCGCTCGGTTTCGGCTATTTCCCGCAGTCTCGCAGTCTCGAAGTCTAGGTGCATCCCGAGCTCTCTCTTCTTCTTCTATTTTTCTCTTTCTTTCACCCTCTCTGACTCTTAGCCTGTAAAGGATCCACTCCCCGACATCCTAATCGCTTTATCTCGCATGGTAAGGTGCTCGCGATTTAAAAAGACGTTAGAAACACAAAGAGAAATGTGTGTTTCGTGGTAGAAATGCAAGGCCAGAATCACAAGCCGCAAGCATTCAAATCAGCCCCCCTCCAGTGCAAGCTGAGAGGATTTGTAGGTTTTTTTTTCTGCTTTATTGTCTTTGGATGTTCCTCATTCTGGCTCGAGCGTTTATGTTAGGCCCATCTCCTGGGATATTGAGCAGAGAAGGGGGCCGAGTCTGACGACTTGGCAAGATTGTGGCTCTCTTGTGCTCCGGTGGCTATTAGTCACGACACAATCTTCTCTCACACTTTCAAAAAGGTGCGTATAATTAGGCTCATTCAGCGCTGTTATTGGCCAGATAGCCGTGATCCCTCTCCCTTTTTAACAAGTTTAAAGGCAGATGGATGACTCTTCGCAAGCAACAGCAGAGAAAGTTAAATACAGCGTGATAAAATGCAGATGGGTGTTGAGTGATTGTGTGTATGAATTTGATTTGAGAGGAACCAGATATTTTGAAGAGAGCTTTTTAAGGGGACAGGGAAAGGGGATTGAAGGTGATTTTGTAAACTAGAGACTGAGGAAACCTCCATTATTGCTGTTAGTCACCCAGATTATTTGAGCTCTCAAATGAGTTACTCCTTAGCTTGTATACTTTCTGCAGGACAGTCACACTTAAGAGATGACCTGAGCATATTTCAGGCTTTCCACACATTAATTTATACTAACGCCAAATGTTGTGAAGGCCAGTATATGCATTGTTTGGGCTGTTAGTTAACCCAAAAAACGTCCACTCCACAGTCCCAATTTAAAATAGGGTAAGTGAGTCTTTGTGTTAAGGATCATCTATAGAGAAACACTTAATCCTCAAAATTTGCCTCATCTGACCAGTCTGTTGCGAATGACATAGCAACAAGGGAGAAAGTTGTCCCCCCTTCCCCCAAAAAGGGGGCTAATTTGAGCCACCAAGCTTCCCCCTGCATATGTTATTGCAACAAAAGACATACATAACTACTCATCTAATAGGCTCACCTTGTTTCTGTATGGGACAACAGCAGCCTTACAGTACATCTGTAAAGAAGTTGGAAGTCTCCCCCTTCAAAGGTGATGTGATTTGGGGGTTCAGGGGACCGAATTGGGCCCGCCCCCCCACTGGTGCTCAGTTGCAAACAGCCAGTCACCACGGTGACTGACTGGAGAGGAGCGACGGCTTTTCAAACTGCTCCATTTTCCTTCCGCCAGGAGGTTCTGGCTGTGGACCAATGCCAGTCCCTTCTCCCTGCGGGCAGTCTGTTTGGCAGCTTTAAACAGACAGTACACCGCATAGCACATTCGTGTTTTGTGTTTCGGGACACCTAGAGAGGGCAGAGCCCACTACTACCTAATTTCACGGACCATTCAGTGGTATACTGGTTTGAGTGGTTATTCCACCACCCCAAAGGTTTATAACTTCATTCTCTTCACAGGACCTCTTGTCTCTCTCCTCCAGATACCATGTATTAATAAAGATTGCTATCCTTGTCCACCGGGTAGATGGGTGGGATTGTTGTTTATCTAGCTCCATCGAGACATGCAGGTAGCAGGGTCAGAATGAATCCATGTATCCAACATAGCTTGTATCAACACTGCTGGTGGTTATAGTGGTGTATGTGTGTGAATGTTCTCTTGGCGCACATTTGGTGCCTTAATACCAACTCAACATCATTTGATGCATGCCAAGCAGATAAAGTTGCACCAGACATCTTCTCAGTCTGGTTCCAAAAACATGACAGTGACTTTAGTGACTTTAGAAGTGATTATTATTATACCCCACCACGAAGTGCAACAGGGGATATTGGATTGGGAACCGTCCATCCGTCCGTGCGTGCTTGCGTGTGTCCATCCGGGCCACAGTGGGGACAAGATTTCTCAGAAACTATTACACCTAGATGCGTGACATTTTGTATGCCTAATAAGCTACTCATGATCTACATTGAGTTCTAAAATAGATATCGAAGCACATTTTTTTTACTGAGTTATGGCCCTTGACAGTGGCGGGGGATAGTGATGATACTGTCATCTTGTTTAATTTAATGTTATTGTATAAACAAATTTTAGTTACATTAATTATTGTGGGTGCAAATAATTTTGACACTCATTGTTTTACAGAAAAATAGATTTGTATTTTTTTTAAGAAACTGATATTAACCTTTCAGTTGCATGTACTACTAGTCAAAAGATTTATAGCACCAACAATTTTCAAGCAATCAGAGATGGAAAAATGAAATCTAAACATTTTTCTTTTTGCAAAAATCTATCTAAATCTGTAACTTATTCCATCCTCTGCAATAATAAGTGCTAAGCAGATTCATTAATTTTTTCTTCTTTTCTAAAAAGACAGTTATATTGTACCAAAAGTTAAGTTACCACCTGTCATTAATTCCAAGGATGCGTTGCTCTTGTGGTTCAAGTTTTCTTGAATTTTCTGTTCAATTTGCTCAAATCTTGGTTGATTTTATGCAGGAAATGGAAACTTTTTTACATGTTTATTTTGCCATTTTCAGAAACTCCAAAATTTAGGTCACTATCCAGTTAAATAACAGATATGTGTCGACTTTTCACCATTCAAATCTTGCCTTGTGCTATTTGAGCTTATTGCTTATTACTGATGTTATTGGGGTGCAGTTATGAGTTTAGGCTTCTGAAAACAGATTACTTTAACTGTTTGAACTTTTTTTTTTTTCCCAGTTTTTGAGTTTTGAAATCACTGAGATAATTGTATGCCTCTGAAATAAATTGATGCTTGACAAACATCAACTCTTGCAGCGGTGAACAGTGTCCACTCTGCGACATCAGCAAAAGTGAAGAGATTATTCATGGATAGATCTTTTGGTGAAGTTCATAAGAAAAAGCCACTTCTGAGGCTAATAAACTAGCAAGAAAAGGTCAAAATGGGCAAAAAAATCACACTAATTTCACCAGCATAATACCAACAAGGCTAGCATCCTAGTCATCTTTTCAGTGTTGCTAATACTGAGGCAGTGCTATTCAATGGGAGCTGCCAGCTCAGGACTTGAGTGGCATCAGTTTCTCAAACTTCAGACTAAGTTGTACCAGGGTATTCCTGTGCAGCTGAGCATCTAGACCCTCCAATTCGCTTCCTGTCCTGGATAAGCCCTGTATTAGCTCCTCTGTAAAGACAGTAGGCCTACTGTTCATCTTCCAGCGAAATCTTACACGTTTCTTGCCGTTCATTTTTCAAGCAGTCACTGGCTGACAGGTCACTTGAGGAAGCATTTTTTTTTTTGGTCATTTTAAACCCTTGAACTTTGTAAATGTGTTTATGAATGTGTTAGACATTAGATAAATCTTTGTGTCAGTCAGCTTTCCTTTGTAAGAATAGCCATTTTTGAACTGATGACTGATGAGTCAAACGTGGTACATAGGTCCCATTATGTCTGGCATAAATCTAAAATAACATTTTCAGAAAAGAACCACATAACAACAGTCAAACATGGTGCTGGTAGAGTGATAGTGTGGGCAAGCCCTGCTTGCTTCAATACACAAAATGATCTATTTAACAACTGCATTGTGAGTTTTCTTGTGTTTGGGAAGGGGCAAATACTTTTTCACTGCAGTCAAGGTATCTTATGCAGAAATTTCACTTTCATTTAAGTTTTTATGATTAATTACACTTTATGGGAGTGGTACCAAAATAGCACAGTTGCACTTTTAAATAAGGATAGGATGATAGTGTTTAGCTTGTTCACTGGAATAATGGCTACAGAAAATGCAGCTTTGCAGTCATTTACTATCTCAATGAGTGGATTAAAGAACATTTTTATTGTCAAATCATAATTAGCAACATTATAAATTACTTGGCAGTATTTTTTTGTCAAATTAATGCTAGCTTGGCAAATTAAAAGTATCAATTTCTTTAAGAAACATAACAGCCTTTTTTTAGTCCTCAACCTTGATATAATGGCATGGAGCAGCTCAGCTATTGGCATG
Source organism: Gymnothorax javanicus (assembly GCA_029692085.1). Taxonomy (NCBI): domain Eukaryota; kingdom Metazoa; phylum Chordata; class Actinopteri; order Anguilliformes; family Muraenidae; genus Gymnothorax; species Gymnothorax javanicus. Next base: position 177,299,761 of record CM056193.1, on the reverse strand, counting down.
AAGGATTTCCCACAGAAGCAAGTAATCAGTTTAAAAGGAAAGTGCTGCTCATGTAATTAGGACGCAAATACAGCGTATTAAAATCCCCATTAAACATATTACTTGACGGTAAAGATTTTAATCTTGAAAGAATAACATGTTTAAGGCTTTCGAAAGCTTGGTGTAAATCACGCTGCGTTATAAAGGTTTGACAGACAGGGTCCTTGTGAATCGTTTTGTGCATTTGACATGCCATCAGCTGCAAGCACTCCATTAGCCCTGAGGCTACTAAACCGATTTAGATGTATATCGGCATTCGCTGTGTTAATTCCGTGCCACATCTGGGTGCTGACAGGGTTAGGACCCACCTTGAAGCTGGTATTGGAACAGTCACCTTGGGATCTTAACTGACTAAGTGACAGTCACCTGACAATGGCCAATGATTATTCGACCAATAGCATCACTGAAGTTTTTTGCAGTCTTTTCTTATTGATTGTGGCTGGAGGAGAAGTACTGTATATATTTTTTGGAAATTTCATGCAGAGTTGATAACAAACACATTACTATATAGACACAAATGGAGTAAATACTTTTTCTCGCTTTTACTTTGTACTACACAGCTCTAAGTTTGTAATAAATCTAAACATGGTCACTGTGCAGACTTTCAGTTTTTAGTAAACAGAGTTTTTAACAGTTTGGTTTCATCAAACATTACAGCCTGCGGCATGTGTACTATATGTGCATCCAATGCATGTGTAACATGTTCACAGCTCTTTCTTTCATTTCTCTATACCTCCGTATCTCTTGAAAAGCACTGATTTTAAATTCTTGAGATATGCACCAAGGACTGCTTGAGGCAAGTCATTTAAATGAAACAACATCAAACACAACTAACACAAGCGTTGTTTTTTACAGATGCATCACACTGTTTTGCTTATCTTTTCGATTTTTTTTTTACCCCAATATTTATTATATCTTTTGTAGCTTCACTGACATCATTATAGTTGTAGCGCCACAAATACATAGGGCAAAGGCAAAAATGCAATTTTATTTCACAATTATAAAGCACACATATATTTCAATATCTTTATCTTTAATATGACCTTGAAAAAATAACTAGTATAATTGATCATGTACACAAACACAATCATGATATAGAAATGTATTTCCAAGATCAATATAATTTTCCTTCCCTTGATTTCCAATTGTGAGCAACATTTCTGTAAGATTTCAGAGGTAATTGTGAGTTGATAATTCACTACCAGAACTGGGTCAAGTACTTACAGGTATTTGGTTCTGAATCAAGTACTTTTCTGTGCTGTTGTTTTTGCCCAGAGTAAGCAGTCCAGCAAAGAGCACCATTTTGGTTAGCACTATTTCTGATCAAAAATTTGGCATCTCTGATACATTCTGAATCTGGAATGTCCAATCAGCAAACTATGAACAAGCATGCTCGCACGTGATTCATCCTGCAATCTCAGTCGAGCGCAGTTTGTGGTTCTCCACCAAAATACGCGCCTGTCAACCGCCACTTCATTTCACGCGTAGCTTCAAACCTCACATGCTCAGCATGTAACTGATGAGTGCCCGGATAGGCAGTATGAGGTGCTTGGGCCACAAACAAAGCTAACCCAAACTGACTGTACCCGCCCCATATCCCTGAGCAACGCAAAGCCAATTATGAGGCTGCTGGCCACAGTTAGCGCTGGCAAAGCTGGAGTCGATCTGATACCACGGTGGCCACTCTTGCACTGCAAGCAGTGCCTTTACCAGTAAAGCCAATCCAACTATTTTTCTCAGTAATCTTTACGCACAATTCATGCAAAATAATGAAATACAATAATCTGCCATAATAATCTGTAGTCTACATATATAGCTATACATACAGAATAATACAGAGGAACGGTTATGAAAAAATGAGCATGGCTTACTGGTTAAGACTATTGTTAGGGGGATGAAATCGGCCAAAGTATACCCAGGTCTCTGAGGGTTAAATTATGGTTTGGTCAGGGCTAGCTCTCCGCAGAGGTGATGAGGGCAGTCACCTAGACACCATCTGTCTGGCTGCATTAAGGAAAAACAAACTGAAAAACAGTAATAAAATACACTTCTTAGGCTGGTTCACAATAGCAAGCTCCCTACACCCAATGGTTATGTCCAGGGTTATAGTGTATGACCCAGGTCAGAGCTTCAGTTTTTAAAATAACCCTCTGCCAAATATTTCATGATTATTACCCAAAAGGATTTTTTTAAATGTTTGTTAGTTACGCATTAATTCCATTTCATCCTGTAGTGTGCCACTTTTTAGACGATATATTATTCTTAAAATGTACCAACTGTTGACCTCTAAAAAGGCCTCTCCCCCTTCATGTGATAGGACAGGCTTTGCTGGCAAGATAATTACGTACACAAATTTGTGAACTACGTCCCGATTACGAATTAAGCTTCAGGGAAATGCAGAGCATACATTATTTTTGAGATCAAAACCATGGTAATAGCTTAAGAGAGAGGTATAATGCAGGACAACTAAGATAAAAATAAAAAGCTAGAAAGCTATATGTCCAGGAGAGTGGTTTTCAGTGTTCTGTTGGTTTCAGATTGCAGTGTGTAATCAAGGATTAGAATCCATTTTATTTCAAAGCTGTTGCCTCTGGCGGTCTGAAGCACCGTGGAACCCAAAATGTTTTCCTTTTTATCAGAGTTCTATTTTATGGCACCTGAAATTGTTTCTTTCATGTTTGACAGAGGTTAGCGGGGCGACGCGTCTCTCCGGAGACGGCCCATTGTTGCCGCGGTTTTCTACCGCGTGATATTGGCAGCTGAGGTGGCATTGGTGTACGCCTGTCACTCAAGCCAATCCGCATACTGTCACGCAAAGAGGGGGAGGGGGTTCATCCTTCCTGAAGGCTTAACTGACTTTCATTTGTATGTGCATATGTATTTGTGTGTGCATGTGTTTAGCTGTATGCTTTCATGACTTTATCAATTTCTTGAGGGCAAAACAAATGTCTCATGCAAATCTCTTTGTTATATTCAGATGCAATGAAAAATTTAGATCTCTATCTGTACCCTGTGATCTGACAGGAGCTCATCCCAGATTTAAAACACATTTTTTTCCACACATTATTATCAATAATTGCATTAAAAATATGTTTTTAATTTGTTGTCAAAATATTTTGGCATTCTCAAGGACAGATCATGAATTACAGCAATGGATTGAGCAGTAGAAATGAAAAATATCTAAAAATAATTTTATGATTTATTATCGTTAGTTAAAACTTTTCTCATTATTTGAGGTACCAAATGGAGTGGTACTCTTTAAAAATTGCATGCACCACAAGGTCATACAAGGTCATGGATTTGAGTCTGGCTTTGGAACTTTCTGTGTGTAGTTTGTATTTTCTACTAGTGCTTACTTGGGTTATCTCAAGGTACTGTAATTTCCTCCCTAAATCTATTGACATGCATTTTAGTCTAACTGGGGACTCTAACTTGTCCGTTCAATTGTGTGTGGGTAAATTCTGTGATCCCTGTAATGGGCTGGCAAACTAGCCACTGTTCCTGCTCTTCACCTACTGTATATCGAGGGTTTGGAGCACAATGGTTATATGTCAAAAAATTTTTGAATTTGAGATCACGTTTGTGCTCCAAGGAAAAGCGTCAGAAACCACTTGTTCTAGTACAAATCTAATTTGAAATTTTGGACAGATAACCATTGTGCTCTAAACCCTCGATATTAGGATAGGCTACAGCCCCCCGGAAACACCAAACCCAGATTAATTGGAAAAGATAATTAATGGATTTATGTGTATTGTTTTGTAGTAAAGTAAGCATGAGTGTTTTTACCAAGTAAAATTGATTTCTTGATATTGAGAGTAGTTGAATCCTTTCTGAAGATTAGCAGTAACCTTAGACGCAGGCATCTAAATGATGCCATAATTGTAATTGCACTGGAAATATATAACTTAGTACTGTATTGAATAATCATGAGGAAGGGGTGCCCTGGAACTATTCAAAAGATGGAAGTTCTTAAGTCTGAAATGGTGGTATAGACATTGCATGAATCATATCTCCCTGATAAACCTGATCTGCTGCGAGCCTGGCATATCTGGCCACAGAAGCTAGCGAGGAACATTTCATAATATTTATTGATTAGGAAAAATTGTTTGACCCCACACCAAGAGCATAAAGAAATGTTTCTCACAACACTGATAACAGTCAGCTATATAATCCAACAGGAGACTATATTTTCTTTCAAATGGTATTTCCACTACAAAATCCTGCCTGTTTTTAATGCAGTGCCCCCTGAAGGCCTGAGGATCACAGCCATTCATGGCTTTCGGCCTTGTCCTTTGTGTTCAGAAATTTCCTTGAATTCTCTGAATTAATGCCATTATGTGCCGTAGATGACAAAATCCTGAAATTCTTTGCAATTCTGCAATGAGAAACGGTATTCTTAAATTGTTGAACTATTTCCCCATGCAGTATTTCACAGATTAGCAAAGGCCTTTTTAATATCCAATCATGTTACTAACCAGTTGGCAATTAACTTAATTACCTGTGAGACGTTTCACCAGGTGTATTTCTTTAGCATCATGCAACTTTTCCAATTTTTTTTCTTGCCTCGTCCCACCTTTTGACAGGTGTTGCAGGCAGCAAATTCAGACTGAGCAGATCTTTTCCAAAAAACAAAATTTTTCGGTTTAAAAATTTGATATGTTTTCTTTACACTACTCTCAATTAAATATAGGGTTTCAATGATTTGCAAATCATTGCATTCTGTTTTCATTTACTCTTACATAGCATCCCATCTTCTTGGGAAATAGGGCTGTAGTGGTAGAAGTAGTAAAACTACGTATAATTATAAGTTGTTATAATTGTTATGATGGAGGTGCATCATCATTTCCATTTGAAATGTGTTTCAACCTTAACGCTTTGGTGTTTTTGATTTAAATACAAATGTCTCAGTGAAATTGTGTTGAAAACAAGCAATGTCTCCTCTCATCTTTCCATACTGAATGTAATTGGAATGGAATGCTCTGGAGTCTTTAAACATCAGTTTCTCAGCGTTCACTTCTGCGGCAGTGTTCACTTAAATCCCCCAAAATACAGGTCCTGCTTTTCCTGTTTGAACAATGTAAATATAATGGTTGAAGATGATTTACATATCACTGCTGTCTTTATTTATGAGAATTTTTCCCACTGTCCCGACTTATTCGGCAATGTGGTTGTAAAATAGCATCATCTCTGTGTATCACTAACAATAAATAAATAAATAAAACTGAATGAGGCACCCCTGCCATGTTTTTTTTTTGCTCCATTTTCATTTTAAAATTTAAGATGGAATTCGAATGAAATGGAAGATTCCAGTGGCCTGCAGGGGACAAAGCGGACTGATTCTTCTTGTCTGACAAGCTCACCGCTCACACTCCAAACCCAAGCACAATTCCTATCTTTTCACGTACAATGACTGTTGCATGGCCTAACATTAAAACTACAGCAGATGACATTATTAGAGAAAGGGAAAGAGAGAGCGAGAGAGTGAGAGACAGGTGGAGAAATGGATAATTGTATGTTTAGTACTGTCACCATTGTTTTAGCTGTTATTTTCTGTTTAAATGTACCTTTTTTCACATTTAATATTTTGCCATGAAAGAACAATTTGAATCAGAATGAGACTGAGGGAAAGGATTACAGGGAGCGGGTAAGACATCTAGAATCAGACACTAACTCGCAGTTGCCATATAAAATTTTGTAAGTGCACTGCTACCAGTCCACAATGTACAGTTATGTGTAGAATTATTGGCACCCTTGCTAAAACTGAAGAAACGAGGCAGCATGGCATAATAAACAATACAATTAGTACTCTACAAGTCGCATTCGAACATACAGTATGAAAAACTGAATACTTTTACTGAAATACATTAATTCTCATTTTCTGAGTTTTCCAAGAAGTAAACTTATTCCTGCTTTTGAAAACCCAAGATACATTAATTGTACCTCAACATTTATACATAATATCAAAATGGGAAATTTATCATTATTTTAACTTAAGTTAATTTGACTTTAACAGAAATATTTGTCACATTTTACAATATGGTACACAACATTGGAGTAGTTACCTGGGCAAGGAACTAAGTGCTAGAAAACCATTAGTTTATAAGCAGTATGTGAATGACCTCAAGCAAATTTTACAGAGTAGCTAATGATTCATTAATTAAAGAACAAATGAGAAACTGCTAAAATGACCATGAGTTAATGGGCAGTTCTTCAGTAACCCCTAATCAAATTGTATAAATTAGCTAATGATTAGTTAATAATGAATTTAATGAGGAACTGACTGCTAGTAAACCATTAGATAATGAGCAGGTCTCGAGAATCTCCTAATCAACTTTTACAGAGTACTGAATGATTAGTTAATTGAAGAAGAAATAAGTAAAGATGCAGAACTAACTGTAATAACACTTAACAATAATGTACACTAAATGGTTTACCTGCAGTTAGTTCCTCATTTGTTCTTCAATTAACTTATCATAAGCTGATCTGTAAAATTTGATTCAGAGTTACCCAAGAACTTTTAGTTAATCAATGGTTTACTGGAAGTTTGTTCTTCATTTGTTTAATAAACTACTCATTAGCTACTCTATAAAATGTGATTAGCTGTTGCTCAAGAATTGCCCAATATACTAATGGTTCACTAACAGTCCGTTCCTCATCTGTTCTTCGGTAACTACTAAAATATTATGCACCTTTTTGCTCAGTGTTATCAAAATATATTATTATCCCATAAACTCCTGTTTCACTGTGGTATAGAAATACAGAAACATGCATGCAGAATGTCCTTGTAATCCATTAGCATGGAAAAAGTAACAAAACTGTCAAATAAAAAGGAGACTCTCATAACTGAGGTAAAGAATATGTATGCACAGTTAAGCATACCACTTAGCAATGCAAAGGCAATGGTTAAAAAAATCTGAGACACATGGATTGTAGAAACTTAGGTTTTCCCCATAGGCGGTGAGAAATATGGTCAGGGAGGCAACGAAGAACACAAGGATCATGGGGTCAAGAACTACAGTAATTGGTGGCATTTTGGGGTCACCATTTCAAAAACAAACACAACAAGCCACCTTCACAGCAACAAATGTTTTGGAAGGATTTCACAGAGGACGCCCTCATTGAGTCCAAGAAACACAACCAAGCATCTGGAGTCTCACAAGCTTCAATGGAGCCATGAATGGGCGAGTGTACAGTAGTAAGATACACAAGCTTCAGTGGAGCCATGAATGGGCGAGTGTACAGTAGTAAGATACACAAGCTTCAGTGAAGCCATGAATGGGCGAGTGCACAGTAGTAAGATAAGACCAAAATATTTTTTGGCATGGTACAAAAATAATGCATTTGACAAAAAATACCTACATTCATGTGGAGAACCATACAGAATATTTGAATTAAAATAGAAGCCCCACGGTGGTCTAAACTGGAGAGGGCAGTCCATGACTGCACACCCAGCAACCTTGAAATTGTCAGCTTGAAGGAGCAGTCAAAAATCCCTCTAAATGTGTTTTTTAACCATATTGCAGGGTTCTGCCCAGGATGCTCGGAGTGCTGGTCAGAGAATTGTTCGTATGCGAGCGCGGTCAGCCCGCAAGCTGGAAAATTTTTGCATCAATTCAAAAGCAGATATTGCCTCTGAGTCACCAGATTACTGTGTTTGTTTGATGTGCTCCTCGGTGCGTAAAGAGATGCCTCTAATTTTCATAGATAGATGCCATATTCATAAACTTGTTTTTCTATTTTGTATCCAAATACTTTTGACTAAATTTCTGAATACGACTTAACAACTGTCATTTATGTTTCAAACTTTTCTTTAGTGGCGCCCGTTGGACAGAGAACAAGGAGGGCGATAAACGTCTTTAAACTGCTTGTTAGTCTTGATCTGTTTCAGTCATTTTTCTTGATAAAAAATACTTTAACTCTCCCTTCTCAGGTGTAGCTAATTGTCTTCGTTAAGACGAGAGATAAAACGCGTCAACTGAAGCCAAAAAAGTGAACATTTCTTGCTTTGTAAGATGGGGCAAAAGTTAACACGGAAAATCCACAGTAGGTTTTTTTTTTCGTGAAGGGTTATCTATTAAGGCACGTGAATTAAACATTTTTATTGAATTCATTATTCACTCACCTTGCCATTTCATTAACGGGGAAACTGTATACTTAACTGCAAATGGATTTTTCATATTGTTGGAAAACGTTTTAACCAAGAACAGTGATTAAAATCGGGTCAATAATCTCATCCGTTTCAAGGTATGTTTTCCGCCCTCTCGGTTTTCCGTCCACCGACCGCCACTGTTATTAAACACTGATAGATTAACATGTAAAGAATGTTACTGTCCTCGACAGAGATTTATTTAGTTTTGCTGTCGTTTATATAACAAGAAAACTTTTCTCTCGACATGCAAAGTACAGCGCAACAGAAATCAATCACCCTGCCCGATTATAATTGCCTGTCTTTCATTAGATTGAGACAACCGCACCGATAATTTCCCCACAGCCTCAGCTCGGATAGCACTCGGTGTTTCCATCACAGTTGGGCAGGTTTTCCAGTATCAATGAAGACCAGCGCAGACGGGGCGTGGGTCGAAAACGAAAGTTCGCTATTCTGACAATAACAAGAAGGGGGGAGCATATGTAGGGTCATTTATGTTTTGTTTCTAGCGATTTTATTGGACACTGGATGCATTCATTTTTACTGATCTTTGAAAAAATAGTGCCGGTCGGGAAAAGCACTAGCTACCTGAACTGAGTGTTGGTCGGCGCATTCTGAGTGCTGGTAGGTGCCGACTACCGCCGACCAGCATCGGCAAAACCCCTGATATTACAAATAGGAAAAGACACAGCTGTTATCTCAGGGCTGCCAATAATTTTGTTTCCTATGATGTCAATAAAAATTGAGCTTATTTAATTAAAGCAATTGAAACATTAAAATAAAAGTACTGAAAGAAAATAATATAGTTTTCCCATTTTTTTAAACTCACATACTAAATGGATTATGAACCATGCTATTTAATATCTGCTGTTTTTTATTTTTATCATGGGTGCCAAGAATTCTTCCCCTTGTAGTCAATTTTCCTTACACTACGAGAAACTACTAAAAGCAAAATGAATAAAATAGCATAAAATTAGCTTAATTGTCCCAGAGAGATTGCAGAAAGGTGTGGTGGCGTTTTATTTACAAGTACATATGAACTGTGATATGATTGTGCTTGCAGCAGAGTAATCAGTAATGTGTTTTTGTTTTGTTTCTGAGATCAATTATTTCAATGTCTTGCATAATAGGAGTTGCATGTGCCAGATAGTAGCCTTGGTGTCCAGTGTGGTCGATTTCCAGGACAAGAAGCTATACACATGGTTCAGAAACACCCCGCAGCACCGTCTATTAAACAAAACATTGTCGGAAACAGAACCAAAAACAGTTGAGAAAACTCTTAATAAAAGTCTCTGGATAGTAAAAAAGAGTGAAACATGAACTAAATATTGACACCCCTGTGTGCTGTTTGAATGCTCCCGAATGAGTTTTCCTGCAGGAAACAAATGGAAACATTTTCATTTGTTTGCTGTAATAAAAACTCACTCGGGAACATTTGAAAACACTGTGCAGTTGCGCGTTTCTTTGTTCCCCCTGTTTTCTGAGCCCGTCTCAAAACTGCTTAACTCCATAAATCCCCCAAAAGAAGACATGCGAGGAATAAATAATGCAAATTGGCTCATCAATCCAAGTAATTCATCTTTAAAACACAAACTTCCCCTTCCCACCCCCTCCCAGAAAGAAATAAAAGTTCTGAGCTCACAACCGCACAGCTCACTCAATGGGAAGGCAATGAGACGCTTATGTAAAAGAGGACCAACAATCAACTGATGGTTATCAGTTCACCACTTTGTCTTTTCCCAATGGTATTCAACATCTGTACTATATCAGGCTCACACGCTCGTTCCTGCAACCTCTCTCTCCCTCCCTCTCTCCCCTCCCTTTCCTTTCGGTTGCTCTCAGTCTTTCCATCTCAAACAGGCTGAACTGACCTCACCGCCGGTCACTATACCTACCCCAAACTAAAAATTGTTTCATTTACTTATTCCGAGGATGTATTCCCTGGCTTTAATCAGTAGTCTCTGGATGCATTTTTCTTGGTGAAAATCAGCAAATCCCTAATTCATCTGATATGTCTGAGATGTCAGTCAATCTTATGAGTGACAGGGGATTACAGTAATCAAAAAATGGATAAAGGTGCTAAAAAGTCACGGGAGATGTCAGGATACATATTTTTAGCGTAACTGAAGAATAATTTTTATGTCAGGTTATCTTTTCTGATCCACCACAGGTGGGGAAAATATCTGGTTTTTGGTATGCTCTGTCTTTTTGGACTCATCACAGAATACAGGCTGAATAACATTTCTGAGGTGCTCTAGCAACCATTGACTGCTGCCTACTCTCTCTGATGCCAGCATCTCAGAAAGAACCAATCATTGGATGAACTTTCATGGAAACTATTCATACTCCAACTTTGGAATAGTTTGGCCCCAGCTTCAAACCTTCTAATCCGTTATTATTTAGCGATAATGCTACTGCTTCATTTTAATCATGCAAAATTTGGTAGTTAATTGCTATACATCCAAATAAACGTATCGTGCCTTCTTGCTTAACTATAAAATGGTGACTTTTTTATATTGATATTGTACTTTTGAATGACATCAGTGGAGAATTGCACAAATTGAATGTGGAATTTAATGGCTTTGGGTATCTGGAGATTTGACTAGCTTAGCGGAGGTGCCCAACTGACACAGCCGCGCCAAATTTTTCACTATATGCCTATTGGCCACAGTTGCTGTCCAAATCCAAGACTTCCCACTTTCTGCCATCACCTGCGGACATTGAGGATCTTGGCACGAAGGACGATGCAACCGTGACGTGCTCTCTCTCCCTCTTGTTACTCGGTGGCATGTGCCCTGTCACTCATCAGATGTTCTCTCAGCATTCAGCTGTTGCGGATTACTTATCCTCTGTTTCCCCCACCTCGTTACGAGGAGACGCATGTTACTACGGGGAAATGATGCGGTCGGGGGCTGGGGACGGAGCTGGGCTCCGGCCCGCATGCGACTCCGCACATCCTGATGCAATGCGATAGCGACGTAAACAGCTGAAAGAATGAGAGTCAGAGGGAGGAAGTTGACCGCTAAGTAATCATCTAGGTTTTCATGCTCGCGCCCCCTTCCTTTTCTCATGGTGAAAGAGTAACGTCAACTTTTCGAAATGAACTGTTGGAAGACAGGGGAAAAGGGGAAATTTGTGCTTGTGGACTGGAAAATCACAGTCATACAGCTGCATTACTGCCATGGTCACGAACTGCTCTTTTCACACAAACTGTACAGCGCAATCCACTTACATTACAAGAGAACAAGCTCTAAGCTGGGTAAATGCATTAGCAAGCTATTCATATCTGTGTGCTGCCAGGCTACTTATTAACTGGAGACTATTCTGTAACATATCGCTGTTAAAAACGGCAGCTTTCCGCGAGGAAATATTGACTATTTTTCATAGAAAAATATGAATAACTTCAGCCGGGTTCATTTCAAGCTATTTGAGATTTTTGTATCTTTCTGGCACAGTTCAGGGTGACGAAAGATGATTTTAACCTTAGGTGCGATAGTGCCAAGTCTTTAATTCAATTTTGCATGCACCGGGACACCTGCCAGACTTTCGATCTTGTTATTTTTATGGGGCACACAGTTTTGCCTACTCGCACAGAAGCCCGCATTTTTTTTAAAAAAAGATGCATTTTAGTAAATCTTTAAAAGTCATTACTGGATCGCAAATTCTAAGTAACCCATCTACTGTAACACTGGGCTGGCCATGCCACAAATTACACACTTTGCTTGTTGTTGAGCTACTTTCAATAATAATACAATACATATTACTCATAAGCTGCAATTAAAAGTAGCATTTTGAGCCAGAATTGTATTTTATATGCCAAGTGGTGCTTTGCATTACCTCTGAGTTACCAAGCAACCTTAAATGAAACACCAGGGGACTAGGCACGAGAAGTTAAATCTAGCTCTCAGTAGCCGGAACATTTCTGATATTGGCTTAATTCATACTCTGGAAGTCCTCTGCATACGCTATGAGAATATTGTTAAGCTCGATGACAAATTCACTGCTGCTCTTGTGGCAGATGTTTTATTTTATAGCTTAATGATGGTATGCTTGTTGTTTTTTGTGGTGAAATATAATATTTCTGGCCACAAATCTCCTTGCCTGTGCCGCTGACATTACAGCATACATGCCTCCATTTTATGCTACTTTCTTATTCACGACATTCCCCAGGAATTCCACAACATATTTAACACACGTTCGGCCCATCTTTGAAACACAGACACAACACTTCAACTACAGGTAAGTATTGGGACCTCACCATCCACTCATGACTTGGGTCTAAAGGTCTGTTTCTATGACACATTAATGCTGATCTGGTTTTGACATGATTTTTAGACTTTCCTGTTTCGCCATCCATGACCCAGATTAATTACACAGGTCCCCAAAATTTTTTTTTTTTTTTTTTTTTCCTACAAACGGACGGGGACCAACTTGTCACAACAACACAACGTGCAACTGGAAAATGAGAAATTATTTTCCATCATGTTCTTAAAGAGCAAAATTAAGAGCAGTTATCCTTCTGCTATCCTCTAATATCACTAATGAAGATATAAATACCCTAAAGTGGTTCTATACTATCAGTGAGTGTGCCATTAGAATACATACATCAAGTTCACTAGCAATATATTTCCAAGATGTGTATTGTGCATTCTTTACAGGGCACCCAATTTGAAATATGATTTTGAAAGTTTCCTATGACGTATTGTGAACTCAGTTTTTGTTTTTAGAGTGGAAAATAACACGTATCTTTCTTTGTATTCAGATGACAGAAGCTTTGAACTGCAAACTGTTTTGTGTTTACAGTTTAACTAAAATGCCTGGTCATAAAATATTACTTTTTTGTACTTGGATCAAGCTTTTTCATGTGGTCTATGAGCAAATGCGAACATTTTCAAATTTCATATGTATCCAATGGTGTACGTATATGAGTTGCCAATAGCAGCCAGTGGCTAATTTCCTTGCTATAGTAGAGCTGCAGCTTTGCTGTTCACAGACAACAGCTGAAATCCTACGAGAATATAGCATGCTGTTAGGAATATTGCTGTAATCCCACCCTGCCCAACATATGTCAAAGCCAGGCATGTGTTGCCATGGCACGAAAATATAAGCAAGTAAAGTTTATTTCTAAACCTTTAAACTCTGCTTAAACTGACCAAAGTGTTGCGCTAACAGAAGAAAAGACAGCACCAAGGTGCTGTTTAAATAATGTAAAAACCAATAGAACATACTAAGGATAATATTATACTCCAATGAATATGGGCATGAATAATACGATGAATTTACAAATACAGCACACAGCATTGATTTAATACAGTTGTCTATTCATTAGGTCCTCTCTGGATGTGTGATGAGTACCATTGCTGACCTAAACACTCAGAAACCTGAGCCCCTCTTACGAATAAATTTTGTTTCGGTTTCATTTCCTTGAGTAAAATATTACAACTGAGCGTCGTCTTCCAATGTCGACCGGCTCTCACTGCACCTGTTTATTCCTTCAGGAATATGAAGCATATGAGGCTTTTAAAGAGCTGGGATTTGACTCCCCGAGGGAGTCCTGCGGGTTTAACGCTTCTCGCGTTCTGTCTGTCTCGGGATTCACAGACCTCCATGACACTTAGCTGCGGGGGACTCCATCAGAGTCGCACATCGAGTGCATCGAGGGTCCCCTGCCTGTTAAACAAGGTGCAGCGCCATTCCCAAACCACCGACCGAGTCCGACCGCGTTCGCTGCAAAAAACACCCCCAACGGGCCCGAGATCCACTACATTTATCCCACTGTGGGTGTGCTCCACTAGGAGATGGCCCAGATGGCAGCTACAGTTAAAAAAATTGGTGAAATTACCCAACTTCTCCCTCCACAAGGGAAATAGTATCCTGTTCTGTGAGCCCAGGATCAACACTTATTTTGACCAGTCTTTGTTGAGGGTAGCTATGGCATAGCTATAGAATCAGTCGCTATAAAACTGCAATGTTATTTTCCATCTGTCGTTTCTGTCTTTATTCTTCTCCCTACTTCTCATTCGTCGAAACGGTGGAAAATAAAGCCGCCGCCGCTTCGATCAGCTAGCAGCGTCTCCTACGCACATCTGTGCACATCTGCCCATGAAACTGCATTGGTGACATCGGCGGAGGGTCTCGGGCTGTGAGGGCTGACCCATTCGTCACATCACGTCCGTACTGGGGGGGTGGGGGGGCAGCTGGGGGAAAAAAAAAAAAAAAAAAAACTCGGCAGGATGAATTCTGCCATGAAACTCAATCACGAAAGGTCATGTCGGGGAGAGGGGAACAGATTAAATTAGCATAGTATTAGATATGGAGAGTGATCTCTGTCAAAATCATCTGTACTGCAATTATAATATGTTAATTACGTATTTCATTAAGGAAGTTTATCATGGTTCACAGATGAAATCATGCAGGCGAAGATGCTGGAGAAGCAGCCACTGAAGCCTAAATCCACCCCCACCCCCCTCCGTTTATCTCTCTCTCTCTCTCTCTTACTAGCGCTCTGTATGGGATTAGCTGAATCATGTACAAAACGCTTGCTGGGAAAAGATTCCATGCATTGTGTTGTATTTGCAGGTGTGCCCTTGCCACCAAACCCTAAAGACAATAGACGTATAGCAGTACAGATTATTCTTTGCCCACAGCCATAATGCTGATGCATTCGTTTATCCAAGAATATTGTCTCTATGTAGTTCCTGGCCTGATAGCTTAGTATTAGAGTTGTTTACAGTGCTGCCATGTCAATGTGTCTAAGCTGGGTTCTCTATCCACAATGTAAACGACATCTTACAAGTGTAGCATATACTCATCCAAAAAATGAAGGCAGCATTTGGTGGTAGCGCGGAGATTGCTTTCAGTTGCACTCCACTTTCTCTGTGCAATGATAGAGAGCTTTGCATGCTGAAACATATGTCCTTGTTATCTCTGGCAAAGGATTCAAATTATGAATGTGAATGTGGAATTGAGCGCTGCTTTCATGGTGTGTGAGCAGCGATTCCAAGATTAATGCTCCCTGGAAGTTACAGCAAGCTGGACTGTCACTCAAATACAATCCAAAAATAAATAAATAAGTCAAAAAATAAATACAATTCCACAGGCAGATCTTGGGTAGCTGATGTCTCACTGATCACAGTGTGTTTTTTAGCTACTGGGAACTGAATGTAAGTGGAGATGTGGAAGACCACTTTTCTGTCGTGCGTGTACATGATATAACAGTTGGCTTAAACTGAAAAAAGTTGCAGTCATTCATTGCCTAGTGTAGATATAGACACATGTCAATCAATAACTTGTTGGTAATGAAGCTTTTCCTGATGAACAAATGCTCAAACATGGCAGCACAGTAAGGAAGGCACTGGAAACAAGAATAAAGGTTGCAATGACATAAGGCAATGGTGATAAAGAAATAGAAACATCCAATCCCACATAAAATGTGATTAAAAGTGGACAAATAACCCCCATCTAATCTATCAGAAGTATTTGACCAATTATGAAACAAACAAGGAGGTTTTAAAAACCTGGAGTGCCTAGGACTGATTTATGTAGCGTGGAGGAGTGAGATGGAAGGGCAAGATTTCCTTTTAAGATAGTTCCTTATGGAGGCAGCAATTTGTCACCAAACCAGCACAGTGGCGGGTTTGGCTCCTGTAAGTCTTACTGTTTAGCACTCCAAGGATGCAATTGACTGGTAAGACGCCAACCAGCATTCAACTAGGGAAAGACTGGGATGGAACCATGTTAAAATGGTCTCTTCAGCTGCAGTAAGACCCGCCAGCATTAGTTCGATTTAAGCTGAGAGATAAAAAAGCAGTCATTGGTAATGAAGCATGAATGTAATGCCAGCTGGAGTGAAAACTGCTATTGTTTTTTTTTAAGTCCTGAGTCCTTATAGTGATGCAAAGCCATATTTTAGTTATTTCATAATCATTTATTTTTACTCACTGATGTAAACACAAACAATACATGTATCTGCAGGTGCCATGCACTGACAAAAATGAAACAAGAACTGCAGCTATACAAGTTGTTTTGTATTGTACTGGACAGCTACAACCACGGAATGAGAGAGTAAGGTCTTGAACACTCAAATGGATTACAAATTTCAAACCTGCTAGATGTTCATGATACACTGAGCATGCATACTTGTAATAACTCGTCCCAGTGACCTCAAAGGAGGATAAAATCTAAAAAATGATATATGCTTTGAAAACAGGCATACCCTTCTTGGATTTCCTAAAGATTTCATGACTAAGTAATATCCGAATCCCCCATTATGAATGATGTAGGGCTTCCCTCATCACATAGATGTAATGTAAAACTGTGTCATGAAACATGCATTAATGTGGACGATCAGAAATCAGGAGTGGTTCAGTTATCGCCAAGTGATGCACAATGCCAGAGAAGAGCTTTCCAGATTATTCTTATCTCAGAAAAAAAAAATTAATAAAATTTCATTTTTATAACATTCTGGACCAGTCTTGCTGCATACCCTATGTCTCACGATACACACACAAACCGATTGCTGTATCTGTCTTTATTTTACTTGTAACGGCAGGCTCAAAACACACCAGTACATAATAAAGGACACAACAAAATTTTAAAGTTAGAAGAAATAATATTAATTTATTTAAATCAACACCAAAAATAAGTCAACCAATGTCTAGGGTATATGAGTGATGAATGTAATGTCATGCATGTATGGATGCAGTGAAAGTCTTAGTAAGTTATATTAGATATGGCTAAGAAAGTAAAGAGAGAGAGAGTGAGCAAACAAAGAAAAAGCAAAATGCTGGTGGGGAGATAAACATCAAGACAGTGCCTGCAAAGAAAAGAGTACCATAACTGAGAGAGAGAGAGAGAACTCCTTTTAAACAACTCCACTCCCCCTAGGTGCAGGTGAAATTAATGATGCACTTGGGCAAGCAAGGCCCAGCCCTGCCCGTGCACTGACATAGCTGAGCCCACCGGGGCACAGATGGTCATAGGTGGGCGTCACATACTGCAGTCGCAAGGACTGACTGCTATTTTTCCTGGAGTGCCACATGCAAATAGGCAAACAGATGAATATTCAGGATATAATTATATTTCAGGGGGTGATCTCCATGTAAATTAAATGGCACTTATGGGAGTGCCATTACCATTACCAACTAAATTTGGGTGGAGGTAGCGCGATGTAGCAGTTCGGCGAATTACAGTGCGGAAGCAAGCAATGTTAGTACTATGGCTGAAGAGACTAGCATCCATGCTAATAGCAAAACTACTTTTTCCCAGGGTTTAATTTCAAGGAATGGTCATCGTGGGCAGCAGCACCAGGTAACCTTAGCGTTGACAATCCCAGCCAAATAATGCTGAAAAAATTTCCTACACGCTTATTCTTGAGCAAAAAGAGATCGTTCAGCAGCTCCTGGAATCCAAGCAATGACTGGCGAGAGTCAGATGTTCTAAATATATGTTTAAATGTCTCTTCTAGTGCAAAAGTACTCTATGCATGCGGATGCTACATTTCTGCTGTCCATATCGGACACGCTCATCTGCTGCAGAAACCTCATCCACCCTTAAAGGGAGTTCCCGATAACAAAGGTTAATGAACAAGACCACTCCCAATGCGCCTTCCTATTCGTCCGCACCCCTATATATACCACCTTCATTCCCACAATCCCCGCTTGTCTCACTTCTACATCCCTCCCACCCCTCCCCTCTCCAAGAAGGAAGCAAGAAACAGCCACTACCTGGGACCCCGGGGGGCTTAGGAGCCTACACGGACTCCGACGAGACGCAAGCCCCACCCTGAGTCTAGCCATCTGGGGCTCCCAATGTTCACACAATCACAAACCAAGTCCATACAACATCGCATTCGCCCCAATCTCCTATCCATCGTTCCACCAAATACTCTCCTCCACTTTGAAAGTGGTCCAGAGTTCATTAAATACCAAAAATATGTCATCAGCTGGACTATGGGAAAAATACTGCAGTTATGTGATAACTATGATTAGCTTCTGCTTGCCCTGAGAAATTGGTGACGCGTTAGCTGTGATTTGCTATGTAGCTTGTCCTTTTTTGCTGAACATTAGCAAGGGGATGGCAACAAACATATTTTAAAAATATAATGGGTCTTAAGTCTATACATAGACGACACACCTGCATTTTAATGAATAAAATCGAATTCGGGGTCTCAAGCAGTTATTTTGCTACCAAGCATTATCTTTTTTGACAATTTCCCAAAACCCCGTTTATTCTCATTCATGCTCTGTAAAAATTTTATTTTTCATGTTAATGCTAATTATTGACTGTAAGGGCAAACTAAGCTGCAAATGACTGTTTTCTGGTTACAGTTAGTATAAATCAGTAACCAGTGTCTCCTCACATAATTTGTAACATTACAGTAGCCTATAATCAATACATTATTACTTCAAACATATTTTGGAGAATGTTATATTGGTGGTTTGTTTGCCAATTTCATACCAGACAATGGAGTAGATCTAATCATTTGATCATGTATATTAACAAGTTTATGAGCTGATTAGTGTTAACTATTGTTCCTCTATAGCTTACAAACTCAGCATCCCATGTTATTTTTAGAGTGTTAAACCATTAGCCCAAACAATGAGAAATAACTCAATCAAAAAAGTAAAGATAGAATTCTGTAACCTTAAAAGTTGAGACCTCTCACATAGCAAGAGGCCAGTGGGCCACTGTCGGCAGATCTGCCGTTTTGCTCATCGGTTAGAAGGTGGTCCACGGTCAATTTTGATCAAAACAACTTTTATAAAATTTTTTTTTTCTTTTTTTTTTTTTAAATTTGCATCTCAATCCCTGAAAGCCCAATTGAACTAATACAAGACTTGCCGACCCCCTGTTGCCAATTGCGGTTCACGGCTCTCCTCCGAACATGTGCCCGTTAATACTGCTTCTTTACACTTATTGGTTGAATCCTCGCAAGTTCAGAACCAGGGCGGAGGCGACCGAATCCCCTGACAAAGCGCCCGCCAACAGGATGGCAATCAACCATTTTTATATTACCTTACCCGGCAGTCCTTCCCAATTTGCAAGCGCAATGGTGCTTTGAAAAACTGACCACTGCGGTTGGTGCGACCGGACCTCAAATCTGTGATGGTCACTTCTGCTGAGCGGTCTTTTAAAAGCTAAGCTCAAAAACAAGTTAAATCTTTCATATATACTGTACTCTTAATTCATTTTAATAACATTTAATGTTATTTTCTAAATATTCAGGCAAGGGAAAAATATGATGGTGCGTGGTGGTCTGACAGTGGGCCAGAAGTGGTGATTTAATGTCTGGAAATCTTATTTTGCTATCTGGGCTTCAGCACACAATTTGGTCCCCCCACTTCGAAAATATCTCCTGCACCCCCAGGCATAAGGGTTTGAAGATGAACTATCACCAGCATCCATTTTTTTCCCCACTGAAAATATACCATTTGATAAAGTATTTCAATTCTGTACTGCATAAGTATAAATTACTTAATTTAGCTCCACATTGACTTTTACTCATTGCCCAGTTTCACATTTCTATTCCTTTGGGTCTTATTACACGATGGCATACATATCATGAAAAACAAATGCTGAGCAGGAGTGCCAGTATTACAAAGTGTGTGAGTAGAAGAAAACTAGAAATCCAATCCTGGCAAGCCTTAGCGTAAGCATACTGTACTATGACAGCATGCAGTGATTCCCCAAGGGTTACATTTCGAAAGCATCTAAGCCACTTATGTCTTTAGTGTTGCAAGTTCAGACTCCAAACTCTACCGTCTCCCTTTTCCGCAAAACTGCTTTTCACAAGCGTGGATAACCAATATTGATCCAAAATATATGGTGGAAGGGCGGGTAGGGTGGCTGGGCAAAAAAAAAAAAAAAAAAACCACAGGCTTTATGGATGTTGTTTCTGTTGTGGAGCAGAGAGAAGAGGAGGACTTCTAACGAAACACGTTCAAAGGGATTCAAAACACAAATACACCCAAGGCAAAGGTCATACAGGGATCGAGAGAAGTGCAGAAAGCACTGCGGGCAACACATGAGCACCTCTTACATCTTCTATTTTTTCTTACCACAGAAATTTATGACAGTATCCGAAATAGGCTCTCCATACAAATGCTAACCTTCATGATCATTACCATTACACTCATTATACATACAGTCTAGCCTCTCCATAGCACTGCATAACACTGCTAACACTGCATGATATGGTCAAGTCGCATCACGTTTTATATGCGTGTGTGTGTCTTTTCACAATACTGGAGAGATTTCAGGGATAGTTGTTGTTCATTGTTTTATTACCAGCAGATAATGATTGATGTTTTTGATTCATGTTCGTTTTGTTTAGCACACATAAGCGATATAGTAGAGATTAAACTACCACTTGAACCCAAGTAGGTTTTTTTTTGAATGAAAATGATTTTTGGCTCAAATAAGGACACCAAAATGTGACATCAAAAATAAGTTTTTACCCCTCAGCCCCAACTAAGGGGCAGAGGGGTATTGTCGTCACGGGCGATGTCCGTCCATCTGTCTGCCTGTCTGTCTGTCCCATAAACTTTTGTGTTCCGCACGATAACATGAAAATGCCTTTGTCAATCAACACCATTTTTGCTGTATTGCTTGGTCTTGTATACCTACCGAAGCCTATCGATTTTGACAGTGCCTGGATGTTCAGTATGGCCGCCATAGCCGCCATCTTCGATTTTGTATTCCGCACGATAACTTGAAAATGCCTTCGTCAATCTAAGCCATTTTTGTTCTGTTGTTTGCCTTTCGTACTTACAGAAGCCTTTCAAATTTGATGGCACTTCGGATGTCGAGTATGGCTGCCACAGCCGCCATCTTGAATTTTGTATTCCGCAGGATAACTTGAAGACGCCTCATCAATTTATATTCATTCCAAACTATCCAGGGGCTGAGGGGTAACGCCCCCTTTGCGGGGCTTTTTCATCAAAAAAGATGTGGGAAATTAAAATTGATAAGTATCATGAGCATTTGCCCATAAGTTATTTACTCACAGTCCAGTGAATAAATTCCACTTTGTGACAAAACTTTTCTGGTCAGAACATAGGACAATATCAGACAGAAATGACCAGGTTACAGTCGTTGCCGACGTGTCCGCTGTGCTAACGATTGTTATCACGGCAGGCAGGTCTTGAGTTAGTGGCACAGCTCAAATGTACTGCTACTCCACGGAAGAACTGACTTTTCTTGCGCCGATAAACCAACTTCTTGACCGCTAATTTCTGTCGATTTTGAAAAATATTAATTCAAATACTAAGAATCATGTTGTTGCCAGTAAATCACCACCGTTACCAAAAACAAAGTTTTATTTTTATTCTTTGATTATACGCATCCATTTATTGATTTTTCATGTACTCTGGAATGACTCTGCATACATTTTATCAGTAACGAAAGTTGTCCTGTGTGCTGCTGTGAGTCAGCTTATTTCCGCGACCATACCTTTCGTGTCCACAATTTTGTATGTGGCAATGACTGTGAGGTAAAAAGGGAATTATGATAAACATCATCTGAATCCATACTTACTGTTGATCATCGTTCAGCACTTGGCCATCCTCCCAGAAGGTAAGACGTTACTGACTGCTATTTTCATGACTTTTCCGTATAATTTGTTACTGATTTCAAATTTTAGGCTTATAACACGTTTTCTTATCATGCAGGGATTCATTCAAACACTTCTTATCCACCATAATCCATCATGATGAAAGTGATGCTTCAGAATAACGTTGACCTATGAAATATTGCATGAATTAATAATACAGTTGACATTACCCATAAGCAGTGATGACAACTTTCGAAATTCAATATGAATCGGCATTTTCTGCATTTATTGCTTGTTTCACATTTACGCTTTTAATACCCAGTATCGTGAAAATGCACACACACACATGGACACACACACACACACACACACATATATATATATATATATATATATATATATATACAACCCCAATTCTGAAATAGTTGGGACGAAGTGTAAATTGTGAATAAAATCAAAATGTAATGACTTTCAGATCACATGAGCCAATATGTTTTTTACAATAGAACATAGATAACATTTCAAATGTTGAAACTAAGACATTTTACATTTTTATCCACAAAGTGAGCTCATTTCAAATTTTCTGGCTGCAACAGGACTCAACAAAGTTGGGACACAGGCAAAAAAGGGCTGAAAAGGCAATTAATATATAAGAGAATCAGCTGAAAGAACATTTAGCAAGTAATTAAGTTAACTGGCATCAGGTGTGTAACATGATTGGCTATAAAAGGGATGTCTTAGAGAGGCTGAGTCTCTCAGAAGTAAAGATGGCCAGAGGCTCTATAATCCGTGAAGGCTTGCGTAAAAAAATTGAGGAATACTTTAAAAACAATGTTCCTCAACGTCAAATTGCAAAGGCTTTGAAGGTCTCATCATCAACGGTGCATAACATCATCAAAAGATTCAAAGAAACTGGAAAAATCTCTGTGTGTAAGGGACAAGGCCGAAGACCTTTACTGGATGCCTGTGATCTTCGGGCCCTCAGACGCCACTGCATCACTCACCGGCATGATTCTGTCATTGACATTACTAAATAGGCCCAGGAACACTTCAAGAAACCATTGTCTGTAAACACAGTCTGCCGTGCCATCCACAGATGCCACCTAAAACTCTATCATGCAAAAAGGAAGCCATTGTTGAGCATGATCCAGAAGTGCCGCCGTGTTCTGTGGGCCAAGGCTCATTTAAAATGAACTGTAGCAAAGTGGCAAAGTGTCCTGTGGTCAAACGAGTCCAAATTTGACATTCTTGTTGGAAATCATGGTGTTGTGTCCTCTGGGCTAAAGAGGAGAAAGACCACCCCTCCTGTTATCAGTGTTCAGTTCAAAAGCCAGCATCTCTGATGGTATGGGGATGCATTAGTGCATATGGTGTGGGACACCTCCATGTTTTAAAAAGCACCATGAATGCTGAAAGGTACATAAAGGTTTTAGAGCAACATATGCTCCCCTCCGGACGACATCTATTCCAGGGAAGGCCTTGTATATTTCAGCAGAACAATGCAAAACCACATACTGCAGCTGTTACAACTGCATGGCTTCATAGTAGAAGAGTCCGTGTGCTGAACTGGCCTGCCTGCAGTCCTGATCTTTCACCGATTGAGAACATTTGGTGCATAATTAAAGGAAAAGTCCGTCAAAGAAGACCCAAAACTCTCCAGCAGCTGGAAGCCTGTATTAAACAAGAGTGGGATCAAATTCCAATGGCTAAACTGAAGAAAAGGAGACCCTGTGTTAAAAAGAAGAGGGGATGCTATACTATGGTAAACAGGCCCCTGTCTCTTACCTTTTTGAAAATGTAGCTCAATTCTCCAGCAGGTCAAGTTTAAAATGGCTCAATTTGTGGATAAAAAGCCTGTGCCAACACGGCCCCTCCGCTGACACTACTAAGCTACGTGGGCAAAGTCCTCAGTAACAATATCACATGCTTCTTCAGCCTTTATCGGGCTTACGGGATCAAATATAAAGTTTCCTATTTATTTCTTAACATTATTATGGCTTAAAACTGAAAAACATTAACATAACTTTATTGGGATGATCTCCAATAATCAATGCCGTAAAAACAGTTGATCTGTGCTCACGCTCATGCAGAAAGGGGAGAGCGGCTTTTAAGCCACTATGAAACCTGTGTTAATAAAAGTTTGTACCCCTATCTTGCATGCAAGATTAAACCCATGGTAAACAACATTACCCAGAAACACTTGCTGTCTCAATGATGATTTCAACAGCAGAATAAACTTATCATTGTTTGATTTATTAAGCATTTTCCAAAAAGAAATCTAAATTATATCATGTTATAACGACTTTTGGTTAGTTAAAATGATGAATGTACCATGATGACGTCAACTGGCCAGCACCGTGACTGAGAAATAAATGCAGTTGCAGTGGTATAGATATGCAATAGCACACATTATTTATCATTTATCAAATCATTACTAGTGAATTGTGATTGCTCTGTTTTATTGTGAATAAAAATTTGGCTGCTGTGTGATGTCCAGCAATAAGTCATTTCATTTTATTATTTTTACTGGTTTCAACAATTATGTTATCTCTGTTCTATTGTGAATAAAATTGGCTGGGTGATTCGTAAGTATTTATTTTATTTTATATATATATATATATATATATATATATATATATATATTATATAGATGATTATACACTATAAACAAAATTATACTACTTGTAAATATTATAAATCATTTTAACAAAATGATGATAAATCAGACACCAAGTACTATTTTTAAAAGTATTTATTTAATGTAATATTGGGTCATATAGATGCAAATAAGGAAACATAACAAATTATAGAAAAGACAAAAATAATAATGTCTTTTTGAGAGAAAAAGTCAATATCTAGTGTATCCACCCTTTGCTTTGTTTACAGCATTTAATATTTCAGGCATAATTTTCACTTTTTTTTTAATGTCCTCACTCGTAAAACCATTCCATATGGTATAAAAATTCATCCCAAAGAGATTATTTCAATGTTACAACAGATTTTCTCAATCAGATCAAGGTCTGGACTTTGAGCAGGCCAAGTCATAACTTTTCTGTCACCAGATATTTCTTTCCAACTGAGATAATTCTTGCACAACTTATAAGTGCGTTTATGGTCATTATCTTCTTAAAAATAAAATCCTTGACCAGTCAGTCTCTTTCCAGATGGCAATGGTGCCTCACCGGAATGCTGTAATACTTCTTTTGATCCATGATTCGGTTGATTCTAATGAGATCATGGGCTCCTTTCGGACAGACTGAACCGCAACCAATAATATTATCGGACAGACTGAACCGCAACCAATAATATTATCTCCTCTATGTTTTACTGAAGGGGTTAAACAGTCATTTTTGAAACATTCTCCAACTGTACGATGCACATAAGTTCTGCGTTTCGGTGATAAAATTTCAAATTTTGATTCATCAGTCCAAAGGACTCGCTCCATTGGTGTCCAATCCATTAATTTCTTGGCAAACTCAAGTCTTTTTTTTTATGTTGCCAGCTCTTGGCAGCAACAAGACCGATCATATCATTTTCATATGGGTGACTGGAAATAGTAGATTGTGATTCTTTCATCTCTTCACTTTTGGCGCTATCAATATAATCACCGGAGTTGTTGTGCTGTCAACGGACGATTTTTTTTACTTGTCATACACAGGTAACAAACATTAGAGGCACCTAAATTCCGTTTGGCACCTCTATTGCCTCTATTTTTTAGCGAACCGGACTCTTCTAAATGCTTGATGGTGTTCTTACTGTGCCATGGCAGCATTTATCGTCTTCAGCATCATGTAAGGCCACAGTGCGGCTACAAACAATCTCAGAGAGCTCCTTACGTCGTGCCATTGTGTTTAACAGTGTGACAGTTGCTCGAAGTTCATGTCACCTTATAGACTGGAACAACTGATCATCAGAGGTAATTTTGCTGAATAATCTTGCTGGTTTAAAAAAATTTTTTAGCATCAATAATCATGGACTGAGCCTTCTAACGTGCATTTAGGCGAAGAAAGAGCCACATTAACTGAAGTACTTTGCTGAGTGCATGCCTCTTACATCCATATGCAAAGAAATCCGAACTGACATATAGTTTTTCACTTCATCTTAGGTAATGTTGTCAACACTGGTCATCAGCTGGAAAATCGCATTTTCAGTAGCTTTTGTTGCACATTCTGTATAATGGCCATTTTTTCACAGTTTTTTGTAGCATTATCTGCGTATGCTCTCTCATGGATCAAAAAACTAAACATGCCCACTCAATCCTGACATTGCATACCTGAAATACATTCTCTCTTTGAATTCTGGCTTGAGTTGACTTCATTACATTATTCATATTTTGCCACCAGGTTCCGTGTCGACTTTTCCACCACTTTCACATTAACTGGTCGTGTGTTTATTTTGTAGTGCAACACTGAATGCTGAGTTGAAAGGACTGAGCCAACATTGAAATGTACTGTTTTGGAGTGCCACACAATAGCATGACCATCACTTGAAATCAATGGGTTCAGCTGCTTGTTCCAGTCATACTACAGTCTGGTAATACCCCTGTCACACCAGAGTTGCGTTCTCACGGAGTTTGCCGGGGTGAGCGCAGCGGGGTCACCTAGCACGCAGCGGCATCTCCGTGGCATCTCCACTAAACGCCGTGAGGTCTCCTAGAACGCCGAGCCACGGCGTTTGTTTTGTGCATGCACAAAACAAACGCTGTGGTTCTGCGTTCTGATTTGAACTCCATAGGAGTGTTGTAGCAGCTCAGTGTGGTCTCCTACAGCGCCACGGGAATGCCATGGGCACGCCCCAAGGCCGCATATGAACGCCACATGAACGCAGCTAAAGCTGCTTTCACACCGGACGCGAAACTAATTTTTTGCACGACAGATTACATTCAAAGTCAATGTAAAGACACAAATACACGCAAAACGCGTGTATTCGAGTCTTTGCATTGATTTTGAACGTAATCTGTCATGCGAAAAATTTGTTTCACGTCCAGTATGAAAGCGGCTTAATAGTTGGAAAGAATAGGAAAGGAGTGTGTACGTATGCCACGCCTTTTATAGCATCTGGGAAAACGCAGTATGGACGCTTTGGGGACGCAGTGAACTCAGCGTGCAAGCAGTGGGTGTGCAGTGAAAACGCCTAGCTCGCAGTGGACACGTAACCAGAACTCCATCACAACGCCATCGATCCCAAATGAGAACGCTGTGGGAATGCATCAGCATGGCACGGGAACTCCGTACGAACGCGTTAATCGCCATGAGAACGCCCTGAGATCTCCAGCTTGTGAAAACGATTTGCAAAATCGTTTTGCAAAACGATTTCCAAATTTCTCTGCAATCCCACGGAGTTCTGATAAGTTTCAGATCACGGTGAGAACTCCTTGGGAACTCTGTCTGGTGTGACAGGGGTATAAGCAGTTACAATGTCAGAGAACTACACAGCTGATGCTGCTGGTAAAGCCTGACAATAGGTCTCTGGCTCTGTACAGGATTTTTAAGCATTCAGTTAGGTGCGGATATCAGACTTAGGGTAAGTTTCCCAACCCTAGTAGTTCCATAGACAAGTATGCATCATTATGTGGGATTTATAGTCGCATTTGGCTGTGGTACAGCTATTATATGCGCACGTGCAGGTACTTAGGACATCACATGGTGCCATAAAGATTGTTTTTAAGTTTATTCATAATGGCTGACGCAAAGCTATTTACGCAATTCTTTCCATAATAAATATTACGATTTCATGAATCTACAAATTCTTGAAATGATTATTTCTTGGGTAAGGTAAGTAAACTCATACCATCCAGAAGAATGTGATGGGTATTGGGGCCATGTGAGAAATAAAGGCATTCTGTGCTATTTCAGATTAATTTAGCAATTATTTGCATGAGGGTTGTAGAGTAAGGCATTTGCCTTCCTCTTGAACTTTCTCAAGAAGCAGTTTCATGGGATGAGAAGCAGTTATAAGCTGTTTAACGGGCATCCACCTGCTGGGTGAGGTGGTTATGCATGTGTAATATCACAATGCTGCAGCTTCTATTTGATGCCGGAGCCTAATGTGAACATAAATGAGGCCTGGGACCCAACTGGAATTCCCTAAAAGGGTCAAGAAGTAGGGCAGTGTCATCATTTACAATTGTGTTGAATATCAATCAGATCTGCATCAAGATACTCCTTCAAAGAAAAAAACATTGCTCCAGGCTGTTTAGTTTCCACAACAACTGTGGGAGAAAACAGAGGCCAAACCCCTAAATTCATCTCTCTCTCTCTTCTCTCTCTCTCTCGAGCTTTCTCTTTCTCCCTATGAAAATCCGCAGGGAATAGAACTTGCTGGTGGGAAACTAAACTGGATGACAGATGGTTTGCTCAATAGATATCCTAGTACACCATCTCACCTAATGTACCTGAGAAAGATTTGAGCAGAAACAGAAATTGGTGATTTTTTCACTTTCCACAATCAAAGGAACTGGTTTACAACGTGTGAGGGAAATTCACTCTGGGGAAATAGACGGCTGTATTTGTATATGTGCAAAGGTATGATCAAACAGGTGAGAAGGCTTGTGACAGTGCATCTTAATTTTAGACCCTGTGTTACTCTGCCTGTAACTTGCTTTGTTCTTCATTTATGTATCCACTCGTGAACTAAAGAAACAGATATGCTCTGCATAATATTTAGAGCTAATGCTAATTTCCAAACCCTGTATATAGTTTCCCAACAATCATTATTGCATCCTTGTTGGTATATTATAAATTATATTATGAAAATTATTCAGATGAATGATAAATACAGAATAGGACATTTATCAAGCTACACATAAGCAAAAATATGGAGTAAATTTACTTTGAAGGTAACTTGTCAACAAATGTTCGCTAAAATTATTACATTTTTTTATCATAGCTTTAGGTTGCACCCTATTATCTTTATATCAAAACAGGTATTCTGTTTATGCCTTCAGGTAAATACCATACAGTCAGTTAAAAATGTTGGACAGAGACGCCTGGGCCTCGTTTCTCAACAACGATCGATCGTAGTGCTCTAAGAGGTTTTTCTAAGTGCGATCTTATGGAAGTTCTTCATAAGCCAAATGATGTAGCCAAAATATAGAACACACTCTGCATAAATGAAACATATCACACAATGGAAGCACAGTGTACAGGCCTAAAACTGTGGCAAATGGCTGAAAATAATGCTAATAAGCAAAAATAATAATGATAATCGTTTACTTTATACAGGTGATTAGTCTTGATCAGTTTTCAATCATTGTTCCTATATTATATGCAGAAATAGGGTGATTAAAATAAATTATTAAATTAAAATAAATAATTCAGAAAATTGTTTATACATGATGTGTAAAAAAAAAAAGGATTAACAACTTAAATTTCCATGGTTACTTGCGCAATGCAGGCTACATGCACTTGATTGTTTAAGTTGAAACATTTAGCTATGCGGTTCGATTTTGAATAACATAGAAAGTATGGATTTTGCAAGCAAATAAAGAGTTTCATATGTCTTACCAGAATGTGAAGAACTGGCTGTATCTGACCATGGAGTTTAACGTTTTTAGAGTTAACGCGTTGTTGATGAAGGAAAATTGTTGAAATCTGGTATGACTAATCAGCAAGGGATTTTAAGGCGATTTGCCGCCACAGATACAAAGTGATATTAGTGTGCTTTCATTGATTTTCCTTCTGTTTGAGATTGACATTGCCCTAAAAAGATAATTCTCATATATTTGAACTTGGGCTGTATTTTTCCATCTATTTGTTTCTGCTGTTTTCCAGAATCCCAGAAAAGTTCAAAAATACTGGAATTAACCTTAAAGCTCAATATAAGAATTAGACTCAAATATATCATGTTTTTTCCAATGTAACTTTTTAATTTGTTTAAGTATGTGCATAGTCTACAACCTATGTTTATGAATCTATTAATTGTTGGCCTAAAAACGTTTTGTAATTTCTTTTTTCTTCATTTATTTCTTATTACTATTTGTTATTTTTTTAATGTCTATGACTGTTGTTTGTTTTGTTAAGTTGTTGGACAATTAAAAGATCGCATTCACGTTCCATGAATCATCTTTTTTTATTCATAAACAAAATCATTGGAACGGCTTCAGTTAACAATAAAAATATCATGCTTTAAACACTCCCCAAAACACAAAAGGCTTGGTAAGACGGATTCTACGATCATTTTAGCGGTAAAACGCGCTTGGGAAATGAGGCTCTGATATGATCCAGTAACTTCAGACCAAAGTGTTCTGAAGTGTTCAGTGTTGCTATTTGCCGATGGCAATAGGCCATTTGACCGACATGCTGTTTGCCAAAAAATTTCAGGGCAGTAATTGAAACGTAATTGAAAAAAAATAAAGCTGTAACTCTCACTGAGACTAAGAAGACTGCAGTTATGAATAGTTATGAGGCGATTTTATGGGACCTCATGTACCCACTTTTTCTTTGAAGCAAACACTGTATCTAAATATCTATCTAGAAGGCTCATTGTGTATCATTTTGCCATTTTTGCATCATTTCATTCTGAATTATTGTTGATTACCGTTGGTATTTGCACACTACTAAGCATGAGTTGAATTAATTTCTTATTCATTTTAGATTGTAAGGTACATGATGGTATTTAATTGAAAAAAATGGATGGAAAAAATGATTTCTAGTGTCAGTGTAAGATGGGAAATCCAGCTGGGACACGGCAAAAGGCTGACAAACTGGTGGGGCCCAGGAACTGAGGATCACCCTAAACTTCAAAGGACTGATGTTGCCTGCAGTATGAGAACACACTGTTAGGCCTTCCTTAGGGTGAGCCGGCCATTGACTCCCCAGGATGTTGGCTAGGTGGTGTCAAAAGAAGTGGAGTGTTCCTGGTTGTGTCTGTGGAAGACTGGGGGGGTTTATGACGGCCCGGGACAATAAGCAGGACTCTGGCGAAGTGAGGCAGGTAACTATTACAGTTCTCCCCCTGTGAACATCATCCCCGGCCCTGGTCATTCCTCTTATGAAACTGGACCTTAATTCATCTGTTTAAATTTTCTGACACTATAGTAATGTCAAACCTTTCTCATATATTCCGTAAATTACTATGCAATAACTTCTGTGCTCATTGCCTGTGCAATAATTCAGTTTAAGAGCTTTTCATGACAACTGCATCATATTAATACATATTCGTATCATGTTTGATATTGTTATTCTCAGGAAAATTCCAGGAGTTGAATGGAGTATGGTTCATTCTAATTGAAATTATGGTTCATTCCCTTTTGGAAACTCCCTAAATTTTGGTTAAAGCAGGATATCCTCTCGGATAACCATCTGGTCTTTTCCTTGCTCTGCTAAATTGTTTTATCACCAACTGCAAATAGGCAGAAACCCAAAATGCAGATTCGACCCCCCTTCCAGGTAATTTACGGCCTTGCCGCCTGGATCAAAGACGTGATTTGGCTGAAAGCAAAGGGAGACAATCCGTTCGGGGAAGATCATATCCGATCTCTCCCCGCGTACATTAGTGCGTGTGTAGTCTATAATTATGGAAGATCGCAGACGACTTTTCACACGTGCATCTCTATGCCGTGTGTAGCCGGTAGTTTATATAGTTATGGAAGTTCGCAAACGACTTCCTGCACGAGTCTCTGTGTGTCGTGTGTAGCTAAAACAGGTTGAGTAAGATACTTTTACATTCAATTATTCTTTAAAATTCTAAATTATGTAATGGACAAATTAAATTTACTATGTGGACCTACCTACCTGTTGAATAAAATTTTTTTTCGTATTAATAAATTGTCTTCTTGTAATTTATGTGGTTTTTATCATTTTAAATCCATCTTGGTTTCTTTAGTCAAAATTACGGTTAAATACTTAGGGGAAACAGGTGCTGACTGAGACCTACTGTCAGAGGCCAGTTGCAGACAAAGTTTTTAGGGAGCTCTGGTGAGTTAGAACGGGGGCCACATTCGACTGTTGACGGGATTGGTGAGGTATTGGCTCTGGAGGTTTGGCTTAAGAGGACCCATGGGCGTAATACGCCGGTTCTTGTCAAATTCTCCTTAAGGAGCCCGATAGATACAAGCCGACTCGGGTCCATAACTGTCGCGAGGGAAGGGTACTCGTGTATTATGGTGGCTGCTGGCTATCCAATGCAGGGCTCCCGAACTAAGGTTTTGTGATTGTGCGGGTCCACAAACACAATCATGTAAAATTGGCAAAAGACCGCGTATGGTATTATTATTCTAAATTCAACATATTTATAACGAAATTTTATATTCTTTATTAATAATATGGAGTCAGATTAAATTGTAACCGTTGTGCTTTTGTGCCCTGTTCTAACGAACAGAGATGTTGATCAATGCTTTCTTTTAGGTCACACCAGCAAAGAAGAACGCGCCGAGCCTACACCTTCTGCTGTGTCCGTCGTTGGTATTGCTGTGAGGTTTTACATTAGGCTGACAGTTGTACGTCGTTGGTATTGCTGTGAGGTTTTACATTAGACTGACACTTGCAGCATATTTTATTTATCATTTATTTAGCCAGGAAGGTCCCATTGAGATGCAAGATCTCTTCTCCCAGGCAGTCCTGGTGGAATATGTAAGCTCTGTTTCACGATGCAAACGGTGGTATGAGAATGGATCACTAAAAACATTGTATTCACAAAAGTTGAAAGCTCTGATGATAGATAGCCATACAATGTGGATTTTCACCATTTAATTAAAGCTCAGTGCCATTGCATGGGGTGTTATGGCCTTTACTGCAAACAGGATGTAGTACTCACATCTGAGAATTTTGCAACCTGATGCAAAGAAACGTTTGATGCTTTTATACGTCAAATACTTTTTTGACCCTTTGTACGCGATATTATATAAAGGAATCATGACCCCCCACCTATTCCGAAACACAGCTTATTGTGATGGGGAAAGCACCTGATTGTTAACAGGGTGACATGACAACCAAAAGTCATTCGATCAAAGTCACATGTTTGGAGGCCGGTTTTCTGGCATTTCAGGTTATCATATCAAATATCAACCTTACACGGGTACAGAAATGAAAAGGTGACACACAGTCATACATAAAGAGAGAACGCAAACACGTCTAAGCTCAATAAATCACATAGGCCAATATGTTAAACTTAAAGTCAAAGTTCATACCTTTGAAAGCTGAGAACTGTGCAAGGTATGCTTCACCAAGCATGGAGTTAGAAGTGGGCGTATGCCAATCCTTTTGCATCAGTAAGCATGAAGGAAAGGCTTAACCCCACAACAGACCAACGCTGGTACCTTAAATGTAAACCTGTATGAAATGACCTGTATGAAATGGCGCTTCATCCCAGAGCAAACTTTTCCAGATCAGCCTCTTGCACCTCACAATGGACTCTCTCTTAACTCCATTGCGCAAATGCTAAATCAAGCCTAACACTGCTAGTTGTGCATGAGCCCTATTTAATCACTATGTCGCAGTGAACCTCTTCATCACTTATGACGCACCATCTTCGAACTCCACCACACCACTCGTCCCACCTTATTCCCACTCACTGCCCAAATCTGACATCAAATTCTGAATTGTACAGCTATTTTTTTTTTTGTTGTTGTTTGGTAAGAGAGTCTACTCATATCACCCATGGGATGCATTACCTTCCTCTTTATTCTCCTGATTGGCCTCATTTCATCCCTGGATTAGGGGACATCCCTACCGATCCCTGAGGAGCAGCTTGGTGAAATAAACTTGTCTGGTGTGGAGCTGGGCCTCGGAGGAAAAAGCACTCTGTTGCACCGTCACTGAGCAGGGTAATAGAGAGGGCAGAGGTGGGAGAAAAGAGAGAATAGGAGAGGGTGAGAGGGAGGGAAGACAAGAAGGAACGGAGAGCGGGGAAAATGAAATGGGCAACAGGAACATTAGGCAGAAGAAATGAGAGGGAACAGAGATAGGGTGGGAGGAGAGGTGAAGGAGCCATTATTGCTAAGAGTTGAGGGAAAGACATACATTTCAATCAAAAGAAAATGAATTACATGAAGGTAATCATTTATTACAGATTTGAGGGTGTTCAGATTAACTAATGTGATGATAGCAGTAACAAAGTCTTTGGCACTTGGACTTAACAAGGAGATTTTGTAATTGAGGAGTGCCTGCCATGAGCCGCAGCAGGATAAATCCCCCTGTGGAGTCCAGACACTGGTGGTGGTAAAGGCTGGTGACTCTGCTGACTGATAGGCTGATGAGGATGATAAATGATGACGCTGATGAATCTGCAAAGACTGTGCAGTGATGGGGAGGTAGAGGGCTAGCATAACAGCAGCATGAACGTGCTGAAGGCAGAGAGTGAGAATCATGTTGAAAACGACAGTGGCAAGATGATAGGCTAACAATGTAGGTGTGTCACAGTGGCATTGGATAGATGTGATGAGCTGATAGGCCAGCTGATGTCTCAGTTGACAGCCCCACACTGACAGCTGGAATTATGATTGAGCATGCAGGAGGGGAGTGAAAGCAGACTGAATGAAACATAAACTACTGGCCAAGGAATGGATAAGGAGGGTCTTCCACACTGAATTTTCACTAGAGCTTTGTTTGTTTTCTCTGTTTCATTCCTTGTATCTTTGTGAGAATAATGACACAGCGATAACACTTTCTTTGATTTATAATGGAAGTGGATGAAAACTAAATCAGGTGAATAATCCACTGCTAGCACCATTACTTAGTTTGTCTCTCCTTCTGTTGTCCCAAGTCCTCTACCATACTCAGGGCAGATTTACCTCAAAAAACCAATAACATGGCCAACTAACGATCTGGGATCGAACCAGCCACGACAGCAATGCTTGTATTGTTTTTAGTATAGCAGTTCTCATTATAACACGTTTAGTGAAAGCACTCTCAGACCAGTCCCATTTTGAATCTCAGCCTTCCTTTATATCCCACCTAATCGCCTGCAATGTTTTGTGGCTGTATCTTAAAAGGTTGTGATGCTATCGTGTTCACAAATATTGTCCACAGACAGGCAGACCCATCATAGTTTTCTTCTGCAGAAATTGAAGGTTAAAATACGGTATAAAGGTATCGTGTTTCATTATCATTGGAAGGCTTTGCAGTGGAAGAGGGCAAGTCATCTGACCAGTTTTCTTATTTTGGATTTGCTGAAGTCAAGTTGTTGCCAGGAAAACTTACTGTGATCTAGCTCATCTAGATTTTCAATTGATAGATTGTCTTCAGAGAGAGTATATTGTCAGCAAAAATTGCCAATAGATTTAGCCATAAATTTGCCCAAAATACTGCCATGTATTATCAGCTCTACACATGGAGATTTCCCCTGTGTCTCTGGATTCTTTGACTCTTTTCACTATATTGTGGACTAACGATGGTAAGATCCCCAAATTCCATGCAATGGCATGTTGAGAAATGTCCTTAAAACTGTCCTCAAACTGTTTACTCACGAAGCTTTTAGAAAAACATCTTGCAGGTAAGCAACTGTTCCTTTGGTGACTGCCAATATTATGCCCAATCATCACCGAGTAACCTTTTGCCTATTCAGCGGTTTACCAGGGGAATTTCTCTAATTGGTATTTTTCTGAAGATTCCATAACTTTGGTCGTCTTTGCTTTAGCCTCTGCCAGGTGTTTTGGAATTTGTTACTGGCATCACATTCAGAATTTGCTCAAAAGGTTTTTATTTTTATTTATTTATTTATTTATTTTTATTATTAATACAGTCAATAAGGAAATACTTTACGCATTTTTTCTTTGTGGTGTCTTTGACTGCAACCCCAATCAGAAAAAGTTGGGATGGTATGTTAAATAAAATTGAAAGTAGTGATTTGTAAAATGTTATTGATCTGTATTACATTGAAATCAGTACAAAAGCACATTATTTGATGTCTCACCAAATGAATTGAAATGATTTTTCTTAAAATCAAGATTTCTTTCAATGTTTATTCTTGCAACGTATTTTTAAAAAGTATGTACCACTCTGTAATGTTGCAACAGTATGGGGTCTTTGTCTTTGCATTTTGCATTTCAACATGCACCATTTTCCTTACTGGGGGCAAGTCGGGACTGCAGGCAGGCCAGTCCAGCAGCCGCACCCTTTTCTAAAGCAGCCACTCCTTTTAAATGCATGCAGGATGTGGTTTTGTGTTTTTGTTGCTATATGCATAACGGACCTTGGAAAAGATGTAATCGTGAAGGCAGAATATGCCACTCTAAAATCTCAGAGTAGTTAATGGCGCTGTCATAGAAGTGCTCAATACCTCCGCCAAGCACACTGACGCAACCCTATGCCAAAACACATTATTTGGACTTATTATGGAAAACAGTCTTGATGGTCCTTCTCGTCTTTGAATACCAGGTCTATTTATGAACGGTGTGCATATGCATGTACGCGCCTTTGCATGCCCAAAATTGCTTTTGAGCTGTGTAAATAAATGTGCATGTATCCATTAAAAACGTTACATTTTCACGCACCTTGCTATCCAAACCACAGTGGCATAGGTGACATTTCCATAACACAGTGTTCCGCATGCCACACAAAGGCTCGTGGACATACAGTAACAGTGTTTCTCATTGATGGATTCCCAAGATTTCCTCAACCAATGGAACTGTGCGTTGCATCAACCAGCAAAGATGGCAAAGCAGGCAGGCCATGTCGCCCAGCTTTCCACCTTCCAGAAATGGGAGGTGGAAACTAAGGACGTAAACGCCACAAAAACAGTCAAAAAGGATGGGAAGGAGTGGGTGACGGACGTAAGCGTCTGTCGCCTGTTTTATCTGTCATACAAAAGTTTCTTTCAACTTTGAAAATAATGCTTTCTTTATGTAATGATATTAAAATTGGAAGAGTCCCCAGTATAAATATTTGTTCATTTTGATAGATGAAAAATCCCACCTTTAGAATACATACTGAAAACAGATCAAAATTCCACAAAGAAAAATTGGCCTCTCATTCACAAACAAAGCATGCTTTTCTGCATTCACTATAAAGAGGATAGTCTCATCAACTTTCCTCTCAGCCCTGGATTATGAGGATGTAGTTTATAGACATAAAGCTGATTCTTCTCTGAATCCTTTAGATGCTGCTTACTATACAGCATACTGGTTTATTACCACTGACAATTATACTGCGCATCTCTGTATTTGTATAAATCTAGTTGGTCGGTCCTCTCTCTGTAGCAGGCGAGCACAGCATTGATATTCCCTTTTTTTAGTCATTCTTTGTAGCACGCCCATCCATCTGCTATCACTTTTGATTTTAAATACTGGGAATCGCTTTTGTCATAACATTATGGAGAGATGAAAACACACCATTCGCCCCAGCAAAATTTAGCTCAGTAAGCTCGCTGGACTGCCTAACACACAAAGCACCTTGAGTTAACCCAGAAATTGGAAAAACTGCTTTTTAATTCTGTGCTGGTCATGCTGGGAATTAACTGATTTTTGTGAACCTGGGAAATTTTACACACCTGTTTGTGAATCTAGTTTGTTGGGACCGCACCTGTTTTACCTGATTATTATTTTCTGTGGATATGTGAGTATGCAGTGCACATATTTTTTTTTCCAAATTTCTTTCTTTATGACGTTTTTTTTTTTTTTTTTTTTACCTTAGTACCATTACAAATGAGGGTCCTTTTCCCCATGTGTTACTGAGAATGTTGTGAATAGAAAATAATATCTCAAGTATGGTGACTGTTTTACCTGTGAAATGGAAAAAAAAAAATGTGATTACAGCCATTTTCTTTTTTGTTAATCAATTGCTGTGTTGAACCTGACTATGAAAAGCCTGTCTTGCACCATGCATAAAGATTCGAGCCAATTTACAAATAGTATGATTTTGTTGGTCGTGCAAGTACAATAATGCTGTTTGATTTTTTGCAATTTTCTTTGATATGGGACTGATAATACCATTCATTCATGCTTGTTTTTTTTCTCTAATTAATGATGAAAAGTGATGTGATAGTATGTTATCCTGGTACTGTGGAATATTTTTATCATTAATAAAATATGAATAAAACTTATCAGTATTTCTCCTGTCAGTGTTTGTGGTGTTGCCTGAGGCTCTGTGAGGCAAATGTTAGTGCTGCTTAATGCAAATCCAACTATTTCTGCTAATTTACTGCTTTAGTCTATTGTTCCGGCCAGTGTAATTGGACATATTCAAAATACAGAAATATTGTACAACAAATAAACATGTAGTTTTTGTTAGAAATGAGCAATTATTGCAATTACAGTCAAAAAGCCGTCCTTGACAATCTGCTGTGCACCGAAGATGATAGCCTGGGCAGGATACAATTCCTGACAGAGAAAAACAAGCGAGCAAAAAAAAAAAAAAAAGAAAAAAAAAATCAAACTAAGCAAAGCTCCAGATGCTAGGTTGCTGGTGAGAAGCTGTCTTTTGGACTGTTTCCTTAACAGAAGCAACTAAACCACCAAATCTGCAACAAGCAGCACCAGTGATACATACCCCTCGTTCCCTAACGGTCATTTCTGAACTCAACTACATAATTTGAACACATTTTTTTCTTTTGTTCATTTTTACATTCTGTCCATCCCTCATAGATTCCCCACTTAATGTGACCATGGTTGTTGGGGATTGTTTATATTCCGACAAAGTAAGTATGAATGCGCTTACACTTCTCTTTAAGATTAAAAAAAAATTCCTTTACTTCTATAATGTACCATATATTGCTGATATCACACAAATACCATGAGTAGGGCCTCAATCATGATGTTCCCAAATGTTATTATGTGACTCACAGGGATTCATACCTGTATTTCAATAGTTATCCTGTAGGAGGCCCTGTAAGCACTCAAACGGTACATTTAAGTGATTAACACTTTGAACACTATAGGCCTGTTTAGCGGCCACATTGAGAACATGCAGTAACCCAAAATGCCGGAAAACGGCCACCAAACATATGACTTTGACCAAATGACTTTTGGTTGTCATGTGATCTTGTTTACGATCAGATGGGTTCCCCATCACCGAAAGCTGTGTTTCGGCATAGGTGAAGGGTCATGACCCCTTTGTATAATATAGGGTTCAAAGGTTAAAGTATGAAGCTAATGATGTTTATTGAAAAACAAAATATTTATTAAAACAAATATTTGTACAAGTAACCTTGTATTTGGAGGGCGAATATGGACATGGATGTACCATAAAATTCTCACACCTTTAAAAGGATCTCGTTTTGCTTCGGCATTCCTTCTTACCTGAAAAAAGGACCAGTGAGGGTTGAAGCTTTTGTTCGTCTTCCCAGCACAGAGGCACCCAACTGTACTTACCATGGTCTCAAGTACGAATGTCTTTTTCAGGTGTTGAACTAGACATGCATCAGAAATCTGCTCCCACATGGATCATTTTATAATAAAACTGGACGACCCTTTCTGTGAGTAACACATGAAAAAGAATCCACCTTGTTGACTGTAAACAGACGGTTAAGAATATTTTGTAAAATTTGCACTTTTGCTCTGAATTACACAAAAAATAACAATAAACTGACAATTAAAAACAAACGGACGTCAGCTGAGGACTGAGATCAATACCGAGATGGAATCATCTGTCAGTATGGGAAAGTGTAACTTTAAGCAGCAGCTGGGTGTCATTCAAGATTTAACAGATGTACTGCACACAATATCCCATTGAAAAAACTGGGTAATCCCAAATTACATGCATTTTAAACAAGCACGAAGTGAATGGCAGAATGGTTGGGACTGATTGGCAGTTTCAACAGATGTGCATGCCTCAGACTTCTGTTTCATTTTAAAATCAAAATTGGAAATTCATCACAACAACTGACAATTTAGCTGTAGTCATGGACAAATCAACAGTTGGACTGGAAAAGTATGCTTTAAATATTTGATCTTCAGGGAAAATCCAGCTTAGCTGACTTGAAAAATTTCTGTGCTGATACGAAGTACCTCACTGCAATGACTTACCTGTACCATAGTACAACCACGATTTGACTCAAAAAAATAAGGCATGGTTTTGTCAGCTCACTAATTCATTATGGCTGTCAGGATGTTTGATCCCAAGAAGGTGTTCTGTATCATCAACATTACTCAACTACTGGTTTGATGAGAAATGAAGATCAAGCTGGGCAGCTACAAAATTATTCATCCCAGAAGTCATCTTCATTTGAGAGCATTCAGTTGCAGAAATATTTCCTAATTTCACTGGAAAGGAAAAATGCTAAAAGGGCCAACTATGCTAATGACAGCAGATACAACATCTCACATGCTGATGTTGCCACATGCACCATCAATCAGTGCCAGAAGGGAGTTAAACAGACCATGCTCAAATTTAATCAAATTTCTAACCTTGAATTTTCATTTGATATGTGCACTTGACATTCAAAACTTTTGTTTATTATTTTTAATAAATCTCATCCAACTATGTTCTTCATAATATATTATTTATGTCCATGCGACTTTTATTTTGTGTTAGCGTTTTGAATATAACACTCTCACAACATACAGGTCAATAAGTATTGGGACAGTGACACAGTTTGCATTATTTTGGCTCTTTACACCACCACATGAAATAAAACAATCAATATGTGTTTGAAATCTAGACCTTCAGCTTTAATTTAACAGCTCTGTAACAAATATCGCATGAATCTTGGCGTAATTAAAACCTTTTTTAGCCATGACCAGCAGACAATTGCTTGCTCTGTCGGTTGGTTGGTCAGTCGTTTGGTCCACAAAAATTCTCCCCCCTGCGAGTGTGTGAAGGTATGTGTTTGTGTTCATGTCAAGTGGCTGAAAGGGGGCATGGCTGTGGGAGTGGCCAATCGCAAAAGGTGCATAACGCCCAAATGTTTTCCAAGACTCACACAAGATTTTGAGGAAAGGTTAGTCATAAACCAAAGGCTGTTCAACCACTTGGCAAAAAGGGGATTTGGCTGTCAGAGGGGCCTATGACTAAAAGATGCATAATTTACAAATGGATTCATGAAACAAGGCCAAACTTTGTTGAAAGACAGACACAGAGATAGACAGACATACAAATCCACACAGACACACACATCATTTTGCAATGTCTCCTTCCATAACTCATGAATCGGTTGTCGTAGACACTTGTGGGAGGCATCATTGGACTACTCAGACTGCATTTTTCATTTGTGACAGTTTGTCCCGCCATTAAATTGTCATCTCCAAAACTTGGTTGCAAATCCTTTTCAGTTAATGGCAGGCTGAAATCTGGAGCCAAAGGACTTCGCCAGATGCTGGGTTCTTAACAAATACAAGAAACCCAGTTCCGCTGGCAGGCATTCATTCTTACTCCTGACCAGTGGCGGCGCCAGAAATGGGAATTGGGGGTCACAGAACATCCCTTTAAAACAGTTATTAGTCCTGCCTTGTTCTCAGCCATTTCCATAATTAACAATAGATTCAGTCCGAGAACACTCCACACTATCAGAAGCTGCTAGTTCTCCCCGTTTAGTTAAGATGACAGTCATTCATTTGGATGCGTATTTGGTACATTTAAATCAGCCTTATTCAATATTGCATACCTGTCACCTATCATGCATATGGCTTGAGTCTCACGCTTTTTATATTTAATTGCCAAGTCCCACTTTTTTATTTTACTAGCCTGTCTAACAAATTAGACAAAATGTCTCGCAGCCCCCTCGGTTGCAGAGCTGCCAACTCCAACGCATTCGGCTCAAGTCTCACGCTTCTTAGTGGCATTCACGTTCCTTTGCTGTAGTCAGAAATTATTC
Organism: Gymnothorax javanicus; assembly: GCA_029692085.1. Lineage (NCBI taxonomy): Eukaryota > Metazoa > Chordata > Actinopteri > Anguilliformes > Muraenidae > Gymnothorax > Gymnothorax javanicus. Next base: position 177,258,338 of record CM056193.1, on the reverse strand, counting down.
AATGAATGCACATTTAAGAGATTCTCTTGCAGAATTACAGTCGTTGTGCATGAAAGTTTATCAGTTTCACGTACATCACGGTTCATTTCCCCACTAGTGACATGGAAATCGATTATGACTCTGGAATTCTCACGCTTTTCTTTACTCAGGAATTGGAAGCAATGGAATGCCATAAAGACATTTCAAATTGTCTTATTCCATTCAAACAATCAAAACGATCATGAAACGCATTCATTGCTTTCAATTCCCAAGTAAAAAAAAGTGCAAGGGGTCCAGAGTCACAATCGCTTTCCGTGTTACTAGTGGTGAAATCCACCGCTACGCTAGTGAAACTGAAACTTCCATGCACAAGTACTTCAATTACGCGTAAGAATCTCATTAATATATGCGTTGATTGAACAATTGCTGACTTCAGTGAATATGTCTCGAAAATACCTCAGACCTATGCCATATGCTTGAGAATGCGAAGAAATTTGGCAGCCCTGCGATTAGGCTATTGATTTTTTTAAACCATTCTAAAAGTGGCCTAGCCTCGGAATAGCCTACCCGGATGGGCTTTCGTGTTAGTAGCCTATGCATCGAGCCCCAATGCATCATCCCACCTTGCCAAAATGAAAATGCAACTAGACAGATGTCTCGTCATTTGCAATTGCCAATAGGTCACCCATATCCCTGCCTGTGATAACCCAGCTAAAGTCATTTTCTGGTGATGAACATTTTTTTTTTGTTTTTTTTTTCTTACACAAGGTCATTCTACATCATGTAAGGAATATTCTGTGAAAAAAATCTAACTGATATCGGTGAAATGACCTCCACTCAGTCAATATTAAAGTTTTGGCAGGCATGACATGTCCTCAAACTAGGCTGGTTAGCTTAACAAGATGTTAATCTACAAATGCAAACGCTTCATTTCTGAAATTTCCGTGGTGATACGACGCAATCCGTGGAGAAATCCGCACCCGGTTTAAATCACAACTCTTTTGCCGTACCTTCGACTGACCTGCTTTACAATGGTGTGCATTATTGTCTACATTCATTTTCAATGGTAGAAAAAAAGTTCCTAAACCGAATGACACCCAAACTATCATGCGTTCATCCGCCGAAGGTAAACTAAAAGCCGATTGAAAACATAATAGACCAGGGGCCTGTCTCACGAAGCTGGATTAACATACCCGGGGTTTCCCTCAGTTACCCAGCTGCACTTAACCAGACATCCACGGTCTTGATTATCAGTCTCACGAAGCCGGTTATCAACTCGTTAAGTGAACCCAGGAGTTTCCAATCTAGATCTGTGCGCGCTGACATAAAAAGGGCGGTGTTTGCTGCATACGACCAATCGCAGACATGGAAAAATCCTCCTGAGCTGCATACTTCATGACGGAGGAGCAGACCATAATCTTAACGCAGTGTCTAGAGATACGGCAGTTTTATGGGTACATCTGTCGATTTGAAGGGATTGGGATAAGGATTAGGGATTATGGTTAGGGTTAGGGTTAGGGGTCAGGGTTAGGGTTAGATTTACGGTCAGGGTTAGGTTAGGGCAAGGTTTGAAGTTGGGACTGCCGTACCTCTCTGCATTGAAATGCATTGGAAAACTGCCGTACCCGTAGCAACTGCCTAATCTTAAATAAATACGAGGAATATAAATCCATCATCCAGGCAAAAAGCAACATAGTTGCAGCTGCCAAAAGCCGCAAGGAATGCTCGCAAAAAAAATCGCCGACTGTGTCAATGCGTAAATTAGTGGGATTATAATATTTCTTCCCCACCATGACGGCACGAGTAGATCTGACTATAGTAACATTTGTGTGTTCCATAAATTTATGTGTCTTTGAAATTTGTTGTTATGGCATGTGATTTTGGCCTTATCATTTCAGATGCCACCCCAGTGGAGCCAAAATAGCATGGGAGCAAATAAAAAAATAAGTATAAAAACATACTGCAAAGTGGTCAGTACGCTTACTATATCTTATACGTATAGTATATGTATATGTACATGTACATGGCTTTACTTCTTCACACTGTCTCTGTTGTAGGATGATCAAAATGGAATTGTGGAATTAGTAATGAACGGCTCCAGCAGCTGACAGATATATGTAGTCCTTCTGCGGAAAACCTGTACCTCTCATAAAGACATTGTTCAAGCAAATCAAAAGGATTACAGTGATCGCGAAACACTCTTTCGCACCTGAACGCTCTTCGGACAAGTTGTGCACCTAGACCCACTGGGTTCTCATCAAATGGGCATGCCATTTTCCAAGAGAAGTGATTAGTCAGTAGGTGGGGCTTTTATACCTGCTGAGCTCTTATCCTGAACTTAACCTGCTCCGGAGCAGGTTAGGTGTTCAGCGTATGTTGCCACGGCAACGCACCCCGATAAAAAGCAAACCATCTTCGTGATACGGAAAACCCAGGGTTAATCCAGAAGTTACCTCGCTAAGCCGAAATCCAGCTTCGTGAGACAGGCCCCTGGCTTGTGGAAAGCAACTTCCGCATAAACAAAGTGTAAATAAATTCATTAATTTTAATATGTATGATGTTAGAAATTAATTTTTGAACTTTATTTCGAAACCCCAATATGTAACCTATCATTTACAGCCATAAACTCACATCTCATATTTTTGTCACTTTTCATCACAGGGACTACTTGACGGTCTTTATCTCAAAAAATTAGATCAGGCTTAGTTTTGCCGTGTTTTCACGAAAGCGGGGTCACAAATATTAAATGCTTTTTTTCAGTGTCACAGTATCACCCCGATCTCCAAAATAAGCAATATTTTATTTGAAAGAAAACAATACATTTAAATTGCCGTTATTAATTTTTTTCAAAGCTGCAGGGAGCCACTGTAGAAGGGCTGAAGAGCCGCACGCGGCTGACCCCTGCCGTAGACTGTGGATGACAGTTGGCACGTTGCTCGAATCTGTGTGTGGGCGGTTACACTCCAGAGTGGGCGAGAACCGGCGAGAATATGAATATTCAATTTGCGGTGTTTCGTAACACTGCAACATGTTTTTTACTGGCGTAAATTCTCCGCCTATTTCCTTTTATTCGCAAAGACCAATACTTCAAGTGGCGTTGGAGTTCAAGAAAGACATGTCACAAACTGATTATGGACCTACCATATTCAAATACTAACAGATAATTCCATATTCTCGTGGAAGGGGCACTTTAATGTACATAAACAGCGACTAATAACCGCCAAATTCCTCTCCGACATTTCTTGTCCGAAACACTTTCTCCAAACAAAAAATTAAAACCGAAGTCCACAGAAAACAGACATTATATCACATTAAGGGTTTCCCTCATTGATGCACATTATGAGGAAAAACCTTAACTTGGCTTAATGCTCCGAAACAGCGACCAATAATCAACAAATTCCTTTTTGACGTTTCTTGTCAGGGGAACTCTCTTCGTTTGAAATATCAGAACCAAAGTCTGAAAACAGACGTTATACACATTAAGCGAACATGGTGATAAGTGGTCGCTGTTTCGGAACATTAAGCCACATTAAGCTTTTTCCTCAAAATGTGCGTCAATGGAGGGGAAAAGCTTAACGTGATGTAACTACCATATTCCTAGGTCTTCGATTTTAATTTTTTGACTGGAGAAAGTGCTCCTGAAAAAAAATATCCGAGATGAATTGGGTGCTTATTGGTCGCTGTTTTGGTACATTAAGCTTAGTTAAGCTTTTTTCACGTTAAGCGTTTTAGAATGTCCCGATAAAGTGGTGTGCTTTGGATCATAAACTCTTCCCTTTTCTGTATGTGGCACTCTGAACATTTGATTAGTTCAGATTATGTCAAGAGTTATTATTTTATCAGTCTTGTAATTAAAGCTGCAGTTGGTAACTTAGAGGAGAGAGAGGACTCCGCATGAAAATTTGAAAAAATGCAACTTTCAGATCCCTCCCCCTCCCTCTCCATTGCACTCCTGCCCTGCCTCCAACGACCCTCCTTCAGAGGAGGCTGCCGTGCACGCGACGGCACACGACCTGTTATGCATGCGTGCAGGCTTACAAAGAGCAGGCTTAGTGACTATGTTTGAACAAGTTGCACCAAGCATAAGAACAAGAAAGGCGCAGTGATTTTCAGTGAAAGATTTTTCAATTTTACATTATGAAAATGGCCAAGTTGCCAAGGCTAGACATTACTGTTGTCAATAGTCAACATTGCTGGCCAACAAACGAGCAGAAATAATCATGATGATATGAAAAATAATCTACAGCAGTATGTATTCTGTAAAAACCCAGCACACACTTATTTCAGTATGTTACCTATGTTTTAGAACAGAAACTGTCGTGAATCCTACTAAATGGCCAGTAAACCATGCATGACAACATTTAGCTGTGAGAGCACAGAAACGTTACACTTATTTATGAAGACAACAACACAACCGATAAGACTGCCAGGTCACTTCATAAAGATATTTTCTGCTACTTTCTAATAAAACAATGCCAGTAACGTTAGCCCTAGCATCGGAAACAAGCTAACATTAGCCCGACTGCAACATCACACTAACATCACATGCACCACGGAGTAGTGTAACAATTACAAGACGCTGGCTATTCGAACAGCGACTGTGCTTGTAAGCAACGTTCACTCCCAAATGAATTGATGCCGGTTAGGGCTGGGGTTAGTAGCAGCTGTGCATGTAAGCGACGCCAACTCAACTAAACTAGTTAATCGTCTGATTGCTAATCAAGCAAAGGGACCAAAACGGTCACAATTTCGAGCCCTGGAATTAAAATTAGCTCTTTAGCTCCGCCGAAAATCAAACATTACGCAAATAAAGCAGGGGTTTACCTGTCAAGCAGAAAAGTCTCCAACTCTGCATCAGTTTTTAATCCGTCCAGGTCATGGAGCCACTCCGAGAAGCCTCTGAAAAGCCACTCTGATGTTCACTCTGGTTTTATCCTGGGCTTTGTCTAATTCTTTCTTTTGTGGTTTTTTTCTTTGGGCCTCCTCTTCTTACTTGTCTTAGCCGTGTATGCTGTTGTCGGTAACGGAGGTATCTGTATTTTTTTTCCTCGCTGATGGCTGTTGTTGCGCCATTAGTTTCTCTAAGCATTAGAAACCTCTCTCGGAGATTTGAGCTTGACCGAGCACTGGCGTGAACTGAGGAGGATGGGGGAGTAGGCTGTCCGCAGCGCGTGCATGTTCAGTGATTGACGGCTGTCAGTCACTCCTCCTGGCTCTGATTAGTTGTTTTGTCCCGGTCGCGGTGAAATCTTGCAGAAGGAATTAGATGCACTAGATCGAGCCTGATGACTCTGATTTTCTCAAAGATCATCTGACTCACATCCCACTGTCAGGTCATTGTAACAGTTTTAACAAATATGAAAAAAGTGATTTTTTTTTTTTTATAAAATTGCAAACTCCAGCTTTAACTTGACCCCCTCACTGATATATATTTTTTAATATATATTAATGTAATTTAAAACTCTTAAAAACAGGGAAAACTCACCTGCTACACTTTCACTTTTACACTAGCTAGAGAGCGATACCCATTTTTGCCAGCAGGGGATCAGTGTTGAATTTTTAATGAAAGTGACTGGCGCTGTGATCCTGGTGAACAAGGAATTTAGCCCAGTCGTGAGTATAGGATAGTCAAGATGGCAACGCAGAGCGCTATACGCATCAAGATTGTCTTCAGTCTCGAATTTGCAGGTGAGAAAAGTGAACAAATGTAGTATACACTTGTATTAAGGTTATCACATAGTTTGTGCTGCCATGTTTTATGTTTATAACAGAATACCTGCCCGAAAATAAGGCAACTAACTAACGCTAGCTTTAGCTGCTAATATAAGCATGTCAAGCACACTGGTTGTAGACTGATAGCCTCGTGTGAGTGCAAACAATACTTAATGGCATCACGCAGTAAAGTTTGTGACTTTATTATACGCTTTTATTGGTGTCCTGTCTATAAATGTCGTGTTTAGTTGTTTTTATAAGTGAAGCTGAGGATATAAGCAGCCTTTACAGGCAGTTTATAAAATGTGTTGCAAATAGTTACATGTGGTGTTCAGTAGCAGATATAATGTTAAGCAGCAAATGTCAGCAGTTTGCTTGGTTCATATCACTATTGTGTTCACTGGCCATCATAACATTGAAACAGTTTATATTAGCAGTTCACATGAGATATGATACAGATTTATTTCAGTGTTCAGTTGCAGATATTACAGTGAGCAGATGACATGAGCAGCTAAAATAAGGAGTTTTTTTAGCGAGTAGACCGCACATTTCATGTTGTGTATTTAGCAGCCACATAATGCAAGGACAATAATAGTTACATTATTTGTTTCTGTATTACTTTTAGCTGCAGTCCTGACGAACAAGGAATTTAGCCCAGTTGTGAATGTAGGACAGTCAAGATGGTAATGTGGACAGTGTATACTCATCAAGACTGTCTTTGGTCTTGTATTAGCAGTTGCAATGTTTGCTATACAATAAAAATCACTGGCACCCTGATGGACTCTGTTATCACTGTGCATGTGTAACACATACTCTTCCCATTATTCTGGTTCAACTTTGACTCATCTGCCCATAGGATGTCATTTCAGAACTGTACAGGTTTTAAAAAAATGTTTTTTGGCAAACCTCCTTTAATTGATTCTTCTCAATTATTTACATCTTGTGGTAAACCCTTTGTATTTGCTCTGGTGAAGTCCTCTCTTGATTATTGACAATGACATTGATGTGCCTACCTCTTTGAGAGTGTTCTTGATCTGGCTAACTTTTTGAAGGTTGTTTTTCTTCTTCAAGGAAAGAATTCTTCTCCCATTCTCCTTAGTTGTTATCCATGGTCTTCCAGGCCTTTTGGTGTACCTGTGCTCACTAGTGCATCCAACATTTTTAGAAACGCACCAGATAGCTGATTTTGGCATACCTAATGTTTTTGCTACTTATCGCACTGAAAAAAAGTTCAATCTCAAAGACATGAACCCAAGCAATGACATTTAGCAAATTTTCACCATCAGACTTCAATAAAAATGTCCATGATATGTTGCTGTCTGCTGTTTACAGAGAATTTGGATCACCCACCACCTCTCTACCACCACCAGCTTTTGACCCCGGCCTTGATCAGCATCTACAGATTCAGCTGCTGATTTGACAACCCTTCCCTCTGAATGGGGGATGACTTCACTACTGTATCCCACCTAGCTGGAGGATTTTTGAGGACAGAGTCATTGCCAAAGATTTCATTGAATTTAAAACATAGTTCATAAATCTTTTCAACTTTAATTCCAGTGTCTTCGTGACTGAACTCATACCTTTCTTTTTTTTTTTCTGTAGAATTTTCAAATGCGCAATATGCTCTCTCACTGTATTCATGTTATTAATTGTGATATTAAATCATTCCTTGCAGTATGAAAGATACAATTTTCAATGAGGTGATGTCAAAATTGAATGAAAAGGTAGACAGTATTTTGTACAAATAATTACAGGTGCTAATTAATGATTTCATTCATTCACCAAAATCTGAAAATTTCTTGTGCACCTGATGTGATTTTAATCAGATCTGGTTGTCTGAAAATGTTCATCTTGAGAAAATTAAGTCATGCCATCCAACTGTCATGAAGAAGAATGTCAGTCCTTCATTGCATGCCAAGTGTTAAATATGTATAATTAACTAGCCAATGATGTATTCAGATATTATCAAATTTGAAGCATATTCAAGTGAATAATCACCTCATAGGAGAAAGAATGCCAACAAGTTTAATGAATAATTATCATGAGAATGAAATTTGTTCATTCAACTCTTTTTCTGTCTAAGTTAAGGTTAAAAAGCATCATCTTTTGTTTATAGTTTACTGAGCTCATTGACATAATGTTAATGTTTGGGTCAATTTAATCGTAAAATGGAAACCCACTCTCCATTAAGCACATGACGGCAGCTTTAGAGTGGAATACAAAAAGGTAAGATTCATGCCAAATAATGAAGTGATACTCTTTCAAAGTAATTGCATGGATAATTAATTTTTATGAACCAGACTAATAATTTTAGTAGGACATGACCTAGGCTTGCCCAAACTAAATAACATTTCTCAAATACTTACAAAGTTTAGTATTCTAAAGCATCACAATGATAGCATGCTCTGCACGTAAATATTACTCATGAGATTATAGAAGTAAATTTTACAGGATATTTTTAGTAGTTTATTTCTATGACAATAAGAAGGCTGTGGTGACAACTTAAAGAAATTAATGCAAAGCCCTGTGTTCTGGATGGTCAAAGATTGAGCCCCATTCCCATCTTCCTCCTAGTCTCATAAAATTCAGGTTTTTCATCTCAGGTGTCCCCCTGGGTGGTATCCTTGGGCCACTAATGAAAAGAGAGTCAGCCTTTGGTTAAAATTGCTTCTGGCAGGTGTTTTTGGATTACTCTGAAATGGGTTTTTGTAACTTTATACCACTTTCTAATAAAAAATAAGTGATATATAAATGATAGGCATAGTTTTCAGTGTATCCCAGAGACAAGTGCCACAATACACATATTTCTCTAGCTTTTCTCTCCCTTAATAGCAAATTAAACTGCTCATATAATGCCATTAAAATCATGCCATAAAATGTTATTTCATTGAGGCAGTTGTTCTTATCCAGCACTTTACACAGATTATATTAGAGAAACACACTGCCCATAGAATACAACAGGATAACTTAATGAAATAATTCAGCCTAAGCACTTTGCTGAAGGAAACAACTGCATTTCCTCAGCTGGAAATTGAAACCACAAAGACCAGTTCTTGACCAATATACTATACTACCACAAGGTCAAATTAACATTATAATGGCATAATCGTCTACAAAAAGGATAAAAGAATCCAGGCTTTGGGTTTCACTATATTGGAAGTGCTTGGATATGGACCAGCATTTTGTTTTTGGTGAATTAATCTGTCTTCCTGTGTTCATTCATAAGTTTAATAAGTTCACACCTATCAATATCACTACTAGGCCCATCCCAGAGAATTCTGTTATTTTAGTGTTCATCCTTTAAAAGCAAGCAAAGTCACAAGCAATATTTCATATTACTTGTGTCTTTACATCTCCATATGGGGTTGGGACATAATTGTGAAATTACAGAAAATCACAGTGAATGTTTTTGAATAGGAATATGTGGAGACTGAAACTAACCTTGAATATCTTTTTCTCCTTAGTTTATCTTCAAGTGTTTCGTTCAACAGTTCTAAATAAGGATCACGCAACTGTAGGAGATGTAATTTTTCATTACTATATACAGTTCTGTGCATTTGCCTCTATGACCTTTGTGCCAACACCTGCAAATGTAGCTTACAACAAATAGAATGAAATCGCAAAACATTGGCTATTTCCTTTGAGAAAGTACTGTATCTGTGTAATAGTATAAAATTATTCATTGTGAAGCAGACAAAGGTAATGACACAACTGATGTAAGACGGTATTTGATAGCTGGTTGAAAATCTAGTTTTGCTGCAAAGCTTATCCAGCCATATTACAGTTTAGATAAGCTATGTTGTCAGAAGTCATTTTCACATGACAGAAGTCAGCCTCTAACATCAGCACAACACATCAGCATCACTTCCAAATGGCTTGATGGGTATTACAATTTCAGGAGAGCAGCTTTTACAGCTGGTGCTTTTTGATGAGAAGGAACTACACAGACTGAATGCACCATAGATTTGCTACTGGAAATAATGTATTTTTATGGTTTTGTGGAGTCTTTATCCTGACTTAAACTTCTGTATTGGATTCAATATAGTGACAAAACCAAGAAATGTGATTCCTCCATTTTATTTTTGGTACATTTAAATATTGAAAAATTGCATTGTGTGCGTTCATCTGCTACCATGCAGTCCCCGTGCCAGTACCACTCAACACACCTCTAAGCAGATTTCAGCAGGTGAAAATGGCAGTGCATGAATTTGCATAAATCCATTACCATAAATAACAAACAAAAAAGAACAAACAAGCAAAAGATTAAACTGTCAAACAAGCATAAAATCCTAAATACCCTAGATTTCCAACCTTGTGTCTTGCGGTGCAGTGTGTTCTCTACAACTGCCTTTGTTCAACTCTCTCCTTAATATTTTCCCTTGACATTGACTGAGATCACAGGGCCTAAGGGTAATGGCTCTTCAGGCTTTTGGCGCTGTTGGTCAGAATTTGGTATTTGGTCCGATGCTGGACACAAATTCAAACCTAATGGATTTTAATAGCTTGACACCTTCCGAAAAGACTGGTTATTTCACTATGGTAATTTATACTGATGTGTGCCTCAGTGTAACCTTAGTATGTACTCACAGTATAAACACAGTTTCTCACTCCTTAGCACAGGCATAAGAGACCTTTCAATATCTATTCTTGATTATAGACATCTAATCACATTGGGAATTTTTGTGCTTATTTGAATTCATATTTAACTACCATTTGTGCAGAAGTATACTTTTCCTCCTTAAAATACTACATTATTTAGAGGAATTTATTTAGATGAAATTCAAAATAGCATCAGTAAATTCCCCACAGACTGGAAAAAGTTACCAGACACCTGCAGGATCTTCAGAAAGGTAACGAGGACCTTGGAGGGGGTTGGCGGGTGCTCACAGGAGAAGGGACCTTAGAGGGGTTGGGGAGCAGTACTAAAAGCCCATTGTCAGTTGTCAGCATATTTTTAATGCCATAAAAGCCATCAATCACACCCACGGAGAGATAGTGTGAGCCAGTCAGCTTATTTGGATAACAGTCAAGACCAGGTCAGATTACTCCAGTTTGCCCTCCAACTAACCAGGAAGGCAAGGTAATTTTCCTCCAGGCAAAACTGAATAGAAGATTACTCCCAAACAATCAGAGCCAGTGTGCATCAATAACCGCAAAAATAATAAAGCCGATAAATCAACAGTTTAAATAACTCCTTGGCGCAGCAAACATGCTTTTTTATTTTATTTTTTCCTCTAAAAAAGTGTTTGTCTATCACATAAACTCAAGATTTACTGGCTGTGATTCAATCAACACTTTGTTCCTAACTTTGAATAACTGCTAAGAGCATTTTTTTCTTCACAAACATAGTTTGGCGAGTTCAGCAATCACAAAAACCTAACTTGCCAAAACTGAGTTTGTGAAAAAGTGTTGCAATGGTTGCATTTACTTCTACATCAAATATAAGGACAAATGTTGACTGAATATAGACGATTATCAGTATTCTTGGCAGGAAAAAGAAATTTGAGTCCTTCATTTAATCACATTGGCAGCAATCATTGGTGTAATATGTCATGATACTCTCAATATTGACAACACACTAATGCATCAATTTCACAGCTAAAAGAGTTGTGAAATATCTTGACATTATTGAATGACATTATTTGCTTGGCAGTCGCCCCTATGTGGATGAACTTGCATAGCTGACATTATTATGTTATCCATTTTAAATTAAGAAGTTAAAATTAGCTCATTCAAAGAGCTGAGAACTGACAGGAGCTACAGCATATTTATATGAAATATCAAATCCATCCTCGGTCTAAAAAGCTAGAGTACTTTCTGAATTTAAATTGAAAAAACACTTGAACCTGTTCAGAATGGACTTGACACTATCCATTTTTGAGAGATGCCTTAGGTAAAAAAAAAAAAAAAAAAAAACTTTGTTTCCTGAGTATTGATGTTGAAGTAAACTTAAACTCTTTGACTCTTTGTCACATCCAGAATATAAGTGGAGATGTTTCACCTTGAACAGCAGGAATTAGCTAATAGACATGTCAAGGCTGACTCATGGGCCGACCTCCCAACCCCTCTACCTCACATTCAGTCCAAATGAAAATATTTTTATTCCAACTCATACTCTAGTCTGACCGCAGTCAACAAAGACAAGGTGTCAAAACACTTGTGCTTTAAGTGATGCTTCTCAGCTATTCACAGCTATTTAATTTGTCATAATTAATATTGATATTAGCACTTCAAAGGGATTTGTGACATTCCGTTGCCATAATCATCCCCCCAAACCCTTAAATTCCAAGAAGTAACAAGTCAAGTGTGGCTCCACATCTGTACGCGATTAAATGTGCCGAAACTGTTTCCCGGCGATCAATATTATTTACATAGCAACCCGGGCCCCCCCCCCCAGACAGGCATGCTCACAAACAGGTACTGACATTTATGTACTATGATAAATATTCAAACTCCGTTCATATGTATTCATATATTCTATATGAATGATGACACAAACATTTCAAAGACTTTCTCATGGAAATATTTATTTCAAGGGTAAAAAGACTGAAGAGGAAGTATTTTTATTTCAATAAAAAAAGCTTTATTATCTTCATTTTTATCACCTAAACGGTGCAAAAAATTTGCTTTAAAGAGTACATATTTGTGTCATTTAGCACTAAAGAGAAGAATTTCCTCAAACTACAGTCCTCCTGCCCCAGTGAATCAGTCTCCAGATCGGAGGTCTGGGGGGACACATTTGTTTTACTGAAGGGCTGTGGGCTGAGCTGCTGAGGGTTTTTCTGCCAGACTCCTGTGTTTCACTGCCACGCTGCAGTGAAGATAGATCTCACCCGTAACACAACACATAGGTGTGGGTCCCAGGGGGCCGGCGGGTCTTCACGGGGCCAGCTCCGATGAGGGGACGGGCCCTGCAGGCGATAAACTGGGGGTCAGGCCAAGGGTAAGGACGGAGGCCCAGACGTGTGCACGCGTGCATACACACACACGCACACCTGCATGTACACTCACATACACAGGCACGGACAGCACACGTGAACACACACTTGTGCGACCCAAGTGCACATACACATGCACATTCCCGCATTAGCGTTTACTCACATACATGCACGCACTTCACTTGCATGATGCAAAGGCACACGCCGCAAACTCACGCACACAGACACGCATGGCACATGAGCAAACACACTTGTGTGTACGCATGCACACTCTCACATAAAGCACAAGTACTCATTTACAGGTGTGTGCACATGCAAACACATGTATTCAAACATACAAATGTACTTGTCCAGATGTGCACAGGCTTTCACACACGAACATGCACTAGCACTACTATTCACATACACACAAACACAAAGAAATACAACACCCAGCCCCCCTTCCCCACTACATACACATACCTTCATTCGCACCTCGTAGAGCTTCTCTTTGACACACACGCACATTAACTCCCCCACCCCCTGCCGCCCAAATCCCAGTGTAGAGGTCAGTGTATGGGCAGAGCCACAGCCTGAGGGCTATGGTAGTTCTGAGAGTTACTTAGCAGACAGAAGTGGGTCCCTTTCTCAATCACGGCTATGACAGCCATCCCAGATGGCCGAATGGAGATGGGCGACGGTCACTAATCATCACCATTACTCACAATGAAGCTGAAAAGGACTGAGGTAGCTTTATAGACCCGTCTCCTGGGTTACTCAATGCCAGACATACAGGGGAGAGACATTTTTTGCACTCCCCCAGGTCGCTGGCAATCAAGGTCTATTTTTCAACATATTGCCAAAATTATTTATTGGTTCCACAATGAAAAATGTATTGTATGAGCATCTTGTACCCCTTTTATACCATTAAATATCAGCAAATAATGTATTTAAACATTCGCAAAACACTTTGGAGAGGAAAAAATAGAATAAAATACTTCTGGGGAACCGTAAATTTTCTCCAATTATTTGATTACAACATGGCAGCCCATGAGCTGTTGTGGTTTATTAAATGTTTCACGAGCATCAACATCTGCTACGCAGTACCTAACACTTAATAGGTGTTTTAAATGGGGTTACTAAACTCCCCCCCGAGGCAAAAAAATATTCAACACACAACACCTGCTATATAGTCAGCGTGAAGACACAAAAATAGACAAATGCATATAAATAATTGCATTATAATACGGTTCATAATAACTAGAATAACAATGGGAATTATTACGACAACAATTTGTTAAATGTGTTTTTCCTTTATCAGAATATTGCTATGACAACAAGAATAATGTTCATTTTAAAAATACATTTACTGTGACTATCATCTTTGTACAGTACATTTAGAATAATTATTATGATTATTGTTATTGAAGTTATTTAAAGTAATAAAATTATTCACTAAAGTGTCTGTTTTTACATGTGCAGCACAGTTGCGCTGTAATGTAACGCTTCAATAGAACACTTCCTGTCATACGCAAAATGCCCAATACTGGAAGCTGAGTGACTCGACAAACTCAACAGCGGTCTGACATTGATGGATCTGAGGCCCAGGGTTATGGACAGGTCAGGGGTGGAGAAGGGGTCTCTGTCTGACCTTCGACCCCTCAGAGCACTTACAGGCATGCGGGTGAGAATGTGCTCTCTCGGTGTGCTCTTCCTAAAATGACAGATAAGTGCACCTCACTAACCTTGTAACCGAGCAAACATTAGCATTTCATCTCCCCATCAGAGTAAATGGTGGGTTGGGAAATGTGGATCAGTCTAATTTAATCACTGTGGTGTTTGCCTGGTTTTTTTTTTTTTTTTTCCAGCTGCTTGTAATGCACCAGAGAACAGAAGTTCCAGAAAAAATATTTATATGTCAACAAAGGATCTTACTCTATAGAAAACTGTATGTATTAGTATCATATATAAATTTGCCACAATTCAGCAATTTTATAAGTATCGTATTCGGTCGGAAATTACTTTCAGAGACAATTTACTGAATTCATACCTCCTTTTACCCTCACAATTACCATAATCATATCCTGCCATATACATAGATCAATTTCACTATGTTCAAACTATTTTGAAGTGGGAGTTTTCTAACTTACCGAATGTTTAGATCTCCATAACTTTTCCTGTACTCTGTAACTCAAACTTCCTCCCCTCTTACTGGAGAATTAACATGTTTAAATGCAGACAACCTCTTTCGTTGTTCCTTGAGTAGCGGTAGGAATATTTACATACCACTTAAACACAAAAGGAAGTAAAACGAGGGGAAAAAAAAAACTATCTAAGAAAGTAAAAAAAAATAAAGCTCCCAAAAGTCAAACACAAAAAAACTTTTCTTCAAAGAGGAGCGCAAACGGTAAACAACATATTTTAGGGGGACGTGGTCTCCTCGAACGCAGCTGACAGAGATGTGTGCTTTGCGCAGGAGTTGACCGCTTGTGAGGCAGCAGCCACGTGGGAGGCTGTGCAGCTGCTGCCTGCACCTCGCCGGTCATCCGCGGTTGGGGATGCGCTCAGGTGCAACCTCGCGCATGCCGCCCGTGCCACAGAGCCCGGCACACAACTGCCGTAAGAAACGAGAGACGCCAAAACGCCATATGTGTGACTTGCTGACAGTAAACACTTCCCCCGCCCCCGTCCCCCCACTTCTCGCTACCGCCACCCCCTGAAGCCATATGGAAATTCATTTACATTATGCATATATGCTTCAGAAAGGCCCCCGTCGTACTCTTGCGCTCAACGTGCATCGATAAGACACAAATTTTGTTCTTTTCCAGGTTGCAGCACATCCAACAACAAAAAAAAACTTTTTTGTTTTGCCAAAAACATTAAATTAAGCCTGTAGAGAAGACGCGGTGAAGCCGGGTGCATCCAAAGGGCATAAGTGAATTTGATCATTGGCACTGGAGTGGATGCACTATCAGGTGGCATTATTTCACAGGCCGCCTTCATTCGGAGCATGATCTGACCAGCTACATTGCATCCAAGGATGAAGACTGTGGTTTCTATTCTAGGATTAAAAAGAAAACACAGCCTAATTGTGCTTTCTTTCATTTTTGTTCACATCAAGGTTTAGACCAATGCAAGTTAGGTCATGAATTCAAAACGACTTATCTCTTTGAGAGAGGTCCATTTAGAAAGATACATGGTAAATGACCGCACATAGAAAAAGGTGTACAGTAGTTACTGAAATATATTGTGCTGCAAACAAAAGAGGCAAAGAAAAAGGCTTTGAACAGATTATTTAAAAAGATTCCTGGGGTGGTTTGATGTGAAAATAAAATTCAGGAACCATGTTCAGCTGGACGTTCCAAATGTTCACAAATCAGTCTTTGCGAGAGCCATTAGTGCAGTGTTTGCCTGGTACATCCAAATAAACAGCCTCCCCGGGGATCATTTTCAAATACCTATTGATTCCTCCTGCTCCCCTCCCTCCAAAAAAAAAAAAAGAAAAATCAATTTCAAGTTTCAATTAGACAAAGCCTTCATGTTCAATATAGTCATTGTGAGGTAAACTACTGATCTTTTTGGTTTTTTTTTTTTTTTCGAGAAAGCACCCTGAATGTCTTTTAATGTGTCTAGTCGTGCCTTCACTTGTTTGTGTCCCGAGGGTCATTGGACCAATTCATCAGTGACAACATGGCTGCCTAAAAGACCTGTTCCTGAGCTGGATTAACCCCCACTGATCACCTACCCCCCTCCCCCACCCCAAACCAAAGAATGAAATGGTCCATGCAGCACACTGACCTCTCCCTGACCCCTTGACCGGCAGCTCAACCCAGACGGGGTTCAGTATGGGAACCAGGCTCAGGTCAAGCCTCGGGCATCGCAGTGCCGCTTCAGCCAGCCAGGTGACCTCTGGCATGGCCATTTGTATCAACATTTATTCAATCGAACAAGAGAGACCAGGGCTCAAACATACTTGTTTACCTAATAATGTGAAAGTCTACTGGAAGGAGGCAATCATGGATATGGTTTTATTGTGCTGTTGTTTCAATGCTTCTGGCTAAAGAGGAGTGTCATTACCCCATTTCTGGCGATAATATTGGAGACTGGCCGCACACTATTACAGTGTATTTGTTTTTTATTTTCATGAAATAAGTGAATTCAGGACAGCATTGGTCAGATAAGATACATAACATATAATTATCCGTTAATTCATAGTTATGAAGGTTAGACTAAATGGAACAACATTGGCCCTAGGGCCTCACTGTATATGCTGATTTTTGTTTCGACCACAACTGCAATTGCAGGATTTTAAAAAGTTGTTACCTGGTCTGAATTAGGCTCATCTCAAGAGTAGAGCAGTTATTGACCCCCTTCGAGTCACATTTTGACAGAAATATTTGTGCATACCATGAGGAATAAAAGACCCTTGATTTTGAGCTTTTGAACATATTGGGCTCTAATTTCGTGGCACATTGTTTACAGAAAAATGCGCAAAACGCAGTGATAATTTCGTCGTGCAGTTATTTTAAGTGGTAATTTAGATTGCGGTGCAACACCGATGCAGCCACTTTGGCAATTTGGTAGATGGACAACATGCCGAGATGGGTGTGGCGGCGAGTAGGGGAGGTGTCACATATTCATCAAGACGCAGTGACATTTTTCAAGAAAAAGTCTTCGCTGAAGTTGCGCAGAAAGCTCGCCAGCTCCAACCTGGTTTACTTTCTGTGCAGTGGTAATTTCTTTGACGGCGCATTTGAAAGACATGTCAGAAACCTCACAGGCTGGTTTCAGAATGTCAGGCACATTTCGATGCAATAAATAATTACAGCAAGCACTATTTAATGTTACTATCTGAATCAGGACATAAATTATAGTATCTATATCGATTGTCCTGATGTCAGATTAAAAAGGCGGTTGGCACGCCGTAATGGAAACTCCACCTGGCTTAATCAACGCAGCTGAATCTGTGATGCAAACTGACGACTTCACATCTTTCTCAGCCAACCACAAACTGCCTATACATAATGCTTGTGTTCTATGCTCAGTAAAGTATTTCTTGCACACTGGAGAAACAAATTTTTCCTGACTGATTACAAAGTCAATGCAAAGACGCGAAAGTCGGACTGGGTTTTAATATATCTCCGTGTCCAAAAGTCATAAAAGTTCTAAAACAAGTATTCCAGGAATTATTAGACGGCAAACTTGGCCATATTTGTGTTGACCTTCACAAAATGCAAATTGATAGCTATCGACTTTTCTTGGTCTTTTTTATTCGGGGTGTTTTCTTCCGTTGAAGATATACAACAGTCTTTATTCGGTCTCTCTTTTTGAAAATTAGTCAGATGGATCGAACAGATTCACGCTTTATTTCACACCGGAGATAAAATAGTGCTTGTAGTCAGTGAGCAAATCAATTCCATGACCATTGACAGTGTAAATAAATTATCGCATGCACGATCAAGACTGTCCGAGGGAAAGCAAAATACTCCATGTACGGCAGCCAGCGAAAAGTAAAAGTATTAGTATGAGAACAGATTTGTAACGAAATAAAGAATAAAATATATCACCAACAAACAGAGCATCTAAAAAAAGATGGCCCGCAAATAAATAAATCTAAAGTGTTCATTGGATTTTCTGTTTGTTGTTAAAATGTTTTTTTATTCTTTATTTCGTTATCAATCTGTTCTAATCGTCCTCTTTTTTTTTTTTTCGGCTGTCAGACACGGAGTATTTTGCATTTAATGTCCGACAGGCATTGTACATTGCCCCGCGCCAATGTCGACTCACTTTATTGAGCAGAGCTTAAACAGAAACATTGATTGAAATCCTCGGTACTCATCTTGAAGAACTGAGCCCTCTTAAAAAAAACATTCACCTTTAATATCTAAAACATTCAGTAGATTTGAAGAAATTAAAAACAATAATCGACTGTCGGACACGGAGATATATTAAAACCCTGTCAGACTTTGGGACACGAGAACACTGCGTTCAACGCAATCTGTCGTCGAAAAAAATTCGTTCGCCATCCAGTGTGCAAGCGGCTCAATACTAGGCTACTATTTATTGTCACTTAGGTTTTATCGTTTTTAGTGGGGGGAAAGGAATACAGCCTGATTGCTATGATCTCAGCCTGAGTTAAGATCACATATTGAAAATAAATGTGTGACGTATCTTGCATTGTTGTCCATGCATGTTAATCCCAAAATTTTAAGCAGCAACAGGGTGTAATAATAGGAACACGCTATCCATCGTTTGTTCTTCCCAATGATGCAGGCAGAAGAAATAAATGAGCAACAGTGGATATATTTCATTCCAACTTCATAAGTTTGAATGATCTGACGTTGTTTCGCTTTTGAAATTCCATTCAAGTTCGCTAATGGTAATAATTCGAGAATGCCCTAGCTAGCCACCTAACTCATATTTGTAATGCTTAATATAGACGTAAGCTGTGCAGAAAACATGCCTAAAGCAGCAAAAGTAAAATGCAACATTAACATCATGCAGATATAGGACAGAGGCTTTAAATTCCAACACATTAAAGGTGAGGAGAGGAGCTCATTTGATTGGTGAAGATTTGCCTCGGCTATGTTATACCCAAATGATTTTGTTTTGCCACGCGCCTGCAGGAGGGACGGAGGCAGGACAGAGGAGTTATTTTTGCGCCAGGCTCGCCCGGGCACGAAATTGCAACATATGCCTGGACACACCCCGTTGGTGCGGCACACCCCCATTGTGCATAATATGAGGAATAAAGGACCCGCCTTTTTCTACGAATTTAGAGCCCCTTGTGCTTATTCTTCCACATTGTTTACAGAAAAATGTTTTAAAACAGATCAAATTAGACACGAGCTACTTATTTTAATTTCTATTTAGATTACTAAGATTGATGTATCCAAATGAACCGTTAACATGAAAGAAACAACATGCATGTGCATCGTCCCGCATGTTCAATTTCGGCATTCATTATTGTTCAACTTGTTGCCATTTTAACTGTTACACTTCAGACTAAGCCATATTGCTGCTTCTACAATTTTCAATTCTTTCAAAACATTTGAAAGTAATATAGTCCCTGCTCAGTTTTTTTTTTAGAGGAGTCTGGCAAGTCTATCCACTCATATGACTAAAACGTCACGGCATCATCACTGTGCATGGTTCAACCAAACATACACAGAAAGGTTCAAGTGCAGAGGAAATTTACATGACCATCAAACGAATTATCAAAAGGACAACATCATCTCATTCGATCAGCATAGATTTTCAGTCAAATCGGAGTGTTTCATTCAGATCGAGGTGTTTACATGAGGGTATTTCATTCTGATTGAGCTTCAATTATGGCTGCTGATAAAATCAGTCACCTCTAGTTTGCTGAAAATACTTTTCTTGAACTTAAAAACATAATTGGCACAAAACAATTTGGTCACATTATCATTTCCTTGACTACAAAGTGATTGGTTTTCACGACCACGTGGGTATGGCTTCGCCAGCCAGGTGACCTCTGGCATGGCCATTTGTATCAACATTTATTCAATCGAACAAGAGAGACCAGGGCTCAAACATACTTGTTTACCTAATAATGTGAAAGTCTACTGGAAGGAGGCAATCATGGATATGGTTTTATTGTGCTGTTGTTTCAATGCTTCTGGCTAAAGAGGAGTGTCATTACCCCATTTCTGGCGATAATATTGGAGACTGGCCGTGCACTATTACAGTGCATTTATTTTTTATTTTCATGAAATAAGTGAATTCAGGACAGCATTGGTCAGATAAGATACATAACATATAAAAATCCGTTAATTCACAGTTATGTAGGTTAGACTAAATGGAACAACATTGGCCCTAGGGCCTCACTATGCATGCTGATTTTTTTTTCGACCGCAACTGCAATTGCAGGATTTTAAAAAGTTGTTACTTGGTCTGAATTAGGCTCATCTCAAGAGTAGAGCAGTTATTGACCCCCTTGGAGTCACATTTTGACAGAAATATTTGTGCATAATATGAGGAATAAAGGACCCTTGATTTTGAGCTTTTGAATATGTCGTGCTTATTTTTCCATGTTGTTGACAAAAAAAAGTTTTCAAACAGATCAAATTAGACAAGAGCTATGTCGACATACATGCATTATTTTCATTTCTATTTAGATTACTAAGATTGATTTATCCAAATGAACCGTTAACAGGAAAGAAACATACGTGTGCATCGTCCCGCATGTTAAATTTCTGCATTCATTATTGTTCAACTTGTTGCCATTTTAACTGTTACACTTCAGACTAAGCCATATTGCTGCTTCTACAATTTTCAGTTCTTTCAAAACATTTGAAAGTAATATAGTCCCTGCTCAGTTTTTTTTTTAGAGGAGTCTGGCAAGTTTATCCACTCATATGACTAAAACGTCACAGCATCATCACTGTGCGTGGTTCAACCAAACATACGCAGAAAGGTTCAAGTGCAGAGGAAATTTACATGACCATCAAACGAATTATCAAAAGGACAACATCATCTCATTTGATCAGCATAGATTTTCAGTCAAATCGGAGTGTTTCATTCAGATTGAGGTGTTTACATGAGGGTATTTCATTCTGATTGAGCTTCAACTATGGCTGCTGATAAAATCAGTCACCTCCAGTTTGCTGAAAATACTTTGCTTGAACTTAAAAACATAATTGGCACAAAACAATTTGCTCACATTATCATTTGCTTGCCTACAAAGTGATTGGTTTTCACGACCACGTGGGTATGGCTTCGTCAATTAGGAACTGCCTGATTCTTTTATTTGAGAAGTTATATTCCCCCCACCTATTTGTGCAGTTTTTTTTCTAATGTATGACAATGAGGATTTTTATCCTTCATGTCATGCATGGATATTTCAGTCAAAATTTGGCTTTGGAGGAGAAATTACTGCTTTTAAACATGAGAAGCTTTTTGATTAAGACCAATTAACCACTTTTTAAGACAGGGTGAACAACCCAGTGGTCAGAAACAATGGGATCAAAAACTGGCATACATAGGGCCCCAGGATCAACATCAAAAAAACCAAAGACCTAGAAAAGGGATTTATTTAAAGGTGATAAATAGAAAAATTGCCAAGAACAAAATATTTTACTGGGTAGTGTGATTTACGTGGGACGTAAGGGATCATAGCAATCAGGCTGTATTCTTTATTGGATTCTAACAAAGAAATGTACAAAAAAGATATCTAAATAAGCAGCAGCCTAGTATGCCTATTGAACTCAAAATACTAGCCTCCGTGAAAAAAAAAGGGAGCTGGGAACTCGGGGAATCAGCTGAACGCAGTGTTCTACGTCCTCAATAAAAGTCTGACAGGGGAGAAAATATCTCAGAACAGGTCCTCTAAACGATTCAGCCCCCAAGAAGGGATTTCTTCACAGAGCGAAAAACAAGGAAAAGAGATAATTCCAAGGTGAATTTTATGATAGGATGGATATACATACCACTAAATGAGGAACGAGAATTTCAAATCAAAGCGAACAGTCTGCTCTGACAAGAACCCGTCCGTACCTTACCAACTCAAGTGAAATACTCAAGCAGGGGGTGAAAGGCTGAACAGGTTTATATAGGTAGATTAGATTACTCCGTGTCCTGTATCCCAGCCCGAGACACTGACACCAGCTGGACGAAATTAGAAATCGCCCATACCCATGAACCTAAATGGCCATTTGAATAAAACATTTATTCAACGAACAACAGAACAGGGCTCAAACATACTTGTTTACCTAATAATGTGAAAGTCTATTGGAAGGAGGCAATCATGGATATGGTTTTATTGTGCTGTTGTTTCAATGCTTCTTTTTATGTCATTACCCCATTTCTGGCGATAATATTGAGACTGGCCGCACACTATTACAGTGCATTTATTTTTTATTTTCATGAAATAAGTGAATTCAGGACAGCATTGGTCAGATAAGATACATAACATATAAATATCCGTTGATTCATAGTTATGAAGGTTAGACTAAATGGAACAACATTGGCCCTAGGGCCTCATGTATATTGATTTTTGTTTTCGACGCAACTGCAATTGCAGGATTTTAAAAAGTTGTTACTTGGTCTGAATTAGGCTCATCTCAAGAGTAGAGCAGTTATTGACCCCCCTTTGAAGTCACATTTTGACAGAAATATTTTGCATAATATGAGGAATAAAGGACCCTTGATTTTGAGCTAATTTTGAATATGAGAGACTTATTTTTACATGTTGTTGACAACGGAAAAAATGTTTTCAAACAGATCAAAGAACAAGAGCGATGGCTACATACATGCATTATTTTCCTTTCTATTTAGATTACTAAGATTGATTTATCCAAATGAACTGTTAACAGGAAAGAAACATGGTGTGCATTCCCCGCATGTTAAATTTCTGCATTCATTATTGTTCAATTTGTTGCCATTTTAACTGTTACACTTCATTAAGCCATATTGTGTCTTTCTACAATTTTCAATTATTTCAAAACATTTGAAAGTAATATAGTCCCTGCTCAGTTTTTTTTTTTAGAGGAGTCTGGCAAGTTTATCCACTCATATGACTAAACGCCACGGCATCATCACTGTGCTTGGTTCAACCAAACATATATAGAAAGGTTCAAGTGCAGAGGAAATTTACATGACCATCAAACGAATTATCAAAAGGACAACGCTATCTCATTTGATCAGCATAGCTTTTTTTCAGTCAAATCGGAGTGTTTCATTCAGATCGAGGTGTTTACATGAGGGTATTTCATTCTGATTGAGCTTCAATTATGGCTGCTGATAAAATCAGTCACCTCTAGTTTGATGAAAATAATTTGCTTGAACTTAAAAACATAATTGGCACAAAAACAATTTGCTCACATTATCATTTGCTTGCCTGAAAAGTGATTGGTTTTCTGGGAAACCTGCGTGGGTATGGCTTCACAATTCGGAACTGCCTGATTCTTTTATTTGAGAAGTTATATTCCCCCCACCTATTTGTGCAGTTTTTTTTTCTAATGTATGACAATGAGGATTTTTATCCTTCATGTCATGCATGGATATTTCAGTCAAAATTTGGCTTTGGAGGAGAAATTACTGCTTTAAACATGAGACGCTTTTGATTAAGACCAATTAACCACTTTTTAAGAATTTGTGGAACAACCCAGTGGTCGAGAAACAATGAGATCAAAAACTGGCATACACAGGGCCCCAGGACCAACATCAAAAACCAAAGACCTAGAGAAGGGAATTTATTTAAAGGTGATAAATAGAAAAATTGCCAAGAACGGAATGTTTTACTCCCATTTAGTTTGTCTGGGGAGAACTGTATTCGAGAACTGCTTGAAGCACGCACTACCTCAACGGGTTGCAATTACCACAAAACTTCATTTAATTAGTCTATGAGCTTCACTTGACGGACTTTATTGGCGGAGTCATGAGCGATAAACAAATATGAGCAATTAATAAAGAGCATCATGTCTAGACATTGTGTTCTTGCAAGTGAAATCTAGCTACAGGTGACCAACTAAAACAACAGTCTCTCAGTGGCTTAGAAGGGTATTCCAACATTGAAATTCTTGTGTCTTTTCCAGAGAAATTATGTTATATGGCAATTGCTATTGGCCCTAGCAGAGTATACGTATGAAAGCCCCCTTATTTTGGTAGTCTTTGGTAGTCTGATGTTGGCAAACTACTAAACATACTTATATGCAAGCAAGCTTACAATGTCTCAATGTGATGATGTGAAAATGCCAAGGTCTAAAACTAAACTATATGTAGCACATATAATTACTCATCTAAATAAAAACTGAGTTGGCTAGCATGCAAATACTAGTTTACTAGTAGGAAAATTGGCATGACTTTCTTCTCTTTTGTTTCTCATTCAGCTCACACCAGGGACCATAAGCTGCACAGATATTCACTCAGGACTTGTTTCTGTTTCGATCACTGATTCGTTGTAATCGATAGCAGAGTTTTTTGTGTTTGAGGGCCATGGTGAAACCAGGTTGATATGCCTGTAATGCATCATTCCTCTCTGATTAGCTAGTGAACTGGCAACCACTGGAATCCAGCGACAGAGATAATACATAGTTTCAACCTGGTGACGCTGCTGGCTCAGTAATGCTACTGCTTTTGCAAACCAAAATAAAAAAAGACTAATTTCGGACCCAACCAAGTTTGGAAATTCGTTAAAATCTGAATAAATTTTTCTGGGAAAATAAATATATGTATTCTGCTCCTTTCAAGAAGTCCTATAGATGTATAGGTTTTTTTTTTTCTTCTTAATTTTCACAAAAAACCTTGTACCTATCAACTTTAACAAAGACTGTCACACAAAAAACAACTCCGTAAGAAAAGATATATTTACAAAATGAGTTCTTAGGATACTACGATGAGGGAGAAAATGATACAGTTGACCAAGATTATTCTTCAAAAAGTGGCTTATTCTTCGATTTAATTTGTTCCCCAAGATATTTTTCAATTAAAATGAGTGCAAAACAGAGATTAAAGTACAAGTACACAAAGTGCACATAAAACATAAAATCAGTTAGCAGATTGATTGTTTCCCTTTGCCCTCTTCTGTTTGCAAAATATATTCCAGTATTGTTTTCTTATTTATTGATAGTCCAAGCCCCAAAGACAGGCTTTCTTCATTCTCAGGCTGACAAATTCAACCCTTTTTCCAAAAAAAAGGACCTTTGGAACTTCTGCGAGTTTGTCTTGGGGGAAGCTGCAATTAAGCAGTGTAATTAATAGTCGCATAAGAAGGAATAATATTTACTGTAATGGAATGTCCTCATCTGCATTTTTATATTAAGTCAAGCAAGTTGCCCCACCGCCCATTCCCTGCGCTGCCACCATCCGCTGTGATTTCCAATGCCTCATCGTCGAGTTGATTCTTTTTCTCCTACTGAGTGTCAGGGCCGAGGAAAAACACTTCCCAGACTCAGAGGGATTAACCCATATCTTGCGAATGTCTAGTCCATCGTTAAAAGCTGGAGACTATCTGAGGGACGATTTCCTGGTGCTTTTGTAAGCTGAACTTTACATCAAAGTGCTTGATTAATTACTGATAAGGGGCTGATAAAATATTAATGCATTTTGTAATTAACTAGCTTCAGAGCAATGTCCTCCTACCCTCAGCTACAGTAAGTCTCTTCTTAAGTAATTTATATATTTTTTTTACTGACAATTTCTATGCCATTCTTTTTTCTTTCCTTTACATAAAATTATTATTTTAAAATGTATGACAAGCTGCAGGGGTACAAACAAAACTGAGATTTCTGTCTCAGACCAGAAGAGGAGAGATTAGCGTTTTCTAATTTTAGTCAGTTTTGAAGACTGTAGTGCAGTCGGGGATATGAGATGACAGTCACTCCTTCTGTGAATAGAAAGAAAATGAAGTTGGTACTGCCATTTATACAGCACTGACTAATTGTCTGGTGTTGAAAATCCATTTGTGTTATCCATGTTCTACATATTCAGCTCCATCTTAATTGCGCATGAATAATGGCTCTCTTGGGAAATTTTTAAGCTTGTTTTGATGGGACAAAATAAAACAAAAATAAAGAAAATAAAACATGGTATTATTCCACAATCAAGATACTATTTCCATCCCGCTGACCTATATGTTTAATATTTGCAAAAGACGTTCCTTTACCTCCCAAGGAAACCACATACAAATACACACTACTCAATCAAACTATCACAATGTATTTGAGTGCCACTGAAATTCACTGCAAGGCCCACACTGTGTAAAATAAGACTTGAGAATACATGATTAATATTTAACCAGCATGAACAAAAATAGCAATCTTGTACATCTAAGAGAGGTAATGGGTTGTACTAACAGTAGTGGTGTTTTAGTCTGCAGTAAAATATCAAGTGACTTCCCATGTCAAAATAAACATTCTGTTTTCTAATTTAAACCTTATGCCTTGTTTTAATGCAGTGGGACTTCTTGTACTGTTGATTTGTCAAATTTAACTAACATCCCACGAAGCATGCAAAATAACTATTTTAGTATATGAATTTTCATGATTCCCTTTAAATGAAAAGATTGCTCCTAAAAATGCTGAAAAAAGAATGATATTGATCGTGTGGGCATCATTATGGAATGTTGCATGCTTAAGGTAAGACTACTTGGATATACAGAGATTATTTGGACACTGAAACAATTTTAGAAAGGGCAGAAATTCCAAAACAATTTTCTCAATATGAATGTATATATGTAAAATTATAGCTACAAACAGCTATTGTACAGATGGTAAACTTTCATTTTAGAGCAGGTACATCTATGTAGAGTGAACCACAATCATTTAAAATGAATCAAATTTATTATGTCATAGTTATTAATATTAATGAATGTATCTTTTTTCGCATAACAAGTTGCACCAGAATTTAAACAAACAATACGCCACGGCATAAACTGCCAATCAATCCAAAATATGGTGTATCAACCTTTGAATGATTAACGGAATTTGCAAAATATCCTGCAAAATCTTCCACAAATTGCATTCCACAGGAATAATACAATTGATTTAACCTGACAATTTTAAAAGTATACAAATTGCAGCTCTTCCCAGCTTTGAAAGGCATGAAGTATGAAGCTGTGTTTCGTACAGAGAAAGTGTGCGTGTGTGTGTGTGTGTGTGTGTGTGTGTGCGCGTGCGTGTGTGTATGTGTGTGTGTCCCATAATATGATAAATGTGTTGTACCTCATAATCTATGTGCTTCAAAATATGATATATGTGAGCATGAACTTTGAATTATGACCTAAACAGCAACTCATTAATCTTTCAAAACTTCCATAGAATATATTCTTTAGGGTTACATTATTCATAGAATATAAAACATGGTGCGGCTTGCTGGATTGGGGGCTGGGAGACAGACTGTGGATGACAAACAGCATGTTATTTTGGTGTTTATTTTGGTATTTCAAATTCAAACCCGTCAAATCCTCAGCTCAAGACATAAGAGGACATAACAGAACAACAGCCAAATGAAGCACTGCGCAGCGGGGTCAGCAGACATTACTTATCAGTCCGGATGTGCTGAAAGAGGTTGCCAGGTTAGTTGGGTCTTAATTTATGTCTACCTCACAAGAGAGTTGTTCTTTACTACACAGAGTTGGGACACTCCCAGGCTGTGTCAGTGTGTGCACACGCGTGTGTGCGTGTGTGTGTGTGAGAGAGAGAGAGAGAGGTAATAGTAGTTGTAGTTGTTGCTTTTGCCACTTGCTCCTGGATTCAGTAGATCTAATAAACCATACTCAAGTCGGGTTTTTGCTGAAATAGTGTAAAACCATAGCCTGATTGGAAAAAATAAAAAATAAAAATAAACAGCAATTTATCTGGGGCAAGTGACCAATAATTACTAATTAATTATTCATGTCTTGCATGCCAAAAATTAAGCAATCAAGGCCTGAAAAACAACAAATGGCATTGCATTATTTACTACTAGCTTTAACCACAATTACGCCAGCACACAAACACACACACACACACACATGCATGTGCACGTGTGTGTACACAAAATGAACAGCAAGCAAAGCATTGCCTTGGTGGCTGACATCATCACAAGAGAACACACAGCTCCATTGTTCTTCTGCCTTCGACAATTTGCAGCTTGCTGAAGGTGAGACCTCACCCTAAATAGCTATCTCGCCTTCCGTCTGTTACCTGTAAATAATTGTTTTACCTGCATTACGTTCACCAGCAGTGGCATGTTCAAATGAGCTGTGAATATTCATCACCTGGATCGCTATGTGACTTTTCCTTTTTTTTTTTTTTACACAAATTCATTTCTGTCATTGTGCTCCAGAAGGTGCTGCCATACATTGCTTAATTATCATTATGCAAAGATCTCTGCTCGTTACATCTGTCATCTGTCACTCATGGAGTGGGACTAGGGCCCAGATTCTGTCGAACTGAAGTGCACTTTGTACGCAACTTTTCAATCACAAAAATGGGTGAGTATTCCAAAAATTCTTATAACAAGAAATGAAACATGAAACATGATTTCAGCAAAATTTCAGCAAACTGTAAACATAAATTATCAATTTGTATTTTCTGAACAAAATGCAAGGGACATTGCTGCATGTGACTGCCGAACTGTATGTTCATACTATATATATATATTTTTTTTTTTTTTTTTTTTTGACAAGATTTTGCCATATAATACACTAGGATACTCACAGGCTGAGTTCATTGCCACTGCAACAGTAGTGTTTTATCTGTTGAAATGTTAATTGCACATTAGAAATTTTAAACAAAAGAACACTTAGTAGTGATGAAAGATATGCACTATGTGTGACTATTTTTTTTTACTATGAGACTTTCCTTACTGTGAAGCGTATACGCTACCTAACTACTTTCCAGTATGGCCAATCAAAATTCTCCCAAGTTATGATAAAGACAAGGTACAGATATTAAGCACTGTAAAGATTATTACCAATGTCTGTCAATAAATTACTTAATTCAGTTTATTAACCCCCTTGTGCAGAGCCATGGGTGCTGGCGTCTAACTGATGACGTCATCGTAAGCATGTAACTGCTTACATGAAGCACATAACTGTATATTGAATATTCATGAGGAGGTGGTGCCCTAGAACTATTCAAAAGACGCGAGTCCTCGTGTCTAAAATGGTGACATAAATTTTGCCTTAATCACATCTTTCCATAAAGGCTGATCCACTACCAGCCTGGCATATGCGGCTACAGAAGCTACCAGGTATTATTTAATTATATACAGTGATTATGAAAAAATTTGTCCAACCTCCTAGCAACAACAGAAAGTCATATGCACTCAAAAGAATGTGAATACAGCAGTGAAATTCTGCTTAGGGAATAAGCATCGTTAATAAATAAATAAATTCCACAGTAGTCAATTAATTTTCAAAATCTCCCGTTTAATATTAACATAAATACAAAATGTTACAGGTGCTAATGCATTGAAAAATCCCTTTAAAAATTCAGCATTTTCTTTTCTCTCATTCCTGAATCCCTGGGGGGAAAAAAATCCTGAAGTAGAAAAAAGCGCCACGACCGAAAACAGTCTCTTTCTGCACATCTTGTTCAGTAAAATCTTAATCACAGCTCTGCTAAGAGCTGTAGCTGTTTAAATTGATAGAAGGCAATGTTCATTTTTAAAAGGAGAATTGCTTTCATTATAATCTTGTTCCTGAGGGGTCGTAAACTACTGCGTAAAGAGACCTTTTTGCATTTTATTTAAACTTCGTAGTGCGCACAGGATAGTAGTTTTCAAAAGACATTGTTGAGGCAAGACAACATTACCCAATTGTCCATTCCCCACTTACCGAACTAGGTGGAAGTTAAATTTCCCATTGTCACCGTTAGTATTAACTCTTACGTCACATGCAATTATAAAGCCTGGATAAGATTCATATGACTGAGGCAAATGGTAGGTTTTTCTGCTTGCTAGATTTACATTATTTCCTTGAAATATTTTTTTCCATAATTGTATGTTAGCTACAGTTGTAAAAGCCAACTCGTGGCTTTTACCTAAATAGTCTATTTTCCCTGGTATCAATCACAACCACCGGATGCACGGATATTCCCAAAGAAATTGCGCGAATACGAGTTATGTCCAAAATTATTGTTAATTTGCGTGTGGACTGATTGGAAATAGCAACATTTGTAAAACCTCATGCATCTACAGTGGCATTATGATGATACTTTGGAGTATTGCATAATGTATGACAGAGAATGTCGTCGTCGGTATGTATTGCTAACACAGAAACTGTGAGTGTAAGTTTGCATTATTTTTCATTCTGGGGACTAGATTACATCACATTGCAGGATAGTGTCACAAGTGTTTGTAGCCGCATTACTTTCAGTTTGTATTCTGTTTAGTTTGGAGAATGACTGGATCGGTATTATATGAAGCCCCCTCATTTTGACCATCAGAAACATTTAAAAATAATAATATTCACATCCATTTGATGCACAAGTTTGTACCATGTGTGAAGACAGTTGGTAGCATAAGCTAAGGGAACCAAGGATATTCTCCATAACTAACTATATGTGACAGTTGAAGGGTCCTGTCGCTAGAAATGCCTTCTAATAAGTACGCGCCCTGGATACCTTGCCAACGAACCTGGCTCTTTGGCGATGTGGTCAGCGTGTTTGACTCTTACCCGGGAGTCTACGGTTCGATTCCCCGCTTGGGCCCTCCTTCGGCCTGCCACATTCTGGCGTAATCGGCAGGATCTGAGGGATCCTAATGGCAGCATGCGTAAACCATGGAGCATGAGGACACGCTCCTGAAACGACGGGGAGAGATGTGACAGTTGAAGAGTCCTGTCACTTGAAATGCCTCCTAATAAGCGCCCTGGCTACCTTGCCAATGAGCCTGGCTCTTTGGCGATGTGGTCAACGCGGTTGACTCTTACCCAGGAGTCTGGGGTTCAATTCCCCGCCCAGGCCCTCCTTTGGCCTGCCACATTCAGGCTGTTTCTTATTTTTTATAGCCCAATAGCTGTGAATATGCTTTGGTTGTAACATTTAACTCACAAGCCTAGTAGGTGCTTGAACTCAGTACCTGATGGACTAACGATATGATCTCATGTTATCAATAAGCTGATCTTTCGAATTCTGTGTATTGATGCTGAGAGCAAGGTTATTATTGTTAACGCAAATGAACGAAATAACGAAAACTAAAATTAAAAAACATTTTCGTCAACTGAAATAAAAATGATAATTAAAAGAAAAAAACGATAACTGACTGAAATTGTATTGTGTGTTTACAAAACTAACTAAAACATACTGAAATTATAGATAAATCTTTGATCAATGTATTTATAAGCCTTTTGGATTGATATGAAATCGATTTATTTCGCTCGAGCTGTTGTACGTGAGGTGGCGGCACCATACAGCACCTCACGACACTTCTTGTTTACAGTCGAGGTACTGTATTGTTTATCTACTGCACCGATATGCCAAAAAGCTGCAACGGCATCCAGTGGCAGCAGCAGAGATTTTCTTTTGCAGGTGCTATGGGGATGCTTGACTCTTGAAAGAAGGTGCTCTGAATCTTGGGGGAGTTCGTTATTATGTCGATCTCATCAGAACCCTGGTTCACGTACACAGACGCGCGTACACGGCCGTATTAACGATGCCCGTTTCGCGACTATTACTAGCCTATGTCACTTTGATACACGTTGTACAAAAATAGATATAAAGTTCATAAGCCTGCCAATGTAAACCTCTGAAAATAAAGTTTCACACAACCCTGCCACAGATGGGCCCTGAACACAACGAGCAACGAACACTGCACGTTTCAGCCAAAATGCTGAGATCACGAAATCACACAGCCAGTTACCAACACTAGTCTAATCAATTTGCGGTCAAGAGGCCGACTCACGTTAAGGTCAAAAGTAAAACGGGCACTGCGTCCATTTGCCGAAGCAGATCATCTGTTTTGCCTTTATGTTTTAGTCTAAAAATAATATATTTTTAAAATCCATTAATTTACTTGTTTTTCCCAAATTATGAATAAAACTATTCACGCGACATTAAAATATATACTCGCATCGGCAGTTTCCGATGTAAAGCTGCATTGCCATTGCCATCTTTTTGTGAACTTGTTTGCGATCTTGATCAGACTGACTCAGTTTCGTCAGCAAAGAAAACACTCAAATGTTCGCTACGATGCTTCGAATAAAAGGTAGGCTAGTTACTACACAATTGTATCCACGAATATCCGCAGAACATCCGCTGTCGGAAGATATAATTGTTTCTAATCTGAAAGCAGATCCGCTGCGATCTGCTTTGTTTTGATTTCATAACATTATCGCCGGGTGGCACAACGATCATGTCCAGTTTTAAAAGTAAGGTTGGCTGGCCAATAAGTTATTTTTAAGGAAATAGAGGTTTGGGGTGAGATACATGGGCTTGCAGATTCCTGTGTTTCTGGTGGTTAGCTCGAAAACTGCTTGCTGTCATCACATAGCTCGATGGCTCATCGCGTGTGCAGACAATGTCAAACACTGGAGATTTTACCAATAAAGACGAGCACTGAGGTAACAAAACTTACACAGTGTATTTGTATGAAGATTTGCTAAATGTTCATTTCTTTTTTTAATCAAGAAAGTTTTTTGTACTACAGTGTCCTTCCGTAAACTCGCCGCAAATTTTTCAACCTCGAAAACTGCTGACACAAGTAGGCTAATATAAAAATCACAGGAATTTCTTGGGGGTGCTATGGCTATTCCAGGGGTAGCTACAGCACCACCTAGACCCTCCCTGGCGCCGCCCATGCCTGCATCTAGTGCCGAGAAGCCTAGTTCTTAATTTATTTTTGAGTTGGTAATTTTGGTCCAAAAGTGACTCAAACCTGTAGAGTGTATTGGGTTTTTGAGTTTGTTCAAAATTTACTCAGAGTGAGCTCCCTGAGACTCCTGGCTGTCCATAAATGTGACGTCTCACAAATGTTTTTTTTTTTTTTGTTTGTGTGTGAATACATTTTTTTTTGCAGGTATCTCTTGTTGAGTTTTATTTCACAATACTTACTCTGATCATTTTGAATCCTGCACCTGAACCAAAGTATGAAAAAAACTAAAACTAATAAAAACTAAACTAAAACTAAGCACTTAGAAAAAAAAAAAACGAAAACTAATAAAAACTAGCAAACCCGCTCTAAAAACTAATTAAAACTAACTGAATTAGATAAAAAAAAAGTCAAAACGAAATAAAACTAAACTATAATGAAAAATCCAAAACTATTATAACCTTGGCTGAGAGTGTGCATATGTACTTTTATCGGATACTTCTCCAAGTCCATTGACAAGAGCTTGACACTTTTCAGGGTTTTTTTTCTTTTTTTGCCTTGATAGAGACTACAGAATACTGTAGATTACTTAAGAACAAAATAAGCTGAGTGTGACGGACAACAACCATGACTTTAAGGAAGAAGCTGGCTCACTACAAAAGAAGCTCCAGGTGTTTCTACCCCTCCACCGCAAGATTGAGACAAGATTGTGGTACAGATATCATAATCGATGAAAGCCAATCAATCTAGTCTCTGTTGAGGTTAAGGTGTGAAGGCTCAGCTTCAAATTGGCAGTGTCCAGCTAGACGCCCCTGAAAGGAGACAATTTCTCGGCAGCAACAGGTGAATTCCCATGTCATTCATAAGGTAAGAGTGTATGGTGGAGATGGTGAGAGGGTTGGATCATATTTGCATGACTCAGCATTCACTATTGATGGGACTTTTTTTTTCTCCTTACATTTTTTGGAAATTATTGGGACTTCAAATAGCTGTCAACCAGGGAAGTTGCTAGTATTGGGCATATTTTGTTGGTGGTTGGATGTCGATACCATAAAACCTGTAGTAAGAGTTACAGCAGGTGCAAAAAAAAAAATGGGAAGAATCATCATTATAAGAGTAAAATAAGTTTCATAATGATATATTTCACTCAATAAAAGAAGAATAGGAGTGTTCAACAAGCTTCCTTTGACAGATTTCATTAAGTAAAATGAGCAAAGTGCAAGTGAAATTATCAATTAACATTTGTTCCATTTTTTTTGTGTGTCTACTTTGATCCGGGGCAGTTTACCACAATCCCAAGATTCCTGGAGCCGTAAAAATGATTTTGTGACCCTTTCCAGACTGACAGATGTCAACAACTTTGTTCCTAAGATGGCCGACGAGGGCACATGTGCTGCAACGGCCCAAAACATCTCCAATTGGAGAGAAAGAAACAATACAAAGTCGAAAACACAAGAACCTCAAAAACAAATGCAAGAGAAAAATGCTGCATATCCACATAAAAACAGCCGCGCTGCAATGGCCCAAAGCATCTCAAATTGGAGAAACGTGCTGCAAAAACAGAAAGGATGCGAAGTCAAAAACACGCAAACCACAAAAGCAAATGCAAGAGGAAAATATTGCATATCCACATCAACACAACGGAAGTGCTACAAGCCACTATAGGAAGCGCCAGCTAGAACAGCTTTTATTTTTGACCTGAGCGAGACCTCATATTTCATTCGCACTTTGGCATCACCTTAAAAAAGGTTGAAGGAAACAGCAAAGATATTGTTCGTAAACTGTTTGATCCATTTTTTATAATCTGCCAACTTTAACAAATAAATCATTTAAAAAAAAATTAACGAAGCCCAGTAACAGATGGGACTGCAATTTGATTGAAATCTGAAAATTCGGAACTGATCAAAATGATAAGCAGCAGAGAAGAAAAACAGAAATTTCGAAAGTTCTGATTGAACCATTGAACTGAGAATCACATGGGTACGGCTGTTGTGACATGTCCATGTGGAATGCGGTTAGTAAGGATTAGCCCTGGCTCAGGTTGCTGGAGAGGAGCTGTTGGTAAAGTGCGGCCGGATGATGATGATGAGAAACAGCGTGTGCCAGCCTCTGCCCTTGTCAACACCTCTCTGTCGGTCATCACTCACCATCACGGCCGACAGGGCCTGGAGAGAGAGAGATCAATTGCCAATGCAATTCAGCAGATCCACCTCATAAATTTTAATTAAACAGCCCTTGAAAATAAATGGTCAGAAAATATAAAACATCTGCCGGCTAGATCATTTACATTTTTTAGACGGTAGATCATCGGCCATATTTCTGATAAGAGAAAATCAATTTAATAAATTCGGCAGTGGGGGGTAAGGAGCAATGAGGCCTTGGTGCTGCAACTGGTGTCAAGGCTCTTTGCACCCCCTCAGTCTCCCTCTCACTCTCTTTTCATCCCTCCTTTCTCTTTTCTAGGATTGTATGTGGTTACAAGCATATCAATGCATATACTTTCATTAATCCTATATCGATTATAGCATGTTTGCATATGACGCCATGGCGCTGTGTCGCTGTGGCGGGAAATGCAGATGGAAGGCAGGAAGTAATTCTCTCCTGAAGAAGCAGTCCAACAAACGACAAAATGCCAATGGGTTCATTTCACAGCATAGGCTGCATCCTTCGAAGGCAGCATTTTTAGGGGTCGACACCTACTTCTATCCACTAAACTGACATTTAAGGTAAGAGACAAGGTTAAATTGAAGTTCAGGTTCAGGTTCAGAGTTATGGTTAAAGTTAGGGAAACCAGTGACAACTCGCTATCAACAAAGCTGTTTAAGAGCCAGTTTTTCTAAGAATGAGACAGTAAAGCATAGGGGGTGATATATCGCCCCCTCAGATTCCAACAAAATTTTTTGTGGGGGTAGACATATTGGAAAAACTGAGAGAAATCCATTTTTTATCTTTGAAACCCTTCAGAAAAAAATTTACAGCCCTATTTAGGGAAGGGGTCCCGAGGGCCAGATTTGCAAAAAACTAAAAAATGGGTTTTTGACTTTGATTATCTCTGTGCGCCCTCATTCAGCCTGTGATTTCATGGAATATGAATGTATCGGTTAGTGTCTTTCAAAAAACATCTGTATTTTAGAGGCTGAATGAGGGGCTCATTCAGCCACATTTTCATCACATTTTCATCAGGCTATAACTGAGTGCGCCCACTATGGAATGAAATGAAACTAATCTTTTTTTCATGTTCTTTTATATCTCTATTTTCTTTGATAATAAAACGAAGAAGGCTTTTTGTCATGCAGTGCTACCCCCTGGGTCAGCTGAGCCATCTAGTGACCAGTTGAAGAACCGACCTAGCAATACAGTACCGAGTGGCTGTAATCTGCCGTGAACGTTTTAGCTCAGAAATGGTTAATGGGACAAAAAGCCTTCTTGATATTATTATCATAGGAAGTAGAGATATAGAAGAACATAATAAAATTAGTTTCATTTCATTCCATGGTGGGCGCACTAAGTTATGGCCTGATGAAAATGTGCCAAAATGGCATTTTCGCCACAAAAAGCGCCCCCCTATACGAAAGCGCCCAAATTAAGCCACTGCCATTCATGCATATTTGGAAAGGAAAGGTCCCCAGGTGTCCAAATATGCATGAATGAGCCAGGTTTAATCAGGGCGCAAGCTGTGGGAGGTCCCCGAATGCAGCCCAAAAAGTGAAAAGTAGTGATTTGAAACGCCACCTATAGGTGGTGCCCTCATTCAGCCTCTAAAATACTAATGTTTTTTGAAATACTCTACCCGATACATTCATATATAATGAAATCACAGAGGCTGAATGAGGGGGCACACGGGATAATCAAAATCAAAAACCAATTTTTTAGTTTTTTGCAGTTTTGGCCTTCTGGACCCCTTCCCTAAAAAGGGCCATAGTTTTCTTTCTGAAGGGTTCCAGAGATAAAAACGTGATTTCTGTCAGTTCTGGCAATATATCTACCCCCACAAAAAAATTTAAAGGAATCGGAGGGGTGATGTATCACACCCTGTCTCATTCTTAGAGAAATTGGCTCTTAACGGAGGTAACATGACGTTACGTTAGTTTGGCGGATGGAATTAAGTGACAACCCTAAAAATGCAGCCTTCACAGGATGCAGCCAACGCTTTGAGACGCACCCAATGTTTTGCGTCGTTTATGGTTGTTCAAATCAGTCCAACCGAGAAACAACGTTTTTATTGAGTGCCAAAAGTTGTGGTTCACAAAGGCGAAAAATGTAAGAAGTTGACTGAAAAACGCCTTGAATAGTGGATTTTTAACCTTTGTCTGTGGTCGGGAGGAGCAGAGTCTGATGTGTCTGTGTCTGTGTGCGTTGACCACT
The DNA here is from genome assembly GCA_029692085.1 of Gymnothorax javanicus. Taxonomy (NCBI): domain Eukaryota; kingdom Metazoa; phylum Chordata; class Actinopteri; order Anguilliformes; family Muraenidae; genus Gymnothorax; species Gymnothorax javanicus. The sequence goes on along the minus strand of CM056193.1, from coordinate 177,221,112 downwards.
TCATCAATGGTAAGTTACCTGTTGTGGCATTGTTTATGTAGTGTTAGCTTATAGTTAGCTGTTTCCTTAGTTTGTTATGTTAAAGTTGAGGTTGCTTCTTCGTTTTCTTGGAGTTTGTAGTCCTGTAACTGACAAAAATTCGTGTTTTGCGGGGCGCAAACGTCTAATGAGGGATTTGTTGCTCTCTTTAGGCTATCCTAGCGCTTTAAAGGACGTTGACTCGGTAGACTGGGCTCCTACAGTTAATCTCGGTTGGGAAAAGTAAGCCCATGTCAGAGACATTGTTTGCCTCCATACTTTCGTATGTTTTCGTTTGTTGTTTTGAGGAGAAAGAGGTCTGGCGAACAAGGTAGTTGCTAATATTTACAGCCTCGATAGCCGGCAAATCTTTCAATTTAGTTGAAAAATCAGTATTTTTCATAAGGTGCGGATCGCGTCCAACATATCTACTTATTTTCTGCTTATATCTTCCTCTTGTTATAACGTCTAAGCTAGCACAATACAGGCTGTCCTCCATCTCATCCATAGCTGCTGTTTACTTCCTGCCCTCCATCTGAATTTCACGCATCACTAGCGTGACGTGACTGCAAACAACCACTTAGCATTTCAGTCCTCCAATAGCTGACAAGAGTTGTAGAATATATTAATTACAGCACCATTCCATGGAAGCCTATAAGGGACTACATTAAAATGATAATGCACCCTTGAAAATGAAAATGCAATTCCACAATTGCTTTATAACTTTGCATGTGTTTTTGTTTTATTGAAACAATAATTAAAATTGAAAAATTATTGCAATTTCAATTTTACATACACCTTTCAGGTGTTCTATGACCTTACTAAAATGAAAATTGATAAGCTTTTAAAATGGTGAAACTGGTGCCTTGAGTGCATGAAATGTAATAGAAAATATTTTTGCAAGACTGAAAATAAGGCTTGAAGGCTTGCATAATGTTTTGATAGGCAAAAAAAAATGTTAAATCTCTGCAAACAGTATATACTTGAATATATACTCAATTCACCATGCATAAATTATCCTATTTTGTCATCAGTGTGATAGGAATAGTTGCACTGACAGCGCATTCAAAATACAACAAAAAATTTTAAGAACACTTTAATTAAGTTTTTTTGAGTCACCTTTTTTGACTTTTTTTAAATGCATTCTAGTGAATATATCCCCTCATTATTTAACTTTTATTTTTTGTTATCTTGAATGTTTTGGAATGGAAGTGTAGCCAGCCAGATGGTTGTCCACTCCCTATCATTAAGTAAATGTCTCAGTAATCAACCTTTAATTGTTTGTACACCTCACTGTCCCCATCGAGATTAGGACACGATGGTGAGATCGTTTATGCGGGTCAATTGAAGTACATAATGAAGTGTATGATGTTAGCATTGATTAACCCCTTAAGCCCTGAGCCTCTTTTTCGAAAATGGCAAGCCCAAAATGAAATGACTATCTCTGCAACTATTTGGTCCATTTGAATGATCTTGGTATCATAATAAAGGTAAAACCATTTGGGATTTCTGCCATGGTGTAAAAATCAGTGTATATGTCAGTGAGTCAGAGTAAATAAGATGGAACACAGTATAAATCAAAGACCTCATTTTGCACCAAGTTTTACTTCTATCCCTTGTAAACTTAATTAGTTGCAGTCTGAAACCTCTAAAAATTTACAGCACAGAATCTCACCATTATCTATGCCAAAGTTTATTCTAATCTAGTGAATCAGAACAAAATTAGAGAGGAATGTCAAGGTGGCTTCTCCAAATTGGCAATTCAGGTACCTTGTGTGCCAAATCAGATTTCTCAGATATTAAACAGTAAAACTCATGTAATTTCACTTATATGTCACTAAAGGCATACATTCCACCCAAATACAACCAGTTTTTAATTTTTAGAATTTAGAAATATTTTTTAATTATTATTTCTGCCAGTCCTATAGCCTATACCATCCCATTCAAAGACAATAAATACAAAGAAAATTAAGTTTGGCTTGTGACGTTGCGTTCAGGAACCACTACCGAGAGAGAGAAATCCAAAAAACGTATGCCTTTATTGAATGCCGGGTCAAGACCAATAGACAAAAGAATTGCCAAGCCACAAAACGAAATCCAAAAACAAAGTCGACTAGACAGGCCAGGGTCAGAACCAGAAAAACAGAGGTGCGATGGTACATAGACAGTAGGCAAAAAGTCGTAGTCGAATTCCAAAGCAGTGGGTCATACACAGGGCATCCAAACACAGAAGATGTGGTCATACAAAAATGGGTCAAAAATCCAAAAAGGCAAAACAAGACAAAAAGGGCTATGGCTAGATTCTTGGTCGGACGAAACACGAGACTCTGCACAAAGAAATATTGATCAACGTTCTGACAAAGTCAGAACAGCAGTGAGGACTCTAAATAGACAGAAGGGAAGTCACATGCTATGCAGAGAACAGGTGAATGGGATGAGAGCTAATTACAAAGGAAGGTACACATGGGGAAATCCTAAACCACAACAATTGGTGAAAGCCAAGACACGGACGGGATTCACGCAGACATCCTATAACAATTAAACAGCTCCAGTCTGGGAGTTCTAAGTGCACAGACAATGAGTGCAGGAAAGCAATTAAGCACGTGTGAGAGATCTTGCAGAAACATAGAGAGAGACAGGGAAAGCCAAGCAAGAGGCAGAGACTAGAACAGGGGCGATTGCTGAGACTGAATTAGTACTAATTAGTAGCGGTGCAGCTTTACAGATTAACAAAAGTGCTCGTTAGTGAGTTAGTAATATATTCATGGATTAGTTGGGTTAGTAGACTATGATACAAAATATAAATGTTAGTCTTGTTAGTAATCTAGAACAGCAAGGTGAAGGAAGTAAACGAGAATTGAAGTAATAATATGAAACACCAGAAACTATTGAAATCACCCGAAGCAGGTAGGCACGCAGACTGGGGAGACGGACTGAACCAACTAGATCACAAGACAGGGGAGACAAGTGCAATGAAACTGAAAATGGCATAAACTGAAAACCTGAGAATACAATAACCAAAAAGAATAAAGAAAAGATATAATCATGAACATAAAACATGAACACAAAAACCAGAACCATGACATGGCTCCACTGGAGCAGATTTATTTTTAAAAAAAAAAACAAATTAATAAGATTATGAATACAACAGAAAGGTAAAAAATGGAAAAAAGTAAAAAGAACAAAAACCCCATCAATTATTTATACATGAAAAATGCTACCGTTGCTACCTAAAAGCACTTATAGCCAGGGATTGAACCCTGGTCACCTGCATATGCAGGCCATCATCTTAACCACTACGCTACATCAGTTGACTCAAGTGCTACAGTCAAATTGCTCACATGAGTCAAGAAAACAAGTTAGTCACCTTGTTTGTACTGTTGTGCCCTCAGTATTCATGCGTTTCTGTCAGGAAACGACTTTGAAAACGGCGGTTGAATATTTAGCGAATAATTATACCGAAAATACCACAAATAAACCTGTTAAGCATTCATATTGTGTTATGACTTAAAAATCACAACAAAGAAAACCAGCAATGACAACTGAAACAAATTTATTCTTCACTGATTAGAAAAAAAAAAAACTTCTACAAATAATCCACTGTAATCTTATAATAACACTCTAATGCCACTACGTAACTTTGTTGCCAAAACAAAAATTCTGCTCCTTCTAACCAAAATCACAGCATTTATATAGACCAGCAACATTCTGGAAAGATCTACAGGATTCCTGGGTAATCCGCCCCCTCCAGGCAAGAAGAAGCCAGAAACTTCTAGAAAGCACTAGTCTATTACATTACAAAGAAGTGGTATTGCATCAGATCATGTTTTGCTACAGACACACCACCAGAGGGTGCTGATGAACAAAATAAATAGCTGACCAGCAAGGCAGCAAAAACAGCATGTAACAAATCTCCATTTACAAATGATATACAGTGCTTTACATAAAATACTCATACATAACACCTCCCCTCTTAAGAAAAGAAAAGTTTGCTAAAAGCTTTCTTTTGTTAAAATTAACACAGTTTTATAATCAGTATAATCTTGAACTTTATGCAAAAGTATCATTGATCATTTTAACAATCATATACATAACAACCAGTGCAATTTTCCCAATCAAATAGATAAGTAAAATTACATTTTTCTCAATCAAATAAAGAAATAAAATTACATGCGTGAAAGTGTATCTGGGATAACATTATCTTTTCCCATGATGTGAGAAATATCCAAATCATACTCTTGCAAAAGTAAGCTCCATCTCAGAAATCTTTGATTCTTGTTTTTGATCTTATGCAAGAATGTGAGCGGATTGTGATAACTGAAGATCTTGATGGAAGTAGCTGAACAAGTCAAATAAACTTCAAAATGTTGTAAAGCCAAAACAAGTGCCAAACATTCTTTTTCAATTGTTGAATAGTTTTTCTGATGTTTATCAAACTTTTTGGAAAAGTAACAAACAGGATGATCTACTCCATCAGTGTCTTCTTGCAGTAAAACTGCGCCTGCACCAATATCACTGGCATCAACAGCCAACTTGAACTCCTTTTTGAAATTAGGAGATAAGAGAACTGGTGCATTTTTGAGGATAGCTTTCAGTTGTTCAAATGAATTTTGACATTTTTCATCCCAAAAAAATTTTGCATTTTTCTTCAGTAAATTTGTCAAAGGTTCAGAAATGATGGAGAAATTTTTGCAGAATTTTCTGTAGTAGCCAGCCATCCCTAGAAATCTCATTAGTTGTCTTTTAGTTATAGTCTTAGTATTCAGTGATAACTTTTACTTTTGCATCGATTGGTTTGACCTGACCCTGTCCTACAATATGACCTAAGTAAACAACTATAGCTTTACAAAAGTCACTTTTAACATGGTTGATAGTCAGCTTGGCATCACTGACTCTCTGAAAGAAGTTTCTGATGTAGGTGAGGTGCTCTTGGAAGCTGTCGCTGGTGATGATAATGTCATCAATATAAGCCTCACATCCTGGTAGTCCAGCGATCACTCTGTTTACCAGATGTTGGAAGGTGGCCGGAGAATTTTTCATTCCAAAGGGCATGACCTTGTATTGGTATGATCCATCTGGTGTGACGAAAGCAGAGATCTCCTTGGCTCTGTCTGTTAGAGGGATCTGCCAGAAGCCCTAAAGGAGATCAAATTTGGTGACATACTTTGACTGTCCAACTTTGTCAATGCAGTCATCAATCCTGGGAATAGGATATGAGTCCATTTTTGATAGAGCGTTCGCTTTCCTGTAGTCTGTCTCCATTCTATATATTCCATTGGGTTTTGGAACTAGGATGCATGGAGAACTCCAGTCACTGTTATTTGGTTCAACAAAGTCATTTTCAAGCAGGTATTTGACTTCTTGTTTAAGGTATTTCTGCTTCTCTGGATTCATCCTGTAAGGATGCTGTTTTACAGGCTTGGCATCATCTTGTAGGATGACATCATGGCAAACCATATCAGTCCTTGATGGAACGTCAGGGAATATGTGACTATATTCAAATATGAGCTGCTTTAGCTGTTGTTGTTGAAACGGGTCCAGGTGGGACAACTTGCTGTCAATATTTTGAAGAATGTCTGAATTTTCAAGTTTGGCTGGACCAGGTTCATTATCCAAGGGGCAGTCACAATCTTCTTCAGAATTTTACAGTTCAATTGTATTTACCACATTGACTGGCTTTTTGCTGAGTGTCTCTGTCAATGTATTTTTTCAGCATGTTGATGTGACACATTTGTTTTTGTTTCCTCCTTCCAGGGGTTAAAATGACATAATTTAGATCACTGATCCTTTTGAGGACAGTGTAAGGGCCAAAATATCGGGCTGTTAGAGGGTTCCCAGGAACTGGCAAAAGCGCCAGGACTTTGCCACCAGTTTTAAAACTTCTATCTTGGGAATGAAGGTCATATCTGGCTTTCATGTTGCCCTGAGCCTCTTTAAGATTAGACTTAGCAAAGTCACAAGCCTTAGAGAGACCATTATGGAAGTCAGAGACATACTGAAGCAAGTTCATTGGGACATCATCTTCGGCCAGAAACTTTTCCTTCAGAAGCTTCAGAGGTCCACGGACTGTATGCCCAAAAACAAGCTCAAGAGGACTGAACCCAGGAGACTCCTGAACAGCTTCACAGGCAGCAAACAGAAGAAGATGGACACCTTCATCCCAGTCTTTCTCTGTGTCAAGGCAGTAGGTCCTTATCATGTTCTTCAGGGTTTGATGGAACCTCTCCAAAGCACCTTGACTCTCAGGATGGTAAGCTGATGACCTGTATTGTTTAATACCAAGCTCATGCATAACTTGTTGAAAAATGCCAGACATGAAATTTGACCCTTGATCAGACTGAATAGACTTAGGAAGACCAACAAAGCAGAAAAACTTGGTAAGAGCCTTGATGATAGTCTTCGCCTTGATGTTACGAAGTGGAATTACCTCAGAAAACCGGGTGGAAGCACACATGATAGTCAGTAGCCTCCTGAGACCCGGAAGAAAAAAGGTTTTTATATTTTGATTTCTTTTACATAATTCAAGTAATTGAGATGTAAGAAACATGTCACAAAGATTTTTTTTTTCAAAAATATTTTTTTTTTAATTTTTATCACGTCCCTTGTAGGGGACATCAGGTCTCCCTTGATGCAAAAAATACATTCAAAGCCATCAATACATTCAATTGAATACAGCACAAAGAAAAGATATTTAATGTTCAAACTTATAAACTTTATTGTTTTTTTTTGGGAATATTCACTCATTTTGAATTTGACGCCTGCAAGGCATTCCAAAAAAGCTGGGACAGGGGCAAACAAAACACTGAGAAAGTTGAGGAATGCTCAAAAAACACCTGTCTGGAACATTCCACAGGTGAACAGGCTCATTGGAAACAGGTGAGTGTCATGATTAGGTATAAAAGGAGCATCCCCAAAAGGCTCAGTCGTTCACAAGCAAGGATGGGGCGAGGTTCACCACTTTGTGAACAACTGCGTGAGCAAATAGTCCAACAGTTTAAGAACAACATTATTCAATGTGCAATTGCAAAGAATTTAGGGATTTCATCATCTACAGTCCACAATATCATCAAAAGATTCAGAGAATCCGGAGAAATCTCCACACGTAAGCGGCAAGGCCGAAAACCAACATTGAATGCCCGTGACTGTCGGTCCATCAGGTGGCACTACATTAAAAATTGACATCACTCTGTAAAAGATATTACCATGTGGGCTCAGAAACACTTCGGACCATTGTCAGTTAACACAGTTCGTCGCTACATCTACAAGTGCAAGTTAAAGCTCTACCATGCAAAGCGAAAGCCATATATCAACAAGACCCAGAAACGCCGTCGGCTTCTCTGGGCCTGAGCTCATCTGAGATGGACTGGCGTAAAGTGGAAAAGTGTGCTGTGGTCTGATGAGTCCACATTCCAAATTGTTTTTGGAAATCATGGATGTCATGTCCTCCAGGCTAAAGAGGAAAAAGACCATCCAGGTTGTTATCAGCGCAAAGTTCAAAAGCCAGCATCTGTGATAGTATGGGAATGTGTTAGTGCCCATGGCATGGGTAACTTGCCTATGCTATGGGCAAGGCACCATTGTGAAGGCACCATTAATGCTGAAAGGTACATGCAGGTTTTGGAGCAACATGTGCTGCCATCCTAGCGATGTCTTTTTCAGGGACGTCCCTGCTTATTTTAGCAAGACAATGCCAAGCCACATTCTGCACGTGTTACAACAGCGTGGCCTCGTTGTAAAAGAGTGCAGATAATAGACTGGCCTGTCTGCAGTCCAGACCTGTCTCCCATTGAAAATGTGTGATACATTATGCAGCGCAAAATACGACAACGGAGACCCCAGACTATTGAGCAACTGAAGTCATACATCAAGCAAGAATAAGAAACAATTCCAACTACAAAGCCTCTATAATTAGTGTCCTCTGCTCCCAAATGCTTATTGAGTGTTGTTAAAAGGAAAGGTGATGTAACACAGTGGTAAACATGCCCCTGTCCCAGCTTTTTTGGAACATGTTGCAGGCATCAAATTCAAAAAGAGTGAATATTTCCAAAAAATAAAGTTTATCAGTTTGAGCATTAAATATCTTGTCTTTGTAGTGTACTCCATTGAATATAGGTCGAAAAGGATTTGCAAATCGTATTGTTTTTATTCATGGTTTACACAATATCCCAACTTCATTGGAATTTGTGTTTGTACATCATCTCCTGACAGCTCAATGTCTGACTCTCCCTCAGTGATTGTCTTCAGAATCCTTCCTGCTTCACTCAGTTCACTCCCTGAAAATGAGTGGAAGCAAGTCCCACTGTCCTCTACAAAGGACATGGACAAAAAAGTGTATTTTAAAAGGCTTAAAATTACCATACACCTCTGAAATCTTAAAAAACAAAAGCATTATTAACAGTACAAATGTGATATTTGTATAAATTTGATCAATTACCTCCCTTACGACCATAGAAGGTGCTTGCTGTGATTCCGGCCATTTTACCAAGACGGAATATGTGATCTTTTGGCCACATCCCCTCTTGTGAGAAATCACTGGAAAGCCCAGGATGTACTCTTCTCAGTAAATTAGGGTTGAAACAGGCTACATGCATGGTATTTAAAATAGCGGCCTCAGTGCCATGTCCCCCACACAGGACAAAAATGAATTGCTAGGTCTTAGGAGGGTAGGTACTCACAACCAGATCTAGTTTTCGGCAATGGTCCAACACAGTCAATGATGATCCGATTGAAAGGTTCTTCAAAAGCGGGAATGGGCTTAAGTCGAGCCTTTGGAATATTCTGTGTTGTGTTCCAGGGTCCTGGGCCCAGGACATATTTGGGGTTTTTAACAGTTCCTTGTGCCAGGTTTCATCATTCATAGTTCATGTTTATTCATGTTTTTTACTTTTCAGGTTTTCTGTTTTGCCAGGTCTGCCCAGCCACTCCACCGCCGTTCCGCCCATGTTTTTGACTTCAGAGCTCTGGTTGGCAGTATTTCCCCTTCCTTCTGTGAACTGTTTTATGTACTAACATTTACTAACAGTCACGGGAAGGTGTAATTTTAGACAGGCACATTACTAATACTACTAATTTAGGTAGGGAGTTTATTGTCATGATTCCTGCTTTGCTATTTCAAGATCTTGCTGTGCTTTTCTTGATTTATGCTTCCTTCCAATCTGCATGCTTCATTGGTACTTAAGCTGAGCACGCTCATTTTCTTAATGAGCAGGTCATGTCCACCTATTGTCTTTGTCTCCTGATCTTGCCTTGCCTCTTGTTCTTCTCCAGGTGTTGCCCCTCATGTGTTCTGATTTCTGCCCTTTATCTGGAGGCGGTGGAAGTTGGCTGGCAGACAGAGTCTCAAGTTTCTATGCCAGGGTTACCACCAAGTTTTCATTGTCGAGTTTCCTAGCCAAGTTTATCACCAAGTGTTTAGTGTTCAGTGCAGTTTTTGTGTTCTTCTTAGCCAAGCCTAGTTCTGGTTTATATATATTCCTGATTATTCTTTTGTTTTCTTTTGTTTGTTAGTTCTGCAACCCTTTGACCTTTATTTTCTTTGTGTTTCAATAAACCCCGGTTCTCTGGTGTCTAGCCAAGCCTAGTTCTGGTTTTATATATTCCTGATTATTCTTTTGTTTGCCTTCCTGATCTCGTTTGGATCTTTTGTTACTTAGCTCTGTGTAGCTTTTTCTTAGTTAGTTCTGCAACCCTTTGGAGAGTTTCTGGTGCCTTCCTGATCTCGTATCAATTCTGGTTCGCTTCCCAACCATTTGACAAGTATGACAGGATTTGCAGTACTCCTGTACATTGGACCGCATGGAAGGCCAGAAGAAATGGTTCCTGACATGTTGAAGGGTCTTCTTGATACCCAAATGACCTGAATTGTGGGCCAGACTTTGATGGGTGATCATCCACTCTTCATCTGCAGAAACATCAGGTGGACGCCACTTTCTCATAAGCACACCATTTTTATAATAAAAACAGACAGGAACTTGAGTAGCCTCTTGTTCACTTGCAGCCTGTGGTAGAAGATGCGCTAGATCACGAGCTTGTTGTTGCTCCTGAATAAGTTGTTTCCGAGACAGAATGTCATTAGAATGACCTGACAAGGACAAGTCTGAAGATTTCCCAGACATCTCAGGACTGGAAGGTTCCTGATGAAAAGACTGCCCAATGAAGGTGTCAGCCAGGTTGAAGTCCAGGTCAGCATCATCTTGAATAGCCTTTTTGGCCATTGAACGAGTAACTGCACATGAAGGATAGAGGTCTGGAAGTTCCTCCTCTATAGATTCAGATTCTTGATCAATCAAAGGAGTGTCAGCTACAACAGGGTAGAGCACAACCTTATCCCCAGCAAGATCATTACCAAGAAGCAAATGAACACCTTTGAAAGGAAGAGAAGACCTAACACCAACAGTAACAGGCCCAGAGACTAAGTCTGATTTGAGATTAACATTATGGAGAGGTACACTTTTAAAACCACATTCTACTCCTTGAATTAGGACATTAGCCTGAGTAGACGATTTGTCCGAAAAAGGCAGAATATCTGCAAGAATAAGAGATTGGGAAGACCCAGTATCCCTTAGAATTCGAACAGGAGCAGATGAGAAAAAATCATGTGAAAGTGAGACAAAACCATCGGTGATGAATGGCTCAAAACCCTCCATAACAGAATCAGACACAGAAGGTAGAAGATTAGGCGAACTGACAATTGATACAAGAGATTCTCTCTTAGTGAAAGCAGTTGGCTTGGTTTCTTCTCATTGTAGTTTTTTCTTGAGAGCATAACACTCAGAAATAAGGTGACCTTGCTTTTTGCAGTATTGGCAAGACACAGAAGGTAAAGAATCAGAGGATTGCTTCTCACTGGAAGGTTTCCTCTCAGAAGTGGCCTTAGAATCATTAGAAGTGTTATTAGAATAAGTCTTGGACTGAGACTTGCCTTGAAATTTAGAAAAAGTGGATTTTTGGACAAAAGAAGACTTATGAGTTAATGCATAACTATCAGCCAGGGTGGAAACATCTTGCAAAGTAATGGCTTGTTTCTCCTCAAGGAAAGTCTTAATATCAGGCTGGATACACCTTTTGAATTCCTCAACCAGAATAAGTTGCCTCATTCTGTCAAAATCTTTCTCAACTTTTATGGAATTACACCACTGATCAAACAACTGTTCCTTCAACCTGCCAAATTCAACATGAGTTTGACTGGCTTCCGCGAGAATTCCTAAATTTTTGCCTGTAAGCCTCGGGGACCAATTCATAACCCTTCAGAATGGCAGATTTGACAAAATCATAATCAGAACGCTGTTGGACAGATAACTGGTTATAGATTTTCCTAGCTTTACCAGTAAGAACACTTTGTAACATTGTCCAATGCTCTTTTGGCCATTTCAAATTTTCAGCAATTTTTTCAAAATGGGTAAAGTATTGGTCTACATCATTTACTGGGAAGGGAGGAACAAGTCTGATGTGTTAAACCACATCAAAATGATCAGAAAGTCCAAAAGATTTTGTAACAGTACCTGCTTCTATTTTCTTCATTTCCAATTCGTACTGCATCCTTTTTTCTTCTAGTTCTAGTTGTTTCTCTAACCTTCTTTCTTCCAGTTCTTTCAGGCGTAGCTGAAATTCAAGTCTTTGCAGCTCTGTTGCAGGCACTTCCACATCTTTAATAAATTCTGCTGCTTCTTCCCCAAAGATATCTTCATCGATGAAATGTTGCACCAAAATGTTGAATATTTCTTGTTTCTTCATTGATGATTTCACATCAGATAATCCAAGGGTTGAGGCTATTTGCAGCAAGTCCTTCTTCTTTGCCAGCACAATTGATTCCTGGGTTGGAGTTTTCAAAAAACTTTCAACATCAAAAGTCATGATTGCTGGTTTTTCAAATAGTCACAAGATTTAAAAATGATAGATCAGCTTTAATCTTTGGTGAATCCAATCATTGATCCAATGAATGGTTTACCTCGGTAGAACCTCCAAGTTGTTATGACTTAAAAATCACAACAAAGAAAACCAGCAATGACAACTTAAACAAATTTATTCGTCACTGATTAGAAAAAAAAAAAACTTCTACAAATAATCCACTGTAATCTTATGATAACACTCTAATGCCACTATGTAACTCTGTTGCCAAAACAAAAACTCTGCTCCTTCTGACCAAAATCACAGCATTTATATAGACCAGCAACATTCTGGAAAGATCTACAGGATTCCTGGGTAATCCCGCCCCCTCCAAGCAAGAAGAAGCCAGAAACTTCTAGAAAGCACTAGTCTATTATATTGCAAAGAAGTGGTATTGCATCAGATCATGTTTTGCTACAGACACACCACCAGAGGGTGCTGATGAACAAAATAAATAGCTGACCAGCAAGGCAGCAAAAACAGCATGTAACAAATCTCCATTTATAAATGATATACAGTGCTTTACACAAAATACTCATACATAACAATTGTTGCGCTATTTAAGTACATTCAAATGGCCCATGGACTCGGTTTGACGCATTGGGAACGCATGGCTCTAGCTCAGGCTATCTTTGTGCGATAATGCTGGGCTCATTGGAAACGTCAGAAGCCATAAAATCAAATGGCTACCGGCAAAGTCTTACTGACAGCATCACAAGCCGATCACAGAGAGGAAAATACATTGCAAGCAAGCTGAATACTGCGGAACTGAGATCTTTGAAGCAATGTTCGAGAAGAAAAACATGCTTTCAGACCCGCAGATCTAGTTTCATTATAACACATTGAGCTAACAATGGCAAGCCTGGATTTACCCTCAAACAGTTTTTTTCCACAAAATATCAAAGGTAAGAAATTTCTTTGCTAATCTCTGTAGACTGTAAAGTGTATGCCTGCTTTTCTTTGAGTGTGGTGTCGGTTTAAAATGACTGGGCTCATATCGTTGGATTCTGTGGACTTTCCTCTTTCATTTGAGGTATCGTTTTTATGCATAGCACAAATTCAGGAGAAATTCTAGCGATTCAGCGCTGATATGATTTTATCCTATGTTTTGCTACACGCTTATTTACTTGCTTGGTGCTTCAATTGTGTTCGTTTGAGGTAAAAATGGTCTACATGAGCTTTTTGCCTATTTTCTTCGCGAAATGTGGATATGCCACATGACAATGTTGCGATTTGGAAACATGCTGTATTTATTATGCGTAACCACCACCCCCCGGTACCAGGGCATAGGGCTTAAGGGGTAAAAAAAAAAAAAAAAAACACTTTTAGCCTATCAAAAAATGTTTCCAGCCGTACAAACTTAGTTTCAATCTTGCAAATCTTTTTTAATTAAATTTCATGTATTCAAACACTGTGTTTTAACCTTTCAAAGGTTTTTTAAAATAAGTTTTGAAACATGATATGATATTTATGCCATAAAACTCAATGGTGTCCCACCTCAGCTGAATACTAGACATCCTGACTGAAGACCACCTTCATGGAAGGACTGACAGATTGCATTCTCATGTTGAAATTAAAAGACCATGGTCACATTTAAATGTACAGTAGTGTGCAGTGATGATTATACACTTAACAAAATGAAGATAAATCAAAAACCTTGTACTATTCGAGTATTACTTTTATGTGATATTGGATCTTATATATGAAAATAAGTAAAAAGATAACATTATATAGTAAAAACAAAAATATTTATGGCTTTTTGAGAGGAAAAGTCAATATCTAGTGTGGCCTCTCTTTGCTTTGAATACAGCATTAAATCTTTCAGGCATAGTTTTTACATTTTAAAAATTTTATTTCCTCACTGGCTAAACCAGTCCATATGGTTTGAAGTTTATTCCAAAGAGATTCTTTCCATGTTACAACAGATTTCGGAGTAAGATCTGTACTTTGAGCAGGCCAAGTTGTAACTTTTATATCACCAGATGTTTCTTTCCAACTGAGATATTCTTACACAAATTAGAAATGTGTTTAGGGTCATTATCTTGTTGAAAATAAAATCACTGACCAGTCAGTGTGTTTTTAGATGGCAATGCAAGCCTCGCAAGGATGCTGTGATACTTCTTTTGATCCATGATCTGTGATCACTGGCTACTTTCAAGCAGACTGAACCACAAAACATGATATTACCGCCTCCATGTTTTACTGAAGGGGTTTATCAGTCATTTTTGAAATGTTCTTCAACTAATTTTGAATTTCGATTCATTGGTCCAAAAGACTTGTTCCTAGTCCACTGGTGTCCAATCCTTGAATTTCTTGGCAAACTCAAGTCTTTTTTTGATGTTGCCAGCTCTGGGCAGCAACAAACCAATCAGACAAGTATATGAAAATGGAAATTTTTATTGGATTATTGCATGTTCATTTTCATTTTTACTGAAATAACACTAACATATGTGACCCGCCGTGGTAAAAGGTACCTTTGAGCGGCAATCATGCTATTGAGAAAAACGCAATTTAAATGTTCCGCTCGCCACGTGGACTGTGTTTACTTTCGCATTTGGAAAACTGTTTCTGATCCACGGGATTTAGCTTCATATACGTCCCGTGGAATCCCCTCAGTGTCTCAATAAATTTACATTTCAATACTGCCGAAAATGAGTGGCGGAGCTAGAACTGGGAATTGGGGGGGGCCCAGACACATCCCTTTATTAGTCCTGACTAGTTCTCAATTATTTTACTTTATTGACGCGTTTTCCGATTATCCTAATTGGCAACTGAAGACACGGTTTCTCTCCATATGCAATTTAACAGCGATGAAATCATGGGCTAAATTCAGTAGGCTGCAGAAAAATAATTTACTTATTAATAGGCCACTGCTTAACGTTGATTGAACTGGTCCGCATTCCAGTGAAATTTCGCGTTTCACTCTCGGTATTGCGTGGGTTGATAAAAAAAGTGGCACTCGGCAGTCAAATAGGCTATAAAAAGCGTGCGGCTCAAGCTATTAGCGTGAGAGTCGAACAGGTATGCAATTTTGAATGACGTTAATTTAAATACAGCAATATGCGTCCAGATGAATTTCTGGAAGAGGAAGGTCCACTCTATAAAAAATAACATAAAACTGAATTTTGAAAATTTTGACCCTGCCAGCCTTTTTTCATGGCTGGTCACATGTGGATAATTGTAATGCTATTGGAATAACATTTTCATTTTCAAGTTTACTTTATCATCTTAATATCATTCCCTTTAGACTTCTAAACAATTTTTTATACAGTGTACATTACGCGTATTTTCCGAATTCTGTGGAAATGCAGCACTGCATGCCGTAATTGTATTCTGTAACGTAAGATATCTGTGATCTCTGATTGCTATGAATCAATGTCAATGTTTATTGGTAATCTTTTACACTTTCCAGTTGTCCATTTTTCTTGCAATTGCATGGCTGCATTCAGAGGTCCGCTCATGGCTGTCATCATTCACATGGTGGTGGTGATTCACTTAGTCTCAAAGTTAGAGTGAGCATTGGAGGTCTGGATTAATCATGCTTTTCCTGCCTTCTCCAATTCTGCCTGGAAAGTTTGGCATAGCATGTCAGGAAAGCCCTATTCCCTTCGATCAGTTGTTAGTGACCAATGCCTGATTTTCTGGATGGTTCAGCGCATCTCTGGGCACTTCAGTCTCAGTCTCCTATCCTCCCGTTGCTGGTCCCGCACATCAAGGGAAACACAATGTGATGTCTAATAAGGCACTCACTGTGACACCCAATTTGCACTGTGCACCCACCAAATTGGATTGAATATGAATGCTGAAAATAACATAGCGCACTCTGGTCAAGACTGTTTATATATCAGTCATGATGCTGCACAGAAAAAAACAGAACAGTTTTGACAGTTGTAATAATAATAATAATTATAATAATAATTATTATTATCATTATTATTATTTCTCCAACTGTTTACCCAATTTTAATGATACATTTTATCTAAAATATTCTAATCAAGCATAATGACTTATTAAATCAGTCAAAATTGTGAAAGATTACATTTAATATTGATATAAGAAAGGATTATGTTGGTGGTACTATTATCTTGTCTTTGGAAGGAAAGAGATGTTTAGCCATTAGAGTTTATTTATGATGGTTTCACTGTGAATGGTCGTCTATCTGTAGTCCTCTATCAGTTAATTGTTTTCCACCTCTCCTGCTTTACAGCTTAGCCAGTGTATTGGCGTGTGATCTAACTGCTAGTCTGATTGTGTCCTGAGTGAGAGTCATTGGCCAGACTTCGATTGGCTCTTGTCACCATTCTGGATGGATGCGGCAGGTGCTATCATGTTTGTTATTGGTCTGTTGTTGATTGAACGACAGTAGTCTGCACTACATCTTCCCATAATTGAATAGCTCCTGAACAGCAAGCTGATTTTTGGAGGTAGAATGTCTGCTCTCTACTGCTGATTAGGGTCTCCTGAAATTGTGTACCTTCCATGGATGGTAAATGAAACAATATCCCAAAAGCATCTATAATTGCAGTTATAACTGTGTAAGATTATTCATGTAGCATAGTTTATAGAATTCCAAATTGAAGGTGTTTTGGTGTGCCACAGCCTCGCTCATCTTAGGAAGAAAATACAATAGCCTCATTTGAAATCACAGCTACAGTGCCTCCAAAAATTATGGGCACCCGCAGTAAAAATGAGCAAAACGAGATGCAAAAAAGATCTTTATTGTTTATCCTCATGATATTCCTTTCAAAATATTCATAAGAATCTAACCTTTGATTGTAATGACATAATTGCAGGAAATATTCAATTCTTTTCACTTTACACATATTTTTCTTTAAAATATGTGTGTCACAATTTTTGATACCCCTTTATTTAATAATTTCTGCAGCCTTCCTTTGCCAAGATTACAGCTCTGAGTCTTCTCTTCTAACATGTGATGAGGTTGGTGAACACACAGCAAGGGATCTGAGACCGTTCCTTCATACAAAATCTCTCCACATCCGTCAGATTTTGAGGTCCACGCCTATGGATTCTCCTCTTCAGTCCAGTAACTATGCTCCGACCCTCAACTCAACATCAGAGGCTAAAGATCAGTTCTATGAAGCACTGGATGTTGCCATACTACCCACGGCTGAGAGCCTGTTTCTTCTAGGCAAATTTATCGCCCGAGTGGGAGCCGACAATCATTCGTGGCCCACATGCTTAGGTCATCATGGCATTGGCAAGTTGAATGAAAATGGTCAGCGACTTCTTGAGCTTTGCTCCTTCCAAAGCCTATGTGTCACCAATACGTACTTCAAGTGCAAGGAGATCCACAAGGCCTCCTGGCGACATCCTTGGTCGCGCCTACTGGCACCAGCTAGACCTCGTTATCACTAAGCGCCGTGATTTATGTAAAGTTCTCCTCACCTGAGCTTATCATAGCACCGACTGCAACACAGACCATTCTCTCGTTGCCAGCAAAGTGAAATTGAGACCCAAGAAGATCCATCATGCCAAAACCAAGGGTCTAGTTCGCATCAACACCTGCTGTACCAGCAACCCTGTGAAAACTAGAAGTCAGCAGACTGTTTCAAAGCAACTATGGATAGCACCGCAGCCAGCGATGCTGCTGTTGACACCAATTGGGCAAAGCTCCGCAACGCCATCTACAGCTCAGCTCTGTCAGCATATGGACGTAAAGAGTGCAAAAATAAAGATTGGTATGAGGCTTCTTGGCAAATTATGCAACCAGTCACTGAGACCAACAGGAAATCATTGCTGGCCTACAAACAAAATACTTGCTTCGCCACACGCGACGCTCTCAGGGCTGCACGGTGCTGCGCACAACAGACTGCTCAGATTGCTGTGCAAATGACTACTGGCTCAAGTTGTGCTGCAAGATTAAGTCGGCAGCTGCGAACGGAGATGCAAGGGGAATGTACGAGGGCATCAAAGCAGCCACAGGTCCTATACCCACTAAACTGCCCCCCTTAAGTCCAAGACAGGGATCATCATCACAGACCCACGAAAGCAACTCCAACGTTGGGTTGAGCACTACCTCGAGCTGTACAGCACGCAAAACATGGTTACTTATACTGCTCTATTTTCTCTGCAAACTTCACCATTATGGAGGAACTAGACCAATTACCAACCACAGATGAGCTGAATAAAGCAATCGACCACCTCACAAGCAAGAAGGCCGCCAGCAACGATGGAATTCCACCCGAAGTTCTGAAGTCTGGCAAGGCGACCTTATTGTCGTACCTCTATGAGCTGCTATGCCTTTGCTGGGAGAAAGGTTACGTCCCACAAGATATGTGAGACTCACCCCTTGTCACCCTCTACAAGAACAAAGGCTACTGCGGTGACTGCAACAACTTCCACGGAATCTCCCTCCTTGTCATCATCGGGAACATATTTGCTCGTGTCGTCTTGGGACGCCTGCAACCTCTGGCTACGCGTGTCTACCCAGAGTCATAGTGCGGTTTCAGAAGTGGTCGGTCCACTGTGGATATGATTTTCTCGCTACGCCAGCTGCAGGAAAAGTGCAGGGCACAGCGGCAGTATCTCTACATCGCCTTCATCGACCTTACAAAGGCCTTTGATCTAGTAGTAAGTAGGAGCAGACTCTTTGCAATCCTCAAGAAAATCGGCTGTCCCCCGAAGCTCCACAACATGGTCACATCTTTCCACGATGGCATGTGCAGCACAATCCGCTTCAATGGCGCCACCTCTGTTCCATTCGCGGTGAGCAGCAGAGTAAAGCAGGGTTGCGTTTTTGGTGCCTACTCTCTTTGGGATATTCTTCTCCATGCTCCTTGACTTTGCGTTTCGTGACTGCAATGAGGGTATCTATCTCCGCTCCAGAGCTGATGGAAGGCTTTTCAACATCGTCAGGCTTCGGGCTAGGATGAAAGTCAAAGCGGTCCTCATCCGTGAGCTGCTGTATGCTGACAATGCGGCGTTGATGTCACACACTGAGACTGGCCTCCAACAACTAATGGATGGCTTCTCCTATGCCTGCAAAGAGTTCGGGCTGACAATTAGCACCAAGAAGACTAACATCCTCGCACTGGGTGCTGACTCCCCCCCCGTCAGTACCATTGATGACAGCTATGTCGAAGCAGTCGAAACCTTCACGTATCTGGGATCATCAATCACAAGCTCCCTTTCCTTGGATACTGAAATGAGTGTGAGAATAGGCAAGCCTGCTGGCGTCATGGCAAAACTGAACAAAAGAGTTTGGTCTAACCACCAGCTATCTTTGAATACCAAACTGTGCGTGTACCAAGCTTGTATTCTCTCCACCCTTCTGAACGGAAGCGAGTCTGGAGCTCTCTATGCCAGACAAGAAAAACGACTGAACTGCTTCCATCTCCACTGCCTCAGGCGCATCGAGAATATCTCTTGGCAGGACAAAGTGACTAACACAGAAGTCCATGAACGTGCTGGAATCCCTTGCATGCACACCCTGCTGATTCATAGGCATCTCAGGTGGCTAGGCTACGTGCACCGCATGGACTCGGGACAGATCCCCAAGGATATCTTGTTCGGGGAACTGCGCAAAGGGACAAGCCCTGACGGAAGACCCCACCTCCACTTCAAGGATGTCTGCAAGAGGGACATGAAACTGGCGGGTATCAACCCAGATACCTGGGAGAACGTTGCGGCCTCACGTGAGTCTTAGAGGGCCTGTTTGGGAACCGGCCTGAAGAAAGCTGAGGGAGAGAGAAGTGATCACCTTAAAACTGAAAAGAGCCGAGCGCAAAGCAAGAATCAACATCCACAGAAGCTCAATCTGAATCTGAATTTGTTTGCACACGATGTGCAAGAAACTGCCATTCTAGAGTTAGCCTATTTAGCCACTCTAGAAAGTGCAAAAGCACTCAGCTATATGTGCTACTCCATCGTCTTCCTAGACGGAAGGATGGGACGAGCTCGGAGGACTGTCATGGCTAAGCCTTAATTCTGCAGTTGGTGAACTATTTTTGAGTAGATTTTGGGCGTGCTTTCAATCATTGTCATGATGGAAGGTCCATCCACGGCCAATTTTGAACTTCTTTCCAGAGGCAGTTAGGTTATCATTTAATATCTGCAGGCATTCAATGGAGTCCATGATACCACGTTGTATCCTAACAAGATGTTCGGGGCCTCTGGAAGAAAAATACTGCAACAACATCAAAGATCCTCCACCATACTTCACAGTGGATATAAGGTGCTTTTCTGTATGGCTACCTTTCTGCCTATGCCAAGTAGGCCTTTGATGTTTGTTGCCTAAAATCTCTATTTTTGTCTCATCTGATCATATAACCTCGTCCCATTGGAAGTTAAAAGCTGTAGGCACTTCAGTTTGTTGTTGATTGACAGCGGCAGCTTTTTTTTTTTTTCTAACTTGTCATTAGATTATTTGGTGCCCCTCAGTTTGGACAAGCATTTGCATCACATGTTCTGTGGATGGAACTGTTGCTTTTGTCTTGAAGTTAGAGCCATAATCCCTGGTCATTTTTAGATAGAGATAAATTCAGGTTTATGCTTTTTGTGAATGCCTAAAAAAATTTTTCCGAGTAGATCTGCCAGCAACAACAATATATTTTGGTCAAAGCATTTTGTTGTGAATGTGTATTGACATATCGTCACCCTATTAACCCTTTAAGGCCAAATGCAAAAATTGCAGCAGAGAATCATGCTGCCGTGTTTACCATAGTAACCTGTATTTGGGCTGAAGCACAGCTTCTCAGCTTTCAGGAATAGTTGGAATTTTTTTTCATTTACTTTAAAACTTACAGTAATTACGGTACTTTCAAAATTACGCGCATATCTGTGTCGGCAACGACACGTTCTTAAAATGCACACATGCTGTCCTGGTTTAAATGGGTTAAACTAATGGCCTAAGTCATTTTTTTTCAAGTTTTTGGGAAAACACAAAAAACTTTACCAAATGCAGAGCATATGATATTTATTAATCATTTAAAACTTTCGTCAAAAAGTGATAAAGGCCATTATTTTAATAGGGTTACGATATATAGTATTTATATACTTCTCATACCCAGCATATAAAAGTTGAAACATCTTATATATGGGTGACATAAACTGCAAATAAATTTTTTTCTGAATTTTTCTCATTTATTTTCAAAAATATAATGTATTTTTATGAGATGACTTGTAATACAGGTTTCAGCATCACAGAATGATTTTCTAAGATGAGAAAGATCAGAGACTTATGTGTCATACAGGGGAATAAATTAATTGCCACCATCCTTTGGTGGTTAAACTGTGACTTTTGTATTGGTTTGGGAAATGCAACTCATATATTCCATAATTCTACACCTATGACTTTTTAAAAAATTGCAGATTACTAAGTATTAACCTAAGATCTCATTAAGTTTCTATACATCACTGCAGTTAATTGCAGCAACGGTTACATACAATGTTTAATTTTTCTCCTTTTTTTCTACATTTGGAATATCTCTTCATGCTCTTACTGCAGCACTCATGACTATCTCCACTGATCATTCAAGGGCAGTCAAGCATGTGCTGTCGTCTGAAGCATGTGATGTCAGTCATCCACTCGACTGTTCAAAATTCAGGCTAGAGCAGAGGATGATGTCCTACCCAGCAGACTGAATTGAGGGAGCCAACTTACCAATGGAGCATCACTATTGCATGATGTAACTGTGTTATCTTTGCCTACTGAACCATTCCCATCCCAAGTTGTCACTAGAGCCAACTGTGAATCGCCCACTGTGGGTCCCCACCACATTCGCCACAGAGGAAGTTCATATTTGAAGCTACGTCTGTGAAATATAACAGTGCCTTAACAGGAGAGCCACCAAGCAGGTCTATTTTTAACAAAAACAGTTTTGTCTCAGTCTGAAAGATGTACACTGAACAGTGATAGGTGAGAAAAGTGATGAGTTAAGTGTGGTACAGCCCTTTAAAACCCTGCTAGTGTTCGAATACGTACGCACCTCACTGTTACCAGCAGTGTGCAGGAGAATAAGCCAATGAGGTACCGCCTTGTTCAAATCTTTGTCACAGCTACCAAAAAAACACTTCGCTAGTAGCTTATCAGCATTATGGAAGGGTGAGCCAGCAGCACAGCTTCTGCATAAGCACCTCTGCGCCTTTAAGATTTGAAGTCAGTCTGGCTCTGTACAAAGAGATAAGTGTGGAATTATGGCCATAGTCCTGTGGAGAGCCGTGGTCTGAGGGTGATTTAAAACGGTCATTTAAGGCTGGAACCTGATCTGACAGTGTCCTCTTAGGTTACATGGGGGGGCCTATTGAAAAAGGCGATGTGTAAACCCTCTCTTTAAAATGTAAAGCCCATCATGTCAGATGGAGCCACGCTGTTTCCCACACAATAAAAGGTGATTTATTTACTGTTTTAGCTTGTCAGCGAGGCTTTCCGCCATTCCATAAGGTCTAATTTATACTTAAATTGCCCGGCTGGATATACCAGTCCGGGGCACAGCACGGAACGCCGCATGTGTTTTCCATCGGCGGAGCTACAGAGGATCAATTTTGAGTCCTTCCACCCAAAACCCTCCCCCCGCCCTGCATGCCAAGCCAGCCCGTCCATTCGCTGCCATCTCCCCGATGACTGACACATCCACCTCAGCCCCTCCCTCTCCCCAACATGCAACACCATGTAATGTCCTCCCGGCCAGACGTTACCACACCTCAGGGGTTAAAAGTAATGCATCGGAGCCTCATCCTTTGGAGAAGACACTCACAGAGAGTCATTAACAAGGTGGAGCAATTATAGGCTGCTCACATAATTGATCGAAAACCATCTTGGGGAGGTTAAAAGGTATTAAAAATCGCTATTTTCCTAATTTACTGGAGCTGTCAAAAACAGAGAAAGGGAAGGAAATCAGAATCCTGGGTCTTCGCTTGGTTCCATAATGGCTTTCAATTAGACACTTTCACTGATTATATACTATGCTAACACCAGTATGTTGCCTAATTGACTAATTTTGTGCATACAGGTCATTTGATTTTAATTTAAGACTTTGACTTAATATTTTTTCTCATACTTGCCTTTTTAAATGACTTGGCACTGACCATCACATAACACTTAAACGGTGACCCCTCTCTCAGCATCCATGCAGACATTGTCTAATGTAGAGAAGGATATGATTTTCATTATGAAACAACTTAATCGCCCATATGTTGAAATTTTCTTCACAAGAAAATTCTGATAATCAGCAGCAATACTAGTCTTTGTACTGCCTCTGTTTTATTAAATAACCCCTCTGAATCTAATAATTTCCCATATGATTAGTAAAACATCAATATTATCTCAGAGACATCCATTCTTGAGAGACTAATTGTTGTTCCGGTCAAAATGTCAACATTCAGTCCAAGTCAAAACATTTCAAATGTAGTTTCATCCACATACATTTATTGTAGGTTGCTGCCTCTCCCTAATGCATGCCCTGGTGAAAGTCCAGGATCATAAGAATCCATAAAACTCTGTTTCTTTAAAAAATTAGGCTTTGTGAAAAACTGTTTGAATTTTTCATATATCTGTAATTTATTTTTATATGATTTTCTGACGTTAACCAGTGGACAAAAGGCAAATCAGACTAAAGATTTCCAGCTTTCTGCAGTGTGAAAACCAACTTTTCCTCATCTGAGAGCTTCATTGGTTTACATTTTGTTGCTAAAAAGGTCGCTGAAGATAACTGGTGATTTTCATAAAGAACCATGGCCTATTTGCTGTACTTGCTTGACAGATAGGGACTCCCACCAATCCCTTTATATCCATGGTGGCAGAATGTTCTTCTCATTTGTGTCATCCCACGGTAACCAAAGGGTCAGTCATTTTCTTTGCATGCCATACGGCAAAATCGCTCAAAGTTGTTCCTGGAACAATTGATGTTGCATCTGGGTTTGTGTTTCTGAGAATCAGAGTGCATTTATATGTTTTGACGTGGCTATCTACATACCAGAGTTTACTGTTTTTACGTGTGGTTGTGTCTATACATTTTCTCCTTTCGTTTTGTTACTCAGTTTTGTTAGCCTGCAATTTTGCCTTTACCTTTGTTAGGACCTTGCTTCGTGGACGTTCATACGATTCATTGGGAAGCCTCCATGTAATATGATAAGAAGCAGTCCTGTCTTTGTTGGTTAGATGCTGGAAAAGGTGACTGATTGGCCGTTTACAATTTAAGTTACATTATGATGTGTTTTGCGACACTGATACACTTTATTTATGCCAAATGATTGCGCTTGAGGTGTCATTTTGAATCCAGCACAGTGCTGGATATAACTAGGAAATTTATTAATGGCATTTAGAGGTTCAAACTGTAATATTAGAGAGGAATATCATATTATCACTTTATTTGACAATAAGGATATAGAACACATTCAAAATTACAATCATAATTAATTGTCAAGGCTCTGGTAATCAAAACAAAAGGGTCTCACCTGAAAAGACGAACACCCAATCTCTTAGGTTATAAATATCTTTTTTTTTAACACAAGTTGTCAGCATAAACAGAGGACCCCCAAAGAAGAGTCATTTTATCCATAACTGCGGTATCCCATCAGGGAAAAATTCTGCATTCTCAATGCAAACAGCCGCTCTTTATTTATTCATTTATTTATTTTATTTTATTTTTTTTACATTTAATGGACACGTATTGTTGAAAGGACACTAAATACAGGTACTGACCTTTGGTTACTACTAACTGCTTTTTGGTAAAGTTGTTCTTCCCTAGCTTAAAAAAAGGATTGAGCCAAATTCCTGGCCTTTGTCTGGCTCATCTTTCTTTGAGCACAAAGGCTCAGAGCGTTACACAAGTGTCTTTGCTAGTTTATGAAAGACGCAGTTACCATTTCCCCATCTACCGCTCAGGTTAAATAGCAAGTGAATGGGAGATGACACTCTGATTTGGTTTATTGCATGTTATACCCAAAATGATTATACCCAAAACCAATTATTAATTTAGAGATTAAGTACAACCTTAGAACCATGTGTCTAACTTTGCACGCAAATACCCTGCTGATAAACTAGCGAAAATGGATTAAGACATGCCCTAAATGCACTTGCACCAGACTTCACGGACTTCAGACCGTGTGCTCAGAATGTTAAAATAGGGCACGTTGGCCCTCATTTATCAAACATGCGTACACCAAAAAAGTGGGTGTACGCCAAATCTCCTGCAAGGATCGGCATTTATCAATCTGAACGTGAGCGTACGGCACGCAAAAATCTCACGCCAGGTCTGACCAGGCGTACGCACATTTGAAACCAGCGTACAGCATGCAGGAATGAGTGCAGCTGTCAAAATGATTAATAAACCATATGCAGTGATGCAGACGTCATGCTGTTGTTGTTCTTATTCGTAAAATGAAAAAATATGCTAAATAAATAAATAAAACCTGTGTTGAGAAATTGATTAAACTTATATTTTGAGACAACCAGCTTGTCAGGCCAGATGGCTGACAATTACAATCAATTTGATTAAGTGCAATGTGCTTACTAATAAAAGTACAATGAACAGTAATCTCTGCAGTCTATTTTAACATAATTACCCTCATGTAGCTCCAATCGAGGTGGTGGGGACACGGAGTCCCCACCGCCTCGTATTCCCACGATGGAGGGGGAGCCCTGCTGCCACGCGCTCCTCGAATGGTGACAGCTGGAGGAAGCCTGGTTGGCTTTCACCGGTCTGTGCGCTGTTGCGCCTGAGCGCAGCAACCTGTTTTTTGGTGGCGATCTTTAAATCGGACCACTTTTTTTTAACCTACATGGAAAGCATTTGGATTGTCAATTATGTAGGCTATATAACATGAAATATCATGGATCTATAAATGGAATTTATTAGTGAATTAAATCAAACCTCTGCTGCAACCTCTGCTAGCAGCAAATCCAAACTGCAGCCTTTTTCCTTGATGCCACTCAAGTGGCATCAAAGGCACTCTCATGCCAGCAGCCATGCCACTATTCGATCTGCTCCAGCCGCGTGGCTGAAGCTAAGCAGGTGTGGGCTTGGGCAGTACTTGGATGGGAAACCACCTAGGAAAACCAAGTTAGGTGTTGGTGGGCCAGTAAGTTGCGATCTTCCCCTGATGGGATAATCCCCAGCAATGTCTTTTGGATGAGAAGTTAAACCGAGGTCCTGACTCACTGTGGTTTAAGAGTAGTGGGTTCCCCAGTGGCAAACATCCCAACCTGGCTCCTTCGACCAAATGATCTAATTGGCTGTTCTGGGCTCCCTTGAAAAAGAGATTGCCAAATCTCAAGGACTTCCCTGGTTAAATAAGGGTTAAATAAAATAAATAAAAATTAAGGTTTCCAAATGAAATTATTTAGTTTTTCTCCACCTCGGACGTGATAATTTCTATTTCCTCCTCAGTGAAGTTCTTCTTCTTTGCCGTCTTTCGAGAGTCCATGTTGTAAAGTGGGCAGGACTATGCCTCCCAGAGCATGAATTTATAGGGGCGTGTCATGTAAATTACGGTTGGTTTCAGCTGCCAGATTTATCAACGCCACGCCAGTTCTACATCGAAATCAGCGACGTACACACTTTTCGTAAATCAGACGTGACAACTGGCCTTCGTTGATATTTACACCAGAATCTACCCCAGATCCTACGCAAGTTTAATAAATGAGGGCCATTGTGTTTGAGATGGCGGGCTTTCCATCATACAAAATAAAAAAAAAAACAGGCAAATGGGCTCTTCACTATGTTTTTGATAAACTGCTTTCAATAACTTTTTTTTTTTGGAAAATATTTTGTGGACATGCATGTACAACGTACTCCAGATTGATAATTTCTCTCTATCTGCTGTTACTGATCAATAAAACTTGAATTTGATTTGTTAGCAGTTTAGAAAAGCCTGAACCATATATCTGGCATTTATAGTTTTTGAAATACAGAGATTTTTTATAGCAGTAGTCAAAACAGGTGAAATTTCACCCATTTTCCCCTTTGGGTGTAAGATGTTAAACTTGTTTACTTGGTTGATTTAGTAACTAATGGGGCAATTACTTTTTCACATAGGGCAAGGTAGGGTTAGACATTTTTTCCCTCAATGAATGAATCCATAATTTAAAAAGTGCATTTCCTGTTTACTCAGGTTATCTCTGTCTAAAATTACAAAAATAGTTTGATTATCTAAAACATATACTATATGACTAATATGCAAAACTAGAAGAAACCAGGAAGGACACAAACACTTTTTTACAGCACTGGGGATTTTGAGCAGTTTTGGTTAAGCTTTTCCATAATTTGCATCAGTCATCTGTGACCAAGACAACTTTTGATTTCATGTCATTTTATGCATTCTGTATAAACATTAGAACGTGAGAGTTTAGAGATGAAGAGTTGTTTTCTTGGGAAAACAGAAAAAACGTCTTAATAATCTTTGACAGCAGCAACAAACTTGCTTATGGCAAGAATGAGCAGTGGTTTAGGGGTTTTTCATAATGCAAAAACCCCAACTGACAGATATGCACTTATCACAGTGGGGAATGAATGACAAAGTAAGTGATCAAATTCTGTCCTAACCTAGAAACATTTGAATACACATGAAATGGAATACAATGTCAGGAGAAGAATAAAGGCTACAACTTGATAAGCCAGGAAGCTGAGATTGGTGCAGCAAATGTAAGTTCAGAGATTTGAGGAAGAACTGATTCTGGATTGAGGAATGGAGGAACTTTTTCAAGGCACTTGCTTCAGACTTGCAAGGATGCACCACCATGTTTGGGGTGCCTGCCTTGAAAAACTGATTGCCAGATACGGCGATGAGTGATGCTTCATCTCTGATAGCAGGAGACTGTAACAATTAAGGGTCTTGTAAAAGGATCTCAAGTTGATGATTGGTTGTTTGTCTGCAAAACCGTACCCATCCTATGTCCCTGTGATTGAAATTTCATCTCCACTCTTACATGTTGCTACATCATGATGTTTACAACTTCATGGATTCTTATATTGGTACATTGGTTTGCCTAAACTGTCAAGGCTGCTGATGCAAGGGCCCAAGGTGAGTGAAGCAAGGCTTTCATATTTAGAGATGATGATCTGTCAAGTTAATTATGTCTTAAAATCTGTTACAACAATTACCAAAAAAGTGGAAGCTTTATCATGTTTCCAAATATGAACTACCATCAACTGCTATGTCATCTTGTGGTTGTTGCTATGGCATCCACATGTTTGTGTTATGTCAGCTATAAAATATAAAGGGTGAAGAAAACTTGATGTACTAATAAGTACGCGCCCTGGTTACTGTGCCAACGAGCCTGGCTCTTTTGGGATGCGGTCAGTGCATTTGACCGTTACCCGGGGGTCTGGTGTTCAATTCTCCGCCCGGGCCCTCCTTCGGCCTGCCACATTCTGGCGTAATCGGCAGGATCTGGGGGATCCTAATGGATGGCAGCATGCGTAAAGCATGGAGCCTGAGGACATGCTCCCGAAAAAGGGGGAGAGATGTGACAGCTGAAGGGTCCTGTCACTAGAAAAACCTCTTAATAAGCACGCGCACCCTGGCTACCTGGCCAACAAGCCTGGCTCTTTGGCGATGTGGTCAGCGTGTTTGACTCTTACTTGGGAGTCTGGGGTTCAATTCCCCACCCGGGCCCTCCTTTAGCCTGCCACATTCCATACATTGAACTTATGTGGTAGCCAAATCATTGATGAGGTCTTTATAGTCCTGCTTCTTGGAATGTTGTTGGAAGACTACAATCTGAGATTTTATGAATGGCAATTATCTAATTAATTAATTAATTAATTAGAAACAAAATCTAAACCTGCTCTCAAGATGGAATATCAAGAAATTTCAGTTAATTGCCGTCCATGCACTTGCCCAGTAAATCAACTCAGTTGTCTGATTCTCAGTAGGAAATAGATTGAGTTAACCTGCATTATGGTAATGTCACTGGTCAGTTTTATTTTTACTTAAGCAAACTCAACACGTGGACCTTGGTTTGCAAAACTGCTTTTTTTTTTTTACTTTTACGTAGGTGTATCAAGCAGATCAGACACTGATGCAGAAAGAAATTATGCCGTTTTTTGAGCCACAGGAATTCAGAAGCTTCAGAGGACCATTATTGTGGATAGGAATACCCTTGATAACTCTTGCAGTGAACAACCATGCAAACTCAGGCTAAATGGACTGTAATACTACAGATTGATCCTCACAACTGAACAAATTAACACTGAGAATGGCTTTGGAGAAGTAATGTGCTTTAAGGCGAGGTGAGAGCAGGACTATAATGCCTCCAATGGAAAGTCCTGGGTGGAAGAGGTTAAATAAAAGAAACATGCCTATATGCCTAAATCTATTATTCATAGTCTCATACATACAATCACAAACCTGTCACTGAACCCCTTGCATGAGCATGACTGACTCTCAGACTGCTTGACTTGTAGTGACACACTATCATCCCATTTGGAACTTAAACTGAATCCATTGTGTGAAAAAGAAATTCAGTACATCACATTTTCATATTGACTCCATTTTCTCCCCAATTCTTTTCTACATTTACCAGAAATCAGGGACAGTTTGTTTCAGTCATGGACCTCAGCAGTGACTTCTCAGTTAGATCTAATTTTTCCAGTGTAGGATGCTTTGTTTCTTTGACCTCATCTTGTAAACCCAGGCACAGAAAAGGCAAATCAACACTTACTGAATGAGTTCCTGGTCATTCATTTGTCATGTGGCATGATGTTTGGTATTCCTGCTTAGACATCAAGCAGGATTAATCTTAGTTGGGAATGCACAGATGGAGCCCCTTTCCTTGCCTAGTCAGATCATGTTTTTCAACTGGCTGAAACAAATTCTCTCTGCTTTGAAATGGGTGCTTTCATTAAAGATTGATCTGAGCCACCCCAGACCAGTGGATCTATGTTTTGCCACTCTTAATGCTCCATGGGTCCAGAACAGAAGCAGGCCAGTGAAAGTGCTTCCTCATAAAAATGAATAAGAGACCTAACTGTAGTAATCGGTATCATGCGTACAGTATTATTCCCTTCTCACCATTGAGCACCAGACCAATCAACAATAAAATGCATGGGCTTATCCAGGACAAGCTAAATATTTGGTCTTTTTTGAAGGAAATAAAGTGAATATTGGCAACTGTAGTAAATTTCCAATGTAATAATCCCTGAGAAACACAAAAAAATTGTCATGTGGAAAACTAAACTGCCATTTGAGAATACACATGCAGCGGGGGCACCCAGACTTCACTTATATATGTTAATCTAACGCTGTCGCTCTTTTCTAACAGCCATCAATAAGAAAGGGGAAGAGGGTCCTATTCTTCTGCCTGTCACCACGGTCTACTCACTTGTCAGTGAGAAAAACAGGAAAAATAAAATGAAGAATGATTGAAAAGATGGAACACCATCGAGAGAGGCCTTTTCTCAGCACAAGCATGCCCAACGAGCAACACAAAGTGAGGTATGTCGAATCTACAAGCAAAGTATTTACTCTGCCTATGAGGGAGAAAGATTACCTCGCCGGCAGTTGATTTATGGACGGTGAAAGCCATCCCTTATAGTGTGCACAGCCATCATCTCCTCTCCTTTTGTAATTCCCTGCATTCCTTGTCTCAAAGCCCTTGATACCCAGTTAGCCCTGAGGTATAATGCTTGATAATATAACTACTGCCTCTGTCACCGCTTTTTTTTTTTTGTGTGTGTGCAAATACATTATTTGTGACCAAGAACGCAAAAGATTTATGTACGGGTATGGCTAGCAGAAAAAAAAATCTGCATTGATTAAAAGCCTTGGATAGACCATCCCATACCGCCCAGAGAACATCCATTATTTTGCATTTTGACACGTCGATTGATAACTCATAAATGCGAACAGGGGATGACAAATGCGGATGGAAACCGGCTTTGACAAAAATGATAACAGTATCAGTCTCGAGGGGCGACAGAGGTATGAGCGGGAGCTGTTTAAAATATTTAATCATTTTATGAAGGCTGCAAGATGTTGTTTGACCCTGAAGGACTGTGAATGTCACATGGATCAGGAATTGCCAAGTCTTTGAAGTGATGCTTTAAAAAAGCTGTTATTATAGATCCTCCTTGACATATTACCATTTTCTTACATAATTTTTTTGAGGATATGAAAAATTGACTGTATCCCCTTGATGGATAAAAAGAAAAACCTCCTTTGTAGGATGCAATAAAATCTCTCCAGAGAGGCTTCGGTTCTGGTGCTACCATTATTTACATATTAAATGCAAATATAAAGATGCTGTTGTCTAATGTCTCACTATCAAGCTGTGTAAAATAGCGTATAATACATCAGCCGTAGTGCGAAACCATCTATGAGCAACTGAAAAACCCCGGGCCATTTGCTCAATAAAACCAGCTGGATTATCAGACCCCTAGTTTATTGCCAGTGCATGCTGGCATTATCATAGCCCATAGAGTTTAAATCTACTACGCGTTTCAGTGAGCCGGGTCATCAATTAATCGTCCCAGTTCCAGTTTGTGTCCTTTTACAATACATGTATAATGTTGAAAAACATGGCATGGCCGTGAGATTATACACAAACTGATTTGGAGAGTGTTTAGTTTGAATCATTCCACCTTAAACTGAATTGTTAGGCAAGCCTATTGACCTTCAATGTTCTCCTGACTGCCCATTGACCATGCCAAATTAACGATACACAACTGCTATCATTTTTGTTCTGTTCTGTCAGTTAGTCTGAGGAATTTTGTATGATTTTCTCAGAACTGTTCTGCACTCACAAGATATTGAGATAAAGAGTTCCATATATGGCACATATGACCCAGAATAAATAAATAAACAAATAAATTCCCATACCTAAACATTTCAGATTTCCTCATGTCCGAATGCTATCTTTGTCAGTGGATATCAAACAGAGTTACCTGCTCGCACCTGTATTTGGCTCCTGATAGGTAAAAATGGTTTGGGAATACTCACAATATCCGCTATCAGGGTGAATGTGAGGCGTAATTGTAAAGCCTTTTGTGTCATCTGACTAGAAAAGCGCTATATAAATGCAGTCCATTTACCATTTACAATACAGGCCTACAATGGGGGTAGCCAGAGGATGTATGAATACCAGATATCTAGAAAAAAAAAAACATACATTATGCTTTCTACATACTGCTTTCCTCCAAATTTAGAATGCTCTGGAATGCTCAGGCGTATTTGTGGGACTATCCACCGAGCTGATACATTTCACATTCAGTGTGCCTCACTCATGTGTAGTATAACAGCTTCAAGGATGTGACTGTTTTCACATGCAGGCCTTCTGATGTGAATGGCACTTTCTCCAACTGCCTATCAAAACAAATATGGTGTGACAATTAAAAGCGTCTGTCAAGTCAGGATATTATGCTAATTAGAAGATGTCATCACATCTTTAAAAGAAAAGCCTCTGGGCCTGACATGGAGGCCCCCCCACCCCTCACAGGCATCCTCTCCACTGCCCAGCCCCTCTCCCCACCCTCCCACCCCATAAATATGCTCATTTTGACCTAGTTCCTCAGACAAACCAGCATCTTGTCATATCAACTCAAGCTCTTGTCTCAACAGGTAACAATGACGAATACTACTCTTTAATTCAGACCTTAATTGTGGTGGCAGCCTGACATTGGCATTAGGAGGATAAAACAGGCTGGTAACAAATCCCAAAGTGGGCAGGTCTTCCGGCAAGGGCTGGCCTTGTAGCTGCCCCCTGGCAGGTGCGAGGGAGCGAGCGAGCACTACTTTCCAAGGGTTTTAATCCTCCGTCTCTCACATCTCATCCCGCCGAACACTCTTAGCACCTGCGATAAAAATCCAATGTTAGACACGGAGGACAGATGTAGCCTGCCTGTCCAGGCAGCGGCCTCTCTCTCTCTGACAGTCAGGGGAAGTTTTGCCCCCGCGGTGTTGACCGGGGCAGTTTGTTAGATGCGCCCTTGAAAACACGCACGTTACCCTTCACACCTGCATGGCTGTCATTTTGACTCAACTCATTATACTTTCCATGTTTCATGTAGATGGGTGGTTGGCGAGACAACACAAGAAATTAACGATTTATCTTTGCCCATTAACATCTCCGTCTTTGTAAATGTGAGGCACAAGCCTCTACGTAGGATTTATTGTTGAAGATCTAATAAAATACTTTCATATAATGTATATGCTAATAAACTAACAAAATTATATATGCTGCTGTTTCAAGATGAGAAATGGATCAGTAATAAAGACCTTTCTAATACCAGGAAATGTAACTGGCCTGATCACTTCCACTGTAATCATTCTCAATATATTTTATAATGCTTCACTGTCATCAGATTGTGACAGTGCGTAATCACTCTTCATTGTTTCTGTCTTCACTATTATGCAAAAAAATAAACTTCTTTCATCAGGCACACTCATTGTCATTCGTTTTGATTCCCTTACCGATCTTCATCAACAAAAATTGAACAAATGTTCTGTACATTGGGCCTAGTATTTTTTTCAGTCAGGCTTGCCCAAGCACACAAACTTACACTCCTGCACACACACACACACACACAGACACACACACACGGACATATTGGGCCCAATTTTCCATGTGATATGCAATACACACAAGGGTTATCACAACCTCATAGGAGTCTGTCAATGGAAAGGTTCTATCATGTAAATTTAAACTCTTGCACGCATAATGCAATGGCCGCAAGTGGGCATGATAAAAAGGGCACTGACTAGTCTAAAAAGGTTTGGACAATTTGGCTACCAATCATGTCATCCTATGATAAGCCTCAGGTGTTTGAACAAGAGGCATAATTGATTTTTATTTTATTTGTTAAGGCACTTGTCTTTACATTGTGGACATTAAAAAATCATCTTCTTAATTATGTTATTTATCATATAATTGCAGGGAGGAGTCATGTATGGTTCTATCCAACAGAGGGCAGCACCAAGCCTGCAAACAGGCAGGGCCGCATATACAGAAACTTTGCAATCACTTCAGCTGTGGACCTTTGCCTTATTAAGAACTAAATAAACGACCTACCTCCCAGGCTTGGTGGGTGAGAAACTAGGAGGATCGTCTTCAGAATGCTTTTGAAGGACTCTGATATATATATATATATATATATATATCAGTGGCGGCTTGTGAACTGGCAACTGGGGAGGCTCAAAACAATCCCTGAAAATTCATGATTGGTCACGACCTGTTTTCAATCATTCATTTAAATTATCATTACAGAAACTCCGAAAACTCTCAACATTATGAGGTGTGGCCAGTTTTCATTTATAACGCATACCGATTACGACTCTGGAATTCTCGCGCTTTTCTTTACTCAGCGGTTGGAAGCAATGCATGTGTTTTGCAATCATTTAAATGAAATTAGATCATTTGAAACGTCTTTTTGCAATTACATTGCTTCCAACCCCTCCATGCACAAGGACTTCAATTCCGCGCAAGAATCTCTTACATAGCCTATGCGTTGATTGTATAATTGCTGACTACAACAGAGGAACGTAAATATGCAACTTAAACTCACGCCAAATACGTGAGAGTTAACAAGTATGCGTTATAAATGAAAACTGGCCACACCTGATAATGCTGAGAGTTTTCAGAGTTTCTGTAATGGTAATTTAAATGAAAGATTGAAAACAGATCGTCACCAATCATTAATTTTAAGTGATTGTTTTGAGCCTCCCCAGTTGCCAGTTCACGAGTCGCCACTGATATATATATATATATATATATATATTTTTTTTTTTTTCATTTTAATATTCTCCAGCTGATTTAAAGGTCAGCCTTTCAGTTTTGGTGACCAAATTCTATTTAATTGAGTTTGAAAGACCGCAAAGGTGGGTGGGCACTCCTGTTTTGTGAATCTTTTGTTATTGTCTGTCTGTTCACTACATGCTTCAGTGGCCATCTCCAACCAAGCACTGAAATTACGCTAAAGAAAGTTTTTTGGTGCATTTATGCCATTTAAAGAAAATGCAAGTTATTCACCAAGAGTGCAGTGACTCTGTTAATCTGCCTCTTCTCACCCATGAGTACTGCCTCCGCAAGTGGTGCATGCAGTTCAGCTTCAGTCTCGCTCTTCTTAACATATGATCTAGGGCTACACTGTGTAAAACATACTGTATTACAGTACAAAAATGCCCTGACTTTTCGAGGATCGCATTGTAATGTAGTTGAACTTGCACCTTATTGTGAAATTCCAGTTCGGCATGTAAGTGGATTGTGGAATGACCCAGTGGCATAGAAGGTCAGGGTAACAATTTTTAACTGCCACAGAATGCTGAGAAAGAGTTTTCTCTGGTGATTTTTAGCAGTTATATTTGGAAATAAACATCCGGGTGGGTCAGTGCATTGTGTCACCAAAAATTATTGAGAGGGTGAAGTTAAATAAAATCAAGTAAACTGATAACTTCTGAGTCTCAGATTATGTTGCGAGCTGATGAGTATAAATTAGTCTTTAACTTCTGCCCTTAAATACACCGGCAGTAAGATGGGGCCAGTTTTGAGTAGATGCCCACTGGTTCAAAGGATAAATTACAATATAATCAATGCCAAATGTAACTTATTCTTGCTAGAAATCACATTAATTTTTCAGAGATGAAGTAATGATACACTATCCAAAATTGTTGCAATATTTATTTTTAATAACTCTAATTATTATTTCATTTCTCACAATAGGCATAGGTGCAGTCAATTTGCTCATTTTTAACCACATCTTTGTTGGCACCTACTGGTGGAATCTTAAAATTTGTTGTTTCACTTTAGTAGTGGTGCTTACAAGTCATAACCAGACGACTTTATATTTCAGAAAAAATATGTGCCTCGCACAGCCTCAATTGCCATTTTATTTACAGGGAAACTCCCGTCATGAATAGAATTACACCCTCCAAAACCAGCTCTCTGCCCTGCTTCACGATGTGCTGGCACAAAATTTCCAAGTCTGCACCACCCATGCAAACTAGGATCAAGATGTGACGATTAGTCTGCTCGCATATTGTCAGGCTTAGCGCAGGAATGAGGATCTGACCTATTGTTTTTGGCACTGCAGTTCTTATGTATAAACTTACTGTATGTGTGATAATGATGACACCATAAATGTAAATCCCAGGGAAATAAATAGTTACAATATCTTTATTGCACTCTTTTGTGGAGACTGCACAATAAATGTTTCAGCCTACAGTATAAAAAATAAAAAAGCCTATTTTATCTTATCTAATGTGCTGCTTTTTGTGTTTTTGTTTTTTAAAGAGGGAGACCTAACGTCTGTTTGTCATTGTGATAAGCCTTTAACAACATTAATCGAGAAGCCTTACTACAGAAAGAAGGCATGCTCAGTACTTGGCATTTCCCCAGCAGCTACTCCTTCATAGAAATGACATGGCGTTTCAATAGCATACAACGCTTGGTACGCCAGGGAACCAGCTTGAAAGGATGATCGCAAAAATAGCGCTTTGCTCAAAAGCTCCAGAATCAAGTGGGACGAGGCACAAAGCAAAGCTCAGAGAAAATTTTGGGCAGAAAAGCACAAAGAGAAACAAAATAAAAACAAAGTCTTGGAAATTCTAAATGGCAGTAAAAACAGAACTCATAAAAAAGAAATGGGTTAGCAATTGTGTTTTATTGTTGTTTGAACAGATACGATAATTGGTATTTTCTATCCACTAAATGAAAAATATCATTCTCTGTTTGTCCTAAATGTGTACTTACAAAAGAAAAGTTTAACTGTTTAGGTTGTATTTGCTTGGGACCTAAAAAATCTGCAAAAACTTACATTTAGCCCTCTCCCTCCAGACAAAAAACTAAAACTTGTTTTTTTTGATAGAATGCTATATTACTATGGCTACAGACAGCTTATGCAAGTGAACTAAATTTTGAAAGCTTGGCTATCCGGGATCTGGAATACAGACAGATGGCAAATTAAAGGAAAATGACAAAATAAATGTGTGGACAAACATAAAAAATGCAGGTACTGCCGTTCATTTTCCAGGTTTGGTTTGGGTCCACTCGTCCCCTAATAGGTGGAAGAGTCATTGCAAATCAATGCAGAGTTGTTCTGGGCGATAACCTTTACATCCTATGATAAAGCATTCCTACCATGATGGGAGTAGTCCCTCCCAGAATGACAATGGCCCAAGCCCCACAAGGCACAAGGGGTCACAGAATGGTTTAATGCATATGAGAATGATCGAAAGCATATGCCACTGTCTTCTCAGTCACCATGATCTCAAACCAACTGAACTCACATTAGATATTTTAAAGCAACATGTTACACAGTGCTTTCCGTCATCATCATCAAAACACCAAATCAGAGTTTACCTCTTAGAGGAGAGGTACTCCAGTAAAGTTTTACACTTGTAAACATATGTCTAGGTGTGTTGAAGTTGACCTAACTGCTTGTGGAGGCTCAAAAGCTTATTCAGACTGTCTATGTTGATTTTTCCATTATTTCGATACATGTCTGTATATACTTTCTGCTTACAACTATTTTAATTATGACTCAGAAGTGCTCTGCTCGCTTGTTTCCAACTGGGAATTAAGTTTCACAATTGAACTGCTATATATATATATATATATATATATATATATATATAAGGTTTTACACAACCCCATTTGCTAAAAGGTTTGATGCTGCATAAAATGTAAATAAAAACAGAATGCAATTATTTGCAAATCATTTAAACCCTCTATTTGATTGAGGATAGTGTAAAGACAACATATCAAATGTTGAAAAGAAAATAGTCAATTGTTTTTTGAAAAATATTTGCTCATGTTGACTTTCGTGCCGGTCGCATGTTTCAAGAGAATTGGGACATGGGCAACAAAGGACTGGAACAGTTGTATGATACTAGAAAAATATACCCAGTAAAACATCCCACAGCTTATTACTTTAATTGACAACAGGTCAGAAACGTGACTGATATAAAAAGAGCATCTCAGAGAGTCTTTCACATGGGGAAAACTTCAGCAGTCTGTGAAAGACTGCATGGGCAAATAACTCAACAATTTTAAAGTAACATTTCACAGTGTAGAATTGCGAGGAATTTGGGGATTTCAGCATCTATGGTACACAAAATCATTAAAAGATTCGGAGAATACGGAGAGATCCCTGTACGCAAAAGACAGGGCCGAAAACCAATATAGAATGACCATGATCTTCAGGACCTCAGGCAGCACTGCATTAAAAACAGACAAGATCCTGTTGCGGAAATCACTGCATGAGCTCAGGAGTAACTCTGAAAACCATTTGTCAGTGAACACAGTTTGTTGCTGCATTCACAGATGCAAGTTAAAACACTGGAAAAGTGTCTTGTGGTCTGACCAATCAAAAAGTGAAATTATTTTTGGAAATCATGAATGCCGCATCCTCTGGGCTAAAGAGGAGAGGGACCATCTGGCTTGTTATCAGTTCAAAGGCCAGTATCAGTGATGGTATGGGGGAGCATCAGTACACACAGCATAAATAACTTGCATCTGTGAGGACACCATTAATCCTGAGCAATATATACAGGTTATTAAGAAACAGATGCTACCATCCAGGCAACATCTCTTTCAGGGAAGGCCTTGCTTATTTCAGCAAGACAATGCTAAACCACATTTTGCACGTATTATGACAACATGGCTCCATAGTAAAAGAGTCTGGGTGTTAAACTCGCCTGCCTGCAGTCCAGACCTGTCACCCACTGAAAACATTTGGCACATTATGAAACAAAGAAATATTATAAAGAAAACTGCAACATGTTGAGATGCTGATATCCTATATCAAGCAATAATGAGAAAACATTTTGCTTTCAAAACTATAGCAGTTGTTCTGCTCAGTTCCCAAATGCTTACACAGAGGTGTCAAAAAAGGTAATTAAACAGAGCAGTAAACATGGCCCTGTCCCAAACTTTTTTGAAAAGCGCTGCTGGAATTAAATTCAAAATGAGCACACATTTTTCAAACAACAAAATTTCTCAATTTCAACATCTGATATGTTGTTTTTGTACAATGTTCAATTAAAAATTGGGGTTAAACGATTTTAAAATCACATTCTATTTTTATTTACATTTTACACTGCGTCCCAACTCTTTTGAAAACTAGTTAGTTTTTCAGGTCCGAAGCCAGCCATGCTATACCAGTCTTTTACTACTTTTTTAAATGCTGAGGCACCAAAGGCAATTTTGAAAACTTGAGTTTTTTTTTTTTTTTTGGCTTTTTTTTTTGGCATTTTTGTGTTGAAGATGCAGAGGAGGTCTCCTTTCAGTATCAGGAATATATCATCACACTCAAAAACTAATAGGACTCAATTTTTTAGGTTTGTTTGTGTCTCTGTCTTTAAATATGTAGGTGTGTATATTTAAAACTGCTGGACAGGCATTAGTACTGCATATTTTACATTTAATGTTTATGAGGTTTGTATTCACATGTATTATTTTGTCACTGTGGCCTGGTTTCACTGACATATTCAGTTCAGTCCACGGGAATTTTTTTTTCCAGATTACCTCTATTTTTGAAATTAAATATAGCCCAGGACTTGTCTTCTAAGTCTAGAAATCTGAATGCCATGTCCTGTACCTCTGATAAATTGTTTTCCTCACAATCCAGCTGTCTATATCAGTTTCTGTTGTTTTGTTGATTAATTCTTATTATTCAATTCTTGCCCTGTTGTTTCCCCTGCTGTCATATTCCATGCCCGTGCATTACACACCCCTTTCCTATTTGTTAATTGATAATGATGATGATCCCCGTCATGTCTGACGATGGGATCTTGCTTGTGCTCTCTTCCTCAAGTCTGTCTTCACACAGCGCATGGCCTCTTCTAATTTCTGATTGCCAGGATGCTCTATCTTGCATGAGACTATGCCAGTCCTTGAGAAGGATACCGAATATTGCGAGGTCCTCTTTTAGGCAAACCTTCCATCTTTTCCTTGGTCAACCCCATGTGTCTTGTGCCCTGAGCACATTTCTCCAAAGAGAAGCTGTTTTGGTATGCCTTCATCTGACATGCGACACACGTGCCCCTGCCATCTTAGTCGATTAGATGGTGCCATGGTCTCCACGTGTCATGAGTTGGCTCTCTGGAGGACTCCCACATTTGTTACTTTCTGCCATCATTGGCTTGGATGAATTTGCCAGAGCGATCTTTTTTGGAACATGTCAAGCTTGTGGATTTGAGGTGATAGGGTGCACCACGTCTCACTCCCATAAAGCAAATTTGTTAATTACTGTCTTCAGTATTTAAATTCCTTGCCATCTTCCCCTTGCTGGATTGTTGCATTGAGTTTCGCACATTGCCTTGTCAAGTGTTACGAGTCTAGGACATAACAATATGTGATTCATTCAAAAAGCTTGTTATCCTTTAAGCATTACCTGCTCTGGTCCCGCAGTCCTAGCCATTCACATCTTCCTGCCTGGACTTCAGTGGAGTGCAATGTAGCACACCTACCTTGGTCCTCCAGCATGCCCCCACAGTGCTGACCTCAGTCCAGCCCTTTCTATTTATTCAAGTCCAAGTCCTCAACCTTCAGGGACAACAGCCTGACTGCAGACATTGGCTTGTTTTAAGCCCTTTTGAGTCCAGTTCTGCTGTGTTTTTAAAGGCCTATTGTGACATATTTTGTGATTTTTTTATTTGGCTTCTCTCTGTTCTGGAATTTGTTACACTGATGTTGTGTGTGTGTGTGTGTGTGTGTGTGGGCTCTGTAGAAGGCCTGTGACTGTTAGGAGTGTCTAAGTACGCAATCTTACGGCTTTTTACCTCATCATCCTTTCTTCATCCCATGTCATCTGTCCTATCCACATAAACAGGTAGATTAATCAGACCAAGGCCATGAACACATGAGCAGAGAGTGACCCACGACGACCAAACGGCTTTCATCTTTAAGTAATTTAACCACAGGGGTCCCCATGCACAGCAGCCCTTAATAGCAGTAGCTGTCAATACAGACAAGGTTACTGAACTTAAGAAGGGCTGTCAAATTCCCCAAGCGCTGCCTGCCACAGTGATATTGAATATAAACATGAACGGTCATTTGTACTGACTTGAAGAAAAGCTTCCACGCAGGATAAAACAATCAAAGACGCTCTGAAATAGATGAACAAACCCCGGCTTGTCCGACAAGCTCCAGCTCTGTTTCAGCTCTAATAGAGATGAAATTCTTGCTCGGAATTATTCAGAGACACTAAACAGGAAATGCATTTCAGGCCTACTACAATAAAAGGATTGTTGTTATTTGTTTATTTGTCATGGCAGATTAAAGGTAACTCGTGGTGAGAGAGGAAGAAGATTAACGCACCGTGATTATCATGGTATCATAAAACTTGCAACAGACTGAAGGCTCATTTGCATATTCATGGCACTGAAGCATTGTTTTAAGTATGTAGGCCTACCTGTTAATTAGCGGTTGTTCGCAGATTGTTTTGATTTATTAAACACTCCATCATAAACACGGAAGAAACCTGCTAATGACTGGATTGGAAAAAAAAAGTTATTGAATCAAAACTCGAAAGACAGTGTAATAGCAGCGCACAAAGGAGAGCGGTATTTCTACACTGGATGCTTTTCAAACCAAACTTTAAAATTCCATTAAATTTTGAACACTCACAAGGGCAAAAAAAAAAAAAAAATGTGCATAATAGAATGATATTTGGACTGGAGGAAGTCTGTGTTCCACTCAACATAAATAGATCACTTTGAAAAAGAATTGTCATTGAATTGTAATTAGCTCGTGCAAACAACGGAAGTCCTCAGAATGGCCTTTTAAAAAGATTAAAAAATATATGTATTATGCAATATGAGACAATAAGGTGACACAATGCTAATTAAAGCCACTGGTTATTGTCATTCTCAGTGGATAAACATTTCATACACATCCAGAGAGGAACAGGAAAAGCCACATGTTGTGAAACGAAATCACCAACGTGAAAACAGCACTACAGCAGAGCAGTCGCCTCACTTGGCAGGTGTTGCAAAGCTGCAAAATATGGGGGTTGGGGGAGTGTGGGGAGATTCAGGAGTTGCAGCTGACTTTGACTGCGCCGAACAACTGCACAACAACAGCTTTTTAAGAAATGACACACAAATGAAAATTGTCTGGGCACCTTCTTCAAAAACTGAGGATTTTGTTGCAATATATTTCATTTTTGAGATTTTGTCTTTATATGAAAATACATGGCATGACTTGCCCTGGATCCAACAGTGATGTTAACCCATTGTACAGGGCCTTATTTCTGATGGAGAGCCCCATTTTGCCCAACCACAACTGAATAAGATTCTCAAAAATGTGTCTGTTTGTTTCTGTGACTTCTCATTCATCCTCAAACATTATTAAATATTTCAAACAGATAGCTGCAGTGATTCAACGCTAACAATGCAAGCTAAAATGCAGCTGGAAAGTTCATAGGAGCAAAAACGATTTATGCAAGCCTAGTTCAGTAAAACCACTGCATTTTGGTAATTTCACGATACAAATGCATCTTGTGAAGGACCAAAGTACAGTTAATGCAGCAACGTGTTATATTTCTGTCCTTCTGTGATAACTTCTACAAACTACTTATTTAATATGATTTCTGAGCAGTCCATAATGTACAATAGCCTCAAATTATTGAAATAACCATCAGATTTAAACAGTTGGTGGAATCCAGCCATTAATATTATTATTATTATTATTATTATTATTATTATTATGAGGAAGAAGATGAAGATCCTGGCCAGCTTTCAACTTTTCATTAAAATTAGGACTGAGTTCTTTGAATCTCATGATGGTACCAATATTATAATCAAAATTTCATCATTTGAAACTCTGATTTACTTGCTTTTGGCTGCTGAATCTTGTGTTAATGCAAATATCAATATGACATTTTTTGCAAATTTTGTAATATTAAATGAATCATATCTTTTTTGGATTGAGTAGCGTGTCTGTGATGGAATCCATTCCATAATTAGAATGCAGGCTATCTAGTAAAATGAAAAAAAAAAAAAAA
Source organism: Gymnothorax javanicus (assembly GCA_029692085.1). Taxonomy (NCBI): domain Eukaryota; kingdom Metazoa; phylum Chordata; class Actinopteri; order Anguilliformes; family Muraenidae; genus Gymnothorax; species Gymnothorax javanicus. Next base: position 177,178,309 of record CM056193.1, on the reverse strand, counting down.
ATCTATAAGCTGAGCCATTTGTCAAATTGTGGGTCTTAATGAAGCAAAGTAAAGATTGGTGTACTGTGCTTGCAATATTTTTAAAAACTCTCCCTGCCAGGCACACACGCAGACACACACATTCGCACGCATACAAATACACATACACACACTAACAAATACATTTTAACATTAAAAAAACAATATCTTTTTTTGCTGAATTTTGAGGTGTGACTCATTTCGGTAGCCTATTTGCCTCGAGGCAGTGCTGACCTTGGCTTGCTGTTCCTGACAACTCAATGCTCCCAGCTCCAGGCAACTTGGGCTTGGATTTAATTTGCCTATTTTGTAAAAAAAAAAAAAAAAAAAGAAGAAAATCATGTCTTAAGTGCAACATTCCGCACAGCATTTAATCTTAGTTCTCTGACCCATTGAGAGTTCTGTCAAGCTGCCATTAGTGGCTATGAGGGCCATTGATCTCAACCTGACTCCCTGGTCTGTGACGAATAAATGAGTTTCAGGCAAACTCACGCAGAGCCAGAGCTCCCTCCCCATATTCTATGTCAGTAATGACCTCTTTGTGTTCGCTCAGGACAAGGCCATGTCCAATGGACTTACATGAGAGTGTCAGATCTATCTCTCTGCAACTCAAAAATACTCCACCGTTTCTTTATGCTATTGCCTCTTATAGGGACTACACCTGAGGGGACACAAGCCAAATACAAGAGGAATGGACGGAAAAAGACACATCAAAAAAGTACCGTGGTTCTGAATGGAACGAGGTAAGAGAAATGTCAGTGCCGAAGTTACTGTAAATATTTTTATGAACCATTGATTAAGTTTTATACACAAGATGCACAATACACGATAGCCTTTTGAAACAAGATAAGTCATTTAAAGGAGATAGTATGTCAATACATGCAATTTGATAATAGCAGTAGAAACAACCATGCAAAGGATCCTTCGGGAGAAAAGGTCTGCGGGCCAATTATTGAGAAAGACTGCACTGTGCCAAAAGCGCAGCCAATGGTGCCAAACATTGCGCCAGGGACGTGATGAAGGCAGTATTGGTATTTTTGTGTCAGCAGGAGAGCAGCGCACTCACATCGCACCTGGAGATAGGGTGGGATCAGAAGAAATACATTATGAATGGGCGAGTTAAAAGCAGGTGTTGAATTAACTTGCGAAAAATTCTCTTCATTTCCTGTAAATATAATATTTTTGTTCACTGAGGAGTGCAGAGTGACTGAGACAAGAAGTTTCTCACAAGAAGAAATTGATGTCCTTATGCAGGAAGTGCAATGTATCAGGGAAAAAATGTAAAAGTGTTATCATTGTTAAAATAAATATTATTTTGGTATACAAACCTGAATCTCTCATTTGTGCCTGCTCGCGACTGCAGAGCAGCTGCCCTGCCAGCAGGTCTTTTGGCTTGAGTGCACTCAGCAAGTTGCCTTCCCTGTCATATACCATGCATAGTTGTTGCTTTCTTTGTCTTAAGTCCTGTAATGTTTCCTCTTTAAGGTCAATGTCACGTCCATGACACAGCCCTGTTTCGCAGAACAAAACATACTATTAAGCAGTCCTCTTTGAGCACTGTAATGTAATGTTCCACCTGACAGAGCCAAACATCTGAAACGCATTTGAAGCAATCCAAATGTCTCCTCTATAGCTGACCTGGTTCTGCTGAGCAAATAACACAATGACACAATTCCTTTGTGTTGAGGGCATAACGTATGGCGTAATCAGCCATGTTTTTAATGGGAAGTTATTGCCATCAGCCTGTGAAATACTGTAGGTATGACAGAGTTGGCTGAGATGAAGGTATCATGGGTAGACTCAGGCATTCTACATCTCATGTTACCTGAATGTTAATTGAGTGGATTCCCTTTCGGTTAAAATAAGTGAGAGGTCGAGTAGGGGGGGGCACACATCTTGCAAGGAACATGAGCATGGCTGGCACCTCCTCTGAGACCAGAGTACGCAAGAACTCACGGGGTCAACCTTCATTTCTGCCCTAAAAGTCTTCACACCCAAACAACCATATACTGTAGTGAGGACAAGTATTTTTTTTTTTTTTTTTTTTTTTTTTGCATATTGGTCACACTTCAATGTTTCACATCATCAAATTAATTTTAATATTTCACAAAAATAACCAGAATAAACACAAAATGCTGTTTTTAAATGATGATTACATTTATTGGAGAAAAAAGACTATCCAACCCTACTCGGCCCTATGTGAAAAAGTAATTGCCCCCTTAGTTGCCAAGTAAACCAAGTTCACAAATTTAATTGATAATTGGGTTAAATTTCACTAGACACATTCAGGTTTGGTCACAGCTAGAATTTAAACATTTCTTAAATAGAATTCGTCTAGCAATGTGAAGAAGGCAAAAAGCAGCAATTGATGCCGCAATCTAAAGAAATTCTAGAACAGATGAGAAAGAAAGTTGTTGGTATCTTTCAGTCTGATAAGGATTTTTTCATTTTCTAGGATCCCAGTGAGCGACAGTGAGAGCCATTATCTACAACTGGAGAAAACTTGGATCGGTGGGGAACCTTCTCAGGAGTCGGCTGGTGACCAAAATTCCTCCAAGAGCGCATTTTCAACTCATCCAAGCGGTCATAACCTAGATTAACATCTAAAGAACTGTGGGCCTTGCTTGCCTCAGTTAAGGTCAGTGTTTACGATTCCACAATCAAAAAGAGACTGGGCAAAATTGGCATCCATGGGAGACCTATGGGGTGAAAATCACAGCTGACCAAATAGAACACAAACGCTCGTCCCACATTTTCCAAAAACAATCTCAATGTCCGCCAAAACTTTTATAATAATATTCTGTGACTAATGAGTCAAAAGTTGAACTTTTTGAAAGACATAGGTCCTGTTTAATCTGGGGTAAAGCTAACGCAGCATTCCACAATAAGAACTTCATACCAACAGTCAAACACACTGATGGTATTATAATGGTCTGGGGAACCTTTACTGGTTCAGGAAATGGGCTACTTGTCATAATTGATGGAATCTTGAGTTCTACTCTCTACCAGAAACTCCTGAAGGAGAATGTCCAGCCATCAATTTGTGACCTAAAGCTCAAGCGCAGTTAGGTTATACAGCAGCACGATAAACATGCAGCCTCCCATGTGGCTGAATTAAAACAATAAATGAAATTATCATTTGAATGCTGCATTTTGGGTTAACTCAAGGTGCCTTTGTCTTATATACTATAATATGAAACATTTTTACATGACAAGGGTACAAAAATATAAGAAACCAGGAAGGGGGCAAATACTTTATCATAGCACTGTAGGTTGTTTGTTCCCTCCTTTCTGATACAACCCATAGGAGCATTTCCTAAATTACCGCAAGTGACAGTGGCATTATGCCTTAAGAAACAGATGGTTAAGAAAACTTTGTGGCAATAGTTGAAGTTACTGCTTCCCCAAAAGGTTAAGGTTAGGGTTTGGATCAGGTTTTGGTTAAAGGCACAGAACTGGAGCAATATATTTCTGTGGATGGGAACAGCAGCAAAATACAAGAGCCATCTTAAAGAAGTTCCAGCTAAAATAAACCAATATCGGTCTAAGTTTCTGCTATATTTTGAAATTTTTCAGTGCCTAACATTGACGTCAGACAGCCCAAAACGTTACATTTTCTCATCCGTAGAACTTCCGTATTTTTATAACTTACAGTTGACAATATGTAGTGCCAAAAGAAAGGGTTGTCTCACAGCAAGGTGTAGCAGTGAAAATATTCTAAATATAGTGTACCCTTTAATGGAGACTGATTTTTTAAGATGGCCACTATTTCAGGTGACTAACATACATTTTGCTGCTGTCCACGTCCACGGCAGTTTTGCACTGCTTCCATGCCAGCAGTGGGCTCTGCTTCGGCAAACTGGAAGCTTGCTGACTGCCTTATATTGCAGGGACCACATTGACTAGGGATGAGTACCTCATTCAACCCCACTTCAAAAAACCTGAACAATCCCTTTAACAGGCAGTTTTTATGCAAAAACAGGGGCAGGAAGTAGAACAAGTAGGAAGCCTTTGTGGACTCTAGATTATGTACATGTAGTCATGCAAAGGTGAATGTCTTTTTTTAGATTAGGCTATTTAATTTAATTAATGTTCTAGCAGCAAAGGAGGAATATGTTATTATTTGGAAATGATAAGATGTCATACAATTCACACACAAAATAGTCTAGAACACGCCTCAAAATTCATTTATTTTGTATAGGAAAGTATAACCTTTCTTAAACCTGAAATCTGCCAAATCTCAAACTCCTTTTCATTATTTTTTGCTCGCGGCCTTTTATTAACCAGGTAAAAATCCCATTGAGCGCTATAATCACTCAAAATACTAGATGTTTGTGTGGGGTGGGGGTGGGGACAGAAATGGAGGAGTGGTTAAACTATAATCTTATCCAAGCAGAATCAGATCTGGGGCATATCTTGACCAACCACTTGTTTAGTGTCAAGTAAAATCATGCATTGATTCTGTTAAATGAATTCATCTTGAACATTGAACTTTTACCCTTGTTTTAACAATTAAAAGATTTGCCGTTGAATAAGAAAAAATGCCACCACAGCAAAGATTCGTATAAAGAGAGAGAAATAGAGCTTTAGAGAAACAGGGCAAGAATCCAGAAATTCAGGCTGATGCTGATCATGATTCGCATAGTGAGAAAAGTGGCTTACAAGATGGAAAACATCGCAAGCTTTTTCCTGGCACCTGTAAACAATTGATCCCAATGAAAAAGCAAAACATGTCCGGCGTTCTAGAGTTTCTTGATAGTGTTTGAGTGATAAAAAGAAATGGTCATTTGTGACTGGCATAAACTGTGTTTTTTCTAAGGGCACAATGGTCAAAATCCATCATTTTATACGTGTCATAAATATGAATGAAACGTCAGTTTATGCCTCTCGAATTTAGCATGGGTGTGCAGAAATGAGGCGGCCATCTGATGACGGGGAGAGAGGCAGGGAAATCTCAGAATATTCAGGCAATATTCAGGTATTCTCACATTTATCCGTTCATTTTTACAGCTTCTTAAACGTCTTTTCAGAGTATTCCTCATTCTCAAGGAGCATTGCAGATGGGCTTCGGAAAGTTCCGGACTATTGCGCTTAGTTCAGCAATGCTAACAGATAGTTAAATTCAAATTCTTGACTTTTCAAAACACTGTTGAAGTCATTGACAGACATCAGACATATCTCTACGATCAGCACATATTCATTGACTGACAAACATTTTGAAACATGCTATTAAGTTACTAAGACTGACCCTGCCCCCCCCCAAAAAAGACAACACCCAGCTCATATGTTCTTTCTATGGTCCTTCTCTATGGGTGCAGAAGGACCTCCACTGGTTGGCTCAGGAGGAGCCAGGAGTTCCATTATGGTAGCACCAGAGAAGACACAACCTGGATCTACAGAGAGGTGAAAGAGATCTTTTGCCTATTTCTTTTTATATCAGTGGGAAATCAAGTTAGAAAGAATAGGGGCAAAAGTAAGCTAGAAAAAGATGAAAGTAACACTGTCATTTTCTCTGAGCCCATGTAAGTCTAATATGTATCAGCACATACAGCACACAACACTTACCTGAACCACAAAAAAATCACGAGGATACATCTAACTTTCAGATATTTTTAATAAAACCAAACAAAAAATGTAAACAATACAAAATTGTGCTGTGGTTACTTTTCACCCACCTTTGTGTTACATTTGTCTGAACTGTCGAGATGCATAGTAGCAATGCACAACCTCTGTTCAAAGTCAAATTATGCCAATTTCATTCCACATTTGTACAACATAGCACCTACCAGTGATAGAAGACATGTGATTGGTTGGTCACAGTAAAAATTACTTTCTGTCTTTAACGTTATGTTTAAAAATGACGTTTATCTGAAAAGAGTCACTTTTGTACCAGTTCTCCCTTGTTTTATTCTATGAGTCAGAGTATATTTTAGAGTGGATTTTATTGTGTGGCGGAACAATACAGCCTGTAGGTCTGGTGATTCTTATATAAGTCTTATTCATTGCTCATTATTATTATTATTATTTTTTTTGCAATGCCTTATTATTTTGCTTGTATTATTTTTTTCTTACCTAGTGATATATTTGCAGTTTTTATCTGTTTTTATGTGACACTCCTGTATTTCTGGACCCACTGCTGCAGCACAAAACAAAGATAATGTCATGATTACCTACAGCCTACAGACTGCTTTGCATTAGTTTTTCATGTCTATATTAATTAGATTTTTTAAATAGTATTTGTCTGCTGCTGGTGGTAAGATATACTCACTCAATAAGGATCAATGAGGTATACTCTTTTTATTTTCCTTCAGTTGCTGACTTGCCTCGTTTGGGGCTCTTTTTCAATTGGGTGAGCTGAAAATTTTCTTTAGTCTCCAGTGCAACAGGCAATATAATGAACTACAGTATGTTGACTATTCTATTTTGGCTAGATGTCTGTACTACTCCTGATAAATTTTAAAAAAAAATTAATGACAAGTTGTAGTTTAACATCTTATTTTAACCCATTAAGATCTGATGCGACGTCTGCGTTGCACTCGCTTTTAAAACGGAAGGGACACAAGTGCGTTTAATATATCATTTTTAAGAAATGTGAATGAAGTGCATCATGAGGTGCCCTAGGTCTTAATGGGTTAAACTGGGTTTTGTGAGAGGATTTGCTGTTCAAGTTAGACCTCTTTCCAGGACAAAGCTTAATGTGTATACGCCATATTTTTAATGAAAAATTGAACTTTTTTGTATGGAGGAGGTCCCACTGAATCAATTAAACAGCGAATTTTTGCAAAATATGGGCATTCATGAATTATATCTGGAATGAAAATCACCGCGGTAAGACCATGTGGGAAGACACTTGTCTACAGTATCAGCCCCTTACTTGTTGTTCAGTTCATCAGGCAAGAGTGACAAACTTTGAGTTTATCCATATCAGAAAGCTCGTTTAAAGCCAAGGAATGGGACATTGATACATAAGAAGATGCGAGTGCATATTTACACAAAATATTTGGGCCAGACGTATCAGAATGGATGGAAATTCAACAAATAGTGACAACCATGGAGCTGCAAATGGCCAGAGAATCTCAAACAGCATACAGCATCGAACAGTTTTTTTTTTTGTCATCTTTCTATGATAGATTTTGAAATATGTGACTGCATATAATTAAATAATTTTAATAAAGAGAATATAAATTAAAAACCATATTGGGACACTAAAAACTAGTTAGTATACTGACGAATATGACCAGTTTCACTTTAGTGCAGCCATGTTTCTCATGGGCAAGTCTCAAGACGTTTTGCCTGCTGTGGCACTTCCTTACGCCATGGAGAGAAAGTGGGCATTGTTTGCAACCTCAGTCGTAGTTGTTGCTTCACTGATTATCCCATTTGAATCATTAAAATTGATAGTTTGTGGTCTTATAAGTGGGGTTGTATGAGGTACTTATCTCTGGTTGGTTTATTTCCTGCAGTTGATAGCGGTCAGCAAGCTCCCAGTTTGCAGAAGCAGAAAATGATGCCGACACAGAAGCAGAGGAATATACTGCCGTGGATGGGGTCGGCAGCAAACCATATGTTAGTCACCAAAAAAAGCCCCACCTGAAATAAATCAATAGCCATTTAAGTGTAAGCGGAGGAAAATAAAATACCAGTAAATGCTTGACAATGCAAGAGAAAAACAGGAAATGTCAAAATTGTCAATGCAGCAAATTCATAGATGTAACTTTTTCTCTTGAGTTTGATTGATTAGTGCTAACATTAAGGCAGCACACTTGGTACACTTTCTGACATTTTTTGGAAACTGAAAAATTTTATTAGATTCCATATTTTTAATTTCAAAAGAGAAAAAAAATACGGTAGACGGATATGTGTTTGCTTTATTCATTCCCTCATTTATTCGCATAGAACTCTTCCTGCTAATGGATAGTCCCAACAGCTACGGAACTATCCATCACCAATTGATAAATAAGATCAGTTTGATAGATTGTTAGCATATTTTAAAGACAGAAGTACAGATGTAACTATCTATCTGCCCGTCTGATTGGTGTCTATCTACTTGTATTCCTTACTGCCTGATGCCTGCCTGCCACACTGCATATCCAGATAATCTGGCCCTATCAGTGCAGGACTGTCGGAACATATACTAATGGTATCTCCCTTCCCAACTGCCTATCCAACCTACCATACAGAGCCCAACCTACCTTACAGTGTAAAGTACAGTATGTGCAATGCGCAATGTTATCCTGTTCCTCTTTGAGGGCCATTATATTCAGAACATATCTTGATTTGTTGTTTTTCCCCCCACATAATTCTGTATACAGAAATAAAGTAGGTGACTTTCCTGTCATTGTTTTTGAGGGGGATGCAGGGGGTTGTGTGGATTTTCACAGCCTTTCGTCTGATTCCCGCATTGTCAGTTGACAGCACTGATCGCCGTGCGATGATAGGTGCGCGATGATAGGCCATCACTGTCGAAGGCGCAGGAGTCAGAGTGGCGCAGTCGCTTCGGCATGTGTTGTGTCACACCTTCATCTCTGTCTCTGGCTCTCCCGGGCTCATCGTCGAGCGGGCGAAACAGCTGGGGCGGGGAGAAAGAGAGAGAGAGAGCGCTCGTTCGCTGCCGTGTCACAGGCAGCCACATGTCACACACTCTGCCATTTTCGCGTTAGACAAATATAATACAACACCCGACGCTGCCTGGCAGCCTGGGAGGGCGAGGAGGAAGGCTTCACGAATGCGGCCACCCGCTTCCTCTTCTCCTCAAGCTGCTTTGCCAGATTGAATCGATGTCTCAGCGTTTGCCACTCCCCCTCTCTCATCCGATTGGTTGATTTCCTGCTGTGTTGACTTTGACTCAAAATGCAGGGTTCAAAATGACAATGAAAACATCTCAGCTCTATGGATTTGCGCTTCAGATGCTAGGTGCAAATATAGATTTTTTTGGGTTTAATTTCAACAGCATTATCAACTTGAACTGATTTTACACCCTGCGAGTGTTATCATTAGTTGTAAATACTCCGAAAGTATGGTTTCATAAAGTCAATGCCAAGCCTTACTATTTCTTGTGCTTTTCATCATAGTAAATGATCAGGCCTATTCGCTCGCTGAACTCATTACTGTTTAGTCCCTAATAAATTTAGGCAACACTTGGATACTCACACGGCATTTAAAATATTTCACCACTGCTTTCTTGCATGCTGCAGTCCGCCTCCTACTCTACGGCCACTGTGGCTTTCATTAATGGGGAAAATCCCTCCAATTAAAATCCTCCCTCCCCTGTATACTGGCAATGGTTACACACCCCTCATGCCGCCAACTGTGCTCCATCCTGCTGACACTGTCAGAGCAGGGGCTGATACCTAACAGTGGGACACATCCACACGCCACCCCATAATAACAGGATAAGCCACCCAGCATCCCCTGTTATTTTCCTTCACTTGTTTGTTAGTTTTGCCTAGCAGGCACCTTTTCTAGGGCACCTTACGTAGTATGCACTTTTTCCGCTTGGCCCATATATACTGCCAGATCCCAACTGAAGTAGTCGAGGATCAGCGCTTTCTTCAAGGGTACCGAGGTAATGTCCCACCCCGGATTCAAACCTACAACCTTCAAGTGACTATTCCAGTCCCGTGCCCTGTGCTACCCGCTAATCCTCATCGCAGCCATTAGCTTCTTCTCGTCCTTCGTCTATTTATATTCATGCCCTTGATGCGAGAACTTGGTCTGCTGCATTTAACGTTATTGCAGAGCGAACCCCCCCATCCCCTTTGTGGCTGATGACAAGATATTACTTTGCAAAGTGACACAAAAGTGACAGCCGGTGTCCTAAATCAATGCCTGTTCTGCCACATGAGCTGAGCTTGTATAAATGAGTCCCGTTCACTTTGGGCAATTAGTGGATTGTTTGGCTACCTATTAACGTCAATTTTTAAAGAATACATTATAGATTCATTGTTACCCTTACAATATTAATTGAGCTCTTGCATCGGGAATGTATTAACTGCATGCGTCCAGTTCCTCTTCTTATTTTATTTTCCGATGGCCGGCATGGTAGATGGGAGAAAACTTTATCAGCTTGTAAGAGATGCAGCAGCTCATGTTTAACGGTGAAGTGAGTGAGAAATGCACATTTCACAAGCGAGAAGGCAGTTAACCTTTAAACAGATGGATTATTCCGAATAGCACCGTAAAATTAATAGACTCTAAACAACAGCTCCCAAAGCAGCCAACTCTGTCACCTAGTCCATTTCCCAAAGCATATCGTATATCTTTACATGCGCACATCTGTCTTTCAAGACAGTTATGTCCAAGATGCAGGTGAAAATATCTTGCTTATTGTAAGCCTTTTAAGGTCACTGAAGCTCCTCTTGCTTGCCACAAGTGGATTCTTCTGTCAGTTTGCTATTGTTTCAAAATATTCATAGATTTGTTTTCATGTATAACATGATAAATCTGACCATTACCATTTTTGTTTGTAACAATAGACGTGGAGAGCTCATGCCCAACAGTGAAATTAGTTCAGTTTGACTCTTGAGCATCCTTTATAACTGAGTTGGCCAGACTGGCTTAAGTGTTGAGATCTCACAATTAAATGATATGATTTCTATTGGAAAAAGGAATTATTCAACAGAGAATGCGTCAAAGCACCAAAACCTCAGCATGCCATAAATAGCTGGACTGAGACCTCTGAAAGTCAGTCAATCAGTCAAAAAGAGGGTGATAGTCACGTAAAGACTGAGTGGGAGACTCTTCACATTCCTCCATTATTTTATTTCTTCCTTTATTTGCTCTTAGCTCAATTCACAAGGCAGAAAAAGAGGCAAAAAAGGACAAGATGAGAACTAAAGCCATAAAGCTTGTAGTAAAATGGAACTGCCCTGGCCTTTAAAACACCAGTTCAAACCAACATCAGTTGCTTGCATTGCAGTAGTGAAGAGGAGGGGTAAGATGGATCCACAGGTCAATCATTTAAAATATTAAACAATGCTTCTACAAAGGATGCTCAGGATTTCAATGAAAAAGTCCAGCATCCCCTCTCATTTCAGCCAGCAAATTTACAACTCGCATATAAATATTCAATTGCTGCAGTAAAATTTAGGTTTAATATTACTTTACCAGGCTCTGACCCTGCCACACCCTGCAGGCTACTGAGCTTAAGGATAAGATAGCAGGGATTGTCAGGATATTCCCCCCCACTATGCAAAATATTCAGAGCCCATGGAGGGATTACTGAGGTGGAGGTGGAGTGTTAACAAGCAGCAGCCAAGAGTGGTACAACAGCAGGCAGCATTACTAGCAGCAGCTGAGACTGGCGCAGAGCGGCAGCAGGCAGGGGCATTTTTTTGAAGCCAAGGCAGTTATACCCCTTTCCTACTACAAACTGCTTGACCTGGAGATTTGCGGCCCCAGGTTAAGCTCGTTAAGTCCAAGTTGTGTTCCCATTACTACTCATTAACCCGGAGTTTCACTAAGCTCAAGGGAGCTTGCCCCAGGTTAGCGCCTTAACCCTGGTGGCTGGCAGGGTTTAGGAGGCCGGCGTAAGTGCCCATTTTTTTTGTGTTAACCCAGGGCGGATAAAGAGCAGTGGGAACTCTTGCGCTGCCCCAAGTATCTTGGTAATAAACCTCGCCGTTACCCCTAAGATAACCCAGAGATTTGGTGGTGGGAAAGGGCTAATAGTCTGGCTTACAGAGGGGCAGTGCAGTGGCAGATATGCATGGGCGTGTAAATGTTAAAAAGGGCTTGTCTTGAGTAACCTACCTGAAATAGCTCCACCAGCTACACCCCAATTAATGGACTGAAATCTCAATATTGACGATGGACGTCAATTTCCACATCTTGCACAAAGAAAGGAAGGACAGTCATGAAAAATGAGCAACTGGACTGGGCTCAGAGGGAGAGAGGGAGGGAGAGAGAGTGTGTGTGTGTGTGTATGTGAGAGAGAAAGAGAGAGAGAAGCAAAGAGGAATAGACAGTGTCGAAGGACCATCAGATACCCCCATTCCGCAGTGTCAAATTTAACTGGTGGCTTGGGAAAAAATATTTTAATAATCAACATGATATTCCATTATAACACTCGTGAGTTGGAGCCCCACTTCAGGCGACGGCACTGACAACTCCTGTAAACCTTTTTTTTTGTTGAGGTCAGTACGCGTCCCCTCTGGTCAAAGCAACCCCTGCCTTTCCCTTAATCTTATTATTATAGTTAGGATTGGGACGAGCACCAAGACAGGAGATGGAAGCACTAATGAGGCTCTTGATATGCATAATTCATACTGAAAGTGGGGGGTGGGATTTTTGATATTGTGACGATCGCAGTGATGATGGGATACACTCACACAATCACGCACAGACACACAATTTGTCACCGCTGATAAATGCATAATTGAGTCACTTGAGCGAGAGCATGCTAAATAACGAGAAACCTCAGTTACAATCTAATGCACTGAATTGGAGACTGCATTTAATGTGACTGGAAAGTGTGCTTTGTCCATCTAAAATAAATATGGATGTAAGTCTTTAAATAAAGAGCAGCCTGGTTACAGTATGTGTGATGTGCCTACGCCATGCTGGCCCTTTAAAAGGCTTAAACTGTAAGAGTGGGTGGGTTGGTTGCAAAGTGGTGCGATATTTCTACCCTCAGCAGTCATCTTTTTTCAAGATGCATCCATCTCTGCTTTAATGTGATGTTAGAGATCATAACCCTCCATGCAAATTATGATGAATATGAGAGAAGCAGGGAGAAAATGGAACACAAAAATCTGTCCTCTTTTTGCTCCAATGAACTTGACAAAATCCCACCTGGATCAAAATGCTGCCTGCTAAACATTTATTTCTATGGCAATTTTTACATTTTATTAAAAAAAAAAAAAAATACAATATATATACTTTTTGTTTTCTACATTAGAGTTGCTGAAGATAAAAGGTCAATTTGAAATCCCAAATGCTAATTTAAGGAAAAGTTTTATAAATAAATCCTTATATTTGATTAAAAAACAGTCACTACAGATCATATCGCCTTCACAGAGCCCTGATGTCAGCATCTTCATGGCTGTCTGCAGTTACTTGGAGGGAGAGACGCGAGTGAGACAGTCAATCTGCAGGAGAACGGTGGCCAAGTTTTCCACTCTGCTTGGAACAAGCAAAAAGCAAGCAATCATCTTATAAAACTATATCACAATAGGACAGTGTCCCAAATTTTATTGGGAAAGGGTAGTCAAACGAAATATTGATTTGATTTAGTTTTTGACAGTTCACAGCTCTGTGTAGTACATTTCTTAGTTATTATAAACTTTTAATTCCATCATTTTTGCAAGCATACTTGCCCTAAGAAATATTGCTTTAAATGTGCGTAAGACTTTTGCACATTACTGTATATACGTGTATATATATATATATATATATATATATATATGAACTATTACATTGAAAATTTAAATGATCAAAGAAATGCGTATCATTTGAATAAGACACATGATGACTTGCTAACAACTATTGGAATGGAGAGTTTTAGTTTACGTTTGTCCCCTAACAAGATGTTTCAGATTTTTGGCCAGCCATGCCACTCTGATCCCGCCTAATTCGGCTCCCTCTCCCGCGATACCAATCTTTCACCAATCGGGGGACCCTGGTTTGGAGAACTCGCACCGACAGTCACACCGCACATAAATATCATGTCACTTGCTAAATTATGCTCACTGTGTCAACTTCATGCATGGGCTCGGGGCGCTGCTTGTGACACGTGTCACATGCCGTGCCGCTCAACACACGCTAATGGCACTGCGCCAGCTAGGCGCCCACCCTTCCCGCTGGCGCATGTTTGCCCGCACGTCCCTTCAGGGGAGAGGGTTCCTGCCTTTTTTTGGGGTTTGGGAGGGGAGAGTTAACATCGATGTCCGGCAGCGATGGAACCGTTTTCCCAGGCTCCGTCCCATATTTTTCAATTAATTTAGCACTTTTTTTTGTTCTTTATTCACATACATCATATCTACAGTACACAGATTAATACGGCTGTAAATGGATTGAGTGCAAATGCTCTTAGTTTCTGTAAATATTTAGAAAATCTGAGGCAATCCAATTTTTTCAAAAAATATTTGTACATTGGTAAATATATTCCGAAAAAAAATCGACAAAACATAATGTAGCTTCAAACATGTACATATGTTACATATAATGTAGGAGAGTGCAAATCGTGTGGTCATGCTTTTCACTTTTTCAAACATCTTCCCTCATCAAAGTGGAATAATTATCATACCAATTAAAAAATAATTAAGTCCTTGGCATATACTTTTGTTTATGTGTGATATATGCTTGTCATAAATAGTGGATGTGCTCATGTGGCAACAAGCCTTTTCAATAGATAAGTTGTCATGTATATTTTAAGAAATGAGAACACAACCAAGTGAATATTGATATTGATTGTTTTCTTCAAATTTACTTTCTGTAAGTTTAAATTGTGTTATACTTGTAATATGCTGTCACATGTCATCTTTCAATTCTTACCCATCTCCATGTCTTCTTTTTTTGCTGTAAAACATTATTTACAGTTTTGTTTTCTATGGATGCTTATAGGCTTTTCCCACCTTCCTCTCTATTACCCTTGTTTCCACAATCAATTCAGAAGGCACATTTATTACACTGCAGTTTTGTTCGTTTTTGTGTTTACGTATTGTGAATCTGCCAATACATATGTGCAGATTCCTTGCAAATTAAATTTTTGGACTTGGCCAAAAATCCTGCCTTGTGTTGTCCAGTTATAAGGCTGTTGCTCTAGAAATATAGTCATTCAAATAATAGCTGCACTGAATATTATGCATACACTCAGAGCCATAAGTATTTGGATAGTCAGTAATACGAATTTCATTATGTCAGCTCCGAGCATCACCACTAAGAATTTTAAATTAGATGGTCAAGATATGCTAGAGGTTTATTTTTTCACCTTTAGTGAAAGTATTTTGTCAAAAATACTGTGAAAGTTAAAACCATTTTTATCCACAGGCCCGCTAATTTAAGGTCTCACAAGGAATTGGACAAACGCACAAACAGTAATCATGAATTAAGTCATCGTTCTATCACTTGGTTGTAAGGCCTTGGAAGTAAATGACAGCTTGAAGTCAGGGACCCATGGACATCACCAAACAGTGGTTTCCTGGTGATGTTCTGTCAGGCCTTGAATGCAGCTGTTTTCAGGCCCTACTAGTTCATGGGGTGTAATGCCTTCAGTTTTGTCTTCACTAAGTGAAATCCTTGCACAGTTGAATGCAGGTCAGGTGACGCCTTAGCAAGCAACATACAATATTTCTCTTTTGCCCTAAAAAAGTCATGCTTTCACAATATGCTTTGGCTAATTGTCCATCTGCTGATGAAGCCGCATTCAATGAGTTTTGAGGAATGTATCAGTTGTCGGTCAGATAATATAGCCGCATGCAACTCAGAATTCATCCCTCTGCTTTTTTCAGCATTCACATGATCAATAATGACAAGCAAACCAGTTCCATTGGTGTGATACATGCTCAAATATGACCATGCTTCACAAATGATGTGGTATGCTTCAGAACATGGCAGTTTCTGCCCCCTCTCCAAAATCTTGTCTTCCCTTCATTTTGATACAAGCTCAAATTTGTCTCGTCTGTCTATAGGCTTTTCAGTGTTGCAGAACTCACCAGTGTACTCGCTCCTGCTAAAAGTGTACCAAATAGTTGATTTGGCAACATCAAATGTTTTTCTTTTTTTTTTGACATGCCAATTTGGATTTTTTACCATAACGATGTCTTGCTTTCCTGGCAGCGACAGCTCTTTGGTGTTCATACTGAAACTTAACAGCAGCATTTTCCAAATACAATGGCACACTTGCGATAAATTCTTCACTACTTATGTACTCACTTCTAAATTCAATAATGAGGCCATGGAACAAACATGCACCGAATAGTCCAATTATATTTGGTCCCTGAAATAGGAGGCAACCACATAAAAAGGTTCTGGAATCAAAGTCTGCACTTTGAGCTCATGTTTACTATTAGATATTAACTCCAATGTGTTCTGGTAGACAGCTAAAATAACAATAACCCTGTCAATGTCCAAATATTTACTGACCTGACAATGTAACAATTCATTCATTATAAAATTAATCACAATTTTCAGCACCTGACACCTGATATCACAAAAATAGGACCATAGCAGAAATAACGAGACACTGTCCTCTATTAAATACTAATATATGATTTTGAACATTTATACCACATTTTTAGGATATGAAATGTGATGGCTTTTCTTTTCTTTTTTTAACTCACCTCAGATTATAATCATTTTTGCCGAATATTGTGAGACTCAGATTATTTTCATTTTGGCCGAAAGTAATCAGGTTTTCAGGACATGATGTTACACAAAACAGGCGTTCAGTTTTGTGGGAGGACTTCTGGTTTAGGTTATGAGTGCCCACTTCTTTATTTGACAACTGGCTTTGTTCTGCCCTATGCATTAGTGTTAGAAGGATATTAAAGGTAGTTCATAAGTAATAACAAGCAGTAAATGATTCCAATTTATTCCGTTACAATCCACTCTTTTAGAGCATGCTGAAAAATTCCACATCGGATTTTCTCGAGGTCTAACTCCACCCGCTTTTATGTCTTGCATTCGCAAAGCAAGGAATCGATCACAGAGGAACTGTCTACCCTAATGTCTAGTGGCATTCATTTCAATATGTATTTCTGTGTGTGTCGCTCTATTGTCCAATACAACAGGATGCACTGTGCTTGCTGTACTTCTACATTTAGCAGAAAGCAAGTGATGACCACTTCGCCTAAATAGAAGTCTTTCTTAACCATCTAGGAATCCTTTGCTACTCCCTGCAAACAAAACTGACATGAACGTCACATGCAATATTAAATATATGGCACCATTTCTATTTTAGTTGTCATCCATGCAAGCAAGCTGATCATTTATCGCTGACTTCCGAACAGCTTTTTAGTACCAATTCTAAACCTGTTTTACTTGATGTTAAATAGTATTAATTTAATAGTTCCAATGCCCATAAAACCACCAATGGTCAAAGGTGAGCAAGATGTGAGTTGCAAATAATTACAAGGTATGTATAAATGTCTATTACTAGCTCTAATGTTTGAATTTTCTTGGCAAGCCTTGTTTGTGCATGTTAATTTTACAGCTAATTGAGGACATGTTAGTTTAAATGAGTTAAGTTAGTTTAAATGTCATTGCTAGCCGAGCTAGCCAGTGATAAGAACTAGAATTTTCATAGTATATAAATCCAGGGATCAATGCTTGGAAAACATGTTGCTTCACTCAAGACACTTTCAGAACTTTTGCTGCTATATCTTGTCAATTGTTCAGGCTATTATTCCAGATTCATGGAGGAATCAAATCACATACTGTAATGGCCGGTAGTATACGGAGGCCAGGTGCAACAACCAGAGAGAAAGAGCGTAGCACGAACACAGTACAAACACAGAGAATAATACAGACCAAACGAAAGTACTCGCGCTTCCAAAGGATGTATAATAGTCCGAACTACGGAAGCAAAGTGAGATAGAAAAAGGGAGAAGAAACTCCAATAATTTTAAGATAGAAAGTCATAGAAAACCTGACAATAGATATCTTCGGCTATAGTGCTTAACTACAAACAGACACTCTAGCAAAGAGGCGAGGCGAACATCCGGCTTATATAGAGCCCGGGAAGCGCCACCCCAGTTCAATCAGCCAGCTGGGTAAAGACTCTGATTGAACATGAATTCGATATCATCCCGGGACGAGAGCCTCAAAGAAAAGTCCAAAATACACGCACAAACATCCAGAACCATGACACATACTATTCACTCAGTAATACCTGAGAATAGTATAACTGAGTGGGAGTCTCCATTTACTCATAAATGGAGGTCTCAATTTAACCTGACCTGCATATTTTTAGGCTATTGGAGGAAACTGGAGCACTAGGTCTAAACCTAGTGACACAGGGAGTTCACACAGAAAGGTTCCAGGCCGCATTCAAATCTATAAGCTTCTTGCTGTGAGGCAACAGCAATTCACACTGTGCCACCATGCCGCTAATCATGATAATTCTTTTCAATAGCCTTGTAGTTAATGTATAATGATATATTGGGCAGAAAAGTCAAAGTAATCTCTTTCTAATGTTTATTGTTATTATTAATAATAATAATGTATGGATTAAAACTTAAATTTTTGATATTGAATTTTGTTTTGTTTGATTATCCATGTACATTTTATATTTACATTGCAATCTAAGTACTGCATCAAAAGTTTGTGATTTACTGGCATTTTTCAAATGTTTAATCTAAAAAATCATGCCACATTCCCCATATTCCCCATCACAAATATGCAGCACAATGTAGTCTGTAAAAGGTTGGGCACTGACACTATAAAAGGACTGACATTTCCTGTTTGTTTGGCACAATTTCCAAAAATTAAAGTTAATGGTCCATCCTCATCATCATTTTGAGCATAGAGCCAAAATACAAAAATCACACCTCTGTCCAAATACTTCTAGAATCTGCATTGTATATTCTGCACTAAAAAATTGATTTGCATAACCTATAGAACTATCATCACTGAAAAAAAGAGCTTTTAGTTTGACATGCTTGCCAAATTTGAACAATTTCTGCATAAATATGCACACACTATAGGACATACGTACTCATGCAGAAAATACATGAATATACCTTAATATTTGAATCCTGCGCTTACCTGCTCTTTTGTCCAACCGGACTTGGGAAGCAATTCAAAACGCTTTCACCACACTAACGGGAATGGAGCAATTTCTGTTCTCATTAATCTGCAGGTAAAGTTTTTTTTTTTCTTATCAATTTACTATGTCAACGGCTGAGAAATCCCCCAACAGCAGTAGCAGCGGGCTGCATTCTCTGTGCGGCCCTGTGCAATTACTGGAATGCGCAAATATGATTTAACCCAGGTAAACTTCAATCAGTCACCACCGAACACAATGAAATCCTTGCCTTTTAACCACTAAAAGCTTGTGGGAAGACAGCCATGAATTCATAAATTAAGAACCATGGAAAATGTTTTCCTATTCTTCTTTGCTATCGGGCAGTGTGGCCTACACTGCCAAGTACAAGAGAACTGTTTGTGTGAGCGGACTAATACCTTATGGAGCATCGAATAAAAACATTATGTGTATTTTTTTAGGGGCACGGAGCATGCGGAATATACTTTTCTCTGTTGTGTTTTGGATAAAGAGTCATAAACCTTATGCCATCCCTCATTCTATTCATAACGTAGTCCTTGTCGAGGCTGAATCCACAACTCAAGTCTTTAAGAAGACTAAAACATGTCACTTTACCTTTGTTGTCAGGCATCATTATTCTGTAAAGACCAGACTTTGTCATTTTTCTCTTCCTTCTAGAATATAACCTTGTTACAATGAATTACCCAGAAATCCCATCTAAAACATTGTTGCACTTTGACAGTGGCACAATATTTTACAATGATGCTGAATGTGCTGATATTGATTCAGGACAAAAAGAATGCCACTGCAGAACTATTTCAGATCTCAGCCTAGTATTTGAAAGATTGGTTTGCCTACTCGTTCTTTGTGTTCTCTATTTGCTGGCCACATAGTATGGAAAAGTCTGAGTGATGCCATTACCTACTACTAAACTGCAACCCCAATTCTTAAAAAGTTCGAACATCGTGGAAAATGCTAATGCAATAAAAAAGGAGTGATTTGAAAAGTCCATTCACCCTCTTCTATATTGAAAATGCTTCAACAACACATTATCTGATGTTTTGTCTTGTGAATTCAATTTTTATTCAAAATAAACGCTTATTCACAATTTGATGACTGCACCAGACTCAAAAAAAAAAAAAAAGTTAATGCAGTGGCAGTTTAGGGCTAATAATGATGTGATAAATTGCAATAATATAGTGATGTGAAACAAGTGATGTTAAAGAGGTGAGCTAATTGCATTATAGTATACAACCCCAATCCCAAAATAGTTGGGACGAAGTTTAAATTGTGAATAAAATCAAAATGCAATGACTTTCAGATCACATGAGCCAATATGTTATTTACAATAGAATATAGATAACATTTCAAATGTTGAAAATGAGACATTTTACATTTTTATCCACAAAATGAGCTTATTTCAAATTTTCTGGCTGCAACAGGTCTCAAAAAAGTTGGGACACAGGCAAAAAGGGCTGAAAAAGCAATTATTATATAAGAGGATCCGCTGAAAGAACATTTAGCAAGTAATTAAGTTAACTGGCATCAGGTGTGTAACATGATTGGCTATAAAAGGGATGTCTTAGAGAGGCTGAGTCTCTCAGAAGTAAGGATGGCCAGAGGCTCTCCAACCTGTGAAGGCTTGCGTTAAAAATTGTGAAATACTTTAAAAACAATGTTCCTCAATGTCAAATTGTAAAAGCTTTGAATGTCTCATCATTGACAGTGCATAACATCATCAAAAGATTCAGAGAAACTGGAAAAATTTCAGTGCGTAAGGGACAAGGCCGAAGACCTTTACTGGATGCCGTGATCTTCGGGCCCTCAGACGCCACTGCATCACTCACCGGCATGATTCTGTCATTGACATTACTAAATGGGCCCAGGAATACTTCAAGAAACCACTGTCTGTAAACACAGTCTGCCGTGCCATTCACAGATGCCACCTAAAACTCTATCATGCAAAAAAGTAGCCATTGTTGAGCATGATCCAGAAGCGTTGTTGTGTTCTGTCGGCCAAGGCTCATTTAAAATGGACTGTAGCAAAGTGGCAAAGTGTCCTGTGGTCAGGCGAGTCCAAATTTGACATTCTTGTTGGAAATCATGGGCGTCGTGTCTTCTGGGCTAAAGAGGAGAAAGACCCCCCTCCTGTTATCAGCGTTCAGTTCAAAAGCCAGCATCTCTGATGGTATGGGGATGCATTAGTGCATATGTTGTGGGACACTTGCATGTTTTAAAAAGCACCATGAATGATGAAAGGTATATAAAGGTTTTAGACCAACATATGCTCCCCTCCAAATGACATCTATTCCAGGGAAGGCCTTGTGTATTTCAGCAGGACAATGCAAAACCACATACTGCTGCTATTACAACAGCATGGCTTCTTAGTAGAAGAGTCCATGTGCTGAATTGGCCTGCCTGCAGTCCTGATCTTTCATCAATTGAGAACATTTGGCGCTTAATTAAAGGAAAAGTCCGTGAAAGGAGACCCAAAACTCTCCAGCAGCTGGAAGCCTGTATTAAACAAGATTGGGATCAAATTCCAATGGCTAAACTCAAGAAACTTGTCTCCTCAATGCTCAGAGGCCTCCACTCTGTGTTAAAAAGAAGAGGGGATGCGACACCATGGTAAACAGGCCCCTGTCCCAACTTTTTTGAGACCTGTAGCAGCCATCAAATTTGAAATGAGCTCATTTTGTGAATAAATTGTAAAATTTCTCAGTTTCAGCATTTGCTATGTTATCTCTGTTCTATTGTGAATAAAATACTGGCTGGTGTGATTTGAAAGTCATTGCGTTTTGATTTTATTCACAATTTATACTTTGTCCCAACTATTTCGGAATTGGGGTTGTAAAAGTAGTCATTAAAAAAGGTTTAATCCCTCAAGAGCAAAAAAAATGGCTCACCAAGATGTCGACAGATATATAAACTTATAGTTTAACAGGGTTCCTCAAATCAATAACATTTTGGTCATTCACCCTCTACTGTGTGTAATTTATAAGGTCTGTGTGAGATCTCTGATCGCTCAGGTATCAATGTCTTAAGAGCCATCTTGATTACAATGGTTATCTCAAAATGGGCTAGGAAATACTTTCGTAAACTTAGTCAGTCGACACCATTCCTTGCCGCATCCAAAGATGCTGGTTAAACCTTGTACAAGTCAAGGCCATACATCAACGTCGTCCAACACCACCACTGACCTCTCTGGGCCTGGTGTCATCTGAGCTCGACAGTGGAAACATCGAAATGGTCCAACAGGTCACCATTTAATGGAGTTTGTGGGGGAAAAAAACAGCTTCCCTGTTCTCCAGACCAAGGAACAGTAATGCAGAAAGATATATACAAATTTGGAGGAACTTATGCTGACAGCTCCGTGTTCCAGGGAGGTCCCTGCATTTTCCAGCTTGACACCACTAAACCATATTCTGTATGGATTACAAGCACGTGGCAGCATAAGTAAAGACTGTGTGCTAAATAGGCCAGCCTGCAGTCCTGATCTGTCTCCAGTTGAAAAATAGGCCATACTGGGCCATGCTGGGGAACTTCTGAGAAAATGGGACTTAAAGTTGCCAGCCTCCTGTGTCTGATCTGTCTTATGTTATAAACCCAAGATAGTTGAAAATTTGTGTGGACCTTATGACATGATATATATTCATCTTCTGATTCAACAAACTCTGGGCCATTATACCATCATCATCAATCATGCAGTTCCTCATTAGTGGAGGCCTTGAATAATGGTGGGAAATGGCTAAGGCAGTGCAGTGCATATGTACAGTGGCAGAGAGGACGTTTGCTTGTTTGAACAATCCATGTGGGTAGATTGGGTTGGCCAGACCAACTGGTGCCCGGTATGGTTCAGGGGCTCATATATTCAACAACAAAGGCCCAAACTCTGGAGGCCTGGATAATGGAGAAATGGCAGAAATTCTGCTTTCAGGGCCAGACCAACTGGTGCCCTCAGTGCCCAAACTCTTCATGAGTAGCAGAAGGCCAAGGCATGTTATACAGTGGTAGACAATTGACTATGCCACCTTTTGTGAAAAAGTGGTACAGTGGTCATATTGTATATTTTCAATAAGCAGTTAAATTCATGGGTTAAATCATCAAATAATGTGTTGTACTGCTTTCAATAGAGGGTGAACAGTCTTTTCCTATCGGTCCCTTCTTTTTTATCAGCATTTTTACATGATGTGCCAACTTTCTCGAAAAAGGGGTTGTACTGTACATTTTATTGGCAAAATATCCTTGTCGAATTTGAACTCGCTCTTTGAGATAAAAACAAATATGCTTATCAATTTGTATCCTTTATTTTTATTTCCTCCAAATTCAGAATGCCTCCTCAAATTCAAAGGCGGGTATTATTCCTACAGTGGCATCCGTAGCTGCTGACTGCTGCTTTTTCACTCTGCGATCCGCCAGCTGAGTTGTGCTGTCTTTTTGTCAGAGGAGTGCTCTTCATACACAGCTGACTGCTGGCACCCAACTGACAAGGGGAGACAACTCTGCGTAAAGAGATGGAGAAAACTCTCCCTGCTAAAACTTACCCTCCCTGTGCAGAGCAGTGGGCAGTCTGAAGGGCAGCCAGCCTCCGTCAGAGGCAGCACAGTGCAAAGCTCGACTGAAAAAAATTCTGCTGCAAAGAGAAGACCGCGAACAAATACAGCCCAAATACTGACCCTGCATCTAAACAATTTTGAATTATAGGCTAAAAAAAAAAAAAAAACATTTTGATCACCTTGAGTCCCAGCAGCTGGTTCTAGTCTTTCTGTAGGTCCACAAGAAATATAAATTAACATTGTCCCCAAAGTGCGGGGAATTCTTAATGAGAACGGGCAGAGTGAATAGAAGCTTTGTAAGAGCTTATTCCAGTGGGGAATGACTGTAGCTGGTATTAGATTGGACTGTTTCCTACCCATTACACTGTGTCTTACATAATGAGGCTATAGAGTGGCAGCAGCTCCTCACAAGCATACACACACAGGCAAACACACACACACACATACTATAGATTTTGCATTTAGTGAAAGCATGCAGCATATTCAGTCATGAGGAAATATTCTATAGAAGCTTGGTGCACTGATGGTGAAATGACTTATGCTTGCGTGAGGTGCAAAGTGAAAGTGAAACTTAGGACTGAGTGGTGTAAAACATGGCAAGTAGGTGAAGCCTGATCAAGTTCAGATGCTCAGAGCGGAAGGCATTACAGTGAGGATGACTCTGGCACTGGAGTAGTATTGTGGGTTCAGCTTGGCATAGGCAAACAGTAGGCTACCATTCTTAGCCTTGGTGTATTCTCGAGAACATATTAGAAGTTCAGACTTTCAGCTACAATTTGAGGGCATCCACATCAGAAACACAATTCCAGCACTTTCTGCCCCCTTTTTAAAAGATTAAAAGGACTTGGACAACTGGCTGCACAACTTTTCCATGGCCAGGTGTGTTTTATTCCCTAATGATTTCATAAGTGAAGACAGTCATAAGTGTCAGATCAACAGTTGATTTCAACTATTGTATTTGCATTTGGTATCCATTGCTGCTCACTGCTAAAATGAAATTTGAAGGTCTGCCACTGTCAGTGAAGGAAGCCATTATTTGAGAGAAAAACAATACTTTTTCCCAAATAAAACTTTGAAAAAAATCAAATGTTCGCAACAACTGGCAATAAGTCGTTCACATTGTTGGAGGAAATTCGGCCCACCCATCTTTCTAGAATTGTTTTAATTCACCTATATGGAGGGTTTACAAGCATGATCTGACCACTTAAGGTCATGCCATAACATCTCAATCAGATTTAAGTCAGGACTTTGACTGGACCACTTCAAAACCTTTGTTTTGTTTCTTTTGAGCCATTGGACTTGCTCGTGGGCTTTGGATCATTGTCCTGTTGCATGACTCAACACCATTAGAGCTTTTCAGGTCACAGCCTGCTGGCCAGACATTCTCCTTCAGGATTTTGTGGTAGAGAGAAAAATTTATGGTTTCATCAATCATAACAAATCACCCAGGTCCTGAAGCAGCAAAGCTGCCTAAAACCATCACACTACCACCACTGTGTTTGACTGTTGGTATGATGTTCTTGCTGTGTTAGTTTTACATCAGATGTAATGGGATCCATGTCAGCCAAAAAGTTTCACTTTTGACTCATCAGTTGACACAATGTTATCCCAAAAGTCACAGCCGTCATTAAGATGTTAATTGACAAATGAGATAAACCCTAGTGTTCTTCTTGGTAAGCAGTAGTTTTTGCCTCGCAGCTTTCCAATGGATGTTATTTTTGCCCGGTCTCTTTCTTATTGCCGAATCTTCAACATCGACCTTAACTGAAGCATGTGAAGCCTGCAGTTCTTTAAATGTTTGTCTGGGTTCCTTTGTAACCTCCTGGTTGAGTCGTTGATGAGCTTCACTCCTGGGAAGGTTCACAGAGTTCCAGATTTCAGAAATTCAAAGATAAAGACTCTCACCATGGTTCACTGGAGTCCCAGAGTCATAGAAATTGCTTTGTAACTCTTTCCAGGCTAATGGATGTCAATGACTTTGTTTTTCATCAGTTCTTATATTTCTTTAGATCGAGGCATCATGTGCTGCTTTTTGCCCACTTCTCAGTGCCAGACAGGTTCTATTTCAGTGATATTTAGACAGGCCCGGCAATAATCATGCCTGGGTATGTCCAGTGAAATTGACCAAATTTATCAATTAAATGTGTTTCATTGTTTGATTCAGAAACTACGTGGGCAATAATTTTTTTGCATCAAGCCAGGTATTTTCGGACGTGCTTTTGCCCTCAATGAATTAATTTATCATT
The DNA here is from genome assembly GCA_029692085.1 of Gymnothorax javanicus. Taxonomy (NCBI): domain Eukaryota; kingdom Metazoa; phylum Chordata; class Actinopteri; order Anguilliformes; family Muraenidae; genus Gymnothorax; species Gymnothorax javanicus. The sequence continues at coordinate 177,152,786 of CM056193.1, read as the reverse complement.
TAAAAACAGCAGTTTTTTGTTTACTTGGGTTATCCTTGTCTAATCTGAAAACATAGTTTTAGGATCTGAATCATTTGTGTGTGACAAATATGCAAAAAGAAATGAAGAAATCAAGAAGCAGACAAATACTTTTTCATAGCTCTGTATAGGACCATATTATATGTTTAAATTCTCCCAAATGCTTTAGAATTCATTCGAAAACTCATCACAGTGCAGATGGACCTGAAGCATACTGCAAAAGCTACCCAAGTTTTTATTTTTTTAAAGGCAAAGATGTAACATGTCCTACAGTAGACAAGTCAATCATATGACCTGAATCAAAATGAGCATGCATTTCACTTTCTGTGATGGCAAAACTCCCCAAAAACAAGCAGGAACTGAGGACAACTAAAGTGAATGGGTATGTTAGTTTCTCTAAATTCCCATGAGCCTTTTAAACTAGGGAGGACTATGTATAAATTCCAGCGTGGAACATACAATATTTGTGAATATCTTGAATATTCACTGCCCAGATACTATGGACCTGACTGTGTCTATATACACACACACATATATATATATATATATATATATATATATATATATGAGAGAGAGAGAGAGAGAGAGAGAGAGAGAGAGAGAGGAGTAGAATTTACTGCAGAGACAGTGAAATAAAGTTTTGTGTGAGGGAAGTGAAAGCCTCTCCTGATCACTGATTTCACTTGTCTCCTAGCAACAGGGGTCACTGTTCGGTCGTATGCTGATTAGCATATCTATGGTTCCTCCTTGGTCTGCTATGGTGGCTCTGATTTTGCTTGTTATTCATTAATGACAAAAAATGTGTGACACAGTTTGACCTATGATCTTCAAAATACAATCTAAAATGTTTGGAGAGTTTCAGTGACTCGCAGATTAGCACAGTGCTAAGGACCCCCATACCAGAATTCCTTGTATAATAACCGATTTGGTTGATCAATAATCCTAATTCCTAACACAGGTTTAACAGCGATTTCAAAAAAAAAAAAAAAAAAAAAAAAGAACGACTTCAGCTTCTAGCATCAAGTCACTGGTGGTTATAAAAATATTTTAATCTAGCCAATATGCATTGCACAAATATCCTGGTTTAAAAGATTAATATTTTATTGATTTACTGACTGGAAACTATTACATACACTGGCACTGCAGGACACACCGCATGTTATGCATTTATTGTTTTCACTTTATAGGCAACAATACTTCATGGCAATAATATTTTGAAATGTGAAACACTTTGATTACTCCTGGTTTCTACAACGTGGTGCATATTGATCATTATGAATCATAAACTGATATGCCTTGCAGTAAACATTCTGTAAAATGTGCTTTTCTTTTTCGTTGCTTCATCTGAATGAGCAGTATCTAGGTGTTGTTTAATAAAAACACTGTTAAATGTCATGCCATAAGTTTAAAATAGATTACATTTTTCCATGCAACGAATACTTTCAATGTGATGTGCTAACTCTGAAAACATTTAACACACCGCACTGAACATTTCTTCAGACATGAACTTTATGTTAAAACTGCATATTTGATTAAAGTTTGAGAGCTAATGAAATAATTACATTTTTGAATTATCCCTCCATATTTTTGTGAAATAATTGAAAATGCTGGCAACTAAAAATAGTGCTTATAAATAGCAGCATCAATTAATTCTCTGTTTTGAGAGATTGCTTTCTGCAAAATACAGTTTAGCAATGACAGAGTGAGAAGACCTCTTTCAGGGTTTCTATTTTATAATCTAAACAGTTTAGTATTAAATCATAAGTTGATTGAGCACAGATGCAGTTCCTATTAGCCAATGTATAATATATGTTTTTGGTGATAAAGTATTTGACCATTAAACGTGTAAATATCTGGTCAATATTCCCATTATTGACCCATAATCATTAAAGAATTGTATAAAAATGCCAAAATGTTTCATATTCACATTGCTCATTTGTTTTCGAGAAGAAAAGTGGTTTTTTGGCTGAGAACACACCCCTGAGCACCAAGGCTTAAACATGCGGTAAATGTTTTTTCCAGTTTTTTTTTGTTTTTTTGTTTTTTTGTAGACACTGGACATCATTCAGACCTGTGTTTTCCAACAAATGACAAAAAATTGAAAATGTTAAATAACTCTCTAAGCACTTTTCTTTTTTTTCTTCTTCTTCTTTTTTTTGAGAATCCAGTAGGCACTAAATTTCTTTGTAAACTCTGAGACGAGAACATAAGCCTTCATTTAAACATGAGCCAACTATTGGAATACATTTTGATAGTACTAATTGTCATAGCCACAGAATATCGAGTGAGAACCAGCAAAGAAAACCGCTACATATCCTCACACAATTGAAAAGTGTACCTTGGAGGCAACATCATTCATCATTTTAAAATGCATTCTAAAATAGCTGTATCTATGTTAGGCAATAAGGGACAGAATCTAGCATAATGTGACTTAAAAAAATGGATCCAGGACTGACCCATTAGGCTGAAAATTGTACTGGAAACCAAGTTAACCATACTCAATATTCTCTCATATTTGCTTTTTTTTTTTAAAAGTATTCCATGATTACAATTTGAGAATAACAGACCATGAGCTTTTATTTTATTTTGCTGTAAGAAATGAGTCCTTGCAAAAACCAAACACGTATTGCTGAATGAAGGACAAATTTGAAACCCTTTCACAATCATCAGAAATAAAAGGAAAAAAAAACCACTGGGACAGCTAGAGGGGGTTTTATTTGTTTAAAGCAGCACTGTCTTGATTTCCAATAAATAACTTCCTACCTGCTGCTCTCATATCAGCAGCAAAACACATTTTTCTCAGGTACCATTCATATTTCCTCCTGAGTGAATTTCCTTGTTGTTGTTTTTGTCACTTATTGTATTCCTAATATTTGTCAGAATGTAAAACCTTGCATTCGCTATGCTTCCCAGAGTTTATGCGTCAAAGGTACATTGCAAGGCAGCGCCAGTTCTTAGGACTCTCCGGCAGGCACTCTTGGTCTGAGGTAAAGAAATCTAAGCTGGAGCGGTGAAGACATTTTATAAAAACCTTCAAAACTGCCATGCCCCGTTATCACACCCAGTGTCTGTTCTCCCGGTGTTGGAGAGTTTCAGGTGACTTGATTTCTAATAGAGACTGAACACCTCTCAAGCTTATATTGCAATATCCATGTTTTCCTGTTTAAGTTTTTTTTTAAGGAAGAGGAAACATGGCTTCATTTAAGGTCATTTTACGTCACCTATTCACTCCAAAAAGTGTACATGACAAGAAATAGAAGAATTTGAGGACAAGCAGTTGTTTGCACCATGACCTTAAGGGGGGAAAAAAAACTATGGATGCAAGTGTTTTAATGAAAGGTAACAATAAATTGTAAGACAGGTACATTTTGACTGAATCACTATCTGCTCGATAGGGCTCAATAATGAATATCCGTATTCATTATATACAGAACAGTACTCTTTAAAAGCTGGAGTCATGTAAAAAATTTAATTGTGCTTGAGTAGATTTAAATTGATTAAAAAAAATGTACTGTAAAGATAATGAGCATCAAAACAACAAATATCAGCTTCTGAAACAGTAAAAAGACTATTTGATGATGCTGGCCTTTTCTCTGATTTTTTTCTGAGAAAAATCAACTTCTAAAACTGACAAACAAGAGAAGAATGTCAAAACGAGTGAAAGACTGCAAAGACTGGACCAGTGTAAGGCTAACAAGACCCATAAGTACTACATCCCAAAGTGATCTTTTCACTGACACAGATGGTGATATTTGGCTGGTACTGCATAATGAACTACGAAATAACGCAGGAACTTCCGCCTGAAGACCTGTGAGGCGCATATTTTTCAAACTAGAGAATCTGATGTACTTGTTCTCTTGCTGTTACGCACCAGGGTCTTCCACGTCTCTTTCAAGAAAGTAATCCTTATTTGAAACCTTCAGTTTCTCTGCAATCTCATTCATTAAATCTCTCAGAACAACAAAAGCATTTCAGGAAAAAAAAAAAAAAAAAAGTTTTCTTGCCATTTCAAGCCAAAATTGAACTTTATACATTACTGGTACACGAACTAGTGATACGACAAACAATAAGATATCGCTTAATTGCATGGAGTATGATAGGAATGGTTTCTTTCGTGCCATACCATCTCAATTACAAAAGGATGGGGTGAAAACATGTTGTGAGTACACCAGAATAATAATGCTGAAGACTGGGCTTCAAAATCATAGTTAAAGACTGATCTATTTCAAAAGTTATCATAATTCATAATTTTCCCAATGGCCAATCAGAATTTTGTGATCAATTAAATCCTACATTGGTGAATAAAAGTATCAACTTCAGTGATTTCAAACTTATGAACTCTTGTGTATATCTGCTCCTCCCCCCCCATTTCTATGTGCTCTGAAAGAGGTAACATACAGCAGTGCTTTGGTGACCTTGCAAGTCTTGACAACAAGGGTCATGTTTTTGACAAAAAAGTATATACCCTGTTGTGTTCAGGGCAGTAGGCAAGTTTTTTTTTTTTTTTACCCCAGTAGTTTTTCTGCACACTGTTGTCCCTGCTCATTGCAGCTTCCTGCCCCTTTGAAACCCCTGGGCCCAAAACACATAATCATTTGGTAATTGAGCTGAAAGGAATGAACGATTTGATCCCCAGAAGGAAGCAGGTATTTACCGATGAAAACCTCCAGGAAATCCCATGATTCCCAAGGCTTGCGCATCTCGCACCACAAAAGCTATGCAAATCTTCTTAAACCCTGTTTATCTACCGCTCGTTTCCGTTCGCTCTGCAGGTACCCGTATTGTGGCATTTGTCATGATTACCGTGTAATTTACATAGAATACGTACTGGAACTGTGCTAAGATCCCTAACAAAGGCTGCATCTATCGAACTGCCATCCGGTTCCAAGAAGAGGAAAAATACAGGTTTAACAGTGTGATATTAAATGAACACGTTCTCTCCACCCTTCCCTGTTTTAGTGTTGTCCATCTCATTTAAGTGGTTCTTGTTTATCAGAAATTTTTAGCCCCAGGAGACAGCCATTCTCCCGCTGATCTTCATCAGTCATATTTTCTGTCAAACAATTTCCTGTGCTACACAAAGGAAAAGACTATATTTTGTATAACTAGCGTACAGTATAGAGGATGGAAGTGCAATTTACAAGTCGGTGCAAGCACATTTATGATTGGAGAGAAAGATTTGGGTTCCTGACACAGGAAATTAAACACAGAATTGTGGACAGAATGACCTGACTGAATACATGTGTCATTGCTTACTCGTAGAGTAACTTCCGTAACATTATACTTGTTGATAAAACAGAGTGTGCACTGACGAGTACAGCTCTTGTTGTACACAGTGTAAGTCAGTGAAAGCAGATAAGAACATCAAAGGTTGCTCGAAGACATGATATGAAGTATCAGATCTTACTTTTTGACTGGGTGACCTGCGTGAAAGAGACAAGATATCTCTTGGAGACCGCTTGCAAATAACTTGCATTTTATTTCTGAATTGAACCTTTTTACGAGCTTGAAGCTACATTAGAGTCCATTTCTGCCTTCTTTCAGAAACCGCATTTTAAGGCCTAGATGCGGTGACATGGCCACCCTTTCTGCTTTCCCCTGAACGATAAATGATTTCCATTAATTTCTTGAAGTTTTTAACACCAAGACCACTCAGAAGCCAAGAATGCCAAGGTTCAATAATATCCATCCTATCACTTATCATCCTTATCAGCTTTATCAACACCATCGCCATTACATATCTTTGACCCTGCTTGCTGAGCGCAGATAGCTTTTTACCAGTACATTCCATTTTTAACAACATTTTCAAATAAATGAGAGCAATAAAAATCATACACCACTTTATAAAGAACATATTATTCTGACATTTAAACTGAGTATAGGAAATTACGTTCCTGAAAAATTACTACTCTGGCTGTGAAACAAGACAGTCCTAGAGGACAATATCAAGAATTGGTAGTTAGCCTCCTCTGATGACGTGATTCTAAAAGTATACCCCCACTTTAACAAATGATAAGAGTAAAACGTAATTTTTAAAATGTTTATATTGTTACATAATGTCAGTGCAGATTGTAATCAGATCATTGCATACAATCCATGATTGATATGAAAAGACTGAAAAACAAACAATATTAACCAAGAACTGCTTTAAGATTTATTTACAATTGAAGGAAAACAGAAACAAAAGTTTACTGGTGCGAGCCAAAATATTTTTTACAACATTAATGATAAAACATTGAAATGTATATTCATTGTGCATTGCTCATTTATTTTCACACAACATCATGCATCAAACGGATGCAAGAATAGGTAAAACTATTTCCGTAAACCAGGCGAGGGGAGCTAAAATATTATTTTAAAAAAAAGGAAATCTGGAGGCTCTACAGTATATACTTATATACATATTTTGTTTTGTCTTTATTTTTTTTAATATAAAATGACAATATAAAAGTTAAAGAATGCACACAGTCTTAAAGTACAAAGAATGCGGAGCTGTTGCAAATGTCAAGATATGTTCTTTGTAGTTTTTACACATTTCTAATCATTTGCCTCTCATGGTCTTCATATTTTTTTAATGGGCAGAATTTGAAGCGGCACACATAGAAAGATAAACTTGTAACAAACCATATACTGTACTCGGAAATAATTATAAAGTGATATTTTACAATGAAAAGAAACATCTTGCGTAGTTAAAAAACTTGCATACTATTTTCTTTCAACTGATTTTTTTTAAACCAAACGCAGCAACTGAATTTCCCCTTCTTAAAATTGTTGATCATTTCATTTTGTAGTACTATTAAAATTATTTGTGAATTCCTCCAAGACTAATAAAAATGTTTTCCACTGCTAATAATTCACTTGTAAATCATGAAAGGGGAATTCAAGGTTGATCAATAAAATGAGTATGTGTATGATACTGAAAAAATAAAAATACTGGTTTTTCTTTGTAAAATAAAACCTTTACATATACTTAAGGTGCAACTTCAGTCTTCAAAAGGGCTTGCCCATTATTTTGGTGTATACATTTAATTTAAGTAACTTCATATCCATTATTTTACATGGTGCTTGTTTTTTTTTTCTTTTTTTCCATCTTTTTTGCTTCAGCCCATTCTATAGTCTCCACATGGACAGTAGTGTTTTTTATATTTTTTCTATATTTTTTTTCTATTTTTGGAGAGCATAAACAGAAGAAAGAACTAGTGTTCAACCTTTAGTCACTAAATGACATGCACAGATCAGACAAATAGCATATAAATATGTTACAAAATAAGTGATACAAAACATAAAAGAAAAATAAGCAGGAAAATAATCAACATGGTCCAGTTAGGCAGTTTCACAATGTAAGACTGATTTTGAAGGCTCAGTTCAGGCCCAGTGCAGTACTGTGATCAAATTTTAGTGCAATGATTCTCTGGTCAGATTACACAGCTGCTGCCCTGGACTGGTCTCATGCTTTCTCCAGCCTTTCCAGCTCAGTGACATAAATCAGGTGATCTTCTGGGGATTTGCCGTGCGTTTTGCTAAGGTGCAGTTTGACTGCGTGCTTGCTGACAAAAGTCCGATTGCACAGCTTACACTGGAATATGGAGCCAGAGTCATCCTCAGAGAGCGTCAGAGGACTGAACGCCTTGTCCGTTATCACCGCGGAGACTGCCTGCTGCTCCCTGATGTGGTCTACGGTTAGCTTGGAGAGATCCTTCACGCTGAAACCTAAATGTGACTCTAGGTGGCTGATGTAGCTGGAGGGAGTCCTGAACTGAGAGGCACAGTCACTGCACAGGAACACTGGCTGACCAGAGTCGATATTCTTTAAGAACTTGGTTCCACCTGTCCGCCTCAGCTGGTACTTCACATTAGCCAGCCAGTGAGAGATGGTGGTCATGGAGAGGCCAGTGAATTTGCAGATGTGCACGCGTTCCTGTGGGCCCAGGTCAGTCATTAGATACTTGCCTTCTGGAGTCTCCCGAAGGCTAGAGGCAAACTGGGCTTGGAGGATGAGGAGATGCTGAGGGTTCCAGTTGGACTGCCGGCCCTTCCTCTTCTGGACCGGGGACAGGTCCTCCAAGGCATCGTCAAATGCGCTGCCATCGGCATCAGACTTCTCAGACACGGAGGATGGGGTTGAGGATTTCGGGGTTAGCCGACCAGTGAGATTCTTCACCATGTCAGAAATGTCCATCAGCGCATTCTCTCGAAGTGGTGAGGAAACGGAATCTGACAAACTGGAAAGGATGGGTCTGTTGCCACTGCCACCATTGCTATTAACTGTAGTTGATAAGCTGTTGTGGTTGGCGTTACCATTACCATTTTTTGACTTCCTCAAGTCAATGGGCTGGTCATTGCACTCATAGTAATATCTGCTTATAGTTTCTGTTGGCTTAACCTGAGTTGGGTTGTAGATGGGCTTTTCCATCATGCTGTTACTGATTTTGTACAGCATGGCCAAGGGGTCGAGGGAGGGGCCGGCAGGCTTTGAGGCCTTGCCCAGGTGAGTGTTCATTATAGACTGCAACGCGCTAAGGGGATTAACAAAAGGCTGTTCTGGTGAATGGTCGGTGATGATACCCAAACTGTTGCAGCCATTACTGACTGGCGACGCCAGGCCCTCGGTTCCATTCTTCAGGTGGTTATTATCCACTGGGGTCTCTTTAGGCTCCCTCTTACAGACAGGCTCTGCAAACGAAGCAATGCTGTGCCCGTTCTTCGCCGTCTTCCCACAGCTGAGGTCGTCGGGCATGGGAGATTCTCGGCTGAAGTCGTTTATAGGCGGGGACGGTGGTTTGACTGGTACGGGTTTTCCCTTGTCTGGGCCCTTCTCCTCCTTTTCCCTCTTCACCAATGATGTCTTCCCTATTACCTTCTCCACCAGCTCCTCCATGGCTGACACATTGTTTCTGTGTAGGTGGGGAGGAGAGGGGCTCCTCGGGGAATGGATGACTGAGCCTGCGTCCGATGACAGGGCTTTCAGGCCACTGTTGAATGTCGGCTGTACTTGGACGCTCTGTACAGCAGGCAGGGAGGATTTCACAGAGCCTTGAAGCTGATAGGCAGCATGAATGCTGGGATATCCCCCCCATGTAGGAGTGCCTGTCTGGGCCTTGCTGATTGCACTGGACACTGTGTTTTCAAGGGACTTAAGTATATCCATTCCACCCTTGGGAGTTTCTTCCAAGTCCTCCTCTCTGAGGTACTTATATGTCGAGGTCGCCTCAGACTTCTCTCCGGGCTCCTCTTTCTCTTCTTTGATCTTTTTCTCTGGTTCAATCACCTCCATTTTCTCCTCTTCTGGCTCTTTCTTGTCCTCAGACCCCGAGGAAGAGTGTGCGGGAGACTCTGGCTGAGACTTAATATTTGGAACCGGCAGTCTTGTCGTGGTGGGGGGGCAGAGGGATTGACTGGATTTTTTCTTCTACCACAGGGTCAAATACCAGCTGTTTCCCTTTTTTTGAAGCAGAGTTGGTGACTTTGAGAAAGTGCCCAGTGACCATCATGTGGGCTGTTAGCTGCTGCAAAGTATCATGAGAACTCCCACACTCCATACACTTCAGGATCTGGGCCTTACGCGCCTCGAACTGCCAGGTGTAGCTGGCTCCATTCTGATAGCCGTAACGGTTGTTGGGTGTGACGTAGGGATTGGCTGCCTTTGGGTCCTTCATGCTGTCCCCAAGGGGTATGCCACTAACAGCCTCCGGGGAACAAGGAGAGACCAAATCCTGAAGTGCTCGTTTTTTGGTAGAGTGAACCAACTTGGAAGCCAAGGCTGGCACCGGTTCTTTGAGAGGCACTTTCTGGTAATGTTTAGTTTTGATCATGTGGACGCTCAGGTCCTGCAGGGATTCAAAAGAGTGCCCACAGTACATGCACTTGAGGACTTTCTGGGCATCCTCCTTGCCCTCCATCTCCATCAAGGATCGCTTCCTTGGCTTGGACCACTTCTTTCCCCTGTCTTCGTCCTTGTCCTTGTTGTCATCCCGGTAATGACCAGTCTCATTCATGTGGACAGTCAGACCCACTAAAGTGTCATAAGCTGCGCTGCAGTCCTTGCACCGGAACTTGCTAGCCCCTGTAAAGACAGGGCCATAGAGTTTGTTGTTCTGCCTGTATAGTTGCACAGTGCTGAACAGGCTGGGCTCTGGCAAGAGGTGGTAAGGTGTCTGTTGCAGAGTTTTAGCTAGGGCAGCTTGGTGCCAGTCATAGGTGATACTTCCACCATTAGTCGCACTGCTGCTGCTGTTGCTATTGCTGCCACTGTTGATGTTGCTGCTATGGTTCATATTGGCAGTGGCGATGGTGGTGGTGGTCGGAGTAGTTGTGACAGAGATGTTAGCGCTACTGCTGCTGCTGTTAACGTGATTGTTCATGATGCCACCGTTCCTCCCATTGTGGCTGCTGTTGCTGCCACCACCAATAGCAGGCTTGGCCTTCATGATGTCCATGGCAATGCTGGACCAGGAGGCATCGGAGATCAAATTTGCATAGACTGCTTTCATCTGCGCCAGGCTGTCCTGCAGTGTAAGGGCACCGTCTGTGATAGAGACCTCCTCTTTGTCTTGGCCGTCCTTGGAGGAGGTGCTCTTGAAGTCGGCGAGCCGCTCGCTGCCGTCGCTAAGCGGGGAGCCATAGCCGGCGTCTGGGTTGGTGGCAGTGCTGAAGGGGGAGTTCTGGTAGCTGGGTGGGTCCTTGCCACCGTCCTCCTCCTCTGTGCACAGGAACTCTGCATCCTGGCCATCCAGTGATAGGCCATCATCCTGCAGGTGCTCCTCGTCAAGCGAGGCTGCCTTGAGCTCATCCTCAGGTACGTAAGCTGGAAAACAAGAAAAGAGCAAACTAAGGTCAAGAGGGTGGGATGTGCCACTTCGTTTACTGAAAGGGGGGTTCTGACGTGGGGGAGGGGCTTTGACTGGTTGGAACATTCCAAGCATTTATTCTCTTGGTTTGAATACTTATTATGTTTGACAATTTACTTCTGACATTCTTCATTTTTTATCGATAAAAAAACACCGATTTGAAGGTAAACACTCATCTTCTTTACAGAGTGCATTCTTTCCGCTTTTAATTTGCACAACTTTTTTTGGGAAGAGAATGGTGTACATTTGTATGCTCAGGTCAGAGCACAAATACAGGCTTCAATTCTGTTTGCGCATGCTATGTGTAATGATTCTCCAGAGATGTTTTTTGTCAATAGTCTTGGCAGGGCACACAGGTTGGCAATTATAAAGCACCAAATATCCATATCTTGACTGTGATAGATGTTACCCTTCACAGGGCTGAGTAACAAAGCTATCGACTATTACAGGACGGCAAGGGTCAAAAGGATCAGGGACACACAGCTGTAGTTTTTCAACATGAAAGTGACAGAGAGGCAGGGAGTAAATGATGAAAGGAAAATTAATCTTGAAAATCACTGGATTTTCCAGGAAACTCATGTATGTTTTCAAGTGTTGCAATGATTTTCCATTACATTACGATTGCAGAATAGAAACAATCTTGTGTTCTTTTTCTTATTTGCCATTTTCATGATTTTAATGCAAGCGCGTATACTGTACATACACACAAACACATACATTACGTTAGTAAGTCTAGCGCAACATCCTCCTACGGTACAGCGGGGTACTGTTAAGTAATACATTGCGGTCTTTAACATAAATGATAAGAAAACAAAACATTTATTGTATAAGGAAAGTGCAAACAATTGCCTATCCAACCACAATGGGAAAATTGCCTTTCTCATGGTCAGATATTCATTGCTCCTCTCCTGAATTGTCCAGAGCTTTTGATCGCAAAACAAACAAGAAACTTATTAAAAGTAGATTTTACAACATAAGACACAGCAAGTTTCTATTAACATCAAACTATACTAGCTTCTCAATATAGGGTGCATTGTAAATACACAGCACCAAACTTTACAAATTGCAACCTAAAGAGGGGGCCTGGGCATTAAATAAAACATTAAATGCAAATTCGAACAGCTCGCAAATGCATTTCGAACAATTTCTTTAATCTTGACTTTAAAAAATGCCATGGGGATCCAGCTTCAGTGGTTGTCCGCAAACAAAATTATGAAATTACTGCTACGGAAAATGCCCATACATGCCCTGAAGGTGTAGAATGGTGCGGTGTGGTCTGACTTACAGAATTGGATCCAAATGGTCTTCAAAGTAGCAGTAATCTTGGTCTATGCTTCTACTCTGGGGTCGCAAGTACAGAGCTTAATTGAGACTGATTTAAGATTGAGGTTTGCCTGCACAATCCATTTTGTTTTCCTCCCAATGGTTACAAACCTGTCTTGTAATACCACAAAATGTGCGCTTTGGCTATTTGGTCACATATAAGAACGGCTATGAGAGACTCAAATGCATTTTGGCACAGTGAAACCAGATACCAATTTCTTTCTGATGCTTGTTATCCAACTACAGACTGCAGATTGCTTGTTTTCACATTAAACTACCTGCATTTTTTCAATCTCAAAGAAATGAGCCAGGTTCTGAGAACTGATTGTAGTAAAAGAACTACAAAGTAATAAAAATTAACTACCAAAACAAAAGAAATGGCTTTGCGAAACTGCACACTGAAAATAATTGATGCCTTTCTTTTTTCTTCTTTTTTGGGATTTTTTCCTGTATGCATGCATGAGCTTTTGTCACTCAGCAATATAAGCTGTGCAGGGCAATGGCTTACTTTTCCAGCATATTGTGATAGCAGTAGTGATGTCAAGATGGATGAACTGAACAGTTCTAGCCATAAACAGCCTCTAAGTTATATAGCCCCCCCCCCCCACGATGTTCCATGACAATTGCTGCCTTTGGGGGAATGCTACATAAAAATATCATGGTTATGCAGAGAACAACAAGCACAAACCTCTCACATATGTGTAAAGAAAATATTTCAGAGGATCATCATTGCTAATAAGTGCCAAGCAGTCATATACAGTTATCATGTAACTAAGAACAATAATAGTGCAAAACTCAACATTTTACAAGGTTGTCTAGCAAGGTCTTACAGCCAAAACAGTAGACATCACCCTTATTCCAGACAGATATCAGTTTCTCACTGCCCAATTCAAATCTCTTTCCCAGGGGAAATCTTACAATTGGCCCCAAGTACATGTTCGACTCCCCACTTCAGAATTATCTCCAAACACAGACAACCACCGGGAGGGAAGGGTTTGCGTGTGTGTGTTTGTTTGTGTGGTGGTGGGGTGGAGTAATTGAGGGTTAATACAGCTCCCGTCAGGAATACCGCTATAGTACAATGTCAAAGAAAAAAACTACCTTTTGGGATAACAAAATAACCTCAGTATTTCAGCTATTTAAAAAATATTAGGGTAAACCTCTTCATTTGCAACCGCAGCACTTTCAATTTCCCGAGCTTCTTTCATTACCGCGAACAGTTTTTATTGTAAAAGCAATTCTAGAATGCATTACCTTCTACAAATAAAAACATGCACACTAGACAAATTTTTCAAATGTTAACACAAAGTAAGCACAAATGTGTCCAGAAATGTCGCAGCACAAAAGCTGCAGTACCGATACACACTTATTTAAACGCATTTTTACTTCAACCGTTACTTAAACGTAATGTATAGTGCTGTACATTTCCCCTCCTCTCTTATGGCATGCACACAGGCGCCTCCGAATCAGCAGTTGCACATGAGTTATTGCCCGAAGAGGCAGGGGCCCTGCTTACGAAATGTTAAGTTGACGGCAGACAGAAAGTTCTCTCAGCTAGCGGCACTGAAATGCGAGTGGAAATGACATGTCATGTTGTCACGGTCCGTGCCGTGCTAAATCTCAGAGAGCCATGTGCTCGGGGGGGACAGGGGGACGGGGGTTAGGAGCAGCTTCGGGGAAGCAGACCCCAACTCGCTCGACGCTGGATAACCAGACTAGTAAATCAAGTAGGCCTTACGTTGCAGAATCCGCACAGCTACCTTTAACAATTTCATTTCCAAACCAAATGATTCACCTCACTGACTGACCCGTTCGTCATACTAGTCCGCCCAACGATCTCTATTCATAGTTTTTATGGATATAAATTTCACCCAGATACCGAGATTTGTTTTACCCTTTCCGAGACAGACTCAGTGAAGACCGAGAAAAAAATATTTACACTTGAAGATACGATTCCATATCAAATTGCAATGAGAAGATATCCAACAAAAATCTCTCGGCTTTGCACGAAGGCCTTTCTCACCCTTTTCATGTCCCAGGATCTTTTTTACATCAGAGAGGGCGCTGCCGACAAACAATGCGTCTGAACACTCAACAAGACGAGCTACAATCTGCAGCTCTAACTCAAAAGATGCAACAAAAAAAAAAAAACCAGATGAAAGCAGCAACGTTTCATTTTATTAATTTTCCTGATCAGCGGTGAATAGGCACTACGTGTTGCGTGTTGCTAAGCGCATAAATCGAAGAGGTAGGATTAAATTCCCTGGACTTATCAGCTGCTTCTGATGTGACACTGAAGACAAACAAAACAACATTTGTTTTTTTTATTGGACAAAAAGGCAAAATGCGTTTCTCAGAGGAACAGCTCCTCAAAACATAATCAGATACTGTGATTTCACTTAAAGGTAGAGAGGTGAACAGGAGGAACAAGGAAAATTGGAGGAAGTGAGAAATGTGCAGGGCAGCACTTTTCACGTATATTTTTTGCTAAATGGTGCAAATATGGTTGATACAAATAAACAATAAACGATAAACCATGTTGCGAAATGGAAGACCGTGTAATAAAATGAGGAAAAACAGGATGGAGTGAAGCAAAGAGGAAATGGAGAGATGAGAGATTTTAGCACCAATTTTGCACTGGACAATTTTCCCACGATTACGGCAGAAACTTGACATCTGCATGCTGAACTCATGCTGTAGTTTAATGGTGTAGATCACGCAGTCTGTCATGTGCTCAAGAATGGGGGTAATTCTTCAAGCAAGATAGAATTTAATTTCTATCAAGTTAGGATGCCGAACCAGAGTTCTAAAAAAAGGTGTTGTACAAAAAATTATATTTAAGAAAAAAAAAGGGCATAATTGAGCAGCTGGAAAACCCTTCCAGCAAAATCAAAACAAAACTACTGAGATAACAGTATTGGAATAAAGGACGTAATGACAGCGAGAAGCACAGGGCAAGAACAACAGGCGGACGGTAAAGAATTCTTGGGAGCTTACTGCATTGAGGTGAGACTCAAGCAGTACACATGTAACAAAGGAGCCCGGTGGCTTGGTCGACAAGATAGGCAAATTTATATACCTCAGAGAACAAGAGAAATAAAAAAAGACACATAAAATTGCAGTCGAAACCCGAGGCGATTATGCAAACTGTACCAAGACTCCGTGTGGTATGGCAAGTAACTACAACAAGCGCGTGTGAGCCACCAACAACAACAAAATCACCTATAATTCTGAAAAAAAAAAAAAAAAAAAAAAATCATGTGACTGCACTTGGCTTAAGGAGGAGAGACAACAAGGAAAGGGAAGAAAAAGAGAGAGAGATAGACACTATAGCTCCTTAGCCCCCTCTTTATCTTCAGCCTGCACCATGAAATGTCTGTCCTAGATGCCAGTATCAGTCTTTCGTGATGAACCAGATGTGCTGTCAGCTTCAAACGGTGTTCAAACCTGACATATCGTAATCTGAGCGGACATAATACCTGATACGTGCTCGCTGCCACATTTGCAGCGGCTCCACTGATGCATGTGTGTGTCTATGCCCATGTACATTATCGTGTACATAAATGTCCCGCAAATCTAATTTTATGGTAATTGTAATACATCTGTATAAATCTCTTCTTTATCATTTATCCCTTTATTTTAATCTACATTTATTTTTTTTTAAGAAAACAATGCGGCGCACTGATGCGTTCATATAATTCCACATAAAGGACATGAAATACGGCCCGTCTTTATAGAATGAAGCCCAGAAACCGTTTCCCCGAGAGACTGTGACATATGACTGGTAGTTTCAGCTCTGAAATGTACATTCATAGTTATACAGAAAACGTACATTTATAGTTCACTTCCACTGAAGACTGGTCTGGCAGGGTATCTGGGAGGAGAACAAGCAAACCTAACCAAATCAGGATATTCAACGCAGACCCTTGATCTGAAACACGGCATATTTGTTTTGTCATATCTATTCCTACATTATCCGCTAAAATGGGAATTTATGCCGAGGGTTCTTGCCTTTGTCAAAGCTAGCATGTCTGATACACAGCTTTCACAAATAAGCACAACAGCGTGATCAGACATGGTTTGCATCCCCTACTGTGTGAACAGCTGAAAGCCTCCATCCCCTCAAAAGAACGCACAGGAGTTACGGTTATATGAGAAGAGACAACCTGTGAGCACTGTCAATCATCTGCCACGCGGACTGAAAAGCGACTGCGACGAACTGACAGACACCGTGGCCTGGATCAGTCAACATCTGTCCAACTGGATAAAAAAAAGAAGTGCTTGTTTCTTTTTTTTTATGACTGGCTTTGAAAAAGGCTGTCGAGTGGTTAAAGCGCAGAGTGGTGGTGCATGGATCCAATCTGGAACATGCCAGGGCCAACTGTAAGTTCCATAGGGCAACACATAACTGGCAAGTGAACCACCAGGGATATGGGAATGTTCGAAGCAACATATTAAAGACCCTCTTAACTCCATATATGCAAGCTTATCTGCAGCCTGGGGAGCAAAAAAAAGAAAAAAAAGCGGCTTATCATATCACTTATACGACGGGTGAGTGTCTCCTATTTCCAGATTTGTACATGAATGTCGGGGTGACCAAAGATATGCCCGTGGAATAGTAAATGACATTTTTAAAGCTGAATTGGGAGGGTTGATAGAATATTCAAAGAAGAAAATCAAATATTTATCTACAAAAACCACAGGAGTATTGATAGCTGCTAGTGTGTACATCCTTCAACAGATTCACCCATTCCGACTGAGTCTTACTCCGATACAAAGTAGGCAAGTTCCTCCACAAAGGTATGAGCATGGCAGAAGAACATTCCGAAAAACAAATCCTAACAAATAAACTTTGTCCATAAAGGCCTAGTCCACACGGACATGGGTATTCTAAAAAATTGTTGGGCCTTTTGTACACACGCAAACAATGTTTTACTTCTTGTAAAAAAAAAAAAAAACATTTTTGAGAAAAATGTAGTCTAGGGTGAAGATTTTCTAAAATGCTGGTTTTTGTGTGTCCGTGTGGCTATGCAAAACAAATCTTTAGGAAAAGGATGTCGCAGCTCATTGGCGCAAGCCTACTGTCGCGTTCTTCTCTGGTATTAGACCATTTAAATGTAGACGGTATCACCACCTACTGGCTCGGAATACTTGATTTGACCGTTTATAGCCGTTTTCGCGGTCTTGTGCGGACAGAATTTTTTTTCTAAAACTCATAAAAAATATCCGTTTAAAAAAAAATACTTGTGTACGTGTGGACTAGGCCACAGTCAAAGTTGGCCGGGTAGCCGTGCAGGCCTCCTGATACGATCTGCTACAGGCCTGGATAAACACACAGGAGGCGGAGAGAAAGTCGTTGAGGAGTGCTCTTCTCGCCGCGGGACCTGTGACGGCTGGGACGGCGGAGCGGGGCCATCTGTGCCGACAGAGCGCCTGTCACTTCAACTCCGGATGTCCCCGGTTCAGCCCCAGACAGGTGACACCGCAACCGGACAGGACCGGGCCTCAATGTCAGAAGCGCCACAGATCAGACTGTCCGACTAGCCGAGCCAGGTCAGATGACATGACATCCATACTTTATTCCCATCACAATCTATCCATCATCCCTGCTGCAAATGCACTAGCCGGTTACCCATCCAACAAAATTCAAACCTAAGTTTGGGTCTCTCTCTTCCCCCCCCCAGGTCAAGGGCTTTCTTTATCCGCTTTTATTTCCCCGGTGTTTAGGAATTCATGACATATTTGGCTGAAATATACTTTAGCGACAGACACGTTTGGAAATGAAATGTCACCTCAGTCAATTATTACCCTAACAGATGTAGTGACACTGTTACAGTATTGACATGTAATTTGGGTGGGAAACTGGGGTTCTCAATCCGGGACTAATCGACTCGCGTGCGTAATACTTGTCCACACAGACGGGTGAAACGTATAATTGCTCACTTCTCAGTCGTGAATCATCAAAAATTATCTCGTGCTTGATAAAAGGCCCTATGAAAGCAAGTCAGCATGGGCCTAAAGAAACTGCGGGCAAAGA
Organism: Gymnothorax javanicus; assembly: GCA_029692085.1. Lineage (NCBI taxonomy): Eukaryota > Metazoa > Chordata > Actinopteri > Anguilliformes > Muraenidae > Gymnothorax > Gymnothorax javanicus. The sequence continues at coordinate 177,134,561 of CM056193.1, read as the reverse complement.
CAAAACGAGAGAAAAAAAATCTCCCCCTTCCCAATGACCGCTAGTCTGCTACTTAGAGAATATTTCAGAGAAAATTCCTGCTGCCTTGTTTTTCCCTCCCTCATCTTCAGAGTGTCTGCCAGTTGCAAAATCAATGAAAATATCTGTCAGGCTGTGAGCGCAACAGCATTTGGCCGGTGTCAAACCTAAATAAACTGGATAAGGAAGCCAGGCTATCGCCAGAACAAAAATGAAATGGGATGAGACCAGTCGAACTGTAACTTGCACGGTTCACCGGCTGATTTCTCCTCCCCTCCCACCCCTCTCCTCCGCTCCCCTCCCATCCCTTTCTCTCTCTCTCTGTTACTTATTTATTTATTTATTTATTTTATTTGATTTTAGAAGGGGGCAATCACAGCAGTCATTTGTGCTACTAATGTCCAATTCAGCCTGGCTTCATTCATCTGATTTAGGTGGTCAGAGTGGTTTTTGAGTGGTCCGGGGGAAACAGGGCCTGTTTAGCGGGCGTTTTAATGGGAAACTGGCAGTCTTATTTCTTTCCTAGATGCGGTTTGTCACCAGGTCTCCATTACATGCCACTCAGCTTTGATGTCTTTGGACAGGGCTGATCAAAAGATGTCATTTGACCTACACAGCATGGCAGAAACGTGGAGGCGGCTCGTAGCAGGGACACTCTGGCTGTAAATAAAATGACATTATTATTTCCTCTGTGCCATCATGTAGAAAAGCCAATTATGGTAATGTACTGCCATGTCAGTGGAAATACGGCAATCTTTTCTGGAGCGGCTAATGCAGAGCCTCACAGCTGCGAAGCCGCCGCCTCTGACCGAATTGGCAAACGGCAGGCAGTCACTAAGGCCTGAGCACTGTCTGCAAGGCCCAGTGCCGAAACTATTTAACAGTTGCGCAACTAAGACATTATTAATCTTATTTACCATCATCTATTAGGGTTTAAATGGAATGTAGCCCTTACAGGATGCATGGCTGTAGTATGCAGCTTAGAAAGTATCACTGCAGCATTTAAAGTATATGGACTGGTCATATTTTTAAAGTGGCGCAATCCCACAGTTTGGGGATATGGTTTACCTCATAACTAATCTTTTATTTGCATGGTCCAGGCTGCCAAAAGTGTCACAGCTTTTAACAGTCTGTCAGCAATAACCCCGAGTAAAACAGGCTTTAAAACATGCCAATCTTCAATTCCTTTAGAGAGCAAAACCAACACGTTTTTATTTTTTGTTTTTCATCATTTTAGTCTTCAGCTCTGTGTATTCTGTATTCTGTGCATTACTTTAAAAAAAAACAATAATGGCCTTTGAGAAAATTCTAGAGCAGTCTTGCTAAATGTGTTTGGGCTCCGTCATTCTGCCCAACCTTGTAAATGTGCGCCCATCCACCCCCTTCTCTGAGCAGAATAATCGACCATATGGTAGAATACCTTTAGGGCTGAAGGGAACTGGTGTGGCATCCAGGCTGCTGAACAGATTTATCTCCTTGGCTTAGGAACTTCCAGGAGAGAAATAACCACACAATTTCTATACAATCAAGCAGGAAACAAGCAGGATTACATGAATGCAGGTCATAGTACTTAGAAAGCGATCCTGAAAACTCACAAATAGCATCATGCCCCAGCAAAACTTGCTTGGAAAGGCTGGTAAGGCCATGGCCCACAAAATGCACACAGCAAAAATTTTTCTCATACATCAAAAATAAACTGGACCGAAAGTTATTGCCACATATAGGCTTTTTCTGAGCAAGTCAAAAGTGCCGAGTTCTTCAATTGAACACTCTAGGACGCATATTTCTGGTTACACAAGCTGTTTTCAAATATCCAAAAAAAGCAAGAGTTACAGTTAACACTGAACTGAAGTCCTTCGACGGAGTTTTTTTGAAAGGCGGAGCGTGTGTAAACAAGTACACAGCAAATGATTTGAGAGCTTATTCAGAGAACCTCTGTATACTAGCCAGCAGCCACCTTTGCAATTATAGGATGTCAAAATAACTAAAAATAATGGGTCATGTGCAAAATTCAAAGTGTGGGGAGGCTTAGTTTGGAATTTGAAAAGAACACTCAAAAGGAAGCATCTGCCTTTCAGGATAGCCTTCATGCTCTGTAATTACTTTCAGAGGGTAAGTCATTGTTTACAAGGTTTGCTATTCAATGGCTAAAAAACACTACATTATGCGATATCAGGAATAATATTCGAGATTACAAATTCCACTCAACTGCAAAAAAGATCATTTACACTGGCACTCACACATAAAATTTTCAATTTCTATTTTCTTAGACTGAAATGGAAAAATCTGGGTGGCGTATTAGCATAATCTTAAACACTGCATTTCATCAAAAAGGGTAGCGAAACAGAAAGAAATAGGGGAAAAAAAAAAGAATACACAACCTCGGTCACGCATACACACAATCTGCCCGTGACACGCCCGTACTAATACTGAGTGCGTCCTACTTCATCATTTAATTTTTAAAAACCCTGAGGTCATATGACACACTATCCCCGTCATTTGCAAGTACATTAACTCGCTGGCCGAATGCGACAGCCGAATTATGTTAATGGGCTGCTAAAATGGGTCATATAGACAGTGCACTTTACATTAATTTCAAACAATGGGAGGAGACGGCAAAGCAAGGTGACAGCTAAAGGAGAAGCCTCCTTCCGCAACCATTAAGGACCTAAGAGGAAGGAGAGTACGAGAGGGAGAGATGGCTGGCATTAACTGCTACCAACAACAGCAAAGGAATAATCAGCTGCCGATTAATACTTAACACGTCGCATGGCATTGCAGCAGTTTCTCATTGCAGCTAATACATAATAAGCACATTTAATTAAATAGGCTGATTACAAAAAATATTAATCCGCTGATTAATAAGTGCTGTATTTAAAAAGGTAAGCCAAAATGCACCTCATTCGTTGTTATATTTATGCTCCTTAACAGTTTGAAAAATGATCAATTTAACATTATTTACGCTCAAATAATGATTTTTAGACTCTCGCCGCATAGAAATGGAATGGAATTTGTGCACCATAATCTAGTGAATACCAACATTTTTTTTTTCCATCTGAGATGGAGACCAAAACTAACAGAACAATGAATATGGAGGAAACTTGCTTCCTGAAAACAAGTTCTCTAAAACTGTAAATCTACTTGTAGTATTATTGCACACAAGAATACAACATCTGGAGAAGGCAGTTTAGTTTCTACTGATATCACACTAAGAGCACCTTATAACTTATGCTTAATTAATGAACTCAGAGTTATGCAGCAAATCAGAAAATGAAACAGCATGCAACTTGAATCTCAAACATCAGTAAAAATCAGACAACTTTGCATTGTAAAGATGAGATTTAATCTAAATGTCAAATACATTTCACAACAGATGGGTGAGTGAACATTTTCCAGCACCACGTGTTGTTTTCTGGAAACCAGCGGTTGCTCCGTTTCCCTTTCTTTATTTTGAAATTGAACCCATACATATTATGGCAAGTGAAGCTATAGAAATGTACAGAAGTCAGCAGGTCATCCCGTTTGAACACCTGCCCATCTTGTTTACTGCTTTAAAACAATTACACCAATTTCAAGGGTTTTTTTTTGTTTATTTGTTTGTTTCATGAATACTCACAATGAGCTCTGAGCACCGGTAAATTGCATTTGTCAGGATTTATCAAAATAACATTTTAAAAGATATTTTGCTGCCACTATTTACAGCTAAAAGAACTGCAACATTTCCATACAAATACCATATTCCGTCACAGACATTTAAGAGTATCGCAAATATTTGACTTCAGTAAAATTAGATCTTTAGTTCAAAGCTCATTTACGGAATCCAAACATCCAGTCTCCTGGGAATGAAAATTCAGACAACTACCAAAGGCCATGTCCAACAAAAGCATGCCATTTTGTTCCAAGAAATCATAATACCATAACCAGTTGGGTTTATGTTTTTATTTGTTTTTCAATGTGTGAAATAAACCAATTTATTCAAGCCAAGGGTTAGCCTTGAATGCGGTAATCTGAGCTATTAGTTGGAAGTGCCATTACCTGTACCATAGAAATCCCTCTGTGCATTATCGACATCCAAAATCCTTCAATCAGTACAAAGCCTATGCTAAAACATTGACTGATTTTAAAAAGTGGTTTCAGAAAATGGCTATGCGATCAACTTAGGCCTTCCCGATTCATCTGTGGTATAACATACCTCACTCAAAATCTGTCCGGTGAAAGATGCTCCCAAGGTATCAACACCTGTTTCCCAACATGAGCTGTATTAAATATCTCAAACTGTAACCTTCCCGAAAGGCTAGCAAGTGAATTAATCTCGATCTGCTTACCTAACGTGGTGTTCTTCTCAATCACACTGCTCCCCAAGATGGAATGCTCATCGTGTCGCATCCAACTTCTTGCACTTCATAGATTTTCATAACAGGCAAATATGACACTTTACCCAAAAATATGCCGAAAATCAACTTGGCTGACAACTGACTTACTGCATCAGGCTGCTTTTGTTACACATCTGATATGAGCTCTCAGAAATTCGTATAAATCTGGCTTTCAGTTGCAATTCTGCCTGTGCATGTTGCTGAGAGGGTGTTGCTGGGGTGTCAACACTGCATCATTTGTAAATGCCAATTTAAATAAAGCTGTCAACATTTTCCATCACCAACTTCTATTTTACTCTCCCGGAACCTTAGGGCAACAACATCACCCACAAATGTTAGCTTATCCTCAAAATTTTACCAGAACATTTCGAAATCAAAGCAAAAAGCGAGAGAAATGTAAGCACGTTCAACAATACACAGCGTTTCTTCATAAGATGTGTTTGACTCAATTATACCTGACGAATAGCAGTTTGGTTTTCCAACATACACAACTGCAGTTGGAGTGTTTATTGTATTTACTAAGTGTTGACTAATGTGTATATTTAACGACAAAATGATTTCTAAGCCTTGGCCAGGCTTTCCTGGAAATCTATAGTCACATCACGACTGCGGCTGAGTGTAACTGCTAAAAAATTTTTCAATCCAGACTTCTCCATGTAAGATTTAGCATCATCCTTGCTCTCTTCGTGATGAGTTCCACATCCAGTTTGAAAGGTTCCACTACCGCAAACAAGCTTAGGGTAACACCACTACCACTGTTTAGTCGATCTGGCAAATACAGACCTGAAACCTGATGGTCAGAGTCTAAAAAGTTGGTCCCTACCTTTTAATAACCTCCTACACAGCAGTGAAATTGTTTGGATGAGATAACTACTCAACTGATGCAAACTGATGAGGTCTAGAAGTTTCTCCTCATCCGGATGCATTATGAACATCATGTGATGAGGCTTACATATGCCAAAAATGGAAGTGTGCTAATTCATCTGGATCAAACAGGCTGGAGTTGGACATGAAGGCAGAACTACGTAGGCCTGCTCTGCAGACATCGCTCCACAAAAGCATGGCGTTAGCATGTCCCCGGAAGTCCCAATAAATCTCTCAGCGTGTGCACACTTCCACAAATAGCAGGCAATAATGTACTTTGCCTATATAGTGCTTTAGGCTTCTTTAACAAAAAAAATAAAATATGAATAGGATTATATCCATCATTCAGAACAAAGGCAAGAAGCCCTCGTAATAAGAGATCAACTGAACTCAATGGGGACTGTACGTTTTCCCCTGTTGGAGTACTTGTGGCTCAGGACAGTTTTCTGCTCAGTCACTGATCAGTGCAGAACTCACAGCAGGTCTTCATAGAGCAAAAGCAGAGGAATCTCCTTCTAGAAGAGGCCGCGTCAGGTTTGGAGTGATAGAGAGTAGATGGAAAGAGAGGGCGGAGACACAGAGAGAGAGAAAAGAGAAAGAGAGGCAGGACAGAGAGGGAGGGAAAGAGAGATTGCTAGGTGGTTCTTATTTTATTTATAGGAGTTAGTCTATTTATATCGCACTCAAAGATCAGATCAGAGGAGCAACTTGCGGCAGAGTGCCAAGGTGGCGTAATAGCGCGTCTCTCTCCGTCCACCCATAAAGGGGGATAAGACCTTCACATCCTGGTATCATTCCGCTAAACCCCGCAGCGCACGTTTGTGGCCCGCTTTCCTCAAATCCTCCTGCTCTCTGCAGTCTTTCTCGCTGCCAGATCCTGCCGTCGTGCGGCACGCGGTTCGGTCTCCTGAATGCCAGCCAGCTTTACCCACCTTTCTCCGAGAGGGAGGCCTCGGCGGGAAAGCGGTCAGGATGACGAGGCTATTTTTCTGCTAGCAGAGCGACAGGAAGTGAGCCCTTCTTGTGGGTGGGGGCAGAGGGCCTGGAGGAGGGGCTGAGAGAGTGGGTGGGTGGGGTCTTGCAGGAGAGTGCTTCGCGACTCCCGTGCAAGCACTTTGCGCCTCTTCCAATGCTCAAAGAAAAAAACGCGCTTGTATAAAATGCCAGCGGATGAAAGAAAACTAAATAGATATCCTTTGCGGTGCTCAGGCAGGCTCGGCCTTGTTACAGGATCAATAGACCGCGTTTTCCACGATCGATTTGTTTTTTCTACTCCTTTTCATTGCACGTGTCGAAACCCCCGTTAAAAAACAGACGCGACACATCGCACCTGCACGCCGCGACCCCGGATCGGCCGAGCGCACTGAAGGTCCTGACCTCGCAAGTTCCGCAAAATGCACGAGCGCTTATCGACCGCTTCATCAAGCTCCCTGTATCCGAAACGCCCGCACGTGCACAGAACGCATTTTAAATTCCCTCACATAATTAAGATAACAAAACAGCTCACTGTTGACAGGGGTATTAATAGGATCTGTACGTTTCAATCTGTTCGTTTTCAGAAGGGTGCAAAGATTATCCTGTTAAATCAAAACAGCATAAAAACCTGAACAACTGAACGCACGCCACGGTACTCATCTGTAACGATGAAAACAAGGCGCGTACTCTACGGGAAAGTGGCTACAGTCAAGTGATGCTTCAGAAAAATGTCAACAAAAACAGCTCAATTAGGAGAGGTTGGGTAATTAACAAATGGGTGATTATAGATTAATAGGGAGAGGAGTATTCTTTATACTTCACCTTAATAACGTGACAAACAATTACAGACCGTAATTAATGTTCCACAGGGGGAAGTTAGCGGTGTTTCAGGAACGTGTAGCAATAGCAACCATACTGGGAGCTATTCAGTGGGATAATTCTCATTACTCAGCGTAGGGGTGAGGTGTGAAAGGGTCAAAACTTGTGCATGATTAAACCACAAGCCAGAATTAACATTTTTCGAAGCGTGCCGAACCCAGGGAATTTTGGGAAACTGACCTTACACCAATATCTTGAGTTGTCCAAAGAGTGTGGGCTCCATTTTCCAAATGCCGCAGTAAATTGCTTAGCTAGAAGAAAAGTGGTGAAGCGGGTAGTTTACGCTACATATCTGATACGGGGGCACAAGCTGGTGTTCACCCCGGAGCTATAATCATTTTCATTATTATTCTATATGTTCGCTGCCAGTTATTTGGCTAATAAATCAAATCAATAAAAGCGAAAAGTGAAATGATTACAGCTTTATTTTAGCTTGAGCTTTTTACATTTTAACTATACACCCCCCTCAAAACACCCACTGCAGATTTATCCAATCTAATAAAAAATAATCTATTTCAATGTCCCATTTTTTCCCAAAGACAATTTTTCACAGCGCTGTATTCTCTTATCGCTCACTCCTTCAGTGCCAGTCTCTGCCCCCATCTCTCAACCTCTCCCTACCTTTCCCGCTCCCTATTTCTTTCCTCGCCGCACTTCTCATTTCCCCTCCCTCTTATTCTACCTCTTTCTCTCGTTCGTGCCGTTTTCAGTCCCTTTACGCAGTTCCCTTCTCCTCCCAGTCCCCCCCCCTCCATTATCTATTCTCCATTTCCTTCTCAAAGCCTGCCTTTCTCTCTCTCTCTCTCTCCCTCTTACCGTCTGTCCAGATTCCCCAGTATCCAGCTCTGGGGCTGCCCTGACGGAGGGACACACTCCATAAATCCCCGTTTCTCCATCCGAGCAGAGCCGCGCTGCGCCCAGACAACGGCCATTATATCATAAGCACTGCAGCATAGGCTCCATCTGCTCTTTTATGTGGAAGCAATTTCATAAAAACAAAAGAACATAGGAACATAAGAAAGCATAATGAAGGGAAGAGGCCATACTATAGCCCATCCTGGCCCGTCACTTGTGCGTAATCTACAGCGAATCTGTCAAATGTGTCGAGCTCGGTCTTGAAGGATCCCAGGGTCCCTTAACTCCGCTATAAAGTTACTCGCAGACTCAAAACTCAGAGAAAATAAATGTTTTCTGAAATTCCGAGTGAATTTTTGCCTGTTCCGCGCATAGATTTTCTTTTCGAATTTCCCCTCTGTGGATCATCTTTAGTTACAGATTTTTAATGTTTCCATCAATCTCAGACTGAGCCTCCTTTAATTGCATGTCAAACATGATGGTCCTGCAGCCATCTGAAAAAGACCAAGGGCTAGTCTTGTCACCAATCTGCATAGTTTCAAGGGATCTTTCCATTATTGCAATGAGAATAAAAATGCAACCATGAATAGTTCTTTTTTTGTTTTTCTCCCCCATGTCTGAAACTCTCCATCATATTGGCTGTCAAAGGGAATCTACTCTGTATTTAACCAGGATTTGTCAAAAGTATTAGAAGCTGTGGCTGAACACTAAGCAGACATCAGTAACTGTACTCACTGCACCTCGTAACTGTACCAAGATGAACTTTGAACTTTGTGTGAAAGTACAGGTTACAGAGAGGGTGTGTACATTTTGCGTGCTTGCGTCTGGTGTGTGAAGGAGTGTGTGCCTGCATGTGAAGGAGCAAGCATTTGCGTGAGTGCAAGTATGTGAGAGAGAGTATGTATGTGAACGCGCTTATTTGTGTGTGTAGGAGAAGTGACTGCAGAACTCCTATATTGACAGATAATTGAAGTAAAAAATTCCAGGAATGCCAACAAAATTATCGGATGCATTACAAGCCTTCGAATTACTCATCTCCCTTTCATTTCTTGAATGCATGTTTGCAGCCAAGAAATGAAGTTGAATTCCACATAATATAGAATCCGTAATTACCCGATTATCCGTTTTTCGAACAGTTAAATTACATGTTTGAATTTAAGCATTATCCAGTTAGCCACAATCTATAAATTCGCATAATCAGTTAAAGTGAATGTCATACTTTCAGTAAACAGTTCACAACAACAGTAAGATGAAAATCTGTAAAAACCCACAAGCACTTGCTCATTGTTAAACCTAATCATTACAATAATATACGAACCCACTAGCACTTGCTCATTGATAAACCTACTCAGTAGTAATAATGAACTTATGACTAAGATGAACTTATGGTAAGTTATTCACATTGTTTTGGGCTAGCTTAGCATTACTACTGCTCGACAGTCTTCGTTTCCACACTAAAATTAGCCGTGAACTGTACGCTTCCCTCAAAACACCTCTGGATCATGACTCCGCCTTCATTACTGCATGTCCTCAGTCATGACTGTGAATAATTTTGATTTACTGCCGCGAACCGAATTTGAATTTGAACGCAGTTGCAAAACGCTAGCTCGCGCAAACCTAGCTAGCATTGCTGCGAAATAAAAAGGTACCCTCTGTCCCTTTAAATCCCTTTTTTTTTTCCCCACTGCCTCACCCAAAACTTCACCTGTGTGCAGCGCCTGTCAGACAACTTTGCAGCTGAGCTCTACACCAACAGCAGCTGGCTCCATTGCCTAGCAACTGCGAGTTAATAGATGACCCCAAAGATGGATAATTACCATAAATCATCCTCACTCAGACACTTGGAAGGAGAAGAAAAAAGAGAAAGCGAGGGATAAAAACAAAGAGGGGTGTGACTGGCCCCGTGTGCACGCTAATGCACCTTGATCAACCCCTGCGTCGACCTACTATGCTCCGGGATTCTGGATGTAACCAGACACCCGGAGTCTAACCTCCCCGCGGTGCCGGCCATCCCTCTCCCAAATGACTGCCATTCAGAGAGTCATCTCCTCACACACAACGGCGTTAATCAATGACCAGACGCAAACCAAAGCCCAAAGATGGCAATAAAAATGTCCTCCTGAGAATCACTCCGATATCCTGTTTACAAAGTTCAGTTCACACTACATTGAAAGGAATGACACAAAAAGGCATCAAAATGTCGCTACAAATTCTTTCCCCTTAACCAAAAACCCAATGATAAACAAACTCCAAACAATTAGGCCCAATACAAACAATCAATCAACAGGTTAACTTACAGACAGGCAAAACGGACAACCAAAACGACTGAACAATTCTGGGATTTTTTTTTCATATTTTTTCATAGTCTCCATTTCTCCGTACATGATCTTTATCCATCTCCATCTCTCTCACGTTCTGTCTTGTCAGCTCTTGGTTCTTTGCCAGAGAAAGACTGACAGGTAGCAGAGAGAGTGATGTGGGGAATGGGGTGAGAGGCAGGTGAAAAGTTAAACGCAGTCTGTCACTGCCTGTTTTGCTCATTGATTCTCTCCTTTGTAACAACCCTGTTCTTCAACAGCCTAATAAACAGCACTAGCACCAGCTTTTTAGCTCCTTAACATGAAATGCTAATCATAACCCATAAAAGCTAAAGTCATTATAGGAAAAAAAAAAAAAGGTCTTGTATTTCCGGGTAGGCTGTATTTACTGCATACAAGATATGATAATAAGCTAAATAAAAGCAATATATTCCTCGGATATGACAGGAGTTGACACCTACTAAACTTTCTGGAATTATCAGAATAATTAATGCTAATAAAACGGGCACTTATGGGTTTAATGCAGGCTAATCTTATGTAATCACCCTCATAATATTTGCAGTCTTTTAACAACACATTTCAACACACTCGAGCTTCAGAAATCCACCGAACGCAATTTGTTTTCTTTGAAAATCATTTCGGTGTTCTCGAGCAATTAATTCAGTCATCCGACTCCCCAGAAATCATTGGCAGGCAGCCGTTTTTTATACTTCATTACAGACAAAAATCAGACTTGCTTTTAGATTTAGATTATGCCCCAGTGAATTTGTGCATGAGCACTGCAGCAACAATAAAAGTGATTTATCTGAATGCTAACTGCATTGTCTCTGAAAATGACTCGCGTACAATACACACACAATTCTCATATCTTATACACATTATAAGCACAAACTAATTTATTTGCAAGTGAAAACATGTAATTAAACCCAAATAATAACCCAAACCAACTCCTGCGATTAGGTCAGCGGAGGAATTGTGTCAAACATTATTTGTTGAACCAAAATAAAAATGACACAAACTGAATCATCTATTCACTGCGAGTTAAACTAGGGGTGGGTGGGTAAGTCAATAGTTCAGTTACAACACCCAAGATTATGTGCCCCAACCTGAGAGGGAAATGAAGGGGGATTAGACAGAACTAAAAAGGTACGAGAACAGGCCCTTGAATGAGCATAAACACTTCTATATGGAATGCCATTCCTAAATTTCTCCTTTTTTGCTTTTCCACAACAGGGGGGCAAAGAGCAGGGGGAATGAACGCCACATCTGTTCAGTTATCTGTGGGAGGAACGGCGAGTGAAAGGGGGATAAGAGAAAAGGAGGGGAAGAGAGCGAGAGAGAGAGAAAGAGTGGGAGGAGGAACAAAGAGCAGCACTTCACCGGTTCAGTCGAGCTGCATCTGCAATAAGCCATCAATCAGCCCTCCCATGTGCCATCAGCCCGCCCTTCATTTCACAGGGCCACTGGCATGTAAACCGCACGCAACAACACGCAACACACAGAAACAAACAGCCATCTCACCACACAACCTCTTCGTGACCAGGTACCTACCCAGGTTACTGCATAAAAGACGGCACAAATGGTTCTATAGCTCATATTCCAAACCTAACTATTCTAGATCAAGATAATTAACCTTCCACAGTAATAGTTGTGCCATCATTACAAAATGTACAGTATATGCCACATTTCCTCTTTTCCTCCTATCATGTCTTCCAAGTGGAAGATGTTATTCTGGTAATTGAACAACAGCCTTCCTATTTGTTTTGATGAAGTTCATTAGCATTGAGAAGCCAATGGGAAGGACACATGCCCTGGGTAGATAACAACGAGCACTTGGAGCACTGATTACATTTTAATGTTTTCAAAAAATAGCATTGAGTGTCTTTAAGAGCACAATGGTACTGTATAAATGTAAGTGGCTTCTAATTCCTTGAGCGGTTCTACAAAAACGTGGTCAAATAATGGTGACAATAAAAAATAAAAAAAACCCCGAATTTGGCAAGAGCTGCAGCTATTAATTTATCAGACTCTTTGCGATATTTACATATTTCTGAAAAAAGGGATGCACATGGGAGCACAAGGGGGATAGCAGTAAAAAAGTCAGGTGATGGTAAATAACTTCGGTGCACTTTCAACCCAAGACAGTTACTGCCCGGTGTCGAGTTATCCCGCGAGCCCACTTCCACCCTGTACCGCCGCCGAGAATTGGGGCCATCCTTACAAATCACCGCACAGTTTTACAACATCACATAAAACTCTTTCGCTGCTACAAATCACCGCCAACATTTGAGGAGGCCACAAGTGAACGTTTTACGTTTTCGGCTCTGACACCTTTTTTGTGAGTCTTTACAACTCTCTTTCTCAGTCTCTTTCTTTTCTCTCTCTCCGTCTTGCATGTCTGTTCCCACCGCAAGACACAGCTGTGGCCTCGTGATTGGCTTGTATACAGCGTCCTAAGCATGGTCCGAGACCAAGCCTAATGTTTAATTTTAATCAAATCAGGATTCTGAAAACATACGTTTTTATCTCTTATCCTTGTACAATACTACCACATTGCTGGAGGACTGGGCTTATAAACAGATCATAGTAAGCCTTGAATCTCAAACGAGGCTCTGCCCTTGCGCTTTTAATCAAGAATACACACCTTAAAATGCCTCAGTTCGCATTCAGCCCAACAAATAGATCATATGTTGAGACATTTTAGCTCTGGAGAAGGCTGTTGCTAAGCGAATGTACTAAAAAATATAGTACATCAGTGCAACTTGTAATGCTAATAAGACAGTATGCACATGAACTAGGGTGTTTCAATGAAACAATCACAAACAGGACTCAAAACTGACATGTTTTCTTCCTTTATGAATGAAATAACATGAACAGTTAACTACCGTCATGTAAGCCCCTAATCCTTTGAGGAACATATTTCCTGCACACTCCCCTTCATAATTAAATGTATACATTACGTAACAAAGAAAAACATCATTTCTGAGCTCAATCCAGTCCGCTTTTAATTCTGAGCCGAAGCATGGGCTTCCAAAACAAGCTAGTCAGTGTTCGAGGGACTATTTTTTCACAGAATGATTAGGGCCCGGTTTTTAAGCCCTGCCACATATCAGCTGCCACATAACTTGAGAAGTGACAGAAGCCGTCAACTTAGAGTGCTTCAAATGTTCCCTTCTACACTTGGGAAAAAGGATTTTGAGAGAAAAAATATATTCTTTTTTCAGCATAATTTGCAATAATCCTTTATGGGCGATAGTAATATTCCTGGCATATCTGGATAATAAAATCCGTCACTGGCAGGTATTAATTTTATATTTATAACCATTTCCATCATATTGTGACGACATAAGTACCACAAGGAGGCAATGATTACAGTCTTATATTAAGGTCCATATGATTAAAGTTTTGTTCAAATAATCATGGGGGGCGAACAATGTCCAAATTTTTAAATAACTCTGCTTGAATTTAATTCCTGTGTTGCAGAGAATTTGGTCTCACCAGAGAGAAAAGTGCCATAAAAACCGAGAACAGAAAAGAAATGAAGCAGGAATCAGGACACTACTTTCAAAATTTTCATGTTGAAGTGCAAAAGTACTAGCTTTGTACTAAGATATTTCCTTCAAGCTTGCAGCTAAAGACATACATTTAAATGGCAACTGGACAAAAACTTTTTTCCCTTTTTTTTTGATCAATTTAGCCATGCACTAATATGATAAAACTCCAAAAACGTTCATAAATTATATGGATGGATACATTGAAGGCTTGCGAAATGGGACTCGTCGAAGTTTTAAATGAGAAAATAGAAAGAAGCACAAAAATGAGAGCCGAAAAAAAGAGTAACAATTGTGTAAACAAAAAATGTTCACTCACACAATGGGGTTTGGGTTACCACAGACGTCCTAACGGTCGTGAAACCCCCCTGACAAAAGAGCAGGGAGTGTAAAGGAACCTAATGAATCCGTAAATCAAGCAGCAGACAGGAAAGACTTTCAAAGAGGGTCACGTCACTGGGGATCAATAGAAACGTTTTGGGAGGAGGGGGGGTCAAAGACGACATTTCACAGGATGAGACTCTTCTCTAGCAGTCGCAGTGCTGCCATAAAACCAAACAACAAGCACAAGGGCAAGTAAAAATAAAAAGCCAGTACTGCTCATGCGCTGAAATCTGTACAGGGAGTATCGCTCTGTCGTCTAAGCTTCGTTTTTATGTTTTTTAATGTTTCCCTCCCTTTCATTTATTAAACTTTCTGCATTCAATCCCCCCTCCTCCTCCACCCCCACCCGGGAGAGCTCTCGGGTTACACCTCCTTGTTCAGTCCCCTCGTCTGAATAATATTTGCCATGATAAATGACACCATAACTCCGATATCCACAATCAATCTCGGCTTTAAAGACGCATCCATCTTCAATAATGTTGATGGGGGATTCAGTGAAATGGGGCGACGTGACTGTTTTCCTGACCCCCTGACGACGGGAGGGGGGCGGTGACGAGGGAGGGGGGGCGGCCCTGAGTGATGCCTGTCAGCTCACATCTGGTTGCAAAAATAAATTAGGCTTATGAAGACAAATGAAGAGGCCGCTCCTGCGGCGGAGAGAGAAAGCGAGCGAGAGGCAGAGGGACCGACAGAGAGAGAGAGAGAGAGAGAGAGAGGGAGAGAGAGGGAGGAAGAGAGAGACGCTCGCCGGAATAGAGAAAGGGAGAGAAAGAGGCCATTAAAGTAGCCCCGCTGCTGCACCGCCAAATCGCCCGCTTGAGAAAAGCCTCCTTTTCTCTCTCTCTCTCTCTCTGTCTGTCCCCTCTCTTTTCCACCCTTTATTCCAGGTTCCGCGAGGTAAACGGCGACAGCGACGCGCGTCCCCAAGCCCAGGCCCTAGTGACGTGGGCGCCGTTCCGCGGATGACACGCTAACGATCTCGTCTTTGACGCGGATATTTAGCGCGAGGACCAAGCGGCTGAACTATTTCTGACCCGTCACGGTCATTTTCTTCCTGCAGTACCGGATGGACTATTGCTCATAATGATGTACTGAATTCCTCCATGGAAGAAAGTGGAAGAAAAATAAACGGATAGGGTTAACCCAGAGGAATCCCTTTCTTCAGCCTCTCTCAATTTCTCTCTCTGTCACACTCCTCACAGAGCCCTAGGTCTGAATTCAGTTATTAAATATGTACCTTCACATACCAAATTTAGCAACTCCATGCCTGCTGTGCTATCCTTTACCTCAGGAACAAAATTATGCACCAACCACAGAGTGCGCAAAAGAATTCAAATTTAAACTTTTTTTTTTTTTTTATAACCCAAAAAAGCATATAAGCAGATTAATCCTGACAAAAAAAAGAAAACCTTCAAGTGCTCTGTTGGAGCACTTTCAGAACTTCACCGTGTATTAAAAACTGAAAAATTATGCTCTTCCCACTGTTCTTAACATCCTTTACAATCTGAAGCATATTTCCCCAGAGAGTTTCTGTGAAACAAAATGTATGACGGTGGCCCAGGCTATATCTTAATAATTTCAGGTGCAATACTGCACGTAGCGAGTTATGCACTGCAAGTGGTGGATTAGGTTTCATTCTCTCAAAATCCTCCTATTGAGACAAATTACCGATCATCAAAAATGAACATGGCACTGTGAAAACTGCCTTGTGGTTTGCTTGACGCGCAACACAAAATGGAGTGTGCTCATGATCTAGTAGGAACTCAGTGGACAGAAGCCGTCTCGTGTGTAAAGAACATTTTACAGTTTACACTTCTCTAGCTAGCATTCAATAAGCAGTGTAGCTGACTGCTTACGGTAAATGCGACCTACTATCATCTAGTTTGACAGTAGCCAGTTGCTAGCAAATACAATAAACAATAGCATTAATTTGACTAAACTGGAAAATTCTTGTTTTCTTGTGGGGTGCATTATGACCGCTACCTGTGAGGTAGCCTCAATTATTTGTTGCGGGCAACTTAGTGTTTAGTCGGAATACTCGGCAAGAGGACGGATGCAGCACTGAAACACTGATGAGGCAACCCTACATTAGCCATCCGCCTCCGACTTTTCATTCTCTGACACGTCCTAATGAACTTCAAGGCTCTGATCATCAATAAGTGGAAAAAGAGAAAAAATTGTCATTTGTTGTGATGCGCCAAGGGTTCTCATGTCACCATTTGCTCGTGGGCAATGTACTGTCACTTCATTCGCTATGATAGAGGCATAGGAAATCACTCATTCGCTTGATGGCAGCAGCCCGGCAAAGCTTTGCCTTGAGGCGGTCTTGATACTGGCATTTTCTAATATTAATTTGTGTCAGTATTTTGAATCTGATGTGCAGACTTATCCCTGGTAATTGTGAGAATACAAACAGGGCCTGCATCAGAATACAGTGACATCACCAGTCATTGAAAAATGTCACGTGATTGAACCATGTACATACAAATGATTCACTAACCGCAGTGTGCGATGATCTCATTACCCAATTATAGCTGACCCCCTACCATATTGGTGCCGTATTAGAAAAGAATACAGAATGTGTAAAAAAAAAAAAAAAAAAAAAAGTATGGTTATTTTTAATGTACAACTTTGTAAACCGACAGCATTGAAATGCTGAAAAACTGTTGTGAATGCAGGCTGCGTAATAACACGTGTTATCACTTTGAATAACACCATATGAATGATGTAAATAGACTCTGCCAAGTCACTATTGACTCTTGAGAACAAGAGTTTACGATTGTTGTTGATTCTTTAATTGGCAGAGCAGCTCATACAACACAGTCTTTTAAAGAGCTAAATAACCTACAGATAGCTATTGCTAATTCTAGCCATTTGCTTAGCCACACTGCAATAATAGTAAGAAAACAGAGTGAAAACCAGTACAAAAATAAACATTATTGCAAAAGATGGTTATGGGGGGCGGATGTAGAAATCTGCAGGGCTAAGCCCACAGGAAACGCAGCTGCAATGTTTGAGCCAGTGGACAGGGGGTTAAAAAGAAGAAGGGAGCATTGGTGTTGGGAAGACAGAAAACATTTCAGGCCTCTTTTTTTTGGCAACAAGCAAGGCAAGGAGGGGGTGGGAGGGGACTGTGTGGAATGAACTCTCTCAGGCTTTGTCATGCGCCTTTCCCAAGGCCTGGCCTGGCCTCTTTGATAAATGACACGTGTCATTCTGTCAGGCCGTGACAGTGCAGCTGGGAGGCCCAGTGATGTATGACTCTACTGAAAAAGGAAATCAACTTTTTTGGCAGGGACTGAGGCTGTGCCCTTTATATAGGGATTTAGGTTTCTTACATAGTTATTGCTCTCCCTCTCTCCCTCTCTCCTTCTCTCTCAATCCCTCTCTGTCGCACTCGCTCAGTCATAAAATAGCTTTTGTATACAGTTAATACACCAAATAGAAGATATAGCTTTTAAACGTTAAATTAGCTCAAATGAAGTAAATACGTGGCCACCACAATGTTTAAAATTACTTGCAAGCAATAACAAACAAATTATTATAAAATAATATAAAAATACATAATATAAGCACCCAAAGGTGAATACTCTTTCCTTTTCCTCTGTGCAAGGTACAGGGAGAAAACACACACACACACACACACACACACACACACACAGACACACACACACACACACACACACACGTATTTGGAGAACACGAGTTTCAGAGGACAAACCGAAACAAACACAACAAACCGATACACACGTAACCGCCCAGCACCTGGGTGCGACACACAGCCAGGTGCAGGTGATTTAAAACCATTGAAAAGAGTTGAGAGTTCTCAGGGAAATCACACCACCGCCACACGGCTAACCAAGCCAGCAGGAAGCCAAGTGCCCCTTTCATCAGAAGCAATAAGATGCTTTTTACATTTCTCCCCACCGATTGTTTCCCTCCTCACACATTCCCCGAGTATCAGATCTCTCACGGCTTCAACCGGCCTTATAAAAAAAAAAAAAGTATAACGAAGGGGAAAAGAGCATATCGACAGAAAACAGAAATCATTTTGTTTCGTTTGTCTCTGCAACCGAGCGATTAAGTCGGTACAAAGGTGGAAGGGGCTGAGGGGCAACGGGGTGTCGTTTTTGCGTGTTGTTGGTCGACTGTTTCCAGATTCAGCCTGCTGAGAAGTAAAGCCAATCGGAGCACCCCCTGCCGAATGTGGGCAACGCCAAGTCCCCGTGCCGGCCAATCACGACACACCATGAACCCCCTTCACCGCTGATCCACCCACACAAAAACCAAAAGACTCAGACCGCACCGCATGCAGTTTTTTTTTTTTTTTCACGGTAAAACTCCCCAAAACTCCCCATCTCATTTCCTCCTTCGCTTTCTTCCGAGAACAGTCGCGTATCAGTGATCTGAGACACAGCGCCTGAAGCATCCATCAGTGCAGCATGTGTCAGATATCATTTCTCAGAAGACACATCCCGCACATCGAGCAGGGATACTCACAAATACCCATGACTAACGGGATGTACTTTTTAGGCCCCGCGTAAACTAGCGAGGCGAAGTAAACTCATGTCTGCGACGACCAGCTGCAGTTTGTCTTTTCGCACGTCCAAATTTCCTGCATACAGTCGTCCAACTGAGCAGTCTACTGTACCCTGAGGCATTAATGGTTAACAATACTGGTCTGAAGAAAGCAAACAATAGCAAGCTAAGAGAAAAAGCTAACTAGATTAATTTTACAGAATTGCTAAACTTTTGGAGAGACGCAACAAGAAAAAACTATAATGTTTAACGCGAGACAAAAGAGGATAACTATGGTAGCCGTTAAACACATCATGGTCTGACATGATTAAAAATCTATAAAAACTCCCCTAACATAAAAAGAGAACTAAAAACAAGATACTGAGCAAGAAAAAGCATATTAAGACATTAAATAGTTAAGTTTGCATCAATCATTTATGCGTGTTTTTCAAGAAAATGCACTTCTCCCCTACATGTTAATTTACACATCCTCGATAAGACGATAACCACTATCCAGTAATAGAAAACAACCCCCATATTTCAACAGCTAATATACTACTTTATGGAATAAAAAACAATGGCAAGGCACCTTTAAATCACTATTAAGAGAGTATCCCCTCCGCAATAAAAAACCTGGCGTTCGGCGGAGTTATTTTACCCGGTGAAAGATAAACTGCACGAACAAACAGACAAGTAGAGAGAGGGAGAGAGACAGAGGAACGGGGAGAAAAGAAAACAAGAGAGGATCCGGGAGGCCTTGAGGATCGGAGCGAGGAGCCACCACCTGGGGGTCGTGAACTCTGGATGACCCCGCTCCATTTGCACTGGCGCTCCCGATCCCTTTGGAAAAGCGGGAGAAGAAGAAGTATCATTACGAGTGACTGATGAGTGGCAGTCACAGCTGACCTCCTTCAGGGCTCCGACGCTCTCTGCCTCGCTAATAAGCGGCCCTTTATTAGCGTTAGCGCCGACGCGCCATAACAGGGGTGTGTTTAGTCACAGGACACTGGGTCTGTGACGCTCCAGAATCCCACCCCCACCATGTATGGAAACACACACACTCTCAAATACTTACACACATGATAATGCAGAGGCAGACACGCTCATATGCTCAAACACACACAACACACACACACACACACACACACACACACACACACAAATACACGTTTCCACGCTTAATTACAAACTTGCAGAACATTAGTACTATACAGGGGAGTCACAGTAGTTCAGTTGACTGATGGTGTGAATGAGCGTAGCTTTAGCCTGCATTGCACACGCAGTCTCAAGTATACATGCAGGCAAACATGTACATGATTCAAAATTCTCAAGAGCAAAAACAAACCAGTGAACACACACACACACACACACACACACACACACACACACACACACACACAAAAATGCTCATTTACAGACACTAGTTTAGACTACAGGTAAACAAAAGCCAGGAAGCGGACACACGTACACACACGGAAACAAAAACACATTAACACAAATTTAAACAATGATTAAAAAATGTGTACCCGCATAGAAACACTGCAGCCCAATTTATTAGGCGCCAGCTTCCATCTGATAAACCTAATAAATAAATTTGATCTTTTTGTACAACACAGAGGCCTTGTTACCATTCGGTGTTAAGAGGCAGACATTTTCAATCACACAGAACACATTCTTTTAAAATTGCACATATCAAAGCCCCTTTCATACATCTATTTTTGAGAGATTCCACTACCCAGATCTAAAAACGGTCTTTTTTGTTTTCCCCTTTTTTTTTTTTAAACGAACAACCACTGTGCATGAAAGGCCTCTACCCTTCAGGCTTAGATCTTTAACATCAAGGCCACCACCCAGAAGCCCTCAAAAAAACCACCCCAATCTCTGAACCCAGGTATCCCACTTCCGAAAAGAAGTTAATGCGGAAGCTTCCGGAATGAGTTTATAGGGGCATTCCACAGCTTCCTAACCATCTGCTTGCACTCCCTGTCTCACTCAGTCAAGCACGTGCACACACCGCAAACACGGCCACACATAAAACTCCGCGCTCCACCCCTGTGAACCCGCAAGCCTCCACCTGTCCAAAACAGCTATGGCTCTGTTTATCAACACCGCGATGCCTAGCTGCCAATCCTGGTCAACATTTCAACAAAATACCTAAAGACACAAACAAACTAAGTCAGCGATCAATATCGTCTTCGCCCAGCATGAGAGCAATGTAAAACATTGCCTAAAGTCAGCTGCATGGAGTTAATATTTAATCCGCTGGACCCATCTCGCGCCTATCTCCCATCTCGTTTTCCATTTTGTTTTGCTTCACTTGCGTGAAGCACACACACGGAAAGGCACGTTACGATGCTGAGATTATTTGCACGAAACATAGCAGAGGCTAGCACTGGACAATAGCCAGGGAAGGCCTGGGCACTTGATATCGCTCACCAGGCGACGGACAGAGAGAGGGAAAGACCGACAGAGACAGAAAGAGAGAGAGAGAGACACCGCCCGAGCCAAAACGAAAAGCAAAACAGAGCATCAGCAAGGCTTCGTTCTGAAACCAAGCTTTGAGCGTGCCGAGATGAAAGGGCCGCCATTTGGGATTTAGGTTTGATAGCACCACATGTCTTCGATCAGGCTATTCTCCAGCGTATGTCAATAGCAGCTCACCTGCAGCACACACAGATGCGGAGCGCGCCCAGCACAACGTGAAGGTAAAGAACGGAACGTGTCGGCTGCCATAATGACACATTTCCTTTTCTGCTTATTTTCATTTTGAAAATCCAGAATTTCTAGACAGAGGTAAATAAACTGCACTGTACACTGACTGGCGCTAAAAAAATTCTGAAATACAAGTAACTTCTTACATTACAATTCTAGAAATAATGCTGCCAAAAAAAGCTCAACCATAATGTTTGAAATATTCAATGGACTGTGTATATAAATGCAAACTTGAGAATATAAGAATGACTTTGAAGGAAGCTTGAAACAAAACATCTGTAATAATATTTATGGACCAGCTTTCCTAGCTTGTCTGTAGTTCTAGCTCATCTGTGCAACATGTAACGTATATACAGACAAATTTGCAAAACATATGCAATTTTTCATGAATAAAAACAGAAGAACAAATGAAAGCTAATGCTGTAAAATGTTTCCCAGATTACCTCAACCTCCTAGTCCAACAAAAACAGCTCCCAGCATCACAGAAGGAAAAACTCCGCTCACCTACACGGTTCAGGTCCAAACCTGACGTCCCTTCCAAATAATTCAGCAGGGAACAGGAGGCAAGTGAACTTGAGAGACCACTTGTGTCTTTGTTTTCCTGTCTTTCTAAAATATACTTAATAAAAATCCCAATAATTAGACAGCCTGCAATCAGGGGTCTACCAATAGTATAAATGTGTTAATGTACCGAAACTATGCCCTTTTCAGGTCTAATTATCCAGAATCTGCTGACTGTCAAACTGACAGTCAAACAAAATATGAATTCCTTTGGATGACGGAATGTTGCAACCTATTTTCCAGAACAATCCAAAGCAAAGCAGCCTGTTTTATAAAAGGGAGCCCAGAGTCTGTGTTTAAGTTAACAGTCATGATCTTTGCTGGAGACCAAAGATGACCTCCAGCAAAGAGTTTCACAACGGTCACGCAAAAATAAATGACTATTCAAAAAACTGCATTGCTTTTTTAAAAAAACATGGTCCCAAAGAACCATTCACACTGCATGCTGTTCATTTTTATCATCCTCTGATTTTATAACTAATTTGTTTTCACCACCATGGTCCTCACAATGTCGCCCCTCTCACTTATTCGCGGCTGGGAAAAGTTGAGGAATTTTTTCAGCTTGTCCAAAAGAATGACAAAGCGTAAATGTACTTCCAACTGTTAGGACTTAGATCAAGCTGCTTGGTAACTGGCAGACAGTTCTGTGCCAGGCTGAAAGGCAAATAGCACAACAAAGAAGCCGTCAGTCGCCTTCCGCAAATTAAAGGCAGCACACAACTCATGAAAGTGAGTCTTTTTATGATACAAAAAAATCCCAGAATACAGTGCAACTGTGGCTCTGGTATCCCAGACAGGCCTTTTTCCCCTTCCTGTGTCGTGAACGGGTGCGTCTGCTCAATAATGCACATCTCTGACCTGAGATCTGGACTGCATCGCATTGTTTTTGAATTGTGCCAATTGCAGCACCAAGTGAAATTTTTTATCATTGCGTTTTTTGCCTTTTTGCTGTATGAAAAGGTATGCAAGACATATGAGTTTCAAAACTACAACTGCTTGAAGTTATCCAAGCTATAGAAATGTAAACCCTATGGTGTGGACACAAACACACACGCACACACACATATGCACACACACGCATACATACACATGCACACACATATACACGTGCACGTACACATACACACATGTGCGCGCGCGCACACACGCACACGCACACGCACACACACAACAGGCTCTCAAACAGCGCATCAGCTGATCCAGCCAGCAGGGCCAGGTCAAACACAGTGTCCCGGTGAACCCCTGCACAGCAACGGCCATCATCCCCTTTCAGACGGTTCTGACCCGCCAAACTCCACCGGGGCCAGTTTTCACCGACAGCCCCCCTCTCCTCCACACACACACACACACACACAGCTCATGACAAGCATTACCCCACCCACACACCACCCTGTATCATCATCGCAGGTCTCTACGTGAAAAGGGCCTACACTCTTAACCGCCATCCCACCTCGATCCCCGCAAAGACTACAGCGATAGAGGTGGGGAGGGAGCAGGTTGTCTCGTTAACAGCACACCGTGATGAAGAGGCTCAGAGCACTGGCAGAATGTGGCGGGAGATTGTTCTGGAACCCCCCTCGGCCTCCCAGAGAACATACATCCGGCCGGCGACCAGAGGGCGCGGGCACATCTAATCACGGGCTAATAACGGCACAGTCGGGAGTCACTCCGCTCCATAAATCAAGGTGCAAAATAATTGCTAATACACCGCTTATCGATTAGCGCACCAGTGCTCATTTCGGGGGGCTATGGCTAAGAACTAACAAAGTGACAAGGGTAAAGTGTTATTTCTTTTGCTGGCAAGACAGCTGGGCTGGAAAAAATGACTCCAGCAGGCAGTAATTCTTAATTGACACCTGTCAAGATAATGGCTCAAGTCACAGCTGCTGCGGGAGAATTTGTCCCTCGTCCTGGTCATCTGTCAGTTTTAATATCCTTCCCACCAACAGTCCCTCCCTCCCCCCCACATTCCCCATCTCGCTTTTCCGCCTCTAATCTACCCCTAGCTCTCTTTAAAGAGATGAGTGCACAAAAGGGTTCAAAAAGTTACTCATGTTTTCCACCCTCCATTTGTTCATTTGTTCCTTTTTTTTTTTTTTTTTGCTTCTACCCCCCCCACCCCACCCACCTTCTCGTTTTTGACATCAATGTCGCCTGAAAAAAATGAACAAACACCTCAAGAGGAAGAGCAAGGATTGGTCCCAGTACGTGTCACTCCAGTACGTGTCACGTGACGCCGCTTGTTTGTTCGTACAATAACATCAAAGGAAAAACTTGCATGTTGCTTCATGTTCTGCCGCTAACAACCAATTTGTCAGATAGACTAAGTGATGTGTTTAAGCTTTGAAAGAATTAGCGGAATTATTCAACGAAATATTTGGTAATTGCTCATATTTTATTCACAAATGCAGCTTGTTGGATTTTTGGTCTTAGAACCATACTCTAACTGCTCATATAAATATCATTGTAATACAGAGTGAGAAAAAATGTACTTGCATCCAAGGGGTGCTTTTTTTAATGGTGAAATGTTCAAACAATATGGATATTTGTATACGACACCATCATTGGCGCCTTAGAAATTAGTCTTCAAAAAAATACTCCAATAACATATTGACATATTCTAGAGGTCAAATTACTTTTTGATAACACAGTAAACAAAGTGGAATGATGAGAATGAATCAAAAGAACTACATTTCTAGTAGTAGAAAAATCTATGAGATTAAGGTTCTTAAACAATAGGGTCAAAAAAGATAGGAACTGAGTAGTTCAGACATGAATGCCTCCAGTCATCTGCTGACATTGCGTAGCGGCTGCGAGTTGGACTTAAAAAAACCACGTTCAACTTAGCACAAGGAAGCAAAGTAGCTACCATGGACTGTCACCAGACCCACCACGGCACTTTTCTGCTATAAAAAGAAGAAAAAAAAAACAGTCCGATGCCCCAGTGAAATCTGGAGTTTCCAGTAGCAGCGGAGTTTAAATAAACTCTAAAACAACCAAAAAAACAATAATGGTTTTTGTGGGAGCCAGAGTGGAGGTGGAGACTGGGGGGAGGGCAAGACTGCAGCTTTGGGATTTTCTTCATCTGTGTTGATTCCAAAACTCATTCTGAGACTGATTCTAGAAAAAAACAAAGTAGTTTCGAGAAGAAATAAACATAAAGAAAAATACACACTACGCATAGACATACTGTACAGAAACGCAAACACAGGCAGATGCATCATACCACTCCAACAAAGCAGTTCCCATAATTCTCCAGTACCCACACCACGACCTCCCACAGTGACACACACATTATTTTTTTTCCATTCGATTTGTTTCTTCTCTGTGATGCTATGAAAAATGGTGGCATACAACTGCTCTGACCAGGCACTAGTGAATGGGAAAAAGACAGGAGTGTGTGTGTATTTGTGTGTGTGCTCGCGTGTGCACGCGAGTGTGTGTGTGTGTGTGTGTGTGAGCACACACGTGTGGTTGCATGCGGGGGTGTACATATAAAGGGTAACATGCCAATGACATGTTTGTATAAACATCAGAACATGAACACAAGCGAGAAAGTGTGAACATGCATGCTTGTCTGAGAGGAATGCAATAACATGTGTATTCGTGTATATTCGGGTGGAGCCGTCATGTAACGGTTATCGGCTCGCACTGAACTTGAATCGTAAATGCTGCATCCTCGACGCTGAACTGCTCCTTTGCGCTCGAGCGAGACAATTAACCTGAGTCGCTACAGCAAAAAATATTCAGTTGTATAAACTGCATAAAAAATGTAATCTGAGCAAGCACCTCGGGATACGAGCATCTGCTAACTGCTGAAATACAACGTGGCAGTGAGCAAATGCGAGTAAATCCAAGCGACTGGGAATACGTACATCGTGGAGTGGTCAGCGTTCACGACTGTGTGGAGAACAACGCGGAAGCTGAGTTTACGACATTTTACGTCAACCTGGAATCTTCTTTGATCAAATAAGGCTCACTTCTAAGCCCGAAACATTATTAACTACACAACGCTACTAGTTACACAAGGGAACCCTTCCCACTCAGGGACCTACAAGCGACAAAAACCAGGAGAGTGTTTTCATTCGAATCTCCCTGGCTCTTCGAATCCTTCACTTGCTCTTCATGTACTCTGTGTAAGCATAGAGTGTAGGGGACATGGATTAGGGGAGAGAGAAACATGCCTGCTCTTTGATTTCCGATAGGCAACTGGCACAATTCCCAAATGCAAATTCAGCTATTAGTTTTACACTATGAGAACAAACCTTGCTATCGACTAAACAAATCAATGTCACCTGTTAATAATACGAGTGCCGCGATTATCATATCCAGCACCCAAAGAGACTCGTCTCCGATCACAACGCAAAACACAAGAGCGCTCTTTACTCCAGAGGTGAAATCATTTTGGTAATTAATTTTTCAATAAATCATGAAAAAAAATTTTTAAAAAACCTTTTTGTAAGGTCATTGTCCAATAATCGCAAACATACTAGCATGTAACTTTTGTTAGCGAATCAGACGCAGTTTTACGTTTGAAAAAACAAAAACTGTAGATGGAAATGGAGGTTCCTCGTTTTCTGACACAGGCATAAGTGTGCTTCTAAATGTCTCCATCATGGTGCATATGCAGGCGTCGACGGCTCACAGGGACCCTCAGTAGGCCAGGAGATTGGGAACGCTGCAATTTGCTAACGGCACTGGCTCGACGCAATTTGTAGGATGGTTTGATCTCATGAGTCCAGAGCATTCATTCTTCTTGCTAAAATGCTTCCCTTTTCCTTCCCTTCTGTCCTTATTATCTGAATGCTAAGCCAGCAAATTTCTGATGCCATATGAAAAGGAAATTAAATACCCAAGTGCTGCAACTCGTTCGTCAGAAAATGGCTACAGGATGAAAACGCCGGCGAGAGGCTGATTAACCGAGGAGAAATCTGCAGGCCCTACTGAACATTCCACAACTACTTAAATGTGTCCCAACTGACATGAATATTCGACTTTCAAATATATTCCTGTGAATAATAATCATAATAATAATAAAAATAATAATACTAGCTACACTGTTCCCACATTTTAATCATAATGTAAAACATTCAACCATGCATTGTTGAGTAACCAGCTAAAAATCCATCAAAGGGCAACTTTATACAACATAATGTAAAAAAAAAAAAAAAAAAAAAAAAAAAGATTTCACTTGAACGGGCCTACATGCACACAACCACATGCAAGCATTCACACACACGCAGCGCGCACACACACACACACACACACACACAGATACAAACACAAAAGTTCAAGCATACAGGGCCAAAATTTAAATGAAACGATCCAAAAATCATTCTATAAAAAAAAAAACAAAAGAAACTGACTATCTACATAGTGCATTCGCTGGCAATTAAAGACTTTACATATACAAAAATCAACGCAAGCCAATTATCTTAAGTTGAGGGTATAATATAGCAGAATCGCCAACAAACAAACGGGGAAAGGTCGCTTTTGTAATCTTAGCAGCCCTGGGGATGTAACGCATTGGATTTGGGGTCATCGGTGTAGTTAACATCTCAAAATGAATGGCTTTTCTCCACATGATTAATATGAATCAATGCGAGAAATCAATTTTGATGTCTCAGATGTGTTTAATGGTCTTAAAAGTTAAAAACATACCTCATTAGTGATGTGCAGTTACACTGCATTTCACATAAAGCTAATCTACGAGGCAAACACCATAGGGCCTATTCAATCAAATTAAATATGTGAAAACCATTTCGGAGTTACATTTGCTATAATTTCTAAACACAGTTATGATTTTAGCAAAATATAGCGCTTAAACTAAAGATTGAAGCTCTGCGTCAACCTTGTGCTTGTAAAAGAAGACAATCAAACATTACATAAAATGGTATGTATTGCAGCACTAAATACAGAACTCACAAACGAACAAACATGTATGCACTCACTCACACGCGTGTACACACACACACAGCTGTGGAGGGCAGGGTGTATAATATGCTGCATCGCAGTTCATTTTATCGAGGTTCTGGGCCTTTTCTGCACCGTTATACGCAAGGATTACTGAGGTCATTAAGCAGTATTGTCTCTGTGACATGATTAGTCAGGTAGCAAAGTCCATTTGTCACTTGCAACAGCAAATTGAGTTAATACTCCACTACAGGCAACGGGGACTGTATAATATCAACTTGATTACATCAAAGCAGCTGTGAACTTGACACCTTACTGAATTTGTCAGCATTAATCGTTAGGCCTGTCAGGAATCCATCAGGTTTACAGATAATTAGGGGCTTCCTAATGAAGCCAGCAAAACGACTTTACCTTTTTCTCTGATAATTAAGAAGCCTCTTCGCCGGGAAAGGGCCGATGTCTCCGATGACTAGAGCAGCAGAGCCCGGATTAGCAGTAATATGAGTTTATTTTTTTCCCCGTCTTTCCTTCTGAGTGCTCATCAAAACTGAGCAACTGACTACCTACTCCAAACCAGCCCAATCTGTCCACTACCGAGCACACAACCCAGAGACAGACAAACAAGCGCACACACACAAAATACATAAAACGGAAAAGAACGGGGTTATAGTACCAATTTTAATGCCCCCACCATAAAGGCCCCAGAAGACCAAATATTCAACTTAAAGAAAGCATTTAAAGCAAAGGTGAAAATAAGAAACAAACAACGTACGACAGAAAAAAGTGGTCAAATGCCACCATTTCAACTACGATGACAACCGTGCTGAAAAAGGCACGGGTGAAACTGAAGATAAAAACACAAGTCAACTGTGTGCAAAGCACAGAGGAGCCACCTTTCCAAACATAAGTACGTGCATCTCTACCATAAACACACACTCCAGCTCTAAGGTCTCCTTCAAATGTTTTGACGGGGGCAGCATTATGATTTGTCCTGAACGACTACTAGCATCTTCTGGTTCATTCCCTTCCCTTAATATCACCAGTTCTGTTACATCCCCCCCCACCACCACTCCTGAGCCATTTTACCTGCTCCTGTACCATTACAGCGTTACAGAACAGCGTTCTGAACATATTTTATCTATTTAAATGCTGACAGAGGCTGCCCACGGGCCCTTTTCAAACACAGCTTACTGCAGCGTTTCGATAAAGAATGCTAAACGTCGTGTCGGGGAACAAATGGCAAATCAGCGTCTGCCAACATATGATTGACCATTAAAGCAGATGAAGAATATGCTTCTCAAAAGAGGGACAATTAAATCAATACTGACAGGGTGTGGGGGGGCGAAAGTCATCTTAATGCTATTTTCCTTTTTTTTTTTTTTTTTTTTTTAAATTGCAGCAAGAAGTGCCAGTAGTATGCACCACTATGCCCGCAAATTCCAAAATAAAAGCAAAAATAATTTTCAGACAGTAAACATTTTTTTCCAATTTTTTGTATGCATGTATGCATGTACATATATGTGATTGCTAGTGTGTATGCAAGTACATTCAAAAGTGTGCAGGCGAGAATTCACACAATGCTAAAATATGACGATGCAACAGAATAACAGTGTGATACATACTGGTGTGCATACTACTTCAGCTCATTTTGCAGACCAAGGCCAATGAGTAATAAAAATTACAAGCCCGCCGAGTTCAAAGACACCCGTGCCAGGGCTCCTGTTTAGTCTGCTTTGCACCTCATATTTCAAAATCTGTTTAAAATTCTAGGACTGTCTTTTGTTCACTGCAGTTGTTAAGGCCTAACTTCAAAGACAGAACCTCATTAGTGCAGAGGTAGAATTCCTTGTCAGTCATTTACATTTGTTAAGAGTTTAAAAAACTCAAGTTCAAATCACTCGACCTCAGCCTTGTTTATCCAAATGCAGTGACTGATTATAAATGTTACCAATCAATACTTCCTGGATAGTGAGCACATCAAATGAATTTCTCTGGTTTGTCCACTTATTTGCGAAACTATGAACAATTCATGAGGAAGGAAAAATGGATATGCCTATCCTTACGAACACACATCCGAAATCTGAGAGTGCACAAATTAGGTGATAGGGAAACCTACTGGATGCACCTCTGATTATTAGATTTTAAGCAGTTCCTTTATCCTTACACGTCTCCCCATTAACAGCGAACACCCCCCCACCTCTCTCTCTCTCTCTCTCTCCCTCTCTCTCTCTCTGAGTGTGTGTGATTGTGAGATAAGGATATTCTAAAAACTTTTTTTTTTGCTTCTCTTTTTTAGACGACGGGGAAAAAAAGTTGTCCTTTGAGCGGCTACAGCTGTCAAGAGCATGTGTGTTTCCATGGTGAGTGATTTATTGATGTTTATCAGGGATGAATAGATCAAAGGCCGCCACATGACAGGCGATCAATCACGCATCAAATCAAGGATGGCAATCCTCTAATAAAACAGAAATCCAGACCCTGCCAGTTTTTGCGTAGTTGTTTTTCCTTCCTGAGACAATGATTTATTTTAACCCTCCATTTAACTCGCGACGAACCCAAATGCTCCCTTCCGACTGTCGCGTTTTGTGTGTAGTTTAATAGATTTACGTTTAATAAGCATATAACGGCGCACAACATGCAACGGCACGTGCTTTCCGTCCTAACTAAATTGTAAAAAAACGAACAACATCAATTCTTTAACATACATTATCATTTAAAGTAGGTAATAAATTAGTAAAATTGTAATAAATGGAACTCAGTTTTTCAAAATTGGTGGGCTTTGTATACCTTACTTTAAAACATAGCTAATATTCCAACAAAAGGCTATTGCAGGCTATTTCTTACCGATGCGCATGGGGTGTGTGACAACCCATCAAAATCATATTGACGGGAATAGAATACTGACCAAGTCTGCAATGAAAACATCCAGTCGTGAAAAGATTTTCGTTCGAATATTAAATAGGCTACGCGAAATGTCTTGCTGGGTTTACCTGCAGATCGCCTCGGTTCCTGTTGCTTTCTCCGCGGCATACTGCTTCCCTTGACTTTCCTCTGGACTTTTCATGCAGGAATCAAAATAAAGGTCAATCAAGTGTGGGAAAATAACAGGGCGAAAAAATATTGATTTTCGGAATATTTCTTCAAGAGCTTTTTATTCGATCTGACGGGGCTCCGCGCCGTGATGCAGTTATTTCACGTCTCCAAGTGGACTGAAGTCTCGTAAATAAAGCTTAGTGTGTCCCGTTGAAATTTTACCGACTGATCAAATAAAAATAAACGTAAGAATAAAGGGAAAGTCCAGTGATATCGTTACGACGTATGAATTTCGCCAACTCCTCGAATGTTCATTATGGACCATCTCCGCACATCAGTTCATGGCAGAAAAGAGAGGCAAGCATCAAGACTGAGTTGCTGTTACTCCCTCATCTTCCATTGGAAAGATCACGATCATTCGCTGATACTTCGCAGCGTCTACTCCCAGAATATATATTTTTATCAGCGGTAACACGTTCAGAGCAATCGAACACCTTTTCAATTGTATTTCCGTAGCAGTGTTCCTTAAGCGCGAAGCTCTGAAATCGAAAGGAAGAGAAAACAGATTATTTAGGCATTTCGATGGTTAATGTCAGTCAGTCAGTCACTACGCCACCTCTAGAAGCCTCGCCGTCAGTGAATAGTTTTCTCCCCTCCCGCGAGTGGGGTAGCTCCGAGTATAGTCATAAAAATAATTTTCGCCGATGATCTGAGCGCAGGCGGGCGCTTGATGTGGTGCGACGCCTGCGACTGAGAGAAAACAAACAATGCGCTCACATACCCTCTCGCCCAGATATCGACATGAACTAATTTCTCCTCGCTTTAACTCCCGGGAGTGGACCGGGGTCTCGTCTACTTGGCGAAAAGTATAACGCGCACTCGGGATCCAGAAGCGTTTTCAGACAGTCTCAACTGATAGACAGACACATCGAGTTGCTGTTCCTGCTCCACGTTTACTCCTCCCCTTGCTGCTAGCGTCACCCTGACAGTAAAGCCTACCTGTCAATCTTTTTAATTGTCTTTTTTTCTCCTTAACGGAACGACTTGACAAAGAAAGCCTTGGATCACTGATGTGGAAAATGGTTCTAAGAAACGTCAGAGTTTCTTACTACCTGCCCATACAGAGATCTATGGCCGTTGTTGTTGATATTGTCATTACTGTTGTTGTTAATAATAATAATAATAATAATAATAATAATTTTGTAAATACATAAATAGTTATTGATTCATGTTTTTGAGAAATATGATTTCAAAACAAACATTATTTTCTTTTGAATGCATTTCTGTCACTGTTAAGAGTTATTTTGCTCAGTTCAGGCAAGTGATTAGCCCTCCGTCCTTTTTAAAACGAGAACGTGAGCCATTACGGGACTACTATGGTTTTCATTTTGACGGATAGATCCATTGCTGGGTAGACTATTTATCCTACCCTATGCACGCTAAGCTACTTTGAATTGTCCGGTCAAAAAGGCTTCTGGTTCTCAAATGTGCTGGGATTGGTCTGTAACAATGCATGGATCACCATAGAACGCAGCGGAACTCCTTGCCTGTATAAGGGCGCGCTTTGCCTTTTACAATAAGCTTCGACAAAGTAAAAAATGTTGACTCATAAACTGCGAGCACGTCCGCGAAAGTTCACTTTTCTTAGCCGATAAATAAGTTTCGCTTGTATTTTTTGGAGTCCCTCGGCCATTCCTTTTTTTTTAAAAAAAATGTTGGAAACTACAGATTTATTTGTTTCACCTTTCTAGGAAGTGAACACTTTGCACAGGAAAGGGAGGGACTCCGTACAGCAAAGCCCGCTGAGAAGGTTGTGTAGCCTTAACCCGCCTAATGGCTATGCAATACACATTAAATACTCGTATCTAAACAATAGATTACGTTTCCGACAGCCAGCAAGTTATAATCCTGTTTAAACCATAGCCTTTATTAATGTCTTTTGGTCGGGTGTTACAAGAATTAGTAGTATAGGCAAAATATAAACAATGCAAGACGAGTGTCCGTGAACTTTGTCTTGTTTTACACCCTTGTCATGTCCACTACAACGCTCTTAGCCTTGAACAGGAGGAAGATATTTCTAACGCTCGGCGGGGGACGCAGTGTGACAAACGCTGTGTTCGGATTGCATTTTGTTTCCGTCCCACGCCGTTCCATAATAGACCTCTCCTACTCCACCCACTTCATGGATTTTAAAGGTTCCTCAATACCGAGCTCCATGAAAAAGCTGGTCGTGAAGAAGCTGAGCCAAAATTTCAGAGAGGCTGTTTCCTTGCAAACTGTTCCAGTGCCCACTCCGGGTGATCGGGACCTGCTCATTAGAAATCGGTGAGTGCTGTTTTCGAACAGCTTACTGTATAACTGACTGTTTAAGGTAGGTGTGTGCGCGCGCGCGCGTGTGTGTGAGAAGAAAATTGTCTTGCAGATCCTTACGGACTACAAGTACGGTTTTACTTGTAGTCTAAGCTAAATGCTGCTATTTAAAATAGTAAATATGCACAAATATGCTAATGTAGAATAGGATATAGAATAGGCTATGCAAGGGCTTGCTGCAGTGATAATACAGCTGTCTGTTTTTAATTCCTTACCTCTTGAAGTGCAGCAGCAGTCGCGACCTATGTATTGTGTTAATCAACACTGTCTTTTAGCAGAATGGGTTATAGAGGGAGTAAATAGAGCGATTCCTAAATACCGCCCAAACATCTGTCTGTCAATGTATCTCTGCTTTTTGCACACTGTCCGTCTTACGTCACAAACCAGTGAGTAGCAAGCTCCACAGAAAGGGGGACTGGCAGAGGCGCAGTGAAATTGAGAAAGTGCTCTGCTTCTCACATGGGCTGCTGCATGCTTGGTCAATTAGTACTGTAGCACTGCATATGGGCATTTGTTTTTAAATTTGATGTGTTTTCTTTTTAAAATGGCCAACGCTTTTTTAATCAAGTGAAAGTCACTGTCATCAGCTATATTGCAATGTATCAAGCGTGCGAGCTTATATATCAATGCATGTTGTAACAACGAATGTCAAAAGGTATGGTAAGCTGAAATTTTTTTTTAGGATATGAATGATTGCGTCCATTCATTTGTGACAATTTGGATACATGCTTTGCAAAGTTTTGAAATTTACACACCATTTATAGATGCCTAATAGTGAAATCATTTGACATATTTTGCAAGTCACGTGAGTCACGTAGCGTATGCATAGTGTTTTAACCTGTTCACGTTCTTAATGCGATGTTTTGTTCTAGTGTATAATAATACATCACTAATAGGCCTAGAGGGAGAAAAAGTAGTTTTCCAGCAAATAATTAAGGTAAAAGGATGTATCTATAATAATAATAATACTTTTATTATTACTTTCTATTCAGTCACGAGTAGCATATTGCTGCTTGTATTACAGTATTCAGACGAAGATGATTATTGTAGAATATTTATACTTCAGAATTAATGGGAATGCTTGGACGCAATGACGTGCTGCCCAACTCCTCTATATATGTTAATGAGATAACATGTCTTCCAAAAAATATGAAGAATTCCAAATTGCCATAAAATTAATGAGGTGAAATGCAAATCCACTTTGTTGAAGAATTAGATGGATTAAAGGGTTCTTAACGTTAAAATGAGTGAAATCAAACCTTGCGGCCGCTTTACCTGACGCAACAACTCAGGAAAATTATTGTAACCTTTATTTCACCTTTTGGGAGTTCAGTGTGTCTGTGAGCATTTATTTATTTATTTATTTTTACTTTTCATCAGTTTTGGGTTATTTTTGGCGATAAACATCACCATCGATTGTGTATTTCCCCATATTTTTGAATAGTCGTTTTTCTTACGTTACTCTTGAATTATCTCTGCTCGAGTAATTTGTGCGGTAATGCATGTACTGTGAAGATTCATATTTGAGACACATATCATTAAATTAAGGGAAGACTTCCCGTCTAGTCGACTTGGCACAGGCTGCATCCCGCTCTGTTATTTTCATTTCTGCATTCAAAGAAGCCTAGTGCCCATTAGCGAACTTACATCAGTGCTGTGTTGGCCTATTATTTTGGTTTGTTAATCTTTCCTTTTTGTTGTTTGAACCCAGTGGGTGGGATTGCAGCGCTTGTAAAGTAGCCAGCTTGACATCAACAAAGCAACCGTCTGTATCGACCTACTACAGATAAATGTATCAAAGACCTTCGGTGACTCGATGTTGCCATCTTTCACACAGTCATCAATGATTTTGAAATTACAAATAGGAATAGGATTATTTTGAGTGGGTCTTGTTTGACAGCCTTATTGAACGTGGAAAGTTTTTTTTTTTTCGTTTTCTTTTTTAATCAGTTCATCTGCGCTGGGTTGGGTTACGCGTGTTTTTTATGTTTTTTTAATTAGTCATGCGGTGAATTTTCTTATTTAAAATGAATACCTTTTTCTCGTGGTGGGAAAGTCAAATATCATCCTACGGTGCTCAGTGCTTCGAACATCTTATATTTTGCAAGTGTTTCTGAATCGGATTCCTGGGTAACTCTGGGCAAACTAATATGTAAAAGAGTTCATAATAGCGTGTCGAATATGTCCAAGTCTTACATCCAATATACTTTAAAGCCCTTACATAATGTTAGAATGGAAGGGCTACCTTCATTCTGAAAAATCATTACCATTTAATCTAATTCTTCAGTGTGTATTAAAAAAAAAAAAGCTCAATGAAGGAACTCAGCGCGCATAGGCGTGATGCGTTGCTATCTTGAGAACCAAGTTAAGGGACAGGCCTACGATTAAAACGGTGTGCAAGTTGAGGTTTCGTTATGCTTTATGCCTTTTGAATTCTTAGCTATATGTTTGTGCTCTCCAGAAGAACCCAATTTCCAAATGCCTTTGTAAGGTATAAATAACCTATCCTCCAGACCTGTTGGTTCAAGTAAAATAAATTGGACTATGTGCCTTTATTAAGGTTTTTCTACGATAATGGTGGAAGTACAAGTGTCTGCCATGCCTTTTTAATGGTGAGTGGTGTACCACTGCAATAGCATTTGTTTTAATTTATCATATGTTAATTCAGTATTAAGATGTATATCAGTTTGTCACGCCTCCCCACTAATAGCAGTACTGTGTTTGAAATATTTTTCTGCGATAACTAGTCACAGATGTCTAGGTATATGTATTTTATATGCAGCAATTAAAGTGCTGTATATGTATAGGCATATTATGATGGGTCTACATATAGGCTGGACCATGTTCAAATGCTAATGAAGCTGATGTCTTTTATATATGGAAAAGGGTGCAAACCTGAAAAATCAGTAACATTTCTGCATATGCTTTCATATACTACGCACTAATAAATGAATTACGTCTTGTTTTCATTTTAGAAACCCACATCAATTTTTTTTATTGGGTGGATTGGTAATATCAATATAAGTCCTTGAAACATGTCAGTGACACAACCTAAAACAAATCTACGTATTATAATTGGATTTAACAGTGAAAAGAATTATTAATTGAGAATATCTGCTCAAAATAATTGCTGGATTAATTGCAGTAGTTTAATTGTGTTGAAACTGGCTGTCATTTTGCACATTTGAGCTGATTGTATGTCATTCACAGAGATGAGTCACTGAAGAGATTCATGGTAGATGATTTATTTTTTTTGTTTATGCGTAACTTTGTACATATATTTTTATCCAGTGTAACAGTTTAGGTGAAATTATCTTTCAGGGACCTCTCTTGGGAATAAAATATGCAGAATAAAGATGTGTGTTTTGTACTTAAACTCTGTACTCAGTGATTTTTGTTTTTCAATTCAACCTTTTTGTGTCAATTTCATCAAAAAATATTTTTGAGAGCGTGAGGATCAAACTGAACTCTGAATTGTCTGGCTGCTAAAAGAAAGAGTTGATAATTCCTGCTGATCACAATGATTTCAGTTTTTTACTCTGATGTTTTGAAGGGCGGATTTTTGAACAAGAGTATTCATGCAGCCTACGGTAAACACATAATTATCCAAATTGCTTGGGAATGTATTTAATTCATGATGGCATCACAAATGTTTCCTTCAATTTGCTTGTCAAGATCTATAATTTCATAAACAATAATACATGTCAGTTTCTGATTTTTGGGATTTTTTAAATGTTTTGGCTTTTTAACAGTCTGGCTTTCAAATATCAGCAGTGTTGCTAGATTTTTTTTTTGTTTTTAAATTCTGATCATGCATCTCTCCTTCAGTAATGCTATGTGAAGTATGTGTAAATTGAGTTTTTTTATCCTTGTTACCTTTTTGTCCTTTTAGATTCATTGGGATCAATGCATCTGATATCAATTACACAGCTGGTCGCTATGACGCCTCCCTCAAGCCACCATTTGATGCCGGGTTCGAGGGCATTGGAGAGGTCGTTGGCCTGGGCCTTAGCGCTAGCGCTAATTTTACGGTGGGCGACACCGTGGCCTACTTCGGTAGCGGGGCATTCGCGGAGTACACGGTGGTTCCGGCCAAAAGCATCGTCCCAGTGCCATCGGTGAAGCCGCAGTTCCTGACGCTTCTGGTGAGCGGAGCCACGGCCTACATCGCCCTGAAGAGGCTGGGCGACCTCTCGAAGGGCGAGAATGTGCTGGTGACGGCCGCAGCGGGCGGCACTGGGCAGTTCGCCGTCCAGATCGCCAAGAAGGCCGATTGCCACGTGGTCGGCACGTGTTCGTCCGACGAAAAGTCTGGGTTCCTTAAGACCATTGGCTGCGACCGGCCAATCAACTACAAGACCGAGGACCTTGGCAGGGTTTTGCGGCAGGAGTATCCTCGAGGTTTCGACGTTGTCTACGAGTCAGTCGGGGGCAGCGTCTTCGATCTGGCCGTCAACTGCCTGGCCCAGAAGGGCCGGCTGATCGTCATTGGCTTCATCTCGGGCTATCAAACTGCCTCAGGGCTTCAACCAGTCAGGACGGGAACGCTGCCCGTCAAACTCCTGCAGAGGTCAGCCAGCGTACGCGGCTTCTTCCTCCCCCACTTCCTGTCGGACTACAGGGAGGCGATAGCAGACATGTTGCGGATGTGTGAGGCCGGGGAGCTGGTCTGTGAAGTGGACATAGGGGAGTTGACCCCAGAGGGGAGGTTTGTGGGGCTGGAGTCAGTTTTTCGTGCTGTTGATTATATGTACGAGGGAAAAAACGTTGGCAAGGTGGTGGTCGGGCTGCCAGCAGCAATACAGAGTAAACTGTGAAGTCGCCATGTACTGAAAATCAGATAATGATCTTGTAATTGTGCTCATTGAAAATAATGTATTTTCCAGTACATTTTTCAAATGAATTATCTTACCCCGAGCAAATTCAGTTTGAATATAAAATGTGTTTCACCCTATGTT
This sequence comes from Gymnothorax javanicus, assembly GCA_029692085.1. Lineage (NCBI taxonomy): Eukaryota > Metazoa > Chordata > Actinopteri > Anguilliformes > Muraenidae > Gymnothorax > Gymnothorax javanicus. The sequence continues at coordinate 177,096,279 of CM056193.1, read as the reverse complement.
TAGTTCTGATTTTCAGTTCTAAATTTTACCTCTCTTTGGAAAGTGCCTACAAAAATGTTAAATCTAAATATGGGATTTTAAGCAAATGTCTGCTGCACTGTTTTTCAAGTGGAATGCAGCCTACCTGCTTTTTTTTGCCTCTGCTAATTTTACACTGGCTAAATTAAGAGACTGCTGTTTCATATTATGTTCATGTGCGAGCAAACACATAAGTAGTAGTTTTTGGTGTTGATTAGGTTGTCTAAAAACATATCACTAAAAGAATGCTTGATGAAAATTAGTGTTTGTTAAAGAATTAAAGCAATACCTTCTCGAACTTGTTATCCCCATTATTTGGGTAAGTAGATGACTGTATACAGCAGACAAAGGCAAAAGGTACTGCGCTGGCTGACTATACTTCATTTTACTGCAGAATTGCCTTGTCAAAACATCTTTATCATTGACTTGTATGTGGGATAGTGGATTTGAGGTACCACTGATTACTTACTCATTGCATCTGCCCTTTGGAATCTGACTTAGATATTTGGAAAATGATTGAATCTTTAATTGCATTAGTAAAGACCTACTTGGACTATTGGCCATTATCATTATTATTATTATTATTATTTATATGCAGGCTATAATGTGCAATCAGGTATCACTTAAATTGTTAAAATATAAAATACGACAATTAGAAATTGAAAGCTTATTGGCCATGTATTTATTTAACTTCAAAATTAATTTTTCCCCCCCCTAAATTGTCAAACTAAGCAGGTAGGCCAGAAGGAGGCAGAGTGGCTATTTAGGGCAAATGGTCTCTGAATGTACCTGTGTAAATGCACAATCTGCATGGGAGATACTGTTAAAGATGACCATATGCAAAGGTATTGCAGCATACTTCCAAAAATCAGAGCAGAAAATTGTACATCAGGTGGCACACAAGAACCACAGAGGACGCTACACATGCGACATTTCGCATGTTGCTCATACGACATTTGCCGGTAGTGTTAAGGAAAACACTTGGGCTCAACACTCTGTTCACTCAGCATCTTCAGTCTAAGGGGTAACTGATGTTGGTGAGATTTGCACATTTGTAAACGCAGAAAACCTTAATGTAATTTGTGTGCTGGGTTCTGTAACAGCTTTAGGTGTCTTCTTTTCAGAAAGGGATGAAATGTGTTATTAAAGTATTAAAATAGGAACACTTAATAAATTGGATTCCTTCCGGTAATCTTAACATATGTATACATTTGTTTTTGTCTGTCAAATTTGAGCAATAAATGGATGGGCTCCTCTTTCAGGGTCTGACTTGGGCCTTGACCAATCAAATTCCCTATGCTGAATTAAGTGCATGTTAACACTGGCAGCATTGGCTAGCACTGTTATTTCTTCACATAATTATTTTTCTTCAGAAATGTGAGTAATTGTTTTATCATCTCTGGTGGTTGTTTAAATACTTTATGTTTACAATGCATCAAGGTAAAGCTGTGCAGTTATGTTCTATTTTTCTAATGAAATTAAGAGAGACTGAGGAAATGGAACAATGAAGGTGAACTGTCATGTTACGCTGTGAATAAAAAAAAATGCCCATTTTGATGTGACTAATGTTTTCTGTGTGTTCTGCTTCTCTGCGTGTCTTTTTTTTTGTCTGTATTCTGTGAGTGATGTATTATACATCCATGTTGCAAAAATCTGTGGTACTTTTTTCTCCTTTGCTCTTTAACATATTGGTTTTATGTTGCAATACACAATTAAGTTGCATAAAAGATTATGTTCCATAGCTGGTGCAATTATGGGGTGGACATATGCGTAAAAGATCGGGTTTATTTGAGATGGACTTCACATTAATTGTTCTCTCTAACCTTGAAATAATCAGACATTCTAATGATTTAACAGTTCAATATAATTATGTAACTGGAAATATTAGTCTAATCCAGAATTTGAGCTATTCTTTTTTTTTTTTTGTCTTTTTTTGTAATAAATTGGGCAAAGGTTGTCCTCCGTTTCTCTAGCTCACTGATCTATCTATTTACCTTCCTGTTGTGCCCTTGCTGCTTTGTGGTGTTATACATTTTTGCTGTGGGGTAGGTCTGAGAGACAGGCAGTATACTGTGAAATGACTAACGTCAAAGCTTCGAACGCCTCCCTGCAAGGCAGAGGTTTGTTGAAATGGAAACGGGGAAACAAAAGACACCATTTATAGTCAACACTTCAGACTAGACAGAGGATGACAAATTGGCCTCCCCATCAAAATAGAACTGACAATCGCGTTTAATATTAGGCTCAAGTTCACTCTGAAAAAATATACACTGCCATCAAAGTAATTCTTCCTCAAACCCACAAAAAAAGACGAGCTGAGTGCATCTGATTTTGTGTGTGTATGGATATACGAGGGTAGAATGCCTGTACTTTAGCCTTTGTGCGTCCGTTTAACTTTTTCAGAGCTATTTATTTAGATTCTCCAGTCTGGGTCAGTTGTTGGATATTTAGAAGTACTTGCGAATTCTTTAGCCCCCTACACAGATTGGCTTCAACCCAATTCTGCATACTGAATGTGGCTAATGCCAGTGCATGCGACGGATACATTGAAGCTGGCTTGTTGGCACTGCCCCCTTGTGCCCCCAGGACCCCCGCTGGTTGGCCGACCCCTCTGCATGTGTCTGTGTGCTGGCGGTACGGGCGAGCACGTCCTCTCCCTCCATCAACTTCAGCGACGTCATCGGCGACCAGCAGATCCCCGTGTATCTCTGCTTGTCATGATGTGGAATTCTCACACCTCACCCCTGTGCCAACCTGGCCCGGATGTCCACACGTCGTGCCATCACGCTCTTTTCCCGTCATCTCCGTTTTATGCGGAATTGTGTTCTTCCCCAATGTCACCGCCCAGCCGAAGTCCGTCCGCGATGCTCTCTAGAGTTTATACTTGAACCTCATACCTCCCACCCCCTACTTCTGACCTAATTGCAATCTCTCCCTGCACTAATTAATCATAGTAGCCCAATCAAAATGACAAGGTGGAGAAGGTGAAATTCTTTAAAATCCACAATTAGGTTTTTTTAATCATTATAATTTATTTTCGCAAATTCCTGAAGACCTCCCCCCTGCCACTTTCCCCAACCTCCCCCCTCAAAAGCTCCTCTAATCCCAATATACAATCCGAAGCACCGTCAAGGCCAGCTGTGAGAGAATGCGGCGAACTAGTCAGCCATTGCAATATTCAGGATTTTTTTTTTCTGTTTTATTTTTACTATAATTGGCGAGCACCTTTATTTAGTTCTCCTTTTCAGAGGTGAGACGGGCAGAGGTGGTTGATGTCAGTTGGGGAGGGTGCTGTAATGATGCATTAATCAAAAAGAATGACAAAACCACACTTATCATGACAGCCGCGTGCTTCATTTAGAATGGGGGGGGGACTAACTTTATTAATCAAGCCTCCTGATTCATTGTCACCCATACATTTTCTTCCAATTTAATAATCCTTTTTTGTAGACTTAACAATATCCCTAGTGATTTGAGTGTTTTATTGAAGAGTGCACAGAAACAGTCACAGCAACACAAATAGCTCCTCTACGCTAAGACTGCTGCATGGACACAGCTGCTACATGGGTAATAGTTAGCAGTGAAATCTGCTTAAAGGGCAGCCAGAGCTGGAGAAATACAAAACGAAAAAAAATCTTCATGACCTTAAAATTTAATTCTAATGTTTTGCGAAATGCTTGATAAATCTGATTAAAATTTGTGTTTCCAGAACTAACTCCATGTGGATGCTCTTAGGAAGCCTTGCTTCCTGGAGCAATAGCTCTCCGTGCAGTGATGCGCCCCAAAATTGAATCCTGACTGTGTGCCAACTGTGGGCCGTGGAGTCATGAGGGTCCAGCCTGTGCCAACTCTGTGAGCAATCAGTCCTGTGGCGTAACGGCTGCACAGCTCACGCGGTCGAATTCACTCTCGAGAAGAGTAGCGGCCGCACACGTTTTCGAAGATTCCCACGCTAGCCAACACCATCTTGACTCAACAGAGGCTCAATGAGTCGCTGGAGGCAGAGGCCTTATGCTCAGGCTTTTCTGTGTACGTTAGAGATGTCAGTGTCAGTACCCAGAGTAACCGGCGTCTACTGTGGCGGAGCAGAGTTGCCTTCGGACCAGAAGTGAAAAGATGGGTTTCTTCAGGACTGGTACTGCTGTATTGGTCTCTCTCATCAATTCTTCAGAAGCCTGAAGGCAGACAGTTTTTCAATCATATTTTATTATTATCATTAAGCATATTTCCAAACAGATTGCCAAAATATAGTCTATACCTTGCCTGCTCCCCCCCCCCCCTTACACTGGCAAAGAACCAGTTCCATAATGACATGAAGGAAGTTGTCATGAAAGGAACCAAACCAGACTCTTCAGGGAAGGCCTATCCTACACTAGCTGGCTCAGGATGAGGCTTCACAAATTCAAAACCAGATTGTCTCGAAAAGCTCGCACAAAGCACGCAGTGGTGGCTATCCAGTGTTGGGTGGCAGACTGGAGCAGTGGGCTTATGGAGGACGATTGACAGGACGATTCAGGATGACTGGGAACATCACTGGAAGGAACCCCGTTCCTCCCGTTTACCTGAAATCTCCTTTAGTGTAATGTGATGTGTTTAGAGCAGACATTGGGCTACCTTCAACTGATATGTAACGGAGGTCTACACACTTTCAGCTCTGTGTTGGAGTTACAAATCTCATGTTGCCACCAAATGAGCAGAACAGAATAAAAGAGTTAACTTCACCTAAAATGGTGTAAGGCTTTCATTTTTCTCTTTGCTCCAGGGTCACAGCCTCTTGAGGTAGTCCAACCAAGTTGGCCATCAAATCCTCACCACCATCCATCCAACTTGGTCTCACAGTGCCTAGGTGGAGCATGATGTTGTTCTGGTTTGGCCATCCACAAGGCAAAGATGTTGAAAACCCCCAACCCCCCTTGAGTGATGGACAGTCCCCCCCCCAACCTCTGCACCACTAGAGTCCATCTTCTACTCGCAGATGCCACTGTGGCCAAGGACACGGGGTGTCAGCAAGCGTCCAGGAGACCCCGTTCATCAGGGCGTATCGGTAATGGAAACACACTGTGACAGTGGTCATCAGGACAGGAAACAAAGGGCTATAAACATTAGCTGACAGATGGCTCTGGACAGCACACAGAGATGGAGGGAGGAGAGATGGAAAGAGAGAAACAGGGGGAAAAACTAATTTCCATCACATGTTGTGAAATACGTGAGATGGATGTCTTCTGCCCTGCGTAGTCCAGCCATTAGATAGGATGTCTCAGCCCGTGTTGTGTCTAACAAGGGCAATAAACCCCAAAGAACAGGATCACAACTGCTATGAGGTCACACAGCATAAGGCTTGGTAGGTATAATATGTATCATAAAGCATACAAACCAAATATGCTTGTAGTGTAGTATTTCAGGGTTGAACTTGCCGCTAGAAAGTTGTGGGTTCAAATTTGTTGAAGGTTCAATTTCCGAACCTTGAATAAAACTAAAACATTCTAAAATTTTATATTTTGTGTAAAAGCATATTTGAAATGGAGTCTATGTATAGTCATAGTGACCAAGATATTCTTCTAAGCCAATAATAATACATGTATATGTAATCCCGATATAGTTTAATGTATTCTATGCTGTCTCTTTTTTAATTAGGCAATAGCTGTAGTCTCCCATTCAGAAAAAAAAAAATAATAATCTTCTCACAATGGGGAAAGTGGTGGTATCTGGAATATCTTTCACAGCTGAGATAGGGGAACCACAAACTTAATTGGCATTTCCAAAACAAACAACCAAAAGATGTGCATTTTCTCAGACTTTTCCCCTCCACTACACAGATTCAAAGCACAAGGAAATTGTCGCATTCTTCTCCCCCACCCTCCAAATAACGTCTAATTAGTGAGTGCCAAACGTTAAAGCAGAAAGTGTGTTTTCCACACAGGGCAGCTTTGCTCTTTAATTTTTTTTTTTTTTTTTTTTTTTTTTTGTCAGGTATCCCCCCCCACCACCGCCGCCACCACCACCACCATCACTTTAATTAGCTAACATTTTTCTCAGCTCTCCCGTGCTCTGTTTGTTTACCTTCATGTCAGGACTGATGTCGACCAATTAGTACAGTGAAATTGTTTAACCTCTGAAACGCACTGAGCGGAAGAAGGAGAGGGATACCGCGCTCGCGCAAATACACGGCGTGGAAAAGGGGCGGAGCCAAAAGAATCGAGGGGGGTATTCATATAGGGTGTAAACAGAGTGTGGAGTGCAAAAACAAGCAATACAGTCAAAGTATGATTATCGTTGTATCTGCTCAGTATCTACTGCTAGCACTTAAGGTTTTTGATTTCTATGTGAACTGCGTTTTTTGGAAGACTCTTTGGCAAAAAGCACCTGTTTAATAAATACATTTGAAATTGTAAGTAGCAATGCAAGAAGGGAAGAGGGGAAGTACCGAGGAGTTTGCTTTGAGGCCTGCTCAGTAATGCACTGGTCTCCTCAGCAATGGTTGTCCTTGACAAGTATTTCTTTGAACTTAGTGAAGCCAGTCTTGCAATTATTTGTTCTAGCTGAGACTGCTGGACTGGGACGTCCCAAAACTTGTACTGCTCTACGTAACTTCACTGGTACCATCACTATAACAATACTGAAAAGCATATGGTATTGGTTTCAGTCCAGCCTTCAATCAATAACAGTCTTTTGGTGATATAGTTGGTCCTGCTTAAAAATAAGTTATACAAGCTGAGTTTTTTTTTTTTTTTTTTGGTGATTTTGGTGATATTGTGTAAAAGTAGTGTTTTCTGTCACGTCCTCATACAGGATGTGGGGACGCGGCTGCGCTGTGGTTAAATGTGCTTGACTTGGGATCGAGAGGTTCTGAGTTCAAGTCCTTGTCACGGCTTTTGCGGTGTGTTCTTGGGCAAAAACACTTCGCTCCCACTGTGCCTCATTCCACCCAGGTGTATAATTGGGTATCAGCAAATTGTCAGGGAAACCTGACTAAGACCAAGGGGTTAACCTGCGATGGACTAGCATCCTATCCAGGGGGAGTAGCAATACCCCCATTCGCTTCATGTTACAGAAACCGGAGTTAAGCAGCGGCCTGATGAGCCACATGGGCTTGGGACAGACTTTGCCCTTTTCCTTGGCACAGATAAACATGACTGTCTCTCAGTCGAAAAGACATAATATCATGTTCAAGTCCCACTACTTCATGTCTTTTTGCAGACTGTTGCAGGTGAAGACACTCAGACTGCTCCCAAATAACTGAAATAAGTAATTTATTTCAGCACAAGCATACGGCACATACTGCAAGTCATTAGAGTTACACACAATTAAATATCTTTCTGGCAGCATTCTTTTTATAATCTACAGTTGCTGCATTATCTGGTAAACTTTCCAGCAATGACCAATTAGCTTAAAATGTCTTTATATTCGGTCAAACAGAGTAATTGTCATTGCTGCATAGACTGTGAACATTTGCAACAAAAAGAAAAAGAAATTAAGTTCGCTGAAAAAGCATTAACTCAGTCGGCTGTCTTTTTGAGTAATCAGTCCGGATAGACAGCTTAAAATAGCAAGTTACTTCTGACCATAATGAGTTGTCACCATGGCTGGATAGCCCACATCTAGAATGATAACAAATTGATACAAGGACAAGAATGATAACTGTGATTTGTTATCTAGAATGATAACTAATTGATACGCGGGCAATAGCAAGGCTTTGAATCAAAGAATTATGTAAAGTTCAGCGAACTGTAATTTCACATTCATTTATTTAGTGAAGTTACAGTCAACAAAAGCCAACATAAATGTACTGAGATTTGTGAACCTCAGGTGATCGAGGCCTTTAGAGTCTTGTGTCAGTCAGAAATCCACATGAGGGGGAAGCCGATACTCCTTGTGCAAGCTCATTTGTTTACGAGCGCCTGTTACCTAGGCTGATGTCATTAATTACTACAGATGATTTTGCTGGGATTACGGTGATGAGAAGTAACAGACAGGTGTATTGGGAAAACAAGGCTGGTATACAGGGATTGAGCATATTTGTTATGCTTTAAATGAATGCCCTGCTGGGCCATGGCATGAGCTGCTCAGAGACCTTCTCTTTACCTCTGTCACATTTTAAGCTTTCGCTCAGTGACACAGTTACACGGTTACTCGTCTTCTTTCCTCTGCCCCTATTTAATGCATAAATAAGGCACCATTTTGGCTCAAAAATGTATATAAGTGTTTCGGAGCCAATGAAGGACCCATGCAAATGACACAGTGCTTGATCGTAACAAACAGTATGATCTTATGAGAAAACTCACCGTGCAAAAATATTCTATATTCTTTTGCAGTCCAAGTCCTGAAGACTGGGGCAGTATGATAACATTACTATTGTTACAAAGAAAGATTGCTTTTACAGGTTGACGTTCTGGTTCATTTTCACCATAGAGTCATTTTTCCTCGGGCACTTCACTGAAGCTAAATAGCGCCAAATTATATGCTGCTTTTTGTATGGGTAACTGGTATGAGTGCAAGGGTATGTTTCTACAAAGCTAATAATGTAAACAAATGATGTAATGGTAGGTCTAATTGCTAATTCAATTGTTCATTGATAATACATGCTCATTCCAAATTTGAAGACTGCAACAAAGTCCAGAAAAGTTGGCACAGGAGCAATTTAGGACTTAGAATATGTGACAAGTTGCAATAGTAAGGTGATGTGAAACAGGTGAGCTAATTGTGTTATTGTAAGAAGGAGCCTCCAAATAAGGCCTAATTCCTCAAGAGCAAAGATGGCTTGAGGCTCACCAATATGCCAACAGACCCATAATCTTATAGTCCGTCACTTTGAGAACAATATAATCAAAAGAATGAAGGAATCAGGTCGAATCCTGGTGCATAAGGGGCAAGACCAAAAACCACATCCAAATGCTCGTGATCTCCTATCAGTCAGACTTCACTGTCTTAAGAACTCTGTCATGCGACTGACCCGGATATCATGATATGGGCTCTAAAATATTTTGGTAAACCTTTGTCAGTCAACATCATTCACCGCTGCATCCATGGATGCAAGATAAAACTTTGCTATGCGAAGCCATATATGAAAACCATTCAAAAGTGCTGTCGACTTCTCTGGGCTTGGTATCATCTGAGAAAGATATTAGTACACTGGCTGCGTGTTTTGTGGTCCGATAAGTCAATATTTTGAGTGATCTTTGAAGAAAAAAAAAACAGCTAGTGTGTTCTTCGGACCAAAGATGACAAAGACAACCCAAGCTGTTATCAATGTCGGGTGCGAAAGCCAATGTCTCTCATGGTATTGAGGTGTGTAAGTGTGCATGGCATGGGCATCTTGCACTTTTGTGAGGGTATCATTAATTTCACTAAATGGTGTGACGATCATTTATTAGAGCTTAACGTGTCAAAAACCAAAGAATTGATCATTGACTTTAGACAAAGTCAGCACACACCATGGGCAAGCACCATCCACAATGAAGAGGTTCAGATTGTTGAATCCTATAAATATCTCGGCACTATGTTCAATTCACAGCTCAATTTCAAAGAGAACACTGAGCTAATAATCAAACGGGGTCAACAAAGAACCCACCTAATGCGTAAGCTACGTTCTTTTAACGTCTGCGAGACTATTTTGTGCAACTTTTATCATTCTTTTATTGAAAGCCTTTTAACTTTTTCTTTTATCTGCTGGTTCAACGCATTGTCTGTGAGAGAGAAGAACTGCCGAAACACAATTGTAAAGGTCTGTTCAAAGATTATTGGTGTTCAGCAGAGGAATCTAGGCATGATCTGGGAAAAACGAGTGGCTGAGAAAGCAAAAATAATAATCAGCCAACCAAATCACATTCTGTCGACTGAGTTTTTATTGTTACCTTCCAGTCTGCGCTACAATGTGCCAAAGGGCAGAGCTAATCGATATGCCAAGTCTTTTATTCCCTCTGCTATTAAGCTTTTAAACACAGATCCCACTCTTTTTAGATGATCTATTTTTTTTTTTTGTTCGTTTTTATTTATTTTTTAATGTCTTAGAGACTTATTTATAAGAACTTATTTATGGATTATTTATTGGTTCCTCATTTCATTGTCCACATGTTTAATGTTTCCTTATCTGATCTGGCTGTGATTGTTTGATTGACTGTTGGTATGAATGAACATGAAGAGCTGCAAATTAATTGCCCCTTGGGATAAATAAAGTTGTCTGAATCGGAATCTGAATTTAGAAAGATATAAGCAAATTTTGCTGACAAACCCCAATTCCAATGAAGTTGGGACGTTGTGTAAAATGTGAATAAAAACAGAATGCAATGATTTGCAAATCTCATAACCCACATTTTATTCACAATAGGACATAGACAACATATCAGATGTTGAAAGTGAGACATTTTACAGTTTCATGAAAAATATTAGCTCATTTTGAAATTGATGGAAAATTCAGGGAAAGCCTTGCTTATTTTAGCAAGACGATGATAAACACTCAATTTTACACATATTACGACAAAAGCTCCCGAATAAAAGAGTCTGGGTGCCAAACTGGCCTGCCTGCGGTCCAGACTGGTCACCCAATGAAAATATTTTGGGCATTGTGAAAAAAAAAAAGACAAAAGAGGCTGCAAATTGTTGAGCATCTGAAATCCTCCATCAAGCAAGAATGGGAAAGAATGTATTTTTGCTTTAAAAACTACAGCAGCTGGTCTCCTCTGTTCCCGAAAGCTTCCAGGGTGTTGTTAGGGAGGAAATGATGTAAAACAGCAGTAAACATGCTGATGTTCCAACTTATTTGAAACAGGTTGCTGGTATCAAATTCAAAATGAGCATATATTTTCAGGAAAAACAATAAAATGTCTTAGTATCAACATCTGATTTGTTGTCTTTGTACTATTTTCAGAGTTTAAAATCATTGGATTCTGTTTTTATTTACATTTTACACAGCATTCCAACTTTTTTGGAAATGGTGGTTGAACACTCGCACTAAAACCTATCCCATTAGAGTTCCTTAATGACAGCAGGAGCACAAGCATTTGGCATAGTTTGCAAGAATACCAATTTTAGATTTTTTATTTCCACCTCATTTGTTTGGAATGTGGAGAGGGTTGAGTTCCAGGCGACAAGATGTCAGTAGACATAACTCTTGTGAATTACTCATTCAGCTTCATGCAAAGCTGCAAATATTCATTGATTCTTTCTTTCCAATGCTTATTTATTTTATCCTATTGATGTCTAAATCATTTTTCAAAGGTGATGTCATTTTAAAATGGATGTTATTAACTGTTCTTCTATGAAGTTCTAACCAGTTATTAATTTGAGGAGAGCACGGGAATGGGAACGTTAGAATAACGTTTCTGTTCAGAACGAACTGAAAAGAAAAAAGTTTCATTTACAATCCCTGATTCTAAGATTAACTTATGTTTTATAAAGGACCTTACTAGCTTTTCATCTCACTTGGCTGTTGCCTACTTCTGCTTCCTCACTTCTGCTGACTCTGTGGCTACACCACCCTGGTGGTCAGAAAAAGGAGTCCACACAATTTAGAATGACAAACACAGGGAAAGGAGAATGAATTTAAAGGGGCCTATTATGCTACATTTCCAAATTTATATTTTGATCTTGGACTCCCCTGGAGTACTCCTGATCGATCAAAGTCCAAAAAAGGGTCCTTATTTAGCTCATACTGCCATCCTCAAAAAACCCCATTTGTAGTCAATTGTACTCTCTGCCTGAAACGCCTCGTTGGGGCGGCTCTTCCGCTATGGCCCCCACTCCCCGTATGCCCATTTTCTTCTTACTGGCCAGCTCTGTGGAGGGCGGATCTGGGCGGGACGAGACAGCAGAACGCAGTTTTCCGGGTCCGCCTCCCCAGAGTGAAACTGAGACGCGTCTGTCATCTGATAAGGAATCGACAGGCAAATTCCGCAATCAAACGCAGTACATGTGTATAGATCTAATGAAATGAACTTGTTCTAATAAACGCAACGGCGAAAGTGGAGGACGCAGTGCAATTGTAGAACGGGTCAACATACCCAAGTGTAGACCGGAGACCGTAGAAATCCGGTGGGTCTGAGTTTAGAGAGAAACGTCGACAGTGAGGAGCAGCAAAAAGTGGACTAACAACTTATGGACTGCTTAGGTGTGTACTATAAGGACCTGCTGGTTTGTGTGCATAACTGTGGTGTGTCGTTAGCGTGGAGTAACGAACAGCTTCTGCGCTGGTACATGACGGAGGGGCGAAAGCTCCAGGCTAAACGGCCTTTTTGGAAATTGCCCGTGGTAATGGTTTACTTATTGCGTCGGAATGACCAGTGTTTGGTCGCGGAAAATGGGTGCGATAAGCCGCTTTCACACCGGACGCGAAATGAATTTTCCGCACAACAGATTACATTCAAAGTCAATGCATTGTGTTTGCATTGACTTTGAATGTAATCTGTCCCGCGAAAAATTTGTTTCGCGTCCGGTGTGAAAGCGGCTTAACGCATCCGGTGTGAAAGCGGCTTAACGCGCCCATAACGCACGTATTCGCGTCTTTGAATTGACTTTGAATATAATCTGTTGCGCGAAAAATTTGTTACGCGTCCAATGTGAAAGCAGCCTTATGGATAGTGCGACAGCTAGAGAGAGCTCTGGTTATGTTATGAGCATAATACAGGTTTTACAGACCGTAAGTTCTGTTAGCGTGGACAGTTGCTTATGTGGAGCTAGCGAATCGATCACTTCTACAGGAAAGAATTTCCTATTCAATCTCCACCTTTTTCAGCTTTTTATTAGCCAGAACAATTTCTAAAGGGGAATGAAATTATGCCACAGCAGTGCAGAGAAATCGTTTATTATACCAGACACGTTAGAGCTTGTGCGTTTCGCATTGCTTTCACGATAGCATCAGAGAGCTAGCCCAGATTTTGGTGAAGTATCCGGCTGATCCCAGTCATGGATAAGTGAAGTGATCACAAGCAGCTGTAAACAAACCCAAACACGTATCCCAAGCTCTGCAAAACCTACGTCTGGTCTAACTGCAGCCTTTTCAGCCCAACTTTGCAGACACCTACAGCACCTGTCCGGTTAGCTTCAACTGTAGTGGCTACAATTGGGCAACGTTATGATGAAACTGCCACATTGATGCTTACCAAAGTAACACAAGCATACCGATCAGAATTACAGCATATAAGTTAACCAGGAGCATTTTTAATTAGCACGGCGGCACGCAAACTAACATGCAGTAGCTGGTAACTGAGCGATCATAACAACCACAGAGACAAACCCTTGCAATACAGGTCTTACAGACAGCAAGTTCCGTTACCAGGGACAGTTGTACCAAGCATCCAAATTACAAAAAAGTTGGCTTCAAATGAGGTTTATGTTCACACACCTTCTGTTGAATGTCCCCTGATATCACTCTTGCATATTTAGGACACAAACATTAGCAACAGTAACTTGGCTACGTTAGCCGCTGTGCTACAGCCACATTCAACTAGCTATCACGTTAGGTAGGCTTATGCAGTAAAGCAACTTACAGCTTCTGCGTCTGTGAGTCACGGACAGTCGCGACCGCTTCTGGCTTTATCTTCAGATATTTTACAAAGCCTGTGTTTGAGGCCAGTTGTTAGTGCTAACTATCGTTAGCGGTCCTGCTAGCCACCCGTAACACGTTAGCTTCCTTACATTATTTGCTGTTATATCGCTACTTACAGCTTGTGGCTCCGAGCGCTTGATCGATGCAACTGCTACAGGTTTGAGAAGCAGCTGAAATGCTTATCCTGTGTTGAATTATCCTTTATTGACAAAGCTGTCTTTGGTGAAATGCTGAGCACAAACAGTTAACGTTCCCTTTGACCATGGCTGTTTGCTGCCAGAAAAAAAAAAACTACCCCCTGATTTCTGGAGGCATTGTCTTTTGGAAGAGAAATAGGTGCTTTTCTTTGTGTCCAAAAGTAAACGGACGAGCAGCTTTGGGAGAGATACTGACAAAACTGCACCTCAAATGATCTGCGGTTCTTCTTTTGTATTTCTGGAAGTATAGACGCAACTAAGGCTTAGTATGATCCGCGGTTGTTTGTGCCTGCTAGAATAGTTTCCGGCGTGGGCAGGTCCTGCGCCGTGATTGGCTCTGGCTTAGTCTGTATTAATTGGACGGCACAACCTGACGTCAGGTTTTGCCCAGATCTTGTGAAGATCTCGGGACAAGCTGTTCAGAGAGGAAATCACGTTCACGAAATCACGTTCTTGGATTACGGCAAAACCCCTGTATCTTATGTTTAGAAACTTTTCAGAGGTTGAGTATGGACATCCAACATTATAACACTACTTATATGCATTAAAATAAGGATCAGCATAATAGGATCCCTTTAATTAATTTCTGGCAAGCTATTCCTTAACGTTGTAATTTAATCATCTTTGCTGGGTCAAAAACCAACACAGAATGGCTTTAAATTCATTGTTTGTATTTGTTTCATCAAATCTAGAGCAACAGGTGGTGTATTGATTTGTTTTATATTTCAAGTGTGACAAATTTCACCCTATTGTATTATACTAAGGTGAAGGAATAAGATCATATTTTTCTGATAATTGAAAGGGATAAACTTTCTGAACTCAGACCAAACAAATGTTAATTTTAGTAAAAGCCTTATCTACATTATCTGCAATCCTGGAATATTGGATATGCAGTCTAATTACTGATACAATGTCAGCGTAAACACAAAAACAAGTCACAACTGAGATAATTGTTTTCTTTTCGCTTAAATGTTTTCTCTTGCAGGTATTTGGCATAGCTAATTCGTCCTCTGATTTTTTTTCCCTTCATGTCGGTGTAAATGTCAAAAACCAGGAAGGATGAACGACCAGGATGTGGGTGGGTGTGGATGAGACGGAATTAATTGACCGAGAGTTTGTTCATCTGACTTGTGGTGTCGGGAGCTTTTATGGTCCAGAATGGAGACAGGTGACTGGGAAACATACGGAGCACTTGGAGGGAGGTACGTGACATCTGTCAGAATCGGATAATAAATGTGGACCCGCTCCGGCCCAGGGTCAGATCTCCCGCCGCAGTTGCTAAAGTTGTCACAAAGCTATGACACTTTTTTGGCAATGGTGGCCAAAGCGTCGACATGCAAACATAAATGAATACAGATTGTTGAATAAATGGGTCTAAAAAAAGGAATTATTGTAATTTTTGTCCCCCCCCCCACAAAAGGTGTCCTTTCCAAACAAGTGACACTGGCAGTAGAGGGAATGTCAGGATGTTGGAAGGTCAGGTGACATGGCAAGGTCGAGAGAAATAAAAAGTGCAAGAGAAAAAACACACAAACAAAATAAGAGAAAAGCATCTGAAATATGACGTTAAGGTTTTTTGCCGCTACTCCTTACAGAAATAACCCCCCACACACACACACACACACAGACACACACACACAGATTACATCGTGGTCAAACCACACTTGGGTCAAAAGCTTGGTGTTGTGTGTACATACAAATTCACATTGAATGAAACAAGAATAGGTTACTGTTTTCAGGTGGTGTGTCATGATTCAATGGTTTGTTATTTTTTGAGTAGGCATACAAAGTGAAAAGCAACAATTGAATTATTGGGTTCTTATCACATAACCTATGACTGAAAATACACAGAAAAATAAACTCAACTCATACTTACCATCTCTTACTTACTTACCAAGTTGTTCGATGCTCTCCGCCATGTTTGTTTGGGTTAATATTTTGATCAACACTGATTGGTCAAAAGTAGAAATCCGTTCACGGATTTTCTCACCGGACCTGACAAAATGGGTCCGCGACCTATCTGAACTGATTCGGTCTCCAGTACAGAATCCGTCCCGGTAAATGTGAACAGCTGTGCACTTTAACACTAGAGCCATTAGTTACGAATTTATTCCTGAATTCGGTCCGCGCCCCTGAGCGGATTCAGGGCCTAGTGTGAATGAAGCTTAAGTCCCCTTAACTCGCTACAGTGCAAAATTTAATTAAAAGCTGAAAGGAATCCGAATAAATTTTGGTGCGTTAAGGGCAAGGCCAAAAACAAAATGAGAATGTGTGCGGTAGATCTCAGATCTACTGTACTGTATTAAGAGCTGTTATGGGATTAAAGTGGATATCACTTTATGGGCTTCACTTTGAAATTTTGTCGTATACCTTTGTTAGTCAACACTATTCATCGCTGCATCCACAAATGTGAGTAAAAATTTTACAATTTGAAGCCAAAGTAATACATCAACGCTGTCTAAAAGTGCCACTGATTTTGCTGTGTGCCATCTGAAATTTACAGTAGCACAGTGAATGTATTTTGTGGTGCAATTAGTTCATGTGGATTTTGGAAAAACAACTGCCATGCTCTCCAAGGAGAATCCAATCTGTGACCAGAACTAGGTCTGAAAGCCAGCATCTGTCGTGGTATGGGGGTGTGTCAGTGCACATGGCATGGGTGACTTACTTATTTGCGCGTTCATCATTAATGCAGCAAGACACAGTATGCATGAATTTTGCCGCAAGTTATCCTGCCATCTAGATGTCTTTTATTCCAGGGATGTCCCTGCATTCTTCAGCAATACAACACCAAACCACATTCTGCACAGATTAAAAGCACGTGGCTGAGTATGGGAAAGTGTGGGTGCTAGACTGACCTGCCTGCAGGCCTGATTAATCTCCAACTGAGAATGTATGGCACAATATGAAGTGAAATATATGGCAATGAAGGACCCCTACTATTGTGAACACCTGCATAATGGACTAATGGGGGAAATTCCACTTGCTAGACTTGACCAACTAGTGCCTTCACTGCCCGAATGCTTAAAGATTGTGATTAACCCTAGAACACTATCGCTAAACTTAGTAACACCATCACTGATGACGAGTGATTTTTACCCGATATAATATACCCAATAAAAAGTACTTGTCATCAAAATATATCAAAATATGAGAATACATGACAAATTAGAGTAGTGTTCTTTTATTTTCAACTGTGCCATGTCTAACAAAATGAAAAAAAGTACCATGTGGTAAACAGAACACACATGCCTTCAAAGATGTCAAAGACGATGCTGAAGCTACCCAGGGACCCATGACACTCAGACAAACTCAACATAAAGAAAATCATGTAAACACGTTTGTTCGGGTGAAAATCACCCGGCGATAGTGTTCTAGGGTTAAAAGAAATTCATAGTGGTCAGCAGTCAACTCTGCAAACGTTTCTAGACTCTGCGGCAGTCGTCAATCACATTGTATATCTTCAAAAGGCAATTAACTTCATGTTAAAACATCAAATAATGTGTTGTACTGTTTTCAATTTAGTAGAGGATGAATTCACTGTTCAAATCAGACCGTTTTGATTTTATTTGCGTTTTTCGTGATGCCAACGTTTTTGTAATTGGGGTGATAATTTTAAACAGACTGAAAGAATCTTCTACACAAATTTTTTGCAAACCAGGTGCAACAATCTACTTGGTCAGGAGCCTTATTTTCATATGTAGCAGTGATATTATGTAAACAGGATGTCCTTGACTTGACTCAGCACTCTCCACCTAATGTCAAGAAAAGACCCCAAAGTCCTTGGCCCAAGACTAAATACTAAATGCTCTCTACTTGTACCACAGCAGCATTGTAACACACCTGAGTGGTCAGAAAGGCCTGAGAAGTCATTTGCTCCAAACATAGTTTTACTTGGTGAAATTAGATGGGGGAAGGGTGGGGAGAAGGTGTATGGAACACACTGTTATTTTTGCATGGAGAAATAACCCATATAAAAAAATAAAACAGACATTAAAATAAAAGTCAGCCATAGGCACTGTACAACCGCACATTAGTTGTACAATATTGAGTCAAATTAAGAAAAATTATGCCTTAGTCCCACACATTTTGGTGTTATATATAAGGTCTGCAAATGGGCTTTTGGTGCTAGCTACGATGAGGATAAGATGTGCAACAGAACAATATCTACCACAGGTAGAAAACACAGCACACAGCTGGGCCTTCAGCTTTTAGCTTGGGGCACAATATCAGAATCACAGTGGCTTCTGTAACCCTTAAGGCACTAGTCTGAAGTTGTTTCTGTCAAGCACAGCCTTTGTTTATCTAAGACTGAATTTTTCCTTCATTTCTTTCATCTATTATTTTCTGCTAATTATTGCCTTAATAAAGGCAATTTAGCGTGTACACCAAAGCAGTATCTAAGAGTTCAAAAGAATGAAGACCCAGTGAAGAAAAAATAACATTATTAAATATGTCCTACGTAATTATCCCAATTAATGCAATACCATGCTATTTAGATGTAATGTTTCTTACTGCTTATAATTTGGCTGTAATTCATCAATCATTAACTCAGTAACTGGAGCAATTCACTCTGACTTCAGAGTGGAATGTTCAGTACTAATTAAACTTTCAGATTTATATATAGTATGCTATATATATATGTGTGTGTGTGTGTGCTGTCTTTGAGTGTATGTATATGGTACCATGCAAAAGTTTGGACTTTTGTATTGTTTATGTTTTTGAAGAAACCGATAGAAAACACAATTTCACCCCTATCCCTGACCCATAGTTTTGTAATTCTGCTACCATGGCATTTTCATGCAAGAGAAATAACACCCATAGTTTTAAATGCAGCACAGGCTAAAAATATAATATAATAATAAATATATTATTACAAATATAATATAATAAAATTTCTTTAAATTTCATTACCATCCAGTACAATGGTATTTATAAAGCTCAAGTTTGGCTTTATAATGGTCAACCAGCAGTGGCTGACCCCTGAAGCTTGTCAGTTAGTCGTTGTTTTAGCCAGAGAGAGACAGAGAGAGAAGAAAAAGGCCCAGATGCACAACTGTACAAGAGCAGAAGTACCTCCAAGATCCAAGTCTCCAGAGAAAAAGATGCCTCTCAGCTCCTCAGCTTGCTGCTTTATAAAGCATCCCCACCCCCACCACCAAACAGGTGAAATTGTTGTCTTCTTTTGTTGACCTGCCTTCGCCGCTCTCAGAAGTGCTCTTGTCCTTGAAACTCTGCCTAAAAGGCCAGCACCCCTGAGCGGCCTTTTCATTGTTTCAGATGATAATATTTGGGTTTCGCTGTTCAAACAATTCCCAAATTCTTTTTGAAGGATCTCCTATTCACAGCTCTCTTAAAGTCCGCAGGTTTTCAGCGGGATTGACTTTCGAGATCTGGATTTCCATTCCAAGACTTCAATTTCCCTTTGCTGAAGCCATGTTTTGATCATTTTTGATGAGTTCTTTGGGTTATTGTCATGTGAAAGGGTTAAATTCTTTTTGACCAAGACTGGCAGTTTTTGTGCCAAAGTACCTTGATATTAGTAAGAATTAAATTGATTAATCCCCTGGCAATTTCAAGGAAGGTGGACTTTGAAGGGAGCAATTCCAAAGTCAAATTGGAATGGGGTAAAATTCCAAGGTGTAGATTTGCAAAGTTAATTGATTATTTATCACAAAAACTCGCTGCTGTAGTACATCCAAAAAGAGGTTCCACAGAGTAATAGTTGCAGAGAACCCAGATGCAGATTTATGCAACCAGGGGTTCAAAAGTTTATTTTTACATTTTTCAAAAGAATTAATTATTTGTTCTTTCCTCAATTTTTGTTCGTTGGGAGGTCACGTGAAAAGGCGGAAAGTGTCCAACATTTATTTTGCCTTTACATTTCAGTATAGGTGTGTAGACTTTTTATATCCACTGCTAGATGTTGCTAAAATTCTTTAAACCCTTCTTATTTTCATAATTCAAATTAACGTCTAAATCTATTTTTATCTAGATATAAATAACTCCGTTTTGTTATAATCCAATTATCCGAGCAGTTGATTTTGGATTCCTTTACTTTGATTGCGATAACTCTGGTACTCAAGTTGACCCAAGCAAATGGAAGACTCCTACGGCAATCAAGAGCATATATTCTGTTCTAGATCTTGAAAGCTGGTACCTGGCACCACACAGGCAGCTGAACCCACCTGTATACATGTAATTTCTATAAGGTGAAAACAAACATATTAAACAACTTTATGCCCTTGAATAAAAGCAGAGAATTCTAAGTTTAACCACAGATGAATGGCTTCAGGCTTGATTCCTCAGCAAAGATGGCCCTTCTTGTGGTCAGTGAGGAGCTCTTCTCGGCAAAGGCAGCCACTCTCTTCAGTTATGATCCTCCTTGACCTCTCTGTAGCTATTGACACAATTGACCACCACCTCCTGCTGCCTGACCTGATTACTCTGGGAATCAGCTTTGATCTGGTGTAATTCCTACCTTAGTAGTCAGTCTTTTCTAACTGTGTGAGGGGACACAATGTTGAGACCTCTTAACCTCTGCACAGAGGTCCACTAGAAAAGGTCCCTTTGTTCTCTCCTTTGATTTTTCTGTACCAATTATTCAGACTCTATCTGTGACAGGATATGGGTTTTTTTTTCTGTGTTATCACTTTAACTCTGACATCACCTGCTTTCCCTTCCATTACACTGGCCTCAGCATACATCTCAAGTACCATACAAGATCATTTCCAGCAGGACAGCTTAAACTTACATTTGGTCTTTGACCCCCCTTGCTTGACATTTGACCATGGCTCTCCCTGGATGGCAGTACAGTATCCATTAGAAATTTAGGTGGTTTTGAATTTCAAATATTCTCCCGAAAACATTGTGACTATATGTCAATTGTCGAGATTCCTTCCTCACAATGTGCATCTTCCGCACTCTAATTCAACCCAGCTGAATATTGGGGTCATTTCTTATGTGGTCAACTGTCGCTTACTCATGGTTCCCTGCCTCCACTTTCTGTAGCTTATTGGCGATGCTGCAGCTGATCTATGTCCTTCTTAAGCTCAGCTACCTGCCATCTTTCAGCACTTGCCACTAATGTCGGAAAGTTACCAATACCTAACATTATCATGTTGAGTCCAAAACCCTAGTCTTTACCTATCGAACAATGAAAGGGATTGTTTCAAATCAATGCTTTTGTTTTTGTATCTTTATGTGTAAACCATTGATCAACCATGAGTAGGTAGGTTTCTTATGCTCTAAACACATATTTAATGGTATTTTTTTCAGAAATATTAGTAGAAAAATACTACATTTTTTCACATTCAAATGAATATTTGCCCATTCCTAGTTATGTTTCATACATAACCCTTCCAACTTTGTCTGTAATAAAACTCCATGTCTATAAAACAAAGCGAAAAAACATTAATCATGTGATCAAATAATATGGGTTGAATTGTGTGTGCGTGCAAGCTGTTTCCCCCAAATATGTGAGTAGGGTGAGAAATTGTGAGTAATTAGGTTCTACAGTGATTTTCAAGAATGTGGCAACTTAATGCATATTCACAGGCAGACATGGTTAAGAGGTTCATTTGTTATTCAGACCAAACAATAGAATGAGGGGAAAAAATGTGCTCTTTCACCATGGACTCATTGTTGTTGCCAGATGGGGTGGTTTGGGTCTCTGTAACTGCACATCTCCTGTCATTTTCATACACAGCAATCTCTAGTTCAATGGTGCAAAAAAACAAAAAACATCCGGTCAGCAATGGTTCTAAGGGCCAAAACCTCTGGTTAAACAGAGAGGTCAGAACCGAATGGCCAGACTGGTTAAAGCTGACAGGAAAGTGACAGTGACTCAAACAACCAAGTGTTACATCAGTGTTATGCAGAAGAGCAGCCCTGAACACGCCTCACATCAAACCTTGAAGTGGATGGGCGACAGCAACAGAAGAGCACACCTGATTCGCCTACTGTCTGCTACGGGTGGGAAACTGAGACTGCAAGGGAAAAGGCTCTGCAAAACTGGACAGTATAAAATAGTAAATATGTTTCCTGGTTTGACAAATCTTGATTTCTGCTGTGACGCGCAGATGTTAAGGTCAGAATTTGTTGTCAACAACATGAATTCATTGATTCATCCTTCCTTTTGCCGACACTTTAGGCTGGTGGCAGTAATATGATGTTTTGGAGAATATTTTATTCGGTCCCCTTGATAGTAATTTCACATCATCTAAATGCTACAGTTCACCTGAGTGGCTGCCTGTGTGCCTCCCTTTATGGGCATAGTGTACCCGTCTTTCCATAGCTGCCTCCAACAAGATTACAAGCCATGTCTTTAAGCACAGGACATCGCAAGCTGGCTCCACGGACAAGACAATAAGTTTAGTGTACTCCAATGGCCTCCACAGTCGCCAGATCTCAATCCAGTTGAGCACCTTTGGAATACAATGGAATGAGAGATTCATAGCATGTATGGGCTGCAAAAAAATTTGCAGCAAATGCATGGTTCTGTAATCTCAATGTGGACCAGAATCTCAAAGGAATGTTTCCATCATGTTGTTGAATCTATGTTAGACAGGATTGTGGCTGTTTAAAAGGGTGTTCCTAATAAAGCGGCTACTGAGGCAGAATAAACTGCTCCATACTGCATTACAGTGAATAAGCGCTCTCCTAGCATGAGAACACATTGCTATGCTCGGCGTGTATGAAGCACATTTACTGCACAGCATGTCATGAATTATGTCTAATTAATTATGAGCCACATGACATCATACATTCATATGTGGCGATATGAAAGCACACTAAGAAGGCTCTACATTTTTTGACAGATGATGTACAAATATAGCTAGCAAATACGGATCCCCTTTAATCATTGCAAACAAGTATTAAAATGTCCGCCAGTCCTGCTCATGATTTGAAACTATTCAGAAAAAAAAAATAAAATTAAGCCAGCTTTCTGTCCTGAGCTTCCATACAATGTGAAAAACATAATTAGGACTTTACACCGTTGCCGACTAATTTAACTGGGATACACAATAATCGCTGTAATCAGCTACTAAAACGGAAGGGTCACTTTGGCACTGATGTCCAGAACACTATCTTTAATTCCTATAAGGCCTGTGCAGGCTTGCCATGTTTTCTCCCTGTGTAATTTGTGACTGGCCAGGCGTGATCTTTTGGCAGCCCTTATTGCTACTTATACCCCCAACCCATGTTAGAGATGGAAAGCGTTGACACCAACATGGCAGGGCAATAGGGGGGGCACCATCATCTTTGACATTCTATTAGGTTTGACCTTAAGAGACCAGGAGCCTTTAATCGTGGCTGCCCACGGCTAATGAGAGACTGGGACGACACTAGGTCTCTGATGCCATCTTTTACCCTTGTCAATCACAAACGCTATACATTGATGGCCCCGCTTGCCTGTTATGTGGTCTCCAAGAAGTGTCAAAGAAATTTTTCGGCTTTCTCTTGGTAGGTATACCAAGGAATTATCTCAAAATTTCCCTTTTGGTCACTAGTGATTAAATGTTGACAGACTTATTCATAAATAAGTTGTCTTTCCAAACTTTTTTTGGATCAATTGTTCGATCGGTAGTGGAGGTGTGAAAATATCGACTCTATGGAGCTTCAGTATTTCATCTGCATTTAAAAGCAGAGAAAAATATTTGTGATATCGTGAGCATGACTCTAAATGGCTCACTCATCGGCATGAGAGTGTGAGTGAATGCTGTGGACCCTGTGATGGATTGGCAAACTGGACTCGTGATGGATTGGCATCCAGGGTGTTTTGCTGCCTATTGCCTGTTGTATAGTGGTATCGGCTCCAGTTTCTCTGTGAGCCTGGCTTGGAATGGACAGGTTTGATAATAGAACTTAAGCAAGATATTGGCAGTACATTTTCTTTTTTGATCTTTAGATATAGGCCAACCACATAATTGAACATAAAGCATTTGTATTTGTTGCTGCTACTGCATATTTCATATTGTGAATAATCCATATATTGGACAATTTGACTTTATGAATTTATATTCATAAAGTCAAATTGTCAATCCATATATTTATCGATTGACGCTGAATATCCACCTCATAACCACTTTGTAACTATTTAAATCAATTTATGTAAGTATATCATTTCTTTCTTTTGTAGAAACTGTAGCCTTCTCAGTATTTTAGAGAGGAATTCTCTTTCGAAGCCTGAGCCATACAATTAAAATGTGTAACCTTGAGGTATGTTGAAAGAGCTGCAAAACATATCCTCTTGGTACTCAACATTCTCACTATCTTAGCAGCATCATTATTCAGATAAAAAAAGAAAAGGAACCTGGACATTCTTGAGAAATAGGCTGTCAGAGAATAGAAATGACTTGTTCCAACAGTGATTATCTGTAATTGTAACTTCTATATCAAATACATGTCAAAAATGCATAAATGTATAAATTTTCAGCAGATTACCAGGTCAGGTTTGCTCACAAGGCCTGTCAATAAACTCAATTCCTGGCCTCCTACTGCTCAAAATCCCATTAGTTCTGTTTCCTGCAATCAAGCGTGTTAGCCTCTCTATCTGAACGCTGACTGCTTACACCAAGCAAGTTTTTAGGCATTTTAATATCAGCACTATTCACATAAAATTCAAAGTTGTATTGAATTGTGGAGGTCGAGGTGACAGGGTGGCTGTGAGTTGATTCTGTTACACAGGGGTCCCAGCGATGTTCCAGAGATGTCCTCATTTTCGCTTAACCTGCACATCCATTCAATGCAGAGTGGATCAATGCAGTCCTGCTAAGTTCTATTCAAACGGGCTCTGCTAGCTTACAGTAATAAATAGTTCCCTTTAATTTTGGAACGGACAGCCGGACGGCTGGGCTATTCTGTGTCAGACGGTCGGGTTGGGTCAAAAAAACCTTTGAATTTGATTTAGGCCCAGCTCACCCCCCCCAACCGCTGAAATGGCCTTATCCAGGGAAGAACCCCGCTATTCAGTTTTCTTTCACTGCCTGATGGTGCGCTGTATCCTTCAAGCTGGTGGGACTGACTTCACATTGTTGTATTACTCAAACTTAAGTGAGCTCATCTCCTTCAGAAGTGTGCGCCGCTTCAAAAGTAAGGGTCATCACTTCATTGACTGAGAGCTGCGAATCGATAAGTGGGAAAAGCTGCATTAGCCGAGTGGATTCTTTCATTTCCTTCATTCATTAGTAACAGTTAGTGTTCAGAGTCTATTCTGTTGATTTATACGTGCTTAATTCACTCGGGAGGACTACCACAATGGCATCGACGTTTCCTCGTGTTAATATCTTGAGCACGGTCTCTGAACTAGCATCGCGGTTTGACGCTGAGCCAAAAGACTTCTGCACCAAATACGCTCCCTGAGTGAGTTGCTCCCGAGGATCACGTCCAAAGAGAGCAAATGTCTTTGTACACAGCTCAGCTAGTCTCCCCCAACAGCTTTGCTTGGCGTTTGTACGAGTGACACTGGCGCATCAAATCCGAAGTTAGCATGTATCTCTTCTCAGAGCTCAGCTAAAAGTCGCCCTCTGTAGCTTTGCTTGGTGTGTGTGAGTGACTTTAGAGTCTGAAGTATCTTCTCTTTACACACTGTGAACCGTCTCCCACACAGGCCCTCCTTATATGTTTTAAGCCACTCTGTGAAGGGTGTTGACTTTACGCCACTTACCTTACACTCTGTTTGCATTGTACTCCTTCCTGGACACTGGAATATTCTCTAGTCTCCTGAACTTTACCCCATATAACCTATGGACCCATGTATGGCTCTGTCAAATGCAGCTGTTGTATTCAAACCTATGGAACTTCCGGCCATCTTAAATTCCAGTGATGATCCCAAGGTTTCCAACAATCATGAATATGTCTGGCAGAATCTGATGTAATCTTATGGCCATAAAAACATCAAATCATGGGTTTGAATACTTCTGTCAATATAAGTGCGATGAAGCTTCAGTGAAGCACTGCAACGAGCAGGTCGAGAATATGAATGCGGCATTGTCCTAAAATATGGAAAAAATGCTTTATCTGACTTTAAACCTGCATATGCGAAAACTTAATTGAAAAATTAAAGTTTATGGGGTTAGTACTATAGAAATGTTCACCACATTAACAGGACGAATCAAGAGACTTCACTGCATTGGAGTTGTGGCTGTGCTTCAATATTCATGTCTCTTAGTATGTCAATAAGTCACTCTTTTATATGAGCTGTTAGCTCACAAGTGTGACTGGCTTGATTAAGATAATAAACACAAACAAATACATGTGAAGTGAAAAGCAGTGGCTTGTGCGAGCTTGATACAGCATTCTGTACATCTGATTGTGTGATTAAAGAAATATAAATACTGTGTTATTTAATATGTGCTGAATATTACGAACCAAGCATTAAAGCTAGGCAGTTTTGTCATCTACTTTAATTTTATCAATTCTACTCTGCATCAGGTGAGTGTACCAATGCACTAAAACACAAAAGGAAGTGGGACA
The DNA here is from genome assembly GCA_029692085.1 of Gymnothorax javanicus. NCBI lineage: Eukaryota > Metazoa > Chordata > Actinopteri > Anguilliformes > Muraenidae > Gymnothorax > Gymnothorax javanicus. The sequence goes on along the minus strand of CM056193.1, from coordinate 177,070,047 downwards.
GAGCAGCAGTGCGCATTAGCATCTGGTCTGACTTGAATGGCATTGCACTGGTTGAAGGACTCGTGTGGCCACACATCATGTGCCTAGCTGTGCACCTTTAAAGCAGGAACTTGCAGATGTGTTCTTGGCACCTGTGCCAGCGCTGTCATGCTAAGCTGCTTCAAGAGGATAAACACCTTCTCTGTATGTTTCGCCTCAGGCCCCGACATGTTGCGGCTGCACTCACAGAGGATAATTCCTGAGATGTTTCTGCTGCCTTCCAGCCGTGTTCACTGAAGAAACACCTTAATCGTGCCTGTGGTGTCATTTGCTTCCTTCTGTGTCACTATGTTCTCAGACAACCTAGAACCATCAGGTTCAGCCATTACTTGACCCTACAAATGACCTGCAACCCAGGCTACTGGGAAAGAGTATGATGAGAAATAGGCCTATCGCCCACTCAACAAATAACCTTTGGAAAGTGTATTCAAAAAATCGGGTTTCCGTCTGTATCTGCTGTCATATAGCAGGCACGTTTTATTGACTCTTGACTCTTAGCATCTGCTGGTCACAAAATTTCTATATCGCCAGCTGCATAATGGTGTTACACTATTTTCCTGGCCAGGCACACCTTTTTCCCTCACTGTGTCCCACTTACTTGAATGTGGAAGTGATCACACATTATACCAGCGATCACCTCCAGATGAATGCTCAGGTTGAATTCAGAGAAGCCTCATTTTAAATCTGCATTGTGCGCAGTTGTGGAATAGACAACAAAATCTCTTGACCGGGACAATTATAGTGTAGGGACACCCATGGCTACATTGCAGCCCAGATCAATTCTTCAATCAGTTCTAGAACTTCCCTATATCAGCTGCAGCCCCCTACATGAGTTGAAGAGTCCAAGGTTGGGGTGGCAAGAAAAAGCTCCTTCTTGTTGACTAAGTGGCCATAGTGGGTTTAGTGACTCATTTGCCAAACAAAAAACACAGATACACTGACAAGCTCCTTGAAAAAGCTCATCTCACTGGGGGCCAGAGTGTTAATGGGATTGCTGTTCTCATGCAACCTGGACTTTTCTGAGACACCAGTGAACACAGATGCTGCAGTACCAATTCACATGGAAAATAAGCCACAGGCTGCACCATGAGTGGTTCCATTATATAGTCTTGTTACCAGCCGCGGCAGCAATGCTGATATTGTTTTCAGGTGATCTATGTGTGTGTCATTAGGGCAAACTACAGCAAACCTTCTCTAAAACTACTGTAAAACTACTACGAAAGCTGGTTTGAGTATTTTTGCTGGTGTGTATATGTACTGTATGTGGGCGTGTCTGTTTGTGGATAATTCTTGTGAACACAATATCATCGCAACTTTTCAAGATGCAGTCATGAAACATTATAGGTGAGTAGTTGGGATAAAAAGGAAGGATGATGGGTTTGAAGATGGGTGTAGTCTGAGAACGATTTCACTGAATGCATTATAATGAAGAATGCTATACTGAACACAATACCAGCATCAGTGTTGTGGCTAGTGTGATCTCAGGTGGTCTCTCGTTTCTTATAGGTGAACTAGACTTATACTCCAGTCAGGAAACAGGGCACCCCTTTCAGTATGCCATACACCCCCACAAACACCTTTGGTAATGTAATGGATAATTTAATGTTTTGCTGTAAGCCTAAGGTGACTCTATTACCTGGTCCAACTTTCTCGTTCTCATGCTGGTTTGGCTTGTTTGGCTTCAAGCAACAGTCATACATCTCATGACAACTGCTCTTCAGAGCCCAGGTCAGCAAATGCAGTCCTCAAACTTGATAATTATGTCACTTTGATTGACTAGGTGACATGAGCACCTAGACTGACCAGGTGACATCACTCTGGTAATGAAAAAAATGGGATTTTTAGAATTCACCTACCGCTGATGTTATACACGATGCGAGCACTTTGTTTCAGTGGCTTGGTCCCTAAAATCTGATCCCATTTGAGAGAAATTGATGTGTCCATCCAATGGCGCAGCTTATTTCTCAAAGTGTGTCCTTGTTTAGTGATCCCCAGTCATGTCACCTAGTCAATCTAGGCAACATAATTATCAGGTCTAACTCAGCCCATAACACCCTGGCTGCCTGTGTGACGTCATTTTTTCAGTACTCTCTACCTCTTGAACCCGATGGTCATTCCCTTTGCACCCCCAACTTCCTCTGGAAGTGGTTCTTATCATTGGTGTCCGTACACTAATTCTCCTTAACTGCCAGGTGCAGTACAAGATATGTAGCCATGCCCAACAAACAAACAAAAAAAAACAAAGTTCTCAACTGGATAAAATACGTCATTCTACGATCAAAACAAGCTTTAAAGCTTGATCTTTGAAGTAAAGGAATCTCCAAGACCAGAACGGATTTAATGCATTTACCAGTGCTTCTTTGTGGAGATTTATACATCACTGGGATTTCAATACATTCATCTTGCATGACTGGTTGGTTTCAAAATAGTGGGGCCTACATATGATCTAGTAGAATAATTGGTTAGTTTTCACATTTCTACATTTCCATAAGCATTTTCTGCATTATGTGTTACAAGGCTATATTTTCAAAAATCTGAATGCTTTCCTTCACACTCTTCCCGGCCCGACACAAGTTTTTGGACATTACGATCACCATCTTGAGCTGTAGAAGTTGAGCACCCGTGATTACTTTTATGATCAGCGCCTGCTGGGGGAGACTCAGGAATTTGTTTTGTAAGAAGATAAGAATGACTTGTCACCCATCCAAAATATGTCAACCATATCTAATCTTGTGTTGGAGGCCTTTGGCCTTCTCCACTTTAGATATTTCTCATAACATCTCTTAATTTTCTGTGTTCTGTTCAGATATGAGTGCATGTAAAGCATCCATATGTGGTCAACCACACAGAGATGGCAGTGTTTGACTGGTGGCTCGGGGCATTCCCGAGAATTCAGGGGTATCACTTGTGACCCATTGTGAATTAGATACTTAAGTTCATCAAAATATCTCTTAATATGCAGTGCATTTGCAAGCAAACTTGTGTCTGTGATCATGCTTATTTCAGAGTACTGGGAGCTTTGGTGGCATTTATATTCTATGTATATTTTTGGAGTATAAGACTTTTCTGAAAATGAGAGATTACTAATTTATATTGAATGCATCACTTTCACACCAGTGTTTTATTAGGTCTTTTAGCACAGAGAGCAAGTAGTAATGATACCATATAGCCCGTTTGCTTCCATTAGCAGAACAAGAGAACAGCTTTCGAGGTGAGTTCACGTTCATTATTAATCCATGAAATATCTGATGAAGATTTTTTGTGTTGTCAAAGGCCCTTGGATTTACCTGACCAAAAACTGTGCAGAAAGGATGAACTTGCATACAAGCTTATTGTACTCATTTTAGAATCTTTAGTTACATAAAATATTTTTCCTGTTGAATCCAGGTCCACACATTTTTGATCATCGACAAATTTGGTGTTATTTTACAACACCAACTCGGAAAAATTTGGGATGGAATGGGAAATGATCATAAAACAGAAAGCAGTGTTCTCTCAGTATACTTTGACTTGTATATTTTCTTTGAAGACAGAATGAAGACAAGAATTAAATGCTTTGTTAAGTCGGCCTAATTTTATTCGGTAATAAATATCAATTTCTGCCATTCTGGGCCGTGAAGTATTTCAAAAAAGTTGGGGCGGGTGCAATTTTGGTTTAGTGATGCGGTAAAAAATTTTAATACTGATGTGTTATGAAACAGCCGACGTGGCCAGGTGACTGTAATCATGATATGGTACAAAATCAGGATTCAGGAAGGGCCTAGTCCTTCAGGAGCTAAAATAGGTTGAGGATCCCCAATTTGCCATAAATGTGAACCTTAAGACCTGTTTGCAGAAATAATGGAACAAAATTATGCCTGAAAACATCTCCCTCTTAGCCTTGTGTCCAAAAATGTTTATTAAGTGTTGGGAAAAGGAAAGACAACTTTGCAAAGTGGTTAATACTGTGCTGTCCCATTAAAAAAAAAAAAAGTTTCTAGAATCAAAATTAATAAAATTCACGTGATGAAACATCAAATAATGTGTTGCTGCGCTGTTTTCTTCATACTGCAGGACAAAGATGGCTTACAAATCATTGTTTTCAGTTTTAATTTTAATTCAACATACCTCTCTAAATTTTCTGAGCTGTCTTTTATAGCATATTTGAAAAGAAATGAATGAATGATTCAGGGCTCAAAACGCAGACTTTTAACATTAATTTGATTACATTTACTTTGACATTGGAGAAGTGGTGTAGGAATTACAGAACCTTTCTTAGTAACCAAACGTAATTGGACAAGTGGCTGCACAGCTGTTCCATAGCCAGATGTGTATTATTCCCTCATTATTTAATTTCCAAGGAAGCATTGTGTTAATTTAAATTGTGGTATTTGCATCTGATATCTGTTGCCATTCAAACTACTATTATGTTTCAATGAATAGACCATTTTTGGTTTGAGGTCAGTTTGATCCCCGTAATATAAAACTAAATAACATGTTTGTAGCTGAAAGTGTTACCCAATCTCCTCTCTTTGTGACACGTATTCACCCTTGACTGTTGGTGCAAATATGGCAGTGAGTTGTACAACGTATTTATCCATATATTATAAGATGCATCAGGAGAGCAGGATATTCATGAAGTATGACTGCTTGGCTGCATGGACATGTGTATGCATTCAAGCTAGGAAATACACAGTTCTGTAGCTTTAACTTATCCTTCTTGGATGGATAGGTCAAGGGCAGGCATAATCCATACTTTTCTCTCTGTTGTCCCATTATCCATGAGAAGGGGAAGATTTAATCGTACAACTGGAGGCACTCCGAGATCGCAAACCTCCGCCAAGACAGCACAGTCGAAAGCTTGCTGAGTGAACATGGCTCATGAGAAATTTAAGGATAGGTTCCGTCTCTGATGCTAGACCAATCAATCCACAAAATTTGAGTGATAGCACTGGGAGCGAAGTTTAGTTATCGCGTGTCATAGGATTTAAAGATGGCTGCCGTGGCGGTCAAAATCAATAGGGTCCATCCCTGATGTAATAGCAACCCATCCACAAAATTTCAGAGATATCCGTTTATTACTTTTTGAGTTAGCTTGTACTCAAACAGACAGACAGACAGACAAATCAACGCCGGCAAAACCATAACTTCTTAGCGGAGGCAATGACTATGTCTAATGATACCATTACAGTGTTAAACAATACTTTTCTCATTGTGCGCAAAGCATTGAACTTGGGCAACAATGACCTGACATAATTTATACCACCAGTTGACATTCGTCTCATCCTCCGCCCATCTTCCTCCATCCCTTCCAACCCTCCATTTCGAACGTCTATTTCTCTCTTGCAATCTCCATTAATCCTTGCATCTTTCTCAGCCTCCATGTCTTCCTACTGCTCCCTTCTCTTCCTCTGTCATTTCATTTTCACTGTCCATGTTCACTGTCCGCAAAATTACGAAAAGTATTATTGACCTTCGAGATGCATGGGAAGTGTAGGATTCGAGAGCCTCTCTTTGCGTTTTAAGACCCGGCACAGCTCATAATACCATTAACATATGCCAGTCTTAATAAACGTTCCTTGTCACTTTATTAAAAAAAATTAAGTACAACAGTATAATTTTTATGGACCCCATAAAGGAGGGGGGGAGCACTTGTTAATTGTTTCATGGCCGGTGAACTTTCAAAGCGGCCTGCAATAGGTTACATAATTAATTCCTGCTTCACGACGGCCCCAAAGCTATATATTTCGGCCCATTCGATGCCCTCTGTTCATTAGGGCGCGCTCGAGGGCTGCCTCTGGAGTGTGACTTGGGGTGCCACGGCATTCGGGGCGACGCGCGTCTGTCTGCCCTCTGTCTCTCCGTCCGTTTCCGAGGCGAAGAAAGGAATTGGTTTAAAGGAAACTCATGAGCGTCTTTGACTCCCTTCGGGGAAAATTTGTTTTAATGATGGTTTAGCTTCCATCAAAGTGGACACCCCCTATGGCTTAAGCAAGCCCCAGAGCCATAATCACACTGTTTCCCCCAGTGATGTGGGCTTTTGTGAATAATGATAACATTCTTTTTTCATTTTGTTTTATTTTTTTCCCTTACACACCCTAAGTGGTTATTTCTTCTCCCTTCTGTGGAAAAAAAGGGAAGTGCATTGTTTAAACTGTATCGTTTAAGAGGATTTTTGCCTCTTTGTTTCAAATGCCATTCAAAATGAAACAGGAAAAAAGCAGTGTTTTGTGCCTTTTGATTCATTTTAGATTCTGTCTCAAGAATCCCAAACTGTTTTTAAGATTTATGAGATCAGTGGTTTCACTTCATAATGCTGTTGTCTTTCCATGAGGAGAGACAATTAAACTGAACCATTGTATGAGCAAATGGAGATTAAAATGTTACAGTCTAGTGGTCCAGTACAGTGCTGGAGTGAGATTCAATTGATTTCTTGCCAATAAAAGCCACGCCGCCCAGAATGATGTGGTTATTATCATCTTTCAGTGGTTCAAATACAGAAGAGATAGAACTTACTCCACTTACCAGTAGCAGCTGTGTGTAGCATCTATAGCACTAGGCTAAAAAGATACTAATTCAAGAGCCTTAATCTGCCATGGTTAAGGACAAACTGATGCCTAACTTCTCTCCCTCTCTCGTTTGGTCTCTCTCTCTCTTTCCCTCCTCTTGCTTATGTCTTCATACCACTATTTAAGTTTGAATCTGAATTTGTCTCCTGACTCCCATTCTATCTATTCTGTGACGCTGTTTCCATCATCTTTTATTCTTCATCTCTTATGCCCAGGATGTGTATTAATTCTCAAAAATGTACCCTCCTTTTTTCCATTCTCTCTCCATTTCCTGTCTGGAAGAATGGGGAAGGAGTGAAAAGAAAATGAAGATACCTGTTTGTGTACTGGGACACACACCCTCTCCCTAATTCATTGCCAGCTAATGACTGCTACATTCCATATGTATTTTTTCTGTCGTACTTGCTATAGCCACTGGAGGGTTAGACTCGATGCTCATACTCGCCTTCTCTCGTTATTGCTTTCTTTCCCTCAACCACACTGTTTGGCAGTGGATGATCCCGTCTGTTCACACTACTCCTGTTTTGGAAAGAGGTCAATCTGCAGGAAAAGAAAAGGGACTATAAAGACTATAGGAAGCCTTCAAGGTCAGGCAGCTCCTAGTAAGAAAGAGAAAAGATGAGCAGCTAGTCATAGTTTTTACTTAATTTCCTTTGCTTGAATTCCAGCAATCCTTTGGTGGACTGAGAAACTCAGTACAAACCTGGCCTTAATCTGCACTTAGTCTGGCCCCCTTAAGTCTGCTAGGATTCAAGAGCTACTGCGAAGACTGGGAGACAAACTGTTTGTGAAGAGAATTTCATCCTAGTTAAAGCAGATCATTGACACAATACAGGCTTATTTAGGCCTGCCGAAAGACCAGCTTAGTCAACGGGTATGTTAACCTTGAAGATTAGCATGATATGGAAGACATTGATATCTGGGCGGTTGAAAATGGACAAGGCTATTATAAAGTTTGAATATACATTGTTTAGTTTCGTAGGCAATTACAGTGTGGAGCCACCGTTGATGATTTTGTGGTTATTTCTCTCTGTGTTTGCCGTCTTTATTGGCTTACTTTAGCCTAGCAGATAAATGCTGTCACATTTCGCGCAAATAATATAGAACTAACACAAGGATCACACCCTACAAGTGTGAAGCAGCAATTCAACAGTATGCTCCTGACCCCCGATTCCCTCCTTAGGAAAAATAGATGCAAGGGTATAATTATTCTGTCTATGTAAGGTGCACTTAGCAGATGGTACACTGTTTCATTCACAAACTCCCACTCATCCTACACTGCTGCCAGGCAGAGATACCCTCAACCATAGGCGTCTGAGCAACGGTGCAAGCGGAGCTGATTTTCCCTCACTACTGTAGTGGATGGAGAAAAGGGGCTTTCTAATCCCCGCTTCCATGATTTTTTTTTTTTGTTATTTTTTGTTGTCTTCATCTGGTAAAAAAAAAAAAAAACAAACAAATCATCCTCTACAATGACACAGTTGCAGAGAAGCCACCTTGCGCAACTGTGCATCATTCTGAGTCTTCTGAACCTAAGTTTATTATCTCCAAGGGTTACAGAGTTATCAGACAGTCCGAGAAACATACTAAAGAGACTAAGACAAGCAGTGATATTAAGTTTCAGGACAAATAAAAGAATGAAGATATGACAGTGACGCTAGAAGGTCTCTTTAATGATTTATTCAACTGTTTTGTCAGTTCTGTAACATTTATCATTTGGAGGAGACCGCAATTAAGTGCTAATAGATTTAGCAAGCCAAACGCTAATAACATTCTGCCAAGTGATGGAAAAATTCTAAAAATAATGTTCAAAAACTTACTTAAATGTTGCATCATTCCAGCTTATGCACATTAAATTGACACATAGCCTACTTGCAAGGAGATAATAATCACCAGAGGATGAACAGGTAGTGAGCAAAGTGTTTGTCCATCTGTAACCTGCTCTCATAATAGGTGTAAGCAAGCTCATGATAGTACAACATACTTTTCGCATGCATTTGTTATGTTTACCGTTGTCTGATGGTTGTTCTTAGCTATCAAACCCAGAAAATTAAGTTTGTGAGCTTGCATCAACGTTTTTTCGGCCCCTGCCTTGCTCATTTTGTTCTTTTTCCCCACCTTTGGTTGTTTTCCATTCTGTTTTGTTCAATTTGGCTATTCAATGCTTCACTGTAAAGCAATCTGAGCTGTAAGTTATATTATGAACTGGGTGCTGTATAAATAAAAATTTATGTCAATGCAATGCTCATTCTGTACACAATTTAGTTGTGCCAGGTTAGATGTAAATCCCTGATGACCTCCTGGCACCATGAAAATGGCTTGAAAGGCAAGACTGTACTGGCCACAAAATTATGATTATTTCAAGTCTTGAAAATTACTTCCTGATGTTAGCATTAGTCATATCAGGTAGTGAATAAATGCAGAAACTTAGTGTTAACTGTCAAAATTTTTTTTCAAGGAGAACCTCCAGATCCCAGCTGATATTTCTCCACAACTCTAGAACAGAATAATGCGCTCATGCCCTCAACCCTGAACAAGGCAGGTAACACAGTCCATTTTATCAAGTCAATTCTTCAAAATACAGGTGTAATTATTCTTTTGAAGAGTACTCTCAGCAAGATCTGTAAAACTCGACAATTAAAATAACTCCACTGTTCAAGTGTTACGTTTGAGTTGTCTATGATATCCTCACCTTAGAGATCTCTTTGAAAAAGGACAGCACTCTTAAACTCTATAAATTAAATAGTTATGGTGCCCCAAGTTAGCTTCTTTACCGATCTTTTTAATATTATCTTTAGCGTCTGCCATAGAAAGGAAGACAGCCAAGGGTTTTTCAATGAGTTTGTGCGGTTTGACGAGGCCGATATAGAATATGGCAGAACAGCGATTGCAGATATAACTTCAGCAATAACACTGTTCCCAAATTAAGGACGGAAAGTTGAGAGCATGCTGGTGCTCTGCGCACGACCCTTATTTCATAGGTGTGAAAAAGTGAACCCATCTACCTTGCTTCAGGTGATAATTGGTTTCCGATGTTCCATTTGCCTAGTGCAATTTATCTCTCCTTCCTGTGTCTCTCGTTCTCTCTCTCTCTCCCTTACTCTCACTCTTCTCCATTTTCTTGTAAGGTTAATTTTCTATTCCCCTTGCTTCTAATTAAAAAAGTAAGTGAGTATTCATTTGTCATATCTACAGTGATGAAACACACATTATCTCTCAAGTTTTTTTACACCTTTAATTATTTTCATGTGTTCTAGACTTTAGCTCTGAAGCAGTAAAATTTTACCATATTATAATGAACCTCTAAACGGCAGCACCTGCATAGACTTTATCAAATATATGGTAATATATATCTTTTGTGTGATATTTAACAAATTAAGGAACATTTTACTTTTATTAGGACTGAATAAGACTGCACTTCAATGCCCAAGTTCAGCTCCTAACACTGAGAGAGATCAGACTTAATCAATCTCAATCGATACTGTTTGTGGACATACTTAGGAATTAAGTTCAATTTAAGGCACATAAATCTGTTGAGGACCTGGGGATATATTGCTGTTTTCATCAATACTTTAGAAATGCTCTGATATATGTTAGATATATGTCTTTATGATGTATAAACCAGGTATGTGTGGCATCATATGTTATTGTGAGACAAAAATAGTATGTTTCAACATCTTTAACACACATGTTCCATGATTTGACTTGACAAATACATCTTTTAAATTCAGAACAGATACATGATTCTGTTTTATTTCGCACAGAAATCACAGCAATTTTCCCTGAAGCAAAGGCAGGACTGTGTCAAAAAAGAATTATATTTTGATTCAAACGATGTGTTGGTGTGAGCCGACTTTGTTCTTTGTTTTACCAGTGACATCCCACGGTGACTTTCATTTGACTCTCAGTGTGTGTGTCACATAATAATTAGATAAATGCACACATACAATTTTGCCGTGATTACATACTGCGACAAGCGGAACAAAGTCACAACTGGCAGAAATAACTTGGTGATTAGAGAAAAGCCTTTAGCACAAGGTATGACACAGAATGTGGTTGTCTTTGAAGCTTATTTTTGAAGTTTCATCTGACCTCCTGTGGCTAGGGGGTAATGTATTATTTATTAAACTTGAGTTGGAAAAATTCAAACTTTCAAAAAATAATAATTCAATAATGCTACATATAAAAAGGCTAATTATTTTCTCTATTTTATTCTGCACACACAACACTGTTAACAGCCAACAGAAATGGTGCAGGCATCATGGAAAATGTATCACATTTGGTCCGTATGGACTCGCTGAGAACATAAAGCTGTCAATTTTGTTCAGCATCTCTGAATAGTAAATCTTTCTTAATTCATGGCTTTAACAGAGATTTCTCTACTTTCTGACATACCAGTGATTAGCAGGGAAACAAGTTTAATCTTTTGCTACTCTGAAATACTTCGAAATTTCAACCTACTGCCATGAACTATTCCTCACCCTTCACACTCACTATTTTGTCTATAAAAACTACTGGATAGCCACAGTTTAAAATGTTTCCATTTCATGCATTTACAACTAAGCTTAAAACTTTATGTTCTGTTACAACAAAAGATTAAATGAACTCTCATAACTTAGCTGTATGGTAGATTTCAAAATGGCTTTTTATTGACACACAAGTCATTCAACAGTTAAACTGAATCAGCTGGACCAAAAATATGCTTAAAACCATGTACTGGGCTATTAGCAGTAAGGTAACGGCTTAGGGTGATACAGGGTAAATACAATAACCAAGCTGGCCCATTCACAAGCAACGCGGTATGGGAATGTGAATCAACAATCATCCCCCTTTTTGTTTTCCGCCAAACAACATTAACCGCGATTCACACATTGCCAGATTTACTTTACTGTTTTTCTCAGTTAATATGCATATAATCAGCACAACTGCATGTTCATCAAAAGTAGTAAAAACTTCTAATACTAATTAATAACATTTTGGCTTGACTAATTATAAAATTACTGAGGTTCAAGGTTTTTTGGTGGCCAATACCTGAAATAGATTGGTGCTGCACACATCTCTCAAGAGAGAACTACAGTGACATGATGAATAAAAGGAGTCCACAGATTTCAGAGAGCTGAGTAGGACTGACTAGAGTCACTCCAGCCCCTGAGAGTGGGGGAAGGTCACTAAAGGAGGCAATATTCTTTGAACAAGTTCAGGAGCTCAGGGCAAATAGACACGTGTGATGTTTCCACATCAAATTCTTTTTCTCCAGGCTGATGATTGGCCACTTCAACAAAATGGCTTACTAAGAACTGGCCTGCCTTCATCCACTCTCCTACCATTGCACCATAAGCTGTTAAAATCTTCAGCCTAGATTAGGCCAAATCAAAAGAGCATCTTCAGGCTGAGCCATTGTGTTGCAGTATCAGAGTAACAAGGATTTCATCAAGCTGTTGTTCAAACACTTAGTTTTGGAGAAACGCAATTGTATCTGAATGTGAGTCCGCAGTGTTCACCTTTTCAGATCCAGAAAAATAAGTCTTTTAATCAATAACATCAGAAGAACAAAAATTTAACACAAGTTTAAATTTTACCCTCAAAGAAGTAGGAAGGTCACTGCTGTTCACTTAATCAAATGCAGCTTCTTTTTTTCAAGAGTGGTTTTCAACAGTAAAATAAGTGCGATTCGATGAAGAATGGAGGCAAATTTATGCCTGAAAAGGAAAACAGCAATGATAGTCACGTGACACAAAGCCAGGATTGAGCTCTTTCTGGCCAGGAATCCTGAAGGATAACAGATAATTCACCATAGCGAGTTCAAATGTCTGTAGCCTAGTCAGATGTATCCACTGGCACAATAAAAACAGAGACATGAAAAGCTTTTTGTCAAATGAACAAAATTAGCAACTGGCTATATGCTGACTTTAGGACTGAAGAGTGCTCCTGCTCGGTTCTTTGAATTGAACTACAGCCACGGTCAATTTCAGGCCTTTACAGTTATGCAGTAATGACAACGGGAAGGTTTAACTGCAGTCCCTTCTTTGAATGGAGCTGCACGAGGATATCTGCCTTGTTTCAAGCCCTCTTACTTGGGATCATTCAAAATGAATACGTGGTGTGGCAGTTTCCTTGATTTTTTTTAAATGCTAGAAAAGTTTTCTTGACCTTGACTTCCTTGATCTTGACCATATGGTCCAACCCTTATTGCACAATAAAGCCACTCTGCATAACAGATTTGTATTCATTATCTGAAAACAATGTAATTGGTGCCATAAGGGAAGCATTAATGAATTCAAGTCCTTAGGCTATAGATGCAATCGTATAGACTAATAATTTTTATGCTGAACGTGAGATAACCGTATGAAATAAAAAATATTTATATATGTGAAAACTAATTAGAATATGTTAAAATGAAGAGGCAGATACATTCAAAATAAATCCTTACCTTAATAGCTTTGTCTGCAGCATTGAAGACTTTTTTATGCAAGCTCGAAAATAGTTAAAAATAAAACAAAAACTAAATAAAACAAAGTAAAGGCGAAAGGAAAAGGAGTCGCTATAAACCATTTACTCTCTGAGCAGGCCAAGCCCCATGCCTCAGTGAGTTAAAAAAGTGACATTTGAGGGGCGCTTTACAAAACTCGGCCAGGGGAAGATCCTCGGTATCACCTAAAGAGCCTTTGTCAGTCATCGGAAACCTGTCACAGAGCAGTGAGATACTGCGGTGGACGGTATGACAGGCCCGAATTAATGAGATGCGTGTGACAGCGAGGAGAGCGGGAGAGAATAGAGAAAAGAGGGTTGGGGGGGTTGGGGGGGCTTTTGTCTTGTGGTACTAAATCTCTTCAGGCCCAGTTCAGGGCTCTCTGGTCATTTGCTAAGATGCGGAGGGGGGTAATTTTTTAGAAGGAGAGAGGGCGAGAACTCACCTAGTCCCAGGGAATATGAAAAGATGGGTGTTTCTGGGCAATGAAGTGGAAGGGCTCCCTGTGGCACCGGTGTTAGTAAGGTACGTCATTCCTTTTAGCTCTACCAACAGACATCTAAAATCCGCGGAAATGTAGTGCATTGATAAAGGGCCTAAGCTAACCTGTGCTAACTTTGCTGCCACTCTCTGGCTATGAGTTTATGCAGTGCCTGCACTTTGCACTCCAAGTGGAGGAGTCGCACATACATTTGTTCTGAAATGGAGGGTGACCCTAGACAAGCTCCCATGCTGCAAGAGTTGTGATATTATGCGGGTAAAAGCCGTGTCAAATTCCCACAAGCCGATTTCATATTGTAAACGTACACTTTATTGTTAAAAGAAAAGGTGGGGTTACGCATAGAAAAACACACACAACTCAAATCTAAAAAATGATCCCCTCATTATGGTTATGAAAGCAAACGTACCGGCTGGCCTGGATTAGTGACCTCAGGCTTCAGCATGTGACCCCCGCAAGGGCATGATTGACAGCCATGATGGGAACATGGAGGCAAATGTCCGAAAAATCACATTATCTTTTGACCTAAAAACTCAAAAGATGGTTAAAAACAGCAATAGTCACAAAGCATCAATATCCTGTTCCTTAAATGTTCACGCTAAGTATTCATAAAGGTTTGCATTGGTTCAGCAGAACTGTAGTGAGCGCAAACTGCAGACATCCTCTCACCCCCGGGACATGTTTTTGGCATCATATAACAGATGTGGTGAGCTAAGCAAGTCTAAGAGAAAGGGGGAAAATATAACAGAAAGAAGACCCAGCAATTTTCAAAATAAAACAGAAACAGAGAAATAAAGGGAAAAAAATAAGGACAGAGAAATCCGAGGGGAAATGGAGGTTATAATGGGGAAAATCTCTGTGCCCATTTCCTCTGAAGAGAGAAAGAGAGAGAGAGAGAGAGAGAAAGAGAGAGAGAGGGAAAAACATGGAGTGAGTCTTTCAGCCCGGCACCTGCTCCGGAACGTTCCTGATGAAGCAAAGGTTGTCTTCATTAAGAACATTAATATTCATGACGCATGGTAATTTTGACACAGAAAAGGTCTCAGTAACCTTTTCCTGTGTGAGAATTTTTTACTTCTCGGAGGAAATTACAGTCCACCAATGGCTTAATTAATGCTTGCAGTCCGCAGTGCAGTTTGAGGGGCTGTCAGTTTGTGTCTGCCTGGTGTGTCTGACAGGCAGGTTGGTGCTGGAGGACGAGAGGCAGACTGGCTGCTGAGACGGAAAAGAACACAACGCGCATTCTGTACCGCTTTAGCTGCCATTTGATCCTTTTCCCCCCCTCCTCTACTGTTTTCCTACAGTATCTCCTCTTTATATCTCCAACCATTTTCTGACATCGACTTTGCAGCCACAAACACACTTCATATCTTGTTATATTCCTCTAAATTTTTATTTCATATATTACGTTTGACCATTTGAATACTTTCAGCACTCTGCAGCTCAATTTTAAAGAACAATCATGTCCAGAGTGTAACACACTTGTCCAAGAAACTATAGAAATGAGAAGATGCCATATGTTTCCAATCACTTGAATTTCCTAATGAAGTAATTTAATGTAGTGTTGCTGTATGCAGTGTATATACAATACATGCACAGTATAAAAGCACAGACATACTTCTCATAACGGTCACACATTTTCAAAATGATCAAAAGCAAAAGATTTTTTTTTGTTTATTTAGATTATGTCAATAAAATCCATCTCTTAACACTGACCTTCATAGCCGCTCCTGTATGTAATGAAAACATTTCACAATTCTCCTTTTTGAATAGCAGCCCTTCATTCCACATAGCTGTTGGACATCTTGCATTAAAAAGACAGCAGAAAAACAGGCATATCCTTGACTGACCTTTGATGGCCCTTAACAATATTCATAAGCTGTAGAGCAAACATTTAAACATGCAGGGCTCTTGTATTCTAACTCATTCTGCACAGTTGTATTTATTCAGATTTATTTAATGGAACATATTTATTTTTCAACCCAGAAATACTTGACATCTACCTGTTTTATTTCTAATATTTGACATTTTCCCGTGAGAATGGAGTGAACTGAATCTGAAAAAGTGAAAAACAAAAAGTGTGTGTGTGTGTGTGTGTGTGTGTGTGTGTGTGTGTGTGTGTGTGTGTGTGTGTGTATGTGTGTGTGTGCGTGTGCATGCATTTGTTCATGTTGGGGGTATGCTTGTAAGAAACAGGCATGAACAAGCAAGCGTATACCAACAGTCAACAATGGATTTCAAAAGCAATGAATTACACACATATACACACACACCCCCTTTGCATTAGACAGTAAAATATTTGAACATAAGGTTGCATTTTCTTTATCATGTCCCATAAAAATAGCAATTTGCTGGAGCCTTTGTAGCACAATAGGGAAGGTGGTGTATTTTACTGATAATGTACCGATGACGGATAGTCCTATACTGGGAGGTTTCAGTTGTGTCTGGCTGCCAGAGTAATAAATCGTACAAGAGGAGAGAGAGAGAGAGAGAGAGAGAGAGAGAGAGAATATGAGGATGGCGTCTGCTTCTCCAGCAGCCATAGCAAGTATGGCGGGCCCAATAATTACATGGCGTGGAAATAAGGGATTAATTAGGCTGGTGCAGGAAGGCAATGGCGTCTCATTACAGGCAGAGAGCCATTCTCCCAGATAGCGCCACTCAGACGAGGGATGTTGCTAATATGGGGAGACAAAGTTCCCTCTTCTTCCCGTTCCTCGCTTATTATCGCACTTAAGGCCACTTAAAGGAAGTCCCCGAGGGTTCAATGACACCAAAGGGCCCCTGTCCCCTGGGGTTCTTTCATTCCTCTATCACCTGCTCCAGGAGAGAGAAGCTGGGAGAGAGAGAGAGAGTGAAGGAGGAAAGAGAGAGCGAGAGGGGACAAACCAACAGAAAAGGAAACACAAAGTATGTCTGCCTAGGGAAAACTCAGCAAATAATAAAAAAGGGACCCCAGATTAACTTTTAAACACACCAGAGAATCTTGGTCGGATCTCCTGGACAGAAATAATTAGTCTGGAGTAAACAATGGGCAGACGTGCCGCAACAGAATGCCGCCTGCGCGGGGGCACAAAGTCCTCCTCAAGTGGAGCTTTTATCATCCCTGCATTTATTTCCCCCACCTTTCACTGTGCCTCCCGCTCCCTTTGTGGCTGGCTCTATTTACTCTGTAATGGTGTCCCTTTCTTTACACATAGCATTAGTCACAGAAGTCCGGTGCCCCTTCCCGGACGAGCTCCCGAAATGCCTAGAGCACTCGGCACTCTTCATTCCATTACGAGTGATGACGATCGGTCTGGTAATTTTTGCATCTGTACCTAGAGCGGAGCTCAGGCCAACCACAGTTAAGGTTTTGGCTCAGGATGAAAATAAAGACAGCTGCGCTTGTTATTGCCAGGTGTGTGTGTGCGTGTGTGTTTGTGTTTTTGTTGTGTGAGACTGCTCTTTACCTTTTCTACTTAAGGAGGAAGTCTTCCTCTATCCTTTGTGATCAGCACTACCTTTTCTTCTTTTGTTAGACACACCGTTGTATTCTAATCAGTCTCTTTTTCTTCAGAATTGAGATGGCTTCATCACCTTTGGCCAGATTACCCTGTAGCTCACACAAATGGCTTTGGAAAAAGAGCTTGTTGCCTTAACCCAATAGCACTTAGTCTCATCATATATAGATTACCTCTGTTCCCTGGAAAATCCAGGTAATTTCTGTATTTTTGACATTGGATTTTGGAGTTATATGGACTCAGAATTATTGTCAATTTCTGAATATATTTCTGAAGGAAACAAGCAAGCAAATGAATAACAAACACTCTGAATATAATGTGATGATAAAATATATTCTAAAAATAACAGAAATTGTGCACTTTGTGCATGGATAATACAAAAATACTGAATTTAGTATCGGTAACAAACGTCTGATACATGACTCAGAAGCATAGTTTTTGGCAAAATGTAATATGGAAATTGTCTTGAGAAAAATGAATGAACTTTACTAAGATTAGGCATTTTACCACTGATTGAACAATAAATAGCGAAATAGCGACCCCCATGTTTCATCTTGAATTTAGATCACTGTAGAATCCCTCTTGCCGATTTGAGCCATTTCAAGCTGATGACGTGGTCAAATGTGTAACCCTCGGCAATCATGTGACACGGGCAGTTTGAGGCGGTCTAGGGAACAGACGTTTGAGGCGGTATCGGTCGGTCCAAGCGCTGTTGGGTTAAGGGGGAACTATGGGGTAGTGCATCCACTAGATCCAGTGTCCAATCATCTAAGCACAAACAAATACGAATGCAGTTATTATGACTACTTTCCATTACGGCTCTTCAGTTCAGGCTGTTACTCTGGACGATCTCCATCAAACATGTTCTAGCAATATTTCTGCCATGTTTTCCCAGCATATCTTGTCAGTTGGACTTTTCAAAATTGACAACTTGGAGAGGAATGCACAAGGACACCAAGGATCACACTACATCTAGTGATATTGTGGTTGGTTGGCTGGTACAGCTTGATTGATGTTTACCAAGCGCATTTTATTACTAGAGATCCTTTTAAAACGCATCATTGTTCTTTGTATAAAGCTGTGGGTTGGCCATCATTGGCTACCAGGAGAAGGCAGCACTGGCTGACCTTCATTTATAAAGCAATCTTACACAGATTACCATGTTATCTTACAACTTTTATCCCAAGGCGCAGTAGCAATTACCAGGCGAGATCTCAGGACTGGTTGGTTCTAGAAGTCCCCAGAGTTAAAACAGAACTCAGTAAAACTGCTTTTAGTTACTGTGCTCCTAGGACGTGGAACAATTTTCAAGAAACATTTAAACTGGGTAAATTGATATCATTAGAAAATTTAAAAAAAGTGATAAAGGATTCAGAAGTTGGGGACTGTGCGTGTTTTGAATAATATTACGGCAATTTTCTCAGCCACATGTATTGTATGCACTCCTGTATAATAATTTTGTCGTTTATTGTTCACTTTTTTATGATAATGTATTGCATTGAATTCTGTTTTGTGTTTTGTGTTGTTAACAGTGCACCCTCGCAAATGAGACTGAGGTCTCAGTGGGTTCCCCTGTATAAATAAAGGTTAAATAAAAATAAAAAATTAAAATCTATTATCTGGAAATATTGCGTATAACCATCCCTACCCTGCAGAAGCTTGTTTCAGCATGAGTCAGCCATTTGGACCTTCTCTATATTTTCCAGTGTGGTTGGAAAGAGGAGATGCTCTATGGCATGATTACCACATACAATGTTGTGTTTGGTTGTTTTCATTGTCTAAGCCAATCTCAAAACAAACAGCAATGACAGGGGTGCAATACGGGACAATGACTAACAACTTGACAAAGCCTAAACCGAAAGTATAATTCATAGGTGCCATTTTTGCTGCTTTGACAGAAACTTACAAAATTATGGATGTGATGCAATGAAGAAAGCCATAATCTTCCAGGGCTGTGCTCACCACAGTGAAAATGGACCTTATCCTTTACTCCACTCAGGTTCCAGCTACAATGCCCAGCACACTATCCTTACACAATGACACCCCTCCCTTCCTTTTCCCTCACATGCATCACTGTGGCCTGCAGCTACCAGCTTCCAACGCAGATAAATGGAGGCAAGCTCGAGACAGGCGATTGTTTCTGGTGCACTTCCTTTATCGCCAAGAACGCTTCTTTTTTCATTTGGTTAGATTTTTTTTCCCCAGCAGAATGGAATGGCCAGTGATTCTAAAACGGGCAGAGCTGATAAAGAGAAGGGAAAGTAGGACGCGGACGCGGCTGATGTCGCATTCGCATTGTGGCTCCGTGAACGAAACGGCCCGTGGCGCTGACCCAGGAGTGGAAGCTTACATGGGCAGTTGCTCAGCATTAGAGGTCGCGTAAATTACAGATCTGAAAACATGCAGAGGGACTCAAAGTGTACGAGAGCACTGTAAAGGGACAGTAGCATGCGCTACACACCATCGCACCATACCTCCTAATTGCTTTCACCGTGTCTCCAATGTCCATTTTAAAGCCAAGATGGCTGTCCTAAGACCGTTTTATGCTTGTAAGACAGGTGTCTGTTGACGGTGTCTGGTGACAGTGACTGACAACCAAAATGATGTCAGAGAGACAGAAAAAAGTGTCATCCAACAGTGTCTTGTACCCATCGAATATTTGTAATGTGGCCAACACTGTCGTTGGTTGCCTTACAGTTTCATTGGCTGGATGGACAGAGAGTTTGGTGGTTGTCACGGAGATAGAAAGTTGATACAGTAGCATTTGCAAAAAGATCAGTGGGTTATGGTTACAAAGAGATAATAATTACAATGGAGATGACAGTTTGCATCATAGACGTTGTCCAACACTTTGTTTAAGCATAAAAGAATCTGTATCGTCTGACACTTTTCTTTTGATGTCTGTCAATGTAAATCTTACAAACAGTGGCGGCTGGTGGACAGAGAGCAGGGAGGGCGATAAACATGTCTTTAAACTGATTATTAGTTTTGATTGGTTTTCAGTAATTTTCCTCCATTAAAGATAATTTAACTCTCCCTTCTCAGGTGTTGCTAATTCTCTTCATTAAGACGAGAAATAAAATGCGTCAGTTGAACTCAAAAAAGTACACATTTCAATCTTTGTTTTCAATTAAACAATCATGAAGCACTGGTTTGATGGCTTGCTTTGCAGGATGTGACAAAAGTTATCGCGAAAAATCCACAGTAGTTTTTTCGTTGAAGGGTTGCCAATTAAGGCAAGTGAATTAACACGTTGACTGCCGAGTACGAGATAACTCGTAATGGTGGGTCAGGGCCGGTGCTAGACCTGAAAATTCGAGGGCAAATATCCATCCCTTTATTGACAACAATTAGTCCTGGCAAATTCTAGATGGTTTTCCATGATTAACACGTTTTCCAATTCAAGAACAATTCAATTCAATTTATTTGTATAGCGCTTTTCACAGATAGACTGTCACAAAGACCCTTTACAGTTAGATTCGCTGAAGAGTTATACAACCCCAATTCCGAAATAGTTGGGAGAAAGTGTAAATTGTGAATAAAATCAAAACGCAATGGCCCTCATTTATCAAACTTGCGTAGGATCTGGTGTAGATTCTGGTGTAAATATCTGCATTCGCCAGGTGTCAAGTCTGATTTACTAAAAGTGTGTACGTCGCTGATTTCGGTGTAGAACTGGCGTGGCGTTGATAAATCTGGTGGCTTAAATCATCGTAATTTACATGACACGCCCCTATAAATTCATGCTCCAGGAGGCATAGTCCTGCCCACTGTACGACATGGACTCTCAAAAGACAGCAAAGAAGAAAGAACTTCACTGAGGAGGAAATATAAATTATCAGGTCTGAGGTGGAGAAAAACAAAATAATTTTATTTGGAAGCCTTAAGAGTGGCAGAAAGGGAGCCCAGAAGGCTGCAGTTTGGAAAACTATTGCTGCTGTGGTAAAGACTGTTGGGGTGGAAAACCGGAGTGCAGCAGACGTTTGATTTAATTCATTAATTAATCGAAGCGACTATTCGCGCCCAAGCACAAAAATTGATCGAAATTCACGTTAGACGCACTTATTAGTGTGGCCAAGATGCACATTTCTCCATTGCCAACACTTATTTTAAATGTGTCCAAAGCTAAAAATTTTTTCTTGGCCAAACTTATTTTAAGCGGTACTTTCTATAAGCGGCACTAAAATGGTCATCAACTGGCGCACTTATAAGTGTGGCCAAGAAAAAAATTCAGCATTGACCATGCGTATAAATGCGAATAACATCGGCCTTAATGATATTTCATGTTATATAGCTTGCATAATTGACAATCCAAATGCTTTACATGTAGGTAAAAAAAAAGTGGTCCGATTTTAAGATCGTCACCAAAAAACGGGTTGCAGCGCTCAGGCGCAGCAGCGCACGGACCGGTGAAAGCCAACCAGACTCGAACCTCCAGCTGTCACTGTTCGAGGAGCGCGTGGCAGCAGGGCTCCCCCTGCATCGTGGGAATACTGGGCGGTGGGGACATGGATGAGTCCCCACCGCCACGATCGGAGCTGCATGAGGGTAATTGTTAAAATACAGTCTGCAAAGATCACTCTTCATTGTACTTTTATTAGCATTACTCCATGTCATTTTATTGAGTGCCCCATAAAACAAGCAGCCACTCGTCACTTTCCCGGAGGAGATCTTTTCTGTGCCGAAAGTTCTTCTCACATCGGACAGAAGCTTATTCCTCTAACGATAGAAGATCTGCCATAGTCAAAAAGTGACCGTCGGCCTATATATACTGAGCAACAAAAGAAACGCAAGTTAGCTAGTTAGTTAATGTACTCTTATGGTTACTCAGTCCCAAAGTGACCGCAAAATAAAGAAAAATTTGATGAAACGAGTGTAAATGTGCACGTGCTAGTAATAGGCCTAAATTTGATTTTACGCGCAAACTTATTTTCTAGTCTGCCTTTAATTAACTTGCGTTTCTTTTGTTGTTCAGTATACATCTGACAGGATGAGCATCTGACATAGCCTACCACACTGGATATCTGCCAAGCCATGCATTGCGCTTAATCAAATTGATTGTAATTGTCAGCCGTCTGGCCTGATAAGCAGGTTGTCTCAAAATATCAGTTTAATTAATTTCTCAACACAGGTGTCTTATTTATTTATTTATTTATTCATTCATTTATTGATTTAGCCTATTTATTAATTTTACTAATAAGAGCAACAACAGCATGATGTCTGCATCGCTGCATATGGTTTATTACTCATTTTGACAACTGCACTCGTTCTTGCATGTTGTTCGCTGGTTTCAAATCTGCGTACGCCTGGTCAGACCTGGCATGAGATTTTTGCGGACCGTTCGCTCACGTTCAGATTGATAAATGCCGATCTTTGCGGGAGATTTGGCGTAGACCCATTTTTTTGGTGTACGCACGTTTGATAAATGAGGGCCAATGACTTTCAAATCACACCAGCCAGTATTTTTATTCACAATAGAACAGAGATAACATACCAAATGTTGAAACTGAGAAATTTTACAATTTTATCCACAAAATGAGCTCATTTCAAATTTGATGGCTGCTACAGGTCTCAAAAAAGTTAGGACAGGGGCCTGTTTACCATGGTGTAGCATCCCCTCTTCTTTTTAACACAGCATGGAGGCGTCTGGGCATTGAGTAGACAAGCTTCTTGAGTTAAGCCATTGGAATTTGATCCCACTCTTGTTTAATACAGGCTTCCAGCTGCTGGAGAGTTTTGGGTCTATTTTGACGAACTTTTTGTTTCATTATACGCCAAATGTTCTCAATTGGTGAAAGATCAGGACTGCAGGCAGGCCAGTTCAGCACACGGACTCTTCTACTACGAAGCCATGCTGTTGTAATAGCAGTAGTATGTGGTTTTGCATTGCCCTGCTGAAATACACAAGGCCTTCCCTGGAATAGATGTCATCTGGAGGGGAGCATACATTGCTCTAAAACCTTTATATACCTTTCAGCATTCATGGAGCTTTTTAAAACATGCAAGTGTCCCACACCATATGCACTAATGCATCCCCATACCATCAGAGATGCTGGCTTTTGAACTGAACGCTGATAACAGGAGGGGTGGTCTTTCTCCTCTTTAGCCCGGAGGACATGACACCCATGATTTCCAGCAAGAATGTCAAATTTGGATTCGTCTGACCACAGGACACTTTGCCACTTTGCTACAGTCCATTTTAAATGAGCCTTGGCCCACAGAACACGGTGGCGCTTCTGGATCATGCTCAACAATGGCTTCCTTTTTGCATGATAGAGTTTTAGGTGGCATCTGTGGATGGCACGGCAGACTGTGTTTACAGACAGTGGTTTCTTGAAGTATTCCTGGGCCCATTTAGTAATGTCAATGACAGAATCATGCTGGTGAGTGATGCAGTGGCGTCTGAGGGCCTGAAGATCACGGGCATCCAGTAAAGGTCTTCGGCCTTGTCCCTTACGCACTGAGATTTTTCCAGTTTCTCTGAATCTTTCGATGATGTTATGCACTGTCGATGATGAGACCTTCAAAGCCTTTGCAATTTGACATTGAGGAACATTGTTTTGAAAGTATTCCACTATTTTTTTACTCAAGCCTTCACAGGTTGGAGAGCCTCTGGCCATCTTTACTACTGAGAGACTCAGCCTCTCTAAGACTTCCCTTTCATAACCAATCATGTTACACACCTGATGCCAGTTAACTTAATTACTTGCTAAATGTTCTTTCAGCTGATTCTCTTATATATTAATTGCTTTTTCAGCCCTTTTTTGTCTGTGTCCCAACTTTTTTGAGACCTGTTGTGGCCAGAAAATTTGAAATAAGCTCATTTTGTGGATAAAAATGTAAAATGTCTCCGTTTCAACATTTGAAATGTTATCTACGGTCTTTTGTTAATAACATGTAGGCTCATGTGATCTAAAAGTGATTGCATTTTGATTTTATTCACAATTTTCACTTCGTCTCAACTATTTCGGAATTGGGATTTTAATTAGGTATAAAGCACCGGCACTCGGTGATGGCGTTTCAGAACTCTTCAGCGAATGAAGGTAATTTTGGTGACTAGTACGTGGTTTCCTCCGTTTACATTTTCCAATCGGACAGCTGTCTATTTTTTTACAGCAAGTTGCATGACTGTGCTGCAAAAACAGGTGTACGTACTTGTCGCCAAAATTACCTTCAATCGCAAAAGAGTTCTGAAATGCCGCTCTCGCTGGAAAAAATTACCGTTGCTGAGTGCCAGTGCATAGACCTATTTATAATTAAATTATTTTTCCTGTACTGAATGTAGCCCATTATTTTGTTGCTGTTAGATCGCATGGGGGAGAGAAGCCGTGTCTTCAATTGCCACTTGATTATCCTTGAATTGGAAAACGTGTTAATCAAGGAAAACCATCAAGAATTAGCCAGGACCAATTGTTGTCAATAAAGGGATGGATATTTGCCCCTGAATTTTCAGGTCTAGCGCCGGCCCTGACCCGCCATTACGAGTTATCTCGTAGTCGGCAGTCAACGTGTTAAACATTTTTTAAAATTTATTATTCACTCACCTTAACGTTTCACTAAAAGGGAAACTGTATACTTAACCGTCAATGGATTATACATATTGTTGGAAAACTTGTAAACCAAGAACAATGATTGAAATCGGGTCACTAATCTCATCCATTTCGAGGGATGTTTTCTGCTCCCCTGGTTTTCCGACTGCCACTGCTTACAAGTATAAAATGGTCTTTAGGCCACCAACCAGACACTTCACCATTACATTCTTTGCCATGGTGAAGCTTTCCAGCTCTTCATGCTAAAAAGCTAGCAAGATGCTAATTACTTTGATGCTCTTAGGTGTTCTACGACACAATGTCCCTTTTGCTAGCAAAGTCAGTCTTTTAGTTGCTTACTCTTTGCCAGGGTGAACCTTTCCAGATGCTAGCCTTCCAGAGGGTTTGCTCACATTTAAGGAGCTTATGGGTGTGGCCTGCCATGCAAAGGTTAAAAATAGCATGCCACCATCACTGATCAAAGCAATCAACTTAAGGCGGATAGACCCAGACCTTCTTTTACTTGGTATACCTCAGCCTGGCAGCTAAGACGAAGTCCAGGCAGTTGCTATACTCTGAGCAGAGGTCAGTGTTGAATGTAAGGCAACTTTGTGAGCAGGCAGTGCTGTACAATTATGCTGTACATCATTAGCTGGAACTGGCTCAAGATATGCAGTGGAAAAAATTTGTAATCATGTCAAAGGAAGAGTCCATGCAGTGGACACACTGCAGATGTTCTCTCCATTGGCCAGACATTCATATGCATGTGTTTGAAGGTGCAAAGTCTCGCACACCTGGCTTAGTACCTCCCTGAGCATGTGCTGTTAATTGCATAAGAAACTGTTTCCTGTATGGCTTATGTAGCTACAAGCAATGTGATGCTCAACAGGATGGCCTGTTGACTGAAATATTAGCCTTTTACTCCGTGGCAACACATAAGTGGTTTCTTTTCAGCCACATTGTACATTTGAGCTTTCCTCTTTCTTGATTCCCCCCACATGCTTAAAACAGAAGGTCCTGCCTTTGTTGGATGTCAAAGATCTAGGATTGGCTGACTCACTATGAATATTCATGAAGTGGTGGCATAAATGCCAGGGCTGAATATTTGGTCAGCAAACTGAATATCTGAGCTGATTGTTCACACAGCTGTCACTCCTATGCAGATTTTCTTTGTCTTACCTAAAGCAAGAGGTCAGTCACAGACCAATGAAAAAGTCCACCGTCAAATAGCATTGATTAAAATCAGCGAGCAACCGACTGCACTCAAAAGGCCCTTCCATTTTGAGCTTGGCAAGGCTTTCCTTTTCCTACACTGGTGTAGGAAGAGAACCTGAACAAAAACTCAAGCCTGCCAGTACATTATTCCGATGATAATTTGTGTGTGACAGACACTGCTTTGCACGCTGTTGTCTCCAGTCGAGTCCTGGCGCAGCAGTCCCGGGCCTCACCTGCCACCGCGGTATCGAAGTGGCAAGTTGCGAGACACACGTGCACGAAGCCTCAGAATTCGTGCAGATAATCAACATGGCACGACACGGTGCTTTTTCATGAGCGTGTCATCTATAAATTAATGAAGCCAGATCACAATTGCGGCTATTAAGAATGATGTATTATTAATCAGGATACCAGAGCAGGGGGAAGGACTATTTCCATGTGCCAGATCAGGCCTGTTTTTTATTCTGTCCGAGACGTTGATGGTCCCTTTCATGTTGCTTCTGAGAGCTCGTAGTTTCTTGATGCTTCATTGGCATGGCTTCCGATCGAACTGTCTTGAGTAGAAGAAAAAGCATTTATATTTTCCATCAACCTGCCCTGGGACTATAGATTAAGAGAATTAGCCTTGAAGGCTAAATCTGGCATGTTTCACATTTATGAGCGTTAATCTGCACCATCTTTTTGATGAGTTAAAAAAAAGTTATATATAATATGCAAAAATTCTCTACCAAAATGAGAAAGTCACATTAAATATGGAAAAAAAATTACATAAATGTACCGAGCATATAAAATCAAGAATATAATTCATCTTATTGTAAAATATATTCTGCTATCTTTAGCAAGCAACTTTTTCCCAATAAACTTGCGAAGTGATTGCCGTCCCAAGATGCTGATAAAGAAGAACCTGATCGACTCTCTCGCATTTCCTGAGTGCCAAGATGGCTCTCGGTATCCCATCATCCCCTTCTCTCAAATCAGGGTCTATTGTGGGGGATCAGGGCACAGGGACTCTCCTCCTTAATCTGAGCCTCTTTCAATCTGAACCCCATTCTCTCCCTCTGCAGCTGCCAGCACTCCCCAAGAGCCATGGTCCTCTCACCCCTCCTTCCTCCCTCCCTTCGCCTCTCCTCTCGCTGCTCTCTCCTATCATGTGCCACCTCTTCACACACCTCTCCAAGCCCTGGCCCAAACAGGTGCCTGATTTCGCGTATGACTTTGGATACCATCGCATCTTAACAGCCCTCTTCCGAAACACAACGTTTTTTCATGTACACATTCCACTCGTGAGTCACATTAGCATTTAGCTTCTAAGCGCACATTGTACCTAATATTTCACACACTTTCAATAGGTCAATACGTGTGAAAGAATGCGTTGCTATGTCGAAGTAAACTTGTCAGCAAATATTAAATGACTTGGCATTGTTGGATGCCTTAAGGTAAATTAGAGCGCGCTTCAATTTACATCAATACGGCATGAATCGCAAAGAAAAAACAGTCATTTTTATACAGTGTCCAAATAACTAACAGACTACCTGGTACACATTTAAAAATAAGAATACAAATGAAAGAACACATCTCGTAAGCAGTGGCCCCCTTGGTAATATGTATTCATGCTCACTTTGTAAACTTAAAGAAAGAAATTGATAAATTGAAGAACTTTTATTAGGACAGTAGGCGTGAGCTACATGGTCGCCCTCTCTGCACGCTCTCTTTCTTTTAGCTGGTCCTCTTTATCCTTTTTAACCACGCCACTCTTTCTTTCCCTATTCCTGGCCCAGCTTAATTTATTTTCCAACCCCTTTATTTCTTTGTTTCTCTCCCTCTCCCGTGCTTTCTGTCTTTTTGTGAAGGTGGGTATCCATCGTCCGGCAGATGCTGTCCTGCTTCGCGACGTTCCTGCCGGGATCTCTCCCAGGATTCAGGAGCGGCGGCCGGTTTCCTGCCCAGCGCTCGTGGATCAAAGTGACACTTGGTCAGCGTCAGCAGATTATGAGCTACGGGAGGCCGACATCGCCGCATTCTTCTTGCGCCCGAGTGCGAACAATAACGGCCGAGGAGCCGGCCCGCTGACAGCCTCTCTGCTCCCATCACTCCTACAGAACTGCGTGGCGGGATCGAGAGCCTCGCCCTTTTTTTCAGGAGGGGGGCAAGGGCAGTATACGAGACTTCCAGACCGCCCACCCTGTGTCACTGCAGAGGCTACAGCACTGAATGTGATCCCTGATTAGACATCCAAGCCTCCTTAATGCAGATAAACACATTGATACATGTTGTTTTCATCCACTGTTGAGAAGGAGGCAGGTCGGACCTGCCTGCAAGGATCCCGTGAGGACCCCCTTCCCTGTAACGAAAAGATGAGACCCACAGGGGCCTGTCTTAGGGCCTAAAGCCACAGGTGGCCATGTAATGAAGTGAGTGATTAAAGTGACCGTTGCTCAGTGATCAAGAGCTTGTATGACGTCTCCACTTAACCCATTTGGTGGTATCGCCTCATCCGAGACCAGTCCTTTAAACTTTCAGTGAAATTCATTTTGAAAATGCTTTTAACAACCATGAATTTTAATCTCCAGAAATTCTATAATTATTACATATATATACTTTTTAATGCAAATGAAAATTCGTTTCCCAAAATTTATGCTTAAGGAAGTGTCAGAAATGCTATAAACATCTTTTCTGAATTTTTCAATTACTTAAATCGGTTTATTTAAGCTGCAGCAAATTGCATCAAGTGACTTAAGTGGCTGTATTAAAGACTTGTCAAAAGTAATATGCATAATCTCATGTAAACAAAGCAGGACATGTTGTTGGGCTGACTTCACGATCGTGTTCTGTGCAAGTATGGAGGGCTTCGCGTGCAAGGATTCTGATTCGCATCCAAGATTTTTCAGCGGATGGAGGGAGGTGAACTGCACCCGATGAACACTGATGTATGATGGCTTCCAGAGCACTCGACAAGCGCTGCTATCAGATTACTGCATCAAAAAAAGAGTCTCAACAAGAAAAACAACAAAATGTCCTTTGAATTGTGTCCCTGTGGGTTTGGATCATCTCTGCCTGTGTGAGGCTGATGTCCTGGACTTCCAAATGGTTCAGCTTGGATTTTTCACATGGCAATGACACCCAGAATGCTGCTCTGAACAACCTGCCACCTGGGTCTCATCCCTAAACAGGCTTTCTGTCAGCGCACATATCAGATATGAACTCACTCAAATGCTTCTGATTGTTGCTGTGGGATAGCTCTGGGGTAAATACGTTGTACTCAATCCACATGTACTGCATATTGGAACTAAAAGAAAATGATACCATCTTTACAAATGATTGCTCAGGCCTATTTTTGGCAGCCAGTGTACTAACAAAACAGAGTTTTTTCAACTTTAAGTAACCATGCTATTATATTAATTTAGTTAAGATATTCATTCCACAACTTGTAGTATTTTGGTTTAGAAACTGCCAATAATTAATTTCTTTCTTTTGAATACTCCCAGTTAAAAGTTTTCTAAACAGATGGATGCAGTTCAATGTATGAGATTGCCACTAAACTGAAGATTTAACAGATATGCAGTATGTGAACTACTGTCTTGACAGAAGAGCACAAACTGGGTCTATCCAGAACAAAATGAGAAGTGCAAGGCCTAGTTGCACAACGGCTCAAAAGGACAGGTATGTTTCTCTGGAAACACTTTACAATAAGGGCACATTAGTTAATGCAGTAATAAGCATGAGCTACCAATTAATTAACAGTTAACTAATGCATCAGAGAGCTGAATAAGCATAAGGTAACCTTAACTTACCATTTATTAATTCTCTTTGATGTCCTTATTATGAAGTTGAAAACATCCCCTAAGTATCCCTTAAGTTACACCTCAAACTATCAAACTATTCAATAATGTATAAATTAATACCTTAGTTAACATGAACACCATTAGTAAATGATAAGTAGACCCATTAGTTTACTGTTAATTAACTGATAGTTGATGCTTCTTACTGCATTAGGTAATGTTAATTAATGTACCGTGTCTCTCTATTTTAAGAAACCAATATCTTACCAGATATGAAATGGCAGTTTCATTGTATTGTCTGTAGATCTGGAACCGGTTGCACCAATAGGACTTTACTGAAAACAGTCTTAACTTTGTAATTGGTCAGTATAACAATAACATTTGTTATTACTAACTACTAAAAAGCACTTTATGCACATTGCACCAATCGAAATTATGCCTGGGCACAGCTAAAACCAGTCTTAGCTGGGTGCATCCATGTGGACTTACAGTATATGCAAGCAA
This sequence comes from Gymnothorax javanicus, assembly GCA_029692085.1. Classification (NCBI taxonomy): domain Eukaryota; kingdom Metazoa; phylum Chordata; class Actinopteri; order Anguilliformes; family Muraenidae; genus Gymnothorax; species Gymnothorax javanicus. Next base: position 177,039,962 of record CM056193.1, on the reverse strand, counting down.
TATACAACAACATGTGGGTTATCACACAAAAATAATTGCACATGAATGTGGCGATTCACGGTCTGATCTGAATCACTTATACCATTGTTACGCCACACATAGCCCTAGCTAAAGACATAATGTTTGTGTTTTCGTCTATCAACTGTGTTTATATGCAGATTACTTGTGACCAGTGATAGCAAAATGGGTCTTAATGACCAAAATTCAAAATTGTGTTGTGTACATCATGGCATAGATAACATTGTAAGCTTTGCAATGGTGTTTAGATCACTGCTCTATTTAAACCCATCACTGACATATTCAATTTTGAAGTTGGGAAGTCCTGAACCTAATTTGATTACAACTTTCAACAGCTGCTATTGGCTGGTTGTGACCTGTAATATTCTAATGAATAACATACATGGAAAGCGGAGATTCTGCACATTATTTTGGGATATAGACAGCAGCGTGCGGTCACAGGTTCAGAGGGGCTTCAGTAACCTAACCCTTTACCGCTCAACTGTCCTCTCGCTGTTCTCATTCAAGTTCGCCTGATTAACAATCAAACAATTTATCAACAATTTATCGACTGAACGACCAAGACCAATCCATTTTCCATAGTAAGAAATGATAATGAAAAAAATGAATGCCTATTGCCAAAATTTATATAATTGATACAACATTGTTAGCATGGAAACATAGATGCAAAAAATCTGAAACCTATGCTGACTTCGCAGCAATTATTTTTGCCATCGCTCAGCTGTGCATCATACCTAACAATGCTCTTTAGCTGTCACTGCATTCAGACTATATATGGATTCTCGTAGCTTATTGCTCAATGAGCCTCGCAAACTCATTTACGCAAATCTGTGCTGTTTCACGAGCTACATGAGCGCAGAAATTATAGAGACATATTTATATTTTACGTAGTCATTGATGTGCGGGAGAAAATGCCGTATAATTTTGCGATGCAATGTATAACAAGGCTTTCAAAAATAAATTAGACTCTTGTCGGCTCTACCAATTAGTCTGAGCAACTGTTGCTAATCGGGAGAGGTAAACTGCGAGACGTTTAGGTCATTAAGCAGTGAAAGGTGAGGTTATTGCTGGCCCTGTGTTTCTGCCGACGGACTGCCACTGGATATAGATGATGAAGGTTCCCCACAAAAGGCATGGATGAATTTATTGATGAAATAGCTTGATTTACAGCTTTGTTTCAGATAATTTTTCCATCATGAAGTGAACTACTGTACACAAGTAGCCCATTTTCTACCCTTTATCGATGTTTTCTCACCAGGAAAGTGTACCTGACAGAATTTTAACATTATAAAGTGGCTGAAAATAGACAAAACTGTTTTTTGACAATTTATGCCCTTCGGCACATATTTGGCATTTACGGAAATACGTAGGTGCGACTTAAGACTCATTTTGCTGTCACAGGTCACATTCACTTTCACCACTATTCTTATGTTGTTTTGACACAACCGAAATTTCTCTTGTTATGCACGTCTGCAGTGTTGGGTTCTATTTTGTTTGGTTGCTATACAATTTAGCAATTGCTCTCGAACAGTTGTTAACACATTGAGCTTGCTCTAATTTGTAATAATTACCACACTTGCCAAAGATAATAATACTTATATCTGAAAGCTGAAACATGTTGTTTTTACCCTTTTTTACCCTTCCCTTCCAATGTTTATGTTTAAGACAAAGATTTTTGTTTGTAACAAAAAAGTGTCAGTCAAATTTAGCCTGGAATTTAAACTTTGCGATTTCATATGAAGTGTCAAATAGCAAACAAGCGTCGAAAAGACTAACAATGTCTTCAAGAAGACTACTCCACTATTCCCCTTTTTTTGGGTGAAAAAAAGGCGAATGTGACCGCCACCAGATTGAAAAGAGTAGCAATAATTTGCTTAAGAGTTGCCGTGTCATGTTTTATACCTCTAGTTACAAAACATACCCAGAAGTCTGATTTTCCTTGAGGAATCAGCTTGCTAACAAGAAAGATATCATAGATAGTCCATTAACTATGAAGAGCGCATCTCAGCTATCTCAGCCTAGAGGAGGACCAGGTGCTCATCATTGGTTTGTGAACAGCATTGAGGAACAGCAGGACCGATGATGGAGAAAAAGGTCAGCGTTGCATTCTTTGCATCATTCCAAATCCGAGAAACTATATAAGAGATACTTTCCGACAATGAATATATGGTTAAAACGTCTTATATGACGTTATATGTCGATAAGGTTGAAAATTGGCAAAGTGTCCCTGAAATATTGTAATTACTTACGTACATATTATTAGCACTCGATTTCAGCTTCTTTCCCTCTTAAAAAAGTTTGAATACTTTAATGAACATCAGCGAGCCCTTTAAGCACTATCATCTTCTGAATTCAAATATGATGTCCTTTCACGTGTGCTGTTAGCAAAACGTGGCATCAAGAGCAACATAGAGCTTCAATAAATGAGGCACCCGGTGGGGTGGCCAATTTCGGAATAATTTCAATTAACAAGGATGCTTTTGTGGCTAAACCATAATGAATCACCTGCGCCTTGTGGCTTACAAGAGCTCAGGTGAGAATAGTTGAACAACCTGCATGATTTTTTTTTTCAGCAAGTAGTCTCCAACTACACTGAGATTAGCAACAGCAAATATTTGCATGAGTAGTAGGTATAAACTTATCGCGTGCTGCAGAAAAAAAGCAGACGGCAACTGGCAGCAGGCAACGCAAACTAACTGCAGGCAATATTAACCAGCAGCAGGCAATGCTGACTTGCAGCAAGAGTAAGAAAGCAGCTTAAATAACTCACCTTTGAGAGGGGCGGAGCAATGACTGATATGCATAGGAGTGTCTATAGGAATGTGGGCATGTCTTGAGTTGTCTGCCAGAACTAGCTATGCCCCATCTATTCCATAAGCATTTGGAAAGTGACACTGTGACAAAAAGGCTTCAATTCTTGCATGGTTCACATGATATGGATATAAATATACACAAATTAAACCAGACAGGCTTTTCTTAAACCATACTCACTGCCAAATCCAGTGCCCTGGAGAACAGATGCACAAAAAAAAAAAAAATGGACCACAGTCAAAATAGTAATGGACGTCACTGTAATTAAAATTTATTGAGAAATTTATATACTAAGAGAAGGCGTACTGAAACATGAGAAGGGTTGATGCACAGATACTATAGTTCAAAAATACGTTCCTTATGTTTTCAGTTCTATGTCATGCCTATAGTGTCTTTGTAATGAGAAAACCACCTGACATACAGCCACATCTTGACAAGAAGAATGTTCCAGCCGCAGACAGATCAGCTGGTATGGCCTTCTTTGCTCTTCTGAGCTTAGACGCATCTTTGACAAGGTATGCTCTAATTCATAACATGTTGCCAGATGACAGGAAGGCAGGACCCTGCTATTCATTATGGGGGAGGGGTATCCAGGTGCCTCCAGAATCTGGGATTCAGGCAAGGGGAAAACCACACATAATTGAAGCTGCGCAAGAGGTAAGCTTATATTGGATATTCGCACAGAAACTGTTTTGAGTGCGTTCGTGGCACTGTACTGGGTAAAAACAAACAAAATATGGTAAAAGCTAATATCTAGAGTGAGTTGAGAACAATTTTGGTAATGGTTTTCAAATTAAAGATAGAATAAAGTAATTACAGGAGTGAAATGTTTATAAAGGTGTCATCAGGTATCAGCCTACACACATCACAGGTGAGCTCACTTGTTTGTTTATGGTTGTAGCTTCACAGTGAAAGATATAAGGACACAACAGAGGGCAGCCACCCCCCACCTCAGATCATAACATGTTCAGCTCCACCTTGGAGCTAAATTAGAGACAGTGCACTGGGATGTACCATAAAAACACAGGAGGGGGCATTTTTAACACAGTTTCAAAAGAGCAGAATGGTTGCAGGCTCCTTAAAATGAAAAATAAAGAAAAGGCTCAAATATACATTTCACCACAGGGCTCTGCTTCAAAGTTGACTCAAGAAAGATGCGTGTCAAAAGTTATAACTTCAGGTATGAAATCATTTCCTTACTGGAGAAGATAAAGGGCTGGTTGAACACTGCATATTTCAACTTAATACAATTCAGTAATACCCAAGTATGCCTGAATGGCTCGGTACTGCATATCCAGACATTGAAAAATAGATCTGTGGCAGACTGGCTCTTCTGTCACACAACTGTCTCTTAGCCCCTGTGGTGTCATCATCTAACTATGAACAGGAGCCCGAGGAACTGGCCCGGTCTATCAAGGGCTAGAGAGGGTTCAAGCCAAGTCAGGGTTTCTTGAGTTCACACTACATTAAGTTCCACCCAATAAGCCAGCTACAGTCAAACAGTTGTCAGCGAGAGATATGCCTCTGCTCCAATTGGTGCCAGCTCACCCCACTCGGCAATACCATCTGTAATACTGACTGTCTGAGCTACAGTGTGTGAAATAGTTACTGATTCACAGGCAGGCATATCAGAGGCGTTACAGTGCTTCTTGTGTGTGGGTGCTAGCTGTATAGCATTCCTTGAGGGGAACAATTGATAATTCAAATTTGGGATATAAGAGGAGAAAGGATGCATCTGTTGCGCACTTCATATGTTACAACAGCGAGGATTGGCCAGCGTTCGAATTGAAATGCGAAAGATCGAAATAGAAAAGTCCTCTATCCATTTTAATTACAGTGCTTCACCACGACCATCAACTTGGAAGAATGAACTGATTGTGGGTTCAGGCACGAAATGATCAAAATCACAGTGACAGACCGGGCCAAACGTTGAACTCTCTCTTTCTCTCACTTGTGAAAGATATCTGAAGCGCTCATAAATTTCATTAAAACATGGCGTAAACTTGTGCTTGACAGATGGTACTCGCCGCAGTATAGCCATGTTGTGTAGCAGATAATTGAGAGCAACTTCAATATGGAGTTGATACTATAGAGCTGACTGGGCTCAGACAAAGGGCTGCCTTCCTCCAACCCACCAGCAAATCAAAGGGAGCCTTCAAACAGAGGTACAGTCCATCATCCACAGGCTGTTTGTGTTTTTGTGGAGCTGGGGGGAGGTGCAAGGGGGTGGATACGTTTTCATATTAAAGAAAAGCCTCGGATTTTGTGATGAAGGAAAGACAGGCGTCCCTCCTCCTTCTCTCCCTCTCTCCCTCCCTCCCTGTCTGTCTGTATCTCTCCCTAGTCCCTCCTTCCCTCCCTCCCAACCTCATCCTCCTCTCCCATTCCTGGTGCCCTTTTCCGGCGTTCCAATTATAAAACAGCACCAGGTTTTCATCAGCTGTCTCTGTGTCTCCAAATGGCTTTTCAGTGCCAGGCCTGTCAGGAAATTAACTCATCATGCAGTGACAGCTGCTAATTTTTTCCCCTTACATGTCAGTCGGGATCGCCTGCCGCCACTAATAATGAACCACCAATCTCTGATTAGGAAGTGATTCTGTAAAAAAGAAGAAGCAAAAAAAAAAAAGAAAAAGGAAAGCAAAACACTCAGGCACGCTAACTGCTGTGGTCCCCGTGAACTTTTTTTCCCCGCTGAATAAATGATATCAATCCAGTGCGGGTGTTTGGGGGTGGAAGTTTGTGAGTTTGGCGTGTATGTGTGTGTGTGTGTGTGTACATCTGCCATATATACGAACCCGGTTACTTGTATGCTTGTGTCTGTACATGCATGTGCGTGTATGTGTGTGTGTACTTGTATTAGTTTACATGAGTGGATGGGGGGTGGAAGTTTCTGAGTTTAGTGTGTACGTGTGTGCGTGTGTGTGGACATCTGCCATACTGTATATACGTACCCGTTTACTTGTATGCTTGTGTCTGTACATGCATATGTGTGTGTGTGTGCGTGTACTTGTATTTGTTTACGTGAGTGGCTTGGGGGGGGGAGGTAGTTGAATGGGGCGACGGGGTTTTGCGATGGGAGCGAAGGGGATTGACTGAGAAGAACAGGGAGCGGATTGGATTCCGCGACAAGATGAAACAGGGACAGGCTGTCAGGGAGAGACGTGCGCCGTCTTAAATTACAGGCTAACATTACAGCGTGAAAATAAAGGGGGATTTCGCTCGCCTTCTTTCTCTCTTCCTCCATTCAGCTGAATGACTCTAATCCACTCTCTCCCGAGCCAACATAGCATTACTGCCGCGCACTGCTCCACTGTCCTTGCCTCAGCTCACAGCCCGGCTTCTGCTGACTGCTCCCAGGTCTGCTCAGATCCCAATCTCACCCACTGTTCCTCTACATGCCCTGTCTCTCCGAGAGCTCCCGTTTTATGCCGCACTGAGAGTGATGGAGATTTTTTTTTTTTTGAAAGCATTGGTCACCAACCCAGTTCCTAAAGATTGTTAGGTTTTCACTCCAACCCCAAGAAACTCTATGTTGAACTACCAGAGATCTCACTGAGCTGCTAATAATTAGAGTAAGGTTTTCCAAATCTGAATGAATATCTACAGGATGGAGGATCTTCAGGAGTAAGGTTGGTGACCAATGCTTTAAAGCCATCAATACTGTAGTACCCCATTCACCTGACATGGCACCCTGAGACCTTCTCCATCATGGCAGGCTTAAGGTAAGCATGTATGGGCTTGGTCAAAACTGGAATGGGAGGCCTCCAGGAAGACCGGAGTTGCCGATCGAACGTAAGCCAGCCAGGGGGTGGCCAGTCCACTGGACCAAGTGGGAAAATCAACGAGAGCGGAGCAAAGAGTTTGAATGCTTACAATATGGATAATAATGATGACATGCTGCACAGAGTAGGACTTTCTCTTATTGGGGAACTTCCAACCTGGGCGTCCTATCATCCTCAAACTGAGATCACTTTTGCATTCACAAATTCGTAGCTCAGAAGATGTTTGGATGCTTTACCGCTACAATGTGCCTCATTTGTATTCTTTGAGGTGAACACACTTTTAAATGGAAAATTAGTTCTTAAATGCATATTATTATCATTATTATTATTATTGTTGTTGTTAGTAGTAGTAGCGGTAGTAGTTGTAGTTGTGGTAGTAGTCATAGGAGCAGTAATAAACAGTCACATCCTCAAGCATTCAATTTTTGAAGCTTGTAAGCAAGTTTGAAATCACTGTTTTTAATTAGTGATTTTGAGAGAAAATTACATTTTTTCACTGAAATGGTATTATCTCAGTTTAGGAAAATGCAACCATTAATAATGTTAGATATTGCAATTACTGTATGAAATAATTATTAAGCCAGAATTTTCAGTTGACATTACTTCCAGGTACTAAAAGTATAGTCTCCAGCAAACTCTACAGCGAACTTTACATTTTAGTATTCTACAGTACATGGAGTAGACACTGACCAGAAGTATATTTCAGCTTCTGCTGCAATAAATATCATAGGAGTGGATTACTCAGCACCATATTAGTGCATTAGCACAATTACACAAGGATGGGGTTACTCAATGCGCTGTTAGTGCACTGGAATAATGGCTACTAAAATGGGGCTTTGCAACCTTAATATCTGAATGACACCATAATAACCGCCGTGTGGGTGTATGTCTCTGCCAACCATTCAAGTTGCAGTGTACTGTACATCTATGTCTGCCAGATTCATATACGTTGCAAAGGAATTTTATATAAGGTACTAAAAGTATTTTTTGGAAGAATGGAAGTTATCACTCAAGATGTGAGATTCCTGTTAATAATTTCCAGTGAGAAACGCGCTTTCTTCACTGTGAGACTATTTTTACTGCAGACTGCAGAAGACCGATAGAGAGCTTTGTCATATGGTGCGACAACAATCACCAACAACTCGATATCAGTAAAACCAATTCAGTATCAAACCAAGTGTGAAATGTGGTCACAATCTCCCCTTCCGTTCTTCAGTTATGGCACTGAAGAAATGCCAGAAAAAATGTTTTTTTGCAGAATATGACTTCACAATGAAGTTGACCTTTGACCTCATCGGCATAAAATGACAACACTTCATCATTTTATCCTATTGGACATTTATGGGAAATTTTGTATAATTAGCATATGAATTCTTGAGTTATGGCCAAAAATGTGTTTTGCGAGGTCACAGTGACCTTGATCTTTGACCAACATATTTTAATCAGTTGCTTCTTCAGTCCAAGTGAACGTTTGTGCCTGATGTAATGAAATTCCCTCCAGGCGTTCCCAGGACATCGCGCTCACGAGAACGGGACGTACGTGAAGTCAAAAGTGAGCTTGACCTTTATTCACCAAAATCTAATCAGTTCGTCGGTTATTCCAAGTGGAAGTTTGAGCTAAATTTGAAGAAATTCCTTCAAGGATTTCTTGAGATACAGCGTTCATGCAAATGGGACAGATGGACGAAAACATCATGCCGCTGGCTACGGCTATTTCCGGCGCGAAGACTTAAAAACAACCATTTCAAGCAGCAATAGTAATTTGTAGCATTGTGAATGTCCCAATTATTTTTTATTCACTGAAATGCTGCCTTAGTAAAAAAAAGTAACACATTTCTTTCAGTAATACAAAACATTGACCGGTGATTCCAAATTTTCAGATGGATGTGTTCTCATAAGGTCTCTAAGCATTATAATATCAACTTGCTTCAATTTGTGTAGCAACAGGGTTCCTATTGTAACACAGCAGTTTAGCAAGACAGAAGGTTGGGTTATAAAATTCCCTGACAGCTCAATTTCAATCTGTTAAGTCATAAAGTTATTTTTCATAACTATGAGCAAATTCAAGCACAGCAAAGAAATATCACTGAAATTGAGTTGATTTAAACTTTAAACTTAAGTTCAGATTGATAATAATTAGGAACAACCCATCAATCCACGTCTCAAATATAATTCCATCCAACAAGTAGAAAACATAAATGCTACAAAACAGTGTTGATAGTAGAAGAGGGCCTCGGCAAATACATGCACGCATTAAAAGAAGTCTATTTTTCTTGCCTGAAAGTTTTATATTTCTTAATAACCATGGTATTTTGTGGGTTTACAAGGGTTTACTTCAGTAATGTCATCTGTGAGAGGGAATAATACAGTACATATTTAGTAATATTTAGCACGTACATCTCACAATCTGCTGATTCCTTTACAGTGCATAACTACTGAGATGCAATACGAAAGAGCATTTACTGTCATCTCGCATCTCGAGTAGCACTGTCAACACGATCGCATCGTCTGCTCAGCCCTGCCAATAAGCTCATTTTGAATGCATAGCACTGATTGTAAAGCGCTGTAACAACATTACGGAGTCTGGCACAATATACCTTCCGCTAGTGCCCTTTAGCAGATGCTCTTATCCAGAGCGACTCACAATATAAACACTTACAGAGAGACCAGGGACTGAAGTGCAGTAATTCACTAGAGGGGGAGTTTACAGTCCCAAGAGAGAAAGCAAGTGCAAGAAGAGCAGATTCTATTGACAACTTGTGAACTACCCCACTGAACATTAAACTAAGTTATACAAACAGGAACAAAAATAGCATAGTGAGATCTGAACCAAATTGAACAAACAACAGAAAGGAACTGCAGGCTCTAAAGGGAAATGGAAATAACCTAATCATGTTTAGGGCTTGTAAAGGTGTCAGGGAAGGTTGATGTGGAGAAAGCAACATGCGCTTTTAAACAGCAGGTCTTCAGCTGGGGTTAGAGAATTGCGAGTTTTCTGACTGTAGCTCATTCTATCAATGGGGGGCCTGCGTGGGAACCATGCGACTGCACTGCAAAAACTGTCTGTCCTAAGACGACATTTTTTTTTCCTCACAGGAAAAAAAATTGGTTCAAGTTACTGAGCTTGACAAGGTAAAATTTCTTATTCCATGGACAAATCTAGAAATAAGTCAAAATTATCGCACATAAGTGGCAGAATTTTTGTTTTATTGAGAAGGTAACAGAAATAAGTGTTTTAAATCTAAATTCAAGATTAGAATGGGCAGTAAGATTTTTATTTTTGGATAGTGAGAACAGATTGTAAGAGACCCCGTAGTAATAGTTTACAATAGTAGTTGTGAGGAAATTTGAGTTTGCACCACATGAGAGGACGTGTGTGCATGTGTGTACGCAGGTGTCTATGTACCACCTCTGAAATACACAGACTGCCCCAGCACACATAACCTTCCTGCTGCCCCCCCACAGTCCTGTCCCGCCCCCCATTTTGTATGAACAATCAAACGCTCGGCTTCGACACTGCAAGCTACACTGGTTTTATGAGGGATTAAATGCCACCTGAGACACATCGGTTGGACATAAATCAGTGGAGGTGCGCAGCTGTGTGTCCCTGTTAACACTTCACTGACCCATCCAAACCGGGCTGGGCTCTGCCACATGGGTGAACGAGTGAATGAGTGAACGAAGAGCAAACACGCTATCCAGCGTGTCCCAGTCACGGCTGTAAGACTGATAGAGAATATGAATATAGAATATAAAATCAAACATCACAATATTTTTGACCAAATACTGTGCCTCCATATTGATATTGTGACAATAATGTATTGATAAATGTTGATGCTTGAAGTAAATATTTATGCAATGCATTTTTTGGTAAACAGCCATCAGTTATGTGGATATGCTTTTCAAGAGGGTACAGAGAACAGCTAAAGCAGTCCACTAGCGCAAAAAATTGCATCCATTCACCGTAATTCAGCCTATAAAACCAGCGAAGATGACACGTTATATCTCGATATTGTGATATCCAGATGATATCCAATATGATATCACGATATTGATACGAATATCGATACATTTCCCCGCCCTAATGTAAATCAGAGTATTTGAAGGGATGAATGAATTAGCAAAAACATTCCAGTTCACAGTTAAAGTATCATGTGACCGAGTGAGTGAGCAAGTGAATAAGAAAGCAAATTACTTTACACTAGCCAGCATGCGCCAGTGACTAAGCATGTAGGTGTATGACTGAGAGAGTAAGCATGCGACTGAGTCTGATAAAATGCCAGAATTACTGAAAGTGAGTGAATGAGAAAGCGAATGAGTGAGCATCTCATGAACAAGGATGAATGTGATTTGTGTGAGTTACTGTGACTTAGTGCACGTCTAGCTGAATGACTGTGTGGGTAAAAATGTCTTAAAAATAGAGACTTATTGCATGAAATCTGTGCATCATGATGTATAAAATATGAGCAGAATAATATATGATCTCCGAAACTTTAGCCAGAACAAAAGAGAAAATCACATTTATTTATGAATAAGGATTTAATAATTCTCATTGAAAGAAATGACAATGAGACACACAAACACTGCCCACCCTCCACCCAAAAATTCATATTGAGTAACAATACGCTTTGCAGTGATGACCAATTCAAATAAAGCCTTAGATCTGACCTTGCATTTTCCGTCACACGTACTCTCAGAGAAAGCTGGCATATTCATACACGCTAAGCGTTAAGAAGAACCTGCATCTTTGCTTTTTCCCCCGTTTTCATTATAAAAAATAACATCAAACTACTGCACTATAGTCAGATGAGATTTTCCATTTTCTTTGGGCCAGATTCTCCGAGACTGGTGTGAACAAGGTGCTTTAAAACGTGGCCTTTTTCATTTGGGATGATTAGGATTTTTCTTCCCTGAGTTAGCATGCTGCTGGGCACTAATACATAAAGTTAGCGGTTAGCAATTAGCTGCCGTTGTTGCCCAGTCCCAGAGCTGAAAAAAAGAGAGAGAAAAACACCAAAATAACAGAACAACAAAAGAGAAAAACTGCAATTTCTAACTTTTTAAAGAACTTTTTTAAGAGAAAAAAATTAAGCAAAAATGCTAGCCAACACACAGATAGTAATGACTATTACAGCTAGAAAAAAAAAAACATATCCTGCCGCATTAAATTTTACAGGTGTACTTTTTTCCATTTGCTAAAAACATCTTCAGGAAAGTTCCGTTTCTACTCTTAAAGGTAAAACCACACGTCGACATGTGCTGAGAATATTCAGGTGATTATTCTTGCATTGGAAGCACCCTGATATGCTTGTAAACCAAATTATCAGCTAATTCCTAATCGCTCCTTTTGTGAATATGGTCATTTCCTAGTGTAATTGCCTAATTTTTTTCAAGTTGTGCCATACCACAGAAATTAAAGTTAGCCTGAGTTATTCATCAAAGAAGCAATTAAATATTGGTGGGGAAAAAATAGCCCGAAGATACCATCAAAAGTACAATCTGAAATGATTGCATAACAGGCTGAAGGAGAGTAAAGACCACAGTGCTTTAAAGGACACCTGGGGCTGTTAGCTGAGAAACGACAACCGCTTAACCAAACAATTATCATTTAACACGTACATCCAAATGGAGCGTTATTTTTTTTTGTTTTTTTTTGGAAAAATAGTTAACGGCTATTTGAAAAAGAGTCTCAGGGAAAGCTTCCTTTTTCATCAAGCTTGTGCCTGACCCGAGACTGGGTCTTCTCATAGAACCAATCTTCGATTTCCTTTTTATGGGATTGGATAGGCGCAAACTGGATTTGGTTTTTCGTGGCCAGTCCCAGTACTGACATACACCTGTCATCCTTTACTCTACTCATCTCTGGCTCTGATTTGGAAACATGGAGGAAGAGATGACACTTTTTCAGTGCAGAGATGCACCCCAGGTGATCCATCGTTCATCAGAAAACCTTTACTGCTCCGTTACGGGGTCCTGCCCGGAGGTCTCTGAGTACACCACCAGCCCCTCCAGAGCCTGGTCCGCCTCTTGCTTACACTCCTGCCCAGCGCTGCCCTCTCCCTGAGTATACACAGCACCCTCTACCTGCAGGGAGGAGCCGTCCAGCTCAGTGACGATGTAGTGCGTGCCCTCGTCGTTCACGATCACCTGCGTCAGGCCCTCTTTCATCATTAGCTGGCTAGCAGCGAACTGCAGGACTTCCTGCACTACCCCGTCCACCTCTGCCCCCTTCTGCACTTCCTTTCCCTGCTCCACCACTTCCTGCACCACCTGGGTGTACGTCCCCTCGGCCCCGCCCTCCTCCTGCCTCACCTCCACCTGCACCTTCGCGGCCTCTGAGGCCCCACCCAGCTCCGTGACAGCGGTCAGCAGCGCGTCCAGGGCGCTGGAGGACTCGGAGGCCTGTCCGGCGGATGCCGACGCGCCCTCCGGCCGGCCCAGCACCGGCCCCACCTCCTCTGACTCCACCAGCACAAACTGGGCGGCGCCCGCCGCGAGCTGGTGCGTGTCGGCGGTACCGCCTCCAATGACCTGCCCGTCTTCAGTGATATGAAGGACCTCGGCCACCTGGTTGCCCATGGCCAGCGTCTGCAGTGTGGCAGCAGCCGACTCCTCCAGCGCGCTGTCCACTGTGTACTCATCGCCGTAGCCCTGGATGATGATGAACTGCTGCACGGACGGCTCCTCCGTCGAGTCCTGGGGAGCCTGGTCCAGCGAGCCCTCCTCGGTGGAAAATGTAGACTCGGCCTTCACAAAGGAGGCCCCCTGACCCTTCAGTCGGCACTCAAAGGACTTGGACACAATTCCTAAAACACAGGGATAAAGGGACATGAGCCTGAAATTCACACGCAGGCTGACATTCTCTCTCAGGGAATATTTAGCGAGAGAGGAAAGACAGAATTCACTCAACAACTTTGACACATCAGCAAACTCAAGATTTTTTTTTTTACAAGCGCAGACTGAGTTCACTGTTCAAGGGAAGCCAAAATTAACTTGCCGAACAACAAACATAAGAATTACACGCGCCCAAACCGTACATGCTCACATCGGGCAGACAAAGAACACAGCAGGGGATCACTTTCAAATGCCTAAGAGAAGTCATATGTAAGCAGAATTAAGAAAGCAGCACATATGCCAGTTTATACAGGAACAGCTGTTTTCAAGAAGTGCCACCGGGCAAACATCCTTGTCTGAGGCACCGCCATGAGTGACAAGATTCATGAGGACTGATTCACATGACTGGACGTAGACAGCCATCCCCAGCATTCATGTGAACATCCCCCAAACTATGAACACAAAGTCACTGCTTACATTGTTTTTACATTCCAATACCACGTCACATTGCAACGTGACAACTCCTCAGTTAAAAATAATCCAGCCCTGGATTTGCACAGGAAATAGAAGAGACAGCTATTTCAAATAGTGACGTGCTTTCTGTGGACTCAATGTTAAGCAGCAGAATTTGCCCGGTGTTGCTTACCATTTACATCGAGTAGCTGCAACCTTGAAACCTCCTGCCTAATGCTATGTGTAGCTAATATTGTGAAAGTCCCCCCCATACCACAAAAAAACAGCACCATTAAACTAACATCCACCTGAATTCTCAGACCCAGGGTTTCCCAGCAGAACATCTCCCAGAGCATCACACTCTCCCCACCAGCTTGTCTTCCTCCTACAGACCATCTAGGTGCTACGTCTTCCCCAGGTAAATGACGTACACATGCCCGGTCAAAGAAAACGGGACTTCCTGGACCAGGTGACCTTTTGCTCCAAGGTCCAATGCCGACACTCGCGTGCCCATTGTATTCACTTTTGACAGCAGACCGGGGTTCGAATGGGCACTCCTAATGGTCTGGTGCTGCTAAGTACTATAAGCAGCAGGGTAAGATGTACGAGGCATTGTGACACATTCCTCACATCAGTATCATTAAAATTCTCTTAAAATACCAGGTGTAGCCAGAATATACCATCATATCAAATTTCAGCTTCCTGTCTCTATTACATGAGAAGTTATGGTCTTTCCAAAATGATACAAAACAAAATGACCAATTCACATAAGTCAAAAGGGGCGTGGCACCGAAATTTCAAGTAATTTTCACACGAAAACCGTCAGAGATATTGACACAAAACTTGGGATTCTTTTGTTTGGTACCATAGAATATTTTTTGACAAAGTTTGAGCAAAATCTGAGAGGTTTCATTCACATGGGTGGCTGAGTTGACATGGAATGACCCCATACACAGTTCTTCCAAGATAATGAATGTTATTTGCTTCATCTCTGAGTTGTTTTAATGTTTTGGCTCATCGGTGTATATACAGACTGGTGACAGCTGCTTGGCTGATATTAGAGGGGGACCAAAAAATCCCTTTAGCTAATAATCAGTCTCGACCCGTTTTAAATAATTTTCGTTGATCAACGATCGGCAGTTAAACTCACAGCTTCCTTCTGAATGCCACGTTGCAACGATTAAATTGTATATTCAATTCAGAAAAATGCTCATTTCACTTAAAAAAAAGATAAAGCATTTTGCATTTGCTTTCAGGGCATCCTGCAATGCAGACCATCTAATCTGTGCCTCATCACAGTTTACAGTACAACAAAGTGTTCGAAGATTATCACCAAGTATCCACAATTGAATAACATTTAATGAAATGCAATTCTGCATTGAAATAACGTTTTATGTCTCATCTCACCATAACAATAAGAAATGGTCACATATGACAGTGTTGAGTGTTTTCGGATTTCACATAAGGTTTCTTTTTTTGAAATGAATGATTGAAAACAGGTCATAATTAATCATTATTGAAAAGAGATGTTCTGTGCCTCCTCTACTTACAGCTCACCAGCTGTCAATCATACATAGTTATTACAGACTGACTGCTTTACCCCAGTGTTCAGTGAGTTTCACGTTGCTGAGTGCAATGAGACGCAACAAAATAATTTTAGACCCTGATAATGATTTTTTGGGGTTAGTTTTGTCAGTAGAAAAAAGGGGACGGAGGGGTAAATGAGGTAAAAGAAAACTCCACATGAATATCAGAGGATAATTCTCCACAGAGCTTTGTCTTTGTGTTAAACACCTGCTGAGGTCCATGCACAGCCCCCTGGGGCACTGTCATCCCGGCCTGATAATGTAGGCAACTCGCTAGTTTTAAGGCACAGAAAATGGTGAGCTTAGTTGGGCGGAAGACAATGTTCTCATTAGCACGTTAACAGAAAAGGTCTGTCTTAAGTATTGTATTAGATGTGCCGCGATCATCATCATCATCATCATTATCATCATCATTGTCCTCTCACTCGCAGAAATTTTTGCCACATAACATAAATGTAATAGAAATAAGATTTTTGCTTGACTGATATTCTTTTGCGCTTCTCTGGTCAAGAGACAGAGTGTGAATTTACAGACAAGCTACAGTTTACTGTACACTAGATACACAAAAACTATCACAGAGAATATTCAATGATACTTGCCCATGAAGAGCAACCTCAACCCCGCGCCACCATTGTTTGTCCAGGAATCTGACCTGATTGATGTGAGAGTCTGTATCTCCAGGTATTTCTCTTTCTCTTACCTCATCTCTTCAGCTAAGACTCAGTGTAATAGGCTGTCCGATGATGGTCAGTTACACATTAAGCCCTAATGCCCCACATCCTCGTATCCCCCCCCCCACCACCCACCCAAATTAAGGACCAATCTAGACAGGGGGATGATTTCGGGTCCAGACACTTATCATCTCCTTTCTCTATCTCTCTCTTTTTTTATTATTCAGCAATTTAATAACTTCAAGTGCTGTCAGGGGCAGCTTTGAAAAATACCCCCCATAAAACGTAACGGCTTCAATCACATTCGCCCGCCATTCCCGCCTTAATGAATTCATGGTGAAATATGCAGGAATTCAGGCGCCATTAGAAGTATCGTGAATCGGTGATTTAATAGATTTTTTTTAATGTTTGCCATGGAGATGGCCAAGGCTGACTGACATATTATAATATTTTAACCCTATTAGAAGAGGGGACATGGTGGCCCCGTCACACCCATGCGCACCGCATATAAATCCTACGAGATTTAAATGCCATTTACATTTTATTGTGTGGGCAACCACACAGATTTATGGGCTCTATAACACATATAATACTGACAATACATCTCAATCTCTGCCACCATACAGGTCCTTTATGGTCTTTTCCTTCCTGCCGGGGATTGACCACTGACATTTTCAAAAAATGATTAACGGACGGATCAAAAGCAGTCACAAAAAAAAAACATAACTGAGCGACAAGGGGGCGGACGACACGGGCCTCAAACGTATTGTTCGATTGTGCGATGCCCGCCGGAGCCGCTAGTTCCGTTAGCGCACCGCCGCCAAGAAGCGGTGCCAACCTTAATCTTCCTGCAGACGTAACTGCACGTGAAAACGTGTCCTATTTTCCAGGCACATACCGGGAGCCTCTCATCTCTTCTTCTCTTTTTTTTACCCAAAGGTCAGGCTAGTTCACTATATAGTGAACAGTGACGATAACTCAGTGTGATATTACTTACAACATAAATTCCAAACATTCCAAAATCGAAATAAAAAATACACAAAAGAAAGAAGCCTTCTCCAGCTGTGTCGATGTTCCTTCGCATGCTAATGATAACACCGCGCTTCTAAAAAGGGCATAGGCAAGTCTATATCTGGCGCTTAATCGCAATATATGGCGAATATTTCCCACTCTAGTGTCTATAAATAGGGAAGCAAGTGTGCAGAGGAGATTTTTTACATCATGCCATTGAACAACGCGTGCCACAATGAGGGAATAAGAGAGTGCTGATGAAAATGTTAAATAAATTAGGAGAGCCTAATCAGACAACTAAGCAGACACAAAAACAAACAAACAAAATAAACCAATATCAACAAAATGAATGTAAGGGGAGAACAAATTATCGAGGTAATTTAACACTTCAGTTTTCCGTGCCAGAAAGCAATTATTTCTCCTTGTGGTTTTGCGGAATTAAGGGCAAGGGTATTATAAGAGAGGAACAAACAGACCTATGATATTGCTAATTGATGCCTCCAATGTCTCCCTTCAGAGTCGGCGCGACTGCCGAGGTGTTGGGGGCTGCTTTAAACGTTGCCAGAAATGGCTGCACGTAAGACTGATCGCGCTTATACCAGGTGTGGATCCTTATTCAAACTCTGAGGAGGGAGAGAGAGGAGCAGCTGTAATTGAAGTCTGGGGTATTGCATTTAGCAGGTCACCTCAGGCTCAAATTTCCACAAATCTGGGTAAGGGTGGAGGAGGGTGGAGGGGGGTGGAGGGGGGGGTAATTAAGGTAAATTGGCTTGACTTGTTTAGCCAATCCATGTGCTGCACAATGTACAGAAGACCAATAGCAGGTCCAATACTAGTCAAGGCAATCATGCAATGCTCTTGTCTTCAACGCCATTTTACCATAAAGGCTGCTCGTAATAGTGATGGATGATAAAACGGTTTCTTACATGGCGTATGATGCACCAGTGTTGCAATTTATTTAAATTTTCTCCTCAATTCTTCATTTACAGCAACACGAGTTCGCACCTCAAAGAGAGCACCTCCACTCTCTCAGTCAAGCATTTGTGGACGAAGGTCATTAATAGAGAAGTTTTAATTACCGTATGTTGTTTTTCCATGCATCCTGTAAAGAAGTAAGAGCAGCTCCACAGGCAACTCTCAGTCAGTTTCATATGTTAGCCGTACAGTAATAGCTATGGAGGGGGCTTTAAAGAGCGCTACAAACTGGCAGGCAAACCTGTCCATTCCTGAACCATAAAGTTTATTATTACTCGCTTATATTTTGCTGACTTCTCTCATTCTCTATCTGAAGCCATTTGGTTATGGGGTACACTGCAGCAAGTTTGTGGAACAATCAATGTTCCAGAAAATAGTGTATTTATCCAGTAATACGCCTTTCTCTGCCACACTGATCTTCCACCGCTGGAGGCTAGACTGTTTAGCAGCACTTGGGCAAAAAAGCAAAAAAGTGTGGGTGTGCGCAGAGCGTGTGTGTGTCTACAGGCGCATGTATGTGTACATGAATCTCGGGATACATCAACAACTTCATCTCTTGGGTGTCAAGCAATTTGTTTAAAGGCTCAAGCCACACATCAGACAACACAGAACTAAAAAAAAAAAAAAAAAAAAAAAAAAAAGTAATAAAAATTCATGGAATCTTCCAGAGAGCAAGAAGTGATGGCTCCGGGAAGGTCGCGCTGCACCCACGCAGCCGGGGTTGGGGGGAGGGGTAAAAGGTCGCGCACAGTTCTGAGACGAGACAGTACATTTTCATGCATCATGTAGCGGATAAAGATTTTTGGTGGGGAGTTTGGCTGGTTTTGTGGGTGCGTGTCGTGGGGGGGGGGTGTGCACGCGTTCGGGTCCCGTCCTTCTGTGTCATCTCTTTCTAAGGGTCATCACTCTTCTAGACCTGCATTTGTCTCACGGTGGCCAGATAGTCGACGCTCCTCTCAAGCATACAAAAAAAACAGAGGGCTCTTCTTTTTTAGCTCTGCTGTCTACATTTCACCAGGGTAGAAGGTGTAGATATGAATGCGGGGATTGTTTTTTTCCCTTCCGCTTTTATTCTTCGAGTCCTTATTGAGCCTAATGAGATTAGTCTTAGTCTTTCACAAAGGAGCTCATACCTCAGACAGAAGCCAAAGCGTTCTTAAGATCCACAGCTCCCAGCGATTATTTGTCATGCGGGGGGGGGAAATAATGTTGTATGTTTTCGCGGTGATGAAATAATGCGCCAGAGTGAAATATGAGCCGAGATGTGTCACGCTGATTATCGGGAGCCGGGGACGTTTTCATTAAAAAACAGCGAATCTCTCTCACCGCAAGGTTAGTAATACACATCTCTGCTGGGCTTCTAGGTTAATCTTAACCCTGTCCAACACCAGCCCCGGCTAACTACACTAAAAATGCACCGAAAACCCAACACAGGTCTTCAGTACAAATAATATACAGTAAGTCTCAAAAACGAAAGAAAACCTAAAATCAGACAATAGAATTCATTTGCTATACCAACTGTGGAAGATAAATGAACTGACAGGCAGCGAAACAGATCAAAACAAATTTAAAATCTTTATCGCCGTAGAACTTGTGCTGTCCTGCAAAGTCCAAATGATATGAAAGACAGCAATAATTAGTTCTCTAGTTCTTACTGAGAATAACCTGCCTGTATTCATTTCTTTACAAAGCATCTGAGTTCATGCCTGGTCCTCAGAGGAAAAGACAAAGGATACAACATATGGACTGAAATGCAAATGGCGGACTTTAGACTTTCCACTTTCCTAAATTTGGAGGAATTTTTTTTAATGTATTTTTTTCACACAGGATAAATCAACGGTAAAAAAGATGCCAAAGTTTGTCTTTGAACCGCGTTTATATTCGCTGTCATGTAATAGCAGTAGCCTGTCAGAAGAGTCCTGCTCCATTTCCAGTATGACGTG
The DNA here is from genome assembly GCA_029692085.1 of Gymnothorax javanicus. Lineage (NCBI taxonomy): Eukaryota > Metazoa > Chordata > Actinopteri > Anguilliformes > Muraenidae > Gymnothorax > Gymnothorax javanicus. The sequence goes on along the minus strand of CM056193.1, from coordinate 177,019,878 downwards.
AGTTGTGAGCCCTGCAAGAATTAAAAATAGTAACGATGCAGAGCGATCGCGAGAATACGTGTCATCGTTAACATGTTTGGATAAACACAATCCTCACCTTATCAGGCATCATTAGTGTTAACCTGATCCCACCACTTTGCTTGATTACAAATGCAACAATCGATTAATTTGCCCAATAACTAAGAGTAATATAGAACAACTCCGCAATTCATATTTAGTTAGCTAGAAATTGTTGATGACATGCCCATGAAAAAGCACAGATTTGTGTTTGCAAGGCTGACTGCTCTAAAAGCAGTAGGCTATATATTGCATTCAATGCTGATTCAATTAAAAAAAATACTACTTTGGTAGATGGATTTCTGGGAAAGTTTAAATTTAGTCTCAAATTAATTATTGAATAATTACCATTCAAACAATCACATATTGTAGCCTCTTCCACTGTCTTTGTCACTATCACATCCTAATCATTATTGGCAACATACTGGTATTTAGCCAATTGATTCAGTAAATTAATTGCACCATTCTTAATTGGGAACAGGGCAAGAGTTATCCTGCATGAAATGGTAGCATCTCTGGTTGTATACAGTTTAATTTTTACTCAAGCAGATATTACTGCCACACCTGAGTCAGCACAACCATTAAAAAAAAAAAAAAAAAAACTTCATGATGGAGAAGTGCTCACACAACCAGACGGCAGTCATTTGCACTTTGACAAGCCTCAGTGACATATCAGTCTCCCACACAACGTCACACAGCACCTACTCTACATCATGCTTGGGAACACAAACAGCCAAAATGGCAATACAAACAACCTAGCTTGCTATGACATTCTGATCCTCCTAAGTCGGTGTGGAAACTTGCTTGAAATTTACAGCTGGTCAGTTTCAAAACTGCAGGACCTACCCTTTTCGACTAATTACGGTTTCAACATCTGCCGTCTTATCCTTTCAGAGCTGCAGAATGTGTGCGGGTTGAGCAATGGATCATTTAAAGAAGCCAAGTATATGACACAATTAAATCCTTCGACTGGTCTCTTTAGTGCAAGCAAATTGATTTTAGGTAGAAAAAACCTTACATAGCCTTACATAGTAAATGGCTCTCCAGGAATAATATCACAGTTCTCACTACAAGACCCTGTAGCCTTGACACTAATGGACGAATAGGTGGTAATGTAGCATTTAAGCTCATTATAAGATGAAGTAGTAGTGTTTAGCCGTAGATAATGTGTTGGAATCCCGTCCTGAATTGCTCGAAGGCTTTGGGAGTGTTTGAACATCAGTAATGCATTTGACATCGGTGATTGGTTAAAGAATCCACACTTGTTCACAAGCGCAAAAGTGGCTGCTGATTGGAAGGAGAAGATTTGCATGAATCAAAAACGTTCTCTCAAACACACACACACACGCCCAGGTCTGCACACTCACTCGTACACAAACACACGCTCAGACATATCCAAACCTCAAGTGAAAGGTGTGCCAGCCCGAAGCATTCTCCAACTATACATTTGTGGACTGAGTGTGCCCACTGCGAACGAGGCTATTTTCCCAAACGAGCGGGAAACGGGCGCGTTCAGTGATTAACACATCCCTGTGAAATTGTGACATCACGTTTTGCTGCCTCTGATGCGCGCTGACTGCTGCACTGCTCCTAAAAGGGAGAGCTCTCTCCTCAAATGGAGTGTGTCTTTGGCAGTTTTCTATGCCTGGGGCATACACACCCTCAGCACTCAGCAGACTGGGGGAAACGGCCTCCGCTTTACGGGGTACCACTCGCTAGCAATTACTGCGCTTCCAGTTAATGTAGCATATCTCATTTACTTACTTGTGTTGTTTTCTTCCATGCGGTACAGTGATGCTAATCGTCGAGTAATCCGGTCCTCACATTCTTGAAAGTGAAGTATTTGTTAAGACTTGCAATGATTTGTCTTTTCAAAAGAAGGCCTGCGAGTCATCATGAAAGCGGATTGTTTTAGTAAAATTGTTTACACTGAAAGTGCGGCACAAAAGCATGAGACCAACGAGATTGTGACATTAGCTGGATCCCATGAACGTTTGATAATTTCAGTCACAGCCGATGCACGAGCGAGGTTTCGCTGAAAATCAGGACATACTGGAACAGCAAACGAAAACTCTCCAAAGAAATTATTTGTGAAACGTATGGCTATGCCTCATTTATAAGGATTCCCATCGTCTTGGTAGCTACTTCGGAGCCTTCCTAAGGAACCAAGTTCTTCATCAGATTACATGAAATTAAACAGTGTAACTAGGAAGCGTCATGTGACGAGTGCAGCACACTTTGCAGTGCAGCATCAGCGATTTCTACGGAATATTGAAGGTAGCTTTATGGCAGTCTAGTTTACCGGGCCTAAAACAGCTCATGATCAACAACTTGGCGGCACGGTAGCGCAGTGGTTAGCACTGCTGCCTCACAATAAGGAGGTCCCAGGTTTGAGCCCCGGCCGGCCAGGGCCTCTCAGTGTGGAGTTTGCATGTTCTCCCCGTGTTCGCATGGGTTTCCTCTGGGTACTCCGGTTTCCCTCGCCCAGAAAAACATGCATCATAGGAACACTCCTGCCAGTACCCCTGACCACGGCTCTGGCTGTAGAACTAGAGTTGGTCCCCGGGCTCTGCTCTGTGGCTGCCCACTGCTCCTAACTATAGGATGGGTTGAATGCAGAGGACAAATTACCCCACGGGGTTCCATAGAGTATATCTAATCATCTAATCTCATCCATACAGGCAATTATTTCCCTCAAAAATCATAAGAAGTGAATTTAATGATAATACATAAAAATGTTAAAAACCAACACTTGTCATCGCGTGTCAGTAATCCAATTTCCAAATCCCTGGCTCATCGCAAGGTATTGTGGGATTTCCTTCTCTGCATAGGAACCACATGATGTTTCCTTGAAATTTTGCCCAATCAAGGAACTTCACTGGGAGGAGTCCTATGTTTCCAACTGAAATGAGACAGTCCTAAACAGCCGTATTTCTGAAGCATGCTACCTACTTAGGGAGCTTCTTTGTGAATGAGACAGAGCCTGCTTTGTGGTTGAGCAGAAAATAAGGGCTGTGCTGCTTGTTTGAAGATTAGACAACAACTGAATCTTCTCCGTAAAAACTCGGCTACATCAAAGGATTTTTCATGCTTATCTGCCTTTTGTATCAAACGCCTCGTTCTTACACGTTCGAAGTGTTGCCTTTCCAGAAGAGATTTTCCCTCAAAAGTATCAACTCTTTTCTGAAAGAGAGGGGAAAAAAATCTGTTTAAACGGCGCGAAGCTAAAATAAGCCCTTTGCTTTTTTATCACAAGTGTAACCGTGGTGTCAAAATGTGCTCCTCAAAATGGTAAGGAAAGCTCCAGATTACGCTATCCATTTTCTGACAGGCACAAAATTTACGCTTGTTTATTGATTACTTTGTTTAAATCACAAAAAAAAACAGGGTTTACGCCTTGCCTTTTCTCATCCCTACGTGAACTCAAATCGCATTTATTATTGTTTATTGTAATGCAAATTGGGGTAAGATTTAAACAAAAAAAAAATGACGCATAAAAAGCCTCACAGACACAACAGTCACAGTCTCGAGTCTATCATGAGGGGATTTACCATTACAGCTTAAAGAGACACAATATGAAATATTTTTGTTTCTTTTTCATTTAATCTTTCACTGAAACATGGCATCTGTAAAGTAAGAAGAGGAGAGAGGAAGAGAGAGATATGTGTGTGTGTGTGTGTGTGTGTGTGTGTGTGTGTGTGTGTATGTGTGTGAGTGTGTGTGGGGGGGGGTGCACATAGGTGAAAATTGTGGCCCTGCCATACCTTTCTGAGGGTGTGGGAAATCATTGACACCACATTTACAGCTAACATACATAATTCTACATATTGAGCCTCGTGACTGCCATGAAAAGGAAGATTAACATATCGGAGGATTGAAGGACTTTACCCAATCAATTTAAAACCCTTTTTCAGCTCAAAGAAGCCATTTAAATTTATTGATAATAATAATAATAATAATAATAATAATAATAATCTAGTTATTTTGGTTACAAATTATTTTGCCTTACAACTTTGTGCACTGAAGAAAAAAAGAAAAGTTTTATGACACATGCTGGCCGCAATGGAGGACTGTGAGACTTCGGCGCAAAGCGAAAGAAAAAGAATGAAATAAACAGTTAGAGCAGCGGAAACGAGTGCGCTATGCCCCTTTTCATTAGGACTCAGAGCGGGCTCTGCCAAAGAGAGAGAGAGAGACCTCAATGTGAGGACATGGGTATTGATCAGACGGATCAATGCTCTCCCCGGTGAATATGTTTTAAGTGCCGGCATCGCCCGTGTAATGCAGCATCGGGAGCGCCGCCACGCAGGGCTTACAATCAATTAAGGAAAATTAGCCTCTTAACCCCGACGCGCTCAGACAGGACAGGGCCACAGGATGCTGGAGTCGCAAGGGTGGAGTGTGGAGGGAGGGGTGGGGGGTGGGGTTTGGTGGGTGGGCGATGGGGGGGGGTGGTCGTGTCACTCAAACATCTGTCTCTGTCTAGACAGAAGCGCTACTGAAAGTGGATTATAACATCTGGAATGGCACCTGCTAGCATACTGCAAACAGCCTCTCACCGTGAGAGAGAGAGAGAGAGAGAGAGAGAGAGAGAGAGAGATAGTGAGAAAAAAGAAAGAGCAAAGTGAGTAGAAAAAAAACTCCACACTAAAATAAATGAAATACATAAATAACTGTGTAAGATACAATATGAGGAGGAAAACTGACCTTATGTGCTTTGTGTTTTTTTTTTTTTCATTAGAGCACTTCAACACAAAATGATGCTTTTAATGTTTTATTTAAAAGAAAGGGAGAGAAAAGCAGGTTGTGAATGTGAAACCATAATTCCCGGCGAATTGAGACTTTTATTGCGCGTCTCCGCACACAACAGGTCCGCAGCGCTCCATCCGTTGCCCTCCGTGACTCCGAGCCGAGTCTTGCGGCCTCTCCACTAAGGGAAATAACCGTCATACATTTAGCAGTGGGGTATCTGATGTAATATTTCTGCACATTAAATATTGATTATTGTTATTACTGAGAGCAAATGTGTGCTCTAAATCAGCGCGGCTCAGAGGGCTGAGAACTTGTGTCGGCTTTGAACCCCTCCGCAGCTCGGAGAGCCGAGCCTTGGTTTCTGTGTTTCGCTGTTGTGTTCAAGAGGAGGAATAGGGCGCTAAACAAATGCTCGCGCAAATGGAGGCCGCGGTTAATGGCGCCTTCAGTCAAAGATAGCATTACACTGAGACTGAAACTGGCACACCAGCTGCCTAATTCTTCCTGGGCCTCTGTACAGAGATAAGAAAAGGTTCAATTCAGTGACAAGTTTGGCTTAGCAAATAGCTATGTTCATTTTTGTATGGACACCGATGGCCGAAGAATGGCCAAATTAACGAACGTCCAAACAAACATTCACACACACACGCACACACACACACACACACACACGCACATATACGGAAACAAAAGCAAAAAAAGGCACGTGCAAACACACACACTCACACACAGTCACAAGTGCACACACACAGGCACAAAAACACAAAAACATACACACACGCACACACACACGCAAACACATGCACACACACACACACACGCACACACATCAGAATCCCAAGCTGGGCACAGTGAACACCTTCAAATACAGCATCAGCCTCGGCAGAGCACAAACACCCCTCTGATAAAAGACACCCCCTCGTGTTACCCTCGTGTTCCCCACCACCGCCACAGGGCACCCGCTGAACCAATTACTGGACCAGAACAAACTCAGCTGAGCTATCCCCCTCAGGGAGTTCTGCACATAAAAGCCTCAGTGAGAATATACAGTACCCTGTGAGAAAGGAGTCCTTATCAGTACAAAGGGCCGCTACGCCGTATGAATCCGCGGCGAAAACCACCACCGAGGCTGCCAGTCACACAATCCCACACACGTACACATACACGCGCCGATAAGAAGCAAAATTACTATTGACCAGTTATGTCCAAACATGTCTCCGCTCTAATATGAATGCCTCGGCAGGGCTGTGACGCGAGACATGATGGAGAGAGGGAGATACGCTACGCTACGCTACATACGGCATGTGATTAACCCAGTCAGTTTCAGCCTGGAGTGAATACACTAGCATATTTTAGCAGGTGTATCTCGCGGGTGAACGGTCGCTAAGATCTTTAACCTCCGGTGTTAAAGCAACTTAACTGCTTCTCAACGCGATGAATATTTCATGAGAGGCGAACGCGTGGCGAGAGGAAACTAAAGGAGGTACATCTTCTTTCAGCCACCGTAGGATGTACAATCAAAGAGAAGTACACCTGTCCACAACTTGGGAGAAATAAAGACTGAAAGTGAGGCAGCGGTGTATATTAGCACAATTTAATGCTAGCGCAATGATATTGATAGACTAACGAAATGATTACTCGGCATTGGAGAGCTATTTGAGTGAGTGAACTTGTCACTGAGTAAACAATTAGGTACTTAAAAGTCCCATAATTAATCAATATTTGTTCATAACATATGGTGCATTTATAAGTATGTGAACGATTGAGCGTTTTTTTCAACAACCTTCATGAGTTGATTTGGTCTTCAATGGATTTGTTGTTACTTTTAGATAAGGACAAATGGTGAACTGCGCCAAGTTAAGAGCGTTTGTCCTTCCATTAGCATTTTTATATGAATTTCTCACACTGCAGACATTAAATCATTTCAGACACAGTACAGTGTACGATGACACAATTTTTGTGGGTTGGCTCAGTGCACCAGCACGGTGGAGTTGAAAACAATGAATGCGAGATTAGTGTGGGGACCATCGTCTTTAATTTGTGAGCATTTAGGCCTACAGCCGGACTGCATGAGCTATATGAATCGCAGCTGTAATACATATTAACCTCAGAGTTACTGCCTTGCAGTTAATTGCGATTCAGACTAGAACTCAGGCCAAATGAAGGACAAGGCACAGTATGGTCAGTCTGATGGTGGTCGGTGTGTAATTCTAGGCAGGAGGCGGCGTGGGGTGGGCAGTCCATCGGCATTGTGGGAAAACGGGTCGCTCTGAACATCTGTGGGTGGTGCTCCGGTGATATACTGTAGCGCTCCTCGGCGCTGTATATAGCAATGTCACAAAGCGTTGATGTAGTGACTGAGAGACTGTGTTTTTATGGCCCGGGAATGCGTTCCCTGTTCAGACATGGGACATCTGGTGAGATAGGATCTGTCCGACTGCCGCAAACACTGCCGGAATAGGAATACACCTCCCCTCTTTCTCTGACTGTACTGTAAATAGCTTTTTATTACGGGCAGCTTTTGCGTGTTTGTGTGTGGCATGATATGGTCCACTGTTCTATAGATCAACATGTAAAACGGCTTGAAAAGCCGAGAAAAATGTTTGCTTGAATACATCAAGAGTAAGTCAGCAAGGAACTCATAGTAAATGTTCGCAGCCTGAAACGGAGGATTCACTGGGTTTTTTTTTACCATGGTGAGCTTATGTTGCACCTAACATGTTCTGAAGTGATTTGAAAATTCATGCATATCACATCTTGGACCCCATACGCACTAACTCCCCCGTGGGTCGCTGTGGAATTGTAGCTTCGCTCTCAAAGGCAAAATATAAACACGTGTCACCGAAGAGCGGGCACCCTGCTACTTTACAGTCCCCAACAAAGACAGTCATTAATGTAGAATTTAATATTTCATCCTCTGATCTGTATCAAAGACACTGAGCCTTCGTCTAAAAGCATTAATAAAAGAAATGACAACAGGAGATGGTCAGAGAAACGCGCGCTCTCATTACATCAGGAAATCGCGTCTATAAAAAAGTGTAAAGAGGACGCATGGTGCAGACTGCCAATGTGGAATTTGGTGCTTTCACTCCAACACAACACACCTAGAGTAACAGCAGTTAGGCATATGCTGATATCATCAGTATCCACTCAATATTAACACTCAAAGCTCTTCTCATGCTATTAAGTGGAGCTACAGCACCAATCAGCCCTACTTTTTAAGAGCAATTTAAGACCTGATTATCAGCGTGAACGAGTAGAATCGATTTCCAAAATATTACTTATGTGGTACGTTTTATGCGGACAACACAGTCAGAAAAGAAGAAAATTACAAAATAATTGGCTCTCCTAATAATTGGTTTGGCTGGAGCGTTAGCGGGAGTAGCATTTTGAGGTAACATGAAGGCTTTCTCAGAATGCTGCTGATTATTTTGAGAAAGTTGTGCTCGGTATAAATAGACGAGGGGTGGGATGCGTGTAGCGTATGATTTTTAAACGCGCGTCGTGGGAGGATGACAGCTCCCACGAGCGAGGCCTGCATCCCACATTGATGTCGAGCGATTAAGCGCAAGAAGTTAAAGGGAGAAGCGGCTTAAATTCGAAACTGAAGTTTGCTACCAAGGGAAACGGTATATCCGTATGCAAGCGCTCGTAATTTTTCCTTCCCGGCTGAATTAAAAACGAGCGAGATGACAGGCAATCAGCGAGAAGCTCGTACTTCTGCAATCAGAAGCAAAACTCAGCAAAACTCCTAACGCTCGGAAGCCATCTTGAATCTGGTTGGAGGAACTACTGAAGGACAGATGATTTACATGAAGGAAAGGCGAGATCAAAGTCATAGAGAACGCCAGTTTCTATTGCAGCCTGGGGAGTATTTTCGCGCCTGATACGTTTCTCATGTTTTTCCCAGGCACATAAATACTTTCTCGCTCATTCTTATCCTGCACAGGATGAGCACGTCGGCTCAGACGACCAAACGCAGGGGAGTTAGCTGGGGCTCAGACCACCAAACACCAAGAATCATAGAGGAACCACTGCATCCCAGCACAACCTGTTGAGAGATGCTGTACTGTACTATCAGGAGGGGATAGTTCAGAGGGGTGTTGTCTTCCTGCTCGGCCACTTAAGACCTCTTTGCTTCACAATACAGAGGGTGTGTTTTCCTCCGCTAATGAGAGAGAAGAATGAGTGGTTTCAAGGAAGAGAAGATGGCGTTCAGAGACGTGAAGTTAAACACTGCCCTAGCCTTGTTGCAGTGCTTTATCAGACCTTCTTCCATTGAGGAACCCACCAACAAACAGAACCAAGGTATCTTCCAACTCGTCAGAGAGCAAGTCACTGTTGGTATTTCAACAGTGCAAAAATCCACCGACCACTGCACACCCCACCCGTCTAATGTAGAGTCCAGTGCTGAGAATGTTCGGTACTTGGGAGAACCCCCTGGCAAGACAGAACACTTCCCATTGACACTGTGTTTCATTAAACTGCTCTTCAGGACAGTGCTGATATGAGCACCAATGAAGTCTATAGGCTCTGATGCCTAGTACCACCGTGCATGAATTGTATGCATGTCTGGGTTTGGGAGGATGTAGCGTCGGGGCGTTTTAAAAAAAGCGGAGCCCCCTCTGTGGCCGTCCGCGAGGAGCAGGCCTCAGAAATAAATGGAAGCGTCAGAGCGACGTGTCGGAGCGGCGTGCCCCCTCCCATTTAAAAACCCCTCCATCAAATCCCTCGAGCTGTAACTTTGATTACTTCAGTCATTAGCTGTGTCAGATTGCTATATGGATTAACTGGTCAGGCCTGGGTTTTGAAGTTAATTAGTCCTCTCTCCCTCTCCCTCTTTTTCCTGATTTGTTGATTAATTATGGATATTTAGTTAGGCAAAGAGATGTTAATTATTAATCAAAATGAAATTATCCAGTGTAATTAACCAAAAAAGTTGTAATTTCCCCATCAGTGTGTTTATAGTCATGTAGGAGCCGTTTCTTGGCGGAATTAAAGGGGGATAGACAGACGAGCAGTCTCGGCGGCTGAGATGAGGATATGGTGTTCCAGGCAATGCATGCTGGGAGCTAGCGACTATTTCACTTCCAAGACCTCATTGTCTAAAGAGGCACAGTGCGACTTTGAATAAACAAACTTGGAATAAAATGGTAAACACTTTTTAATTGAAACGTGTTGCTGAGCCTGGTCTGACACTGCTGCATTGTTATACTTCAAATACGGATAGCTTGAGTGAACTTCGACCCTCGCGCGGTGACAGTGGAGTTACACGCTAACGGGGAGAAAAAAAAAAGAAAAAGATGATGCAAAGCTCAGTAAATGCCACTCCAAATCCAGACAAAGTGTAACGTAAAAAGAATGAACAAAAAGCAAATGAGGCTTTGGGGCATTTAGGGCTTTGCCAAGTTTTGGAAAGAAGCCACAGCATCCACAGACAGATGCAAAGAAAGACTTAGCCGTTATGCGCGGCGATTAAAAGCAAACGGGGCGTCGACTTCTGGACACGCGCGAGACCGGGGAAACGAGAGCGGGGAAGATTAATCAAGCACATCAGATGTCCTCAAGCTTACCTTGCTAACATGCACTCCGACGCAGATCTGTTTACATTATCTCCAGATCATCCAGACAATATTTATTCTCTATTTACCTAAACGAGGCAATACGGCGGTATTTATCGCCGGGATACGGCTAAATATAGCGTTTTCAGAGAGCTCTCCGCGCCTTAGTGGGAGGTTTCAGTCTAATCGCCATCTTTGAGCTGACAAGCGGGAGAATTCCTAATGAATGCCTCTTTTCATCTGTACGTCTGTGTGTATTTGACAGTATAAATATTTAGCAATATTGGAGTCAGCTTGTGATTTTGCCCAGATGGACTGATTGATGGCTTGGCCCCTGACGCTGCCAAAGATGTTCCAGTGAGTTATATAAGCCGTTCCTCTCTCTCGCTCTCTCTCTCTCTCTCCCTCCCTCCCCCCATCTCACATTCCTTCACTTCCTCTGCAATGGTGGCGAAGCCGAGGTGGTGGTAATGGGGGGCGGTGGGTCTAGCTCGGTGACTGGGGGGGGGTAAAGCGGCTCATAACACTGAGGTGATGTATGCAACGCTTTGCTAACGCCGTTACCAGTCGGGCACGCTAACAGCTAGGGTGGGTGGCAGCAGGGTGTGGGAGGGGACAGGGGGCCTGTATAAAAGCCCGCCGGCTGGGGAGGAGCCCTGTCTACGCCTGCCATGAGCGCATTATCAGAGAGCTTCGCGCTCAGTCGTCGTCGAGACCTCTATTAATGAGTCCGGCTCATCACTCCTTCCATTTCCTCATTTTGTTCCCTCTCGTAGTGCAGTATTCTCACATTTCAGAGCTTGTTTAACAAACACATGCCTGTGTATCTGTGTCCTTGTGTGTACAAGTGTGTGTTTTTGTGTGTGTGTGAGTGGGTGCTAAAGTGAACGTGCTTTTCTTTTGCCCTCCGAAATGATTGGTATTGTCCTGCGCATTAAGCGGCTGTCATTTGCTCTACAGTGGGCATGCAGCTGTGCTTTGTAGGCCCTGGTCACATGACCAGATTCAGCCATACTGTGAGCAGGGCTGGTTCTAGGCCTAAGCCCTGTCACGCCGGGCCTTTATAAAGCGATTCGCTCGTCCACCGAGACGCATTCAAACCGAGGCGCATTGTCCTGAGCTTCTCTCTCTTCACACAGAGCAGCTCCGCAGGCTGCCAGACACAGACGGCCAATCTGACACTGATTGAAATACCAAAGGCGAATGGCATAGCGTAAATTTTTAAAAATCCGCAGTTCTGATCTCCGAGATAGCGCCCCAGTCCTAGAAAAAAGACAAGACCCCAGGGGTAGTGTTGTGAGCGGGGGAGGAAGGGGGGAGGGAGCAGAGGTATGCCATTTCTCTTTCTTTTTTTTTTTTATCCGTTAAAAACAGTTTCACGTACTGTTCCTCGCGTTCTCATTCTCCGTCAAGCGCGTGACAAGATGCGAGTGATAATCAGGTTCATCGTAATCACCGAAACCTCGGCTCGTCACGTGCATCTGTACGGGGAAGGGAAATAAATAAATAAATAAATAAATAAATAAAGAAGTTTGTGGGTAATCTTCGCCTGGGGGGGATGGGAGGTTTTCAAACAAAACCGCAGGTGAATCTGGGCGAAGAGGCAACAAACAGGAGACACTGGGAGCGCGGATTAGATTCTGCGCCGCTAGATCGCTGATATTAACACGCAAGCGCGGATTAGACTGAGCGATCGCTGATATGGACACGGTTTGTCAGTTTTTTTAGTGGTTGAACCACAGGTTTGAGATGGATAAGCAAAACACAATTTGCAACATTGTGCAAAAACTAAAAACAAGCCTTGATATTCTTTTGAACCACAAACCCTGAGGAGCTACTCTGGCCAAGGTCTAATCTTAAGGATTTGAGTCTAACTCCAACTGTTTACATTTTCTTTTGAATTTCAGCGACTCCCCACATATTATTATGCAAGTGAAAAAGTTTACTTGGGATTACATCGCAAATCAAGGGCACAGCCCACCACAACTAGATTAATTCTAAGACTTTATCCATTAGCTTGTGGGACGCTATAATTCTGTGAAGTTAAAATCACAAGGCCGCAGTGGTTTTATACTAGAAAGAGTCAATTGCATGAAAGGCTTCACAAAATGAATTTTTCTTTTATGAAAAATCAACATAGCCCATTTTTACAGCATATTCTTCAGTGATGTGTAACAAACACATAAATATAATACGCACTAGCAAGGGTAAAGTTCTTATTATTCGCTCAAAATAATTCAAGTTAAGAAAAGAACAACAGTTTAAGCAGGGAGGCATACAAGCTCACGAAACCAAGCAATAAAAAAACAGGTAAATCTCCTAAACAGCCCAAAAAAAAAAAAAAAACAAATAACCTATTTCAGCTTGTTGAAGATGTATTAATCGCATAATTGCGCCATGAAACGTGCACTCAGCATAATGTGATTTCAGAGTTTCACTTAGAGAAAAGGGTTATACCAGCCCCTTTTTGTCTCCGCTTTTTGAAAATGCGTTTTAACTTTAAGAGGCGCAATACATCTCGAGCATTCTCCTGAAGCTGGGCGCAGAATTACCGCCATCTCATCAAACCGAAATCTTTCATTAGCATTAGCATTCAAATATTACTGTTTCCAGTGCGCTGCCATACTTGTTACAATTCAAGTCAAAATATAAATACTGGAATTATTTATACCGCTCCTTCACAACAAATATAAAGCCTTCCATAGTCTAAAACAGCAAAGCTTACCTTCCTTTAATCACTACTTTATTTGAAAAAAAAAAAAAAAACACTGATATTTATACAGTCTTTAATGAAGATAATTCATCTTGTACCTGTTCTCATTAATGAATTAATTTCTCTCCTTATTTTTATTAGGCTGCCAGCTGCCACTGAACCTTGTTTCATAAAGCTGTTGTGAAGTCACCAAACTTAACAGTTCGCACTTTTTAACTTCACATTTCTTATAATTCTCCATTTGGAATAAACCATTGAGTTCTGTTTGTGACCCAAGGCTATTGTGCAACTCTATGCCATTATGTTTGCATGTAATCATATGTACAGTTTCTGAGAATGAATAAAGTGCAATGAAAATCCCCCCCATTAGCAAAAATCTAGCATCTAATCAGAAAAATTGGTCCCTTGGTCCGGTACTGGCAACCAAATATAAAATCATTATTATCGGTTAATTAAAGGCCACTGGCTGCCAAATAGAGTTGCCTGACAGAGGAAACCAGGCAGGCCTGCCTTTATTGACTGGATACAGAGAGCTTCCCCCTCTGGCACTATCCAATAGCTCTTCATCTTTTCTTCCACTCGAAATTTCTACAAGAGCTTACAGATTCGTTCGGTACATTTTTCTTGCTTTCGTCCCACTCTCAGTCTGAGTCATACTCTGTATTTCTACCTTCATCAGCTAAATACAGGTAAGCAGTGTACGGGGAGTATGAGAGAGTAACTATACTCACAATTCGGCTACCGTCCAAAGCTGGATGTGCACGCACACACACACACACCACAGTTTGCACTTCCACACCCCAACCATGTTTAACGTCACATTCTTTAATAATACAATGAAAATGAGCCAAGGGACTATCAGATGAAGGCTTCATTGCACCAAGCGTCATCAGGCAAATAAATAAGCAGTGAGAACTGCAGGATCGCGGCATAATTTCAGTTTGAGGGGCCATGAATTACATGGCGGTCAGCAAGCCAATTACTGCAGCGCCAGTGTTGGATAACAAATGAGGCGTACGTGCAGCCAGAAGTGAGGAGTGTCCGTCTTCCTTTAATGGAGGCGGGAATATTACTCTCTCTAATGACACGCAATCGCCTGCAACTACACTTAACCCCATCCTTCGACACTAAAAGGAGAAGTTTTGCAGGAGTGGGAATAGAAAATTAAACATTTGTGCCAGCTGTCCTCTCCCATAATGTGTAATGGTGCGGCCCTATGGGAAAACAGAGGGGTGACAAATTGGAGGAAAGTGAATAAGTGAGTGGAGAATTGTAATGTTGTATTAGGGAGCATGTTCCTGGTGTGGTTTGTGTCCACTTGTCCCCTTAGACAAACAAGGTCACTGCAAATCAAATATATCATCAGAGATCACCTCCATCTAAGGATTAAACCTTCACATCCTGATGAGAGAAGTCTCTACCAAGACGATAATGCCCATCCACAGGGCATGAAGGATCACTAACTGGTTTCTTGCATATGATTATTATCCGTATGCTAAAGCCTATCTGGTCCCCAGATCGCAACCCAAACACCCATGTAGGACTCAGATGTGACCCATTTGACAGTCATTATAACTAACCACTATCATCATCATAACATGTATGAGGGAATCATGTTCATGTTTTTTGGAAGAATGGAGGCCCATCCCCCCAATTAAGCTCAACAGACCAGCATCTGACCTACAAAGGCCAAGTGCAGTAACTATAAAATAATTTAAACAGTAAAAAATGGTTTCAGAGTTTGTTTGCTGTCCCAACAAATGAAAAGTTTGCACATCTATGACAGATTATGGTTAACTGACTTGCCATGGTATAAGTTCTGTCAAATAAGTCCTTACCTACATATACTTTCAGGCCCAAAACTGCATAACTCATATCTTACTCAATACATAATTACGGCACTTAGGCTTTGTAGTGCAGACTAGAGTAAATGCCGAGGTGGATTAGGGTTGTTTTGGTAGCTTGTGGAGGCCCAACACCTGAGACACTTTCCGTTAGTCTTTCAATTTGTCTCCTATCTGTCAAACAATACACAGCTGATTTCTGTCCAGATTGTCTTGCATGTGGCCTGTGATGCACAGCATGGACATAGTCGGATGGACAAACAGCACAGAACACGGACCACAGCTTAATAACGTGACAGAGTAATAACGTTATACATTAAGTTAGGAGCCACCAGTAGCGAACAATATTTCAGATGTTAATTCACGCAGTCGCGTATACACCTTCACATAATACTTTGGATTAAGCTTTAGTGTCCGTTCATTGTTTCGCTAGATAACAAAATAAATCTCCCTGCTGCAAGTCGATGTACGTGTTGGATGACAGCAGCAAGATTAGGTATTGATAATTTGCAAGAGGAATACCGGGCTCTGGAGACACGGCAAGAGAAATGGGCCCAAGCTGGAGGCCGGACTGACCCGGGCTGCTGATGGGAAATAGCTCAATGCCAGCGGTGGTGCTGCAGTGTCTCCTCGAACAGCTCAACCCCCCACGCAAGAGCCGCACAGCGCGAAGACGCGGCTATGAAACTTCATATCAAATCAATGGCGGAGCACAGGCAGGAAGGCGCCAGGACTGAAATAGTCGGGAGTTGACAAAAGGAGGCAGGGACACGCCGGGTCATGGTGGGGGGGAAATGCACTCCGAGTGGGAGAAACGAAATAACTCCGGTAAAAAATGTGAAAGAAAACAGAGGGTTCGTCTTTACAGTGCGACCCCGCCGCGCTGAAAGGCCTATTTTCTTACAGATTACAGCAGCACAAAGGAGGAATTAAAAATTGCACTTGCTTACAAACCGTCACCACTGAGTGTTGGTCTGTATCTAAACATGCAAAGCAGTCGCAAAGCAGATCCCCCGCCACAGGATGGCTGATATCAGGCATGGAAAAAAAAAAAAAACAAACACGGTGGAGTACAAACAGACAGCCAAGAGGACAGACAGAAGTATAGAGAAGCACACCTGCTCAATAAGATGTATTCATACATTGACTTTCATTGATGGGTTTAAGAGTTCTGTCTCGAAAAAGGAGCATGATGGATGGACAGACATATGCATCGAGACACGGAAGGACAAAACTCATTCCTATACCCTCCACTTTGTAGCGGGGAATAATTACGATATGTGCAGACCCAGAGGAAAGCATTGCTTGTCTTGTTTTCATTAGGGTATCCACTTCAGATTTTTATGTAACACATTATATAGGAGGTGTGAAGACACGACAAAGAACTAGGTTAGATCAGGTCCCGCTGTAGAAAACCCTTGATATTCAGTATTTTGTCCAGGGTGGGATATGAAATTAAAACTGGAGCATTGTCTAAAAGCTTTATTTGCTAGCGGTTCTATACCACACCACATCCAGGCAAGATGAGAGAACACTCAAAAAATAGATAACACAGTGGGTATGGTCCATTTCATCGCAAATAAACTCAGAGCGCCATTGTAGCCGAAAGCAAGCCGGTTGAGGTTTTGTTACAGTTAGGCTGGTGGACGCAGGAGCTATAGCACTTAATGCGTTGTATTTGCCACGCAAAAAATGTACACGGGGAAAGCAATAGCAGTATATTAGCGGGCGTAAACCGCAGCACAAGCTCAGGTTGGCGTGCGGCGGCGTGCTTGCGCCGCGGCGAGCGGGCGATTTGACCTGCCAACCTTCGGTTGTTCGTACAAGTTCTCTGTCAGCTTTTCCGCGGCGCGTGTTTACCCCGAGAGTAGGGGCTGTTGACATGGCTGTCAGTGTCAAAGCCAGCTGCGGCTCCATCAGCGCCTTCATTTCAGTTCCTATGTTGGGGGGGATCGGGGGATTAATGGTGAGTTCTCTTTGACAGCATCATGACGCAAATCACGCACCCGCGCTTTCATACCTGACCCCCCTTTTTTTTGGATGTAATGGTATTTTCAGAGCAGAGGGAATAAACCGGTGAGGTCAGTAAGGAAGGATCGGGGCGGCGAGAAATCGGACAAAAACGCGCCCATAAATGTTTCCACAGTCGCTGCATTAAAAAAGAACGGACTGAAATCGCACATACACTCAGAATTAAAGATATTATCTAGTTAAAAAAAATAAATAAGAAGCTAATCTGTACATGTATGTAGACGTGTGTAATAACTCGCAGTGGCTTCACAGGAGCTGCAGGTTCGTCGGCCAGCACAAACGTCTTTATTTGTGTTATTATTCCTATCTGTGTGGAATTATTGCACTGTCCGCTTTTTGTGAAAGGTAGTTTGGGGATGTGTGGAACGCCGCTCCCTGCTTCCGCACGCGCTCCTCTGCCTCAGCCAAAGGGCCAGCTATTATTATTGACATCATTTGTCTGAATCATTACTCGCCACCTCGGTTCGGCAAATGCTACGGAGACGCCGGCGTGACAAATGACCGCGGGACTCACTCCAGCTTGGGCCACTTCCTTATCTGTCCCCTCGCCACCGCCGGGCCCGTCTTTCAGAACCCCCCACCCCCCCCCTAAATCCCCAAAAGGGACGTGGCGATGTCTATTTGTTTTCTGCTAGGTTACCACTCCGTCTATTGTTGTTTGCACTAAGGGGGACAAATTCAATTCATTCTCGAGATGTGAAGGAAGGTGCGTGTGTGTGTGCGCGTGTGTGTGTTGAAGGGGGGGCATTTTCTCAAGAGGAAGTGTGCAGCAACAAAGACACGTAGAAAAAGTTGCTGAACACGGACGACCGCCGAAAGTATCGGGGGCGCCCGCGAAAAGGGAGACGGGCATTTTATATCCTCGCGTTTTATAGATTCCGGCGGCCCACAATAATCTGTCACGGATCGCGTTTTGGGAAGTCGCGTCGCGCCCGTGTCGCGCCGATCTTTACGGCGCGGGGACTATCTGAACATAATGGACGCGGCGGATGGGATGAGCTCTCCAGTTGATTTAATGATCGGTGAACCCATGCAGCACAGTGCCCTGAAACACGACCAAGGACAGGACTCGGAAAGAGAGGTGATAACGCTTTTCTCCCCCGCGAAAAGATTAAATAGGTAATAACCAGTGCCCCAGTCCATTCTCAGACCCAACATACAACACAAGTTATTTTAACATTCAATACCATCACAGTTATTCTGACAGTTATTCTGATCTTTAAACTCCATGAATAATAAACACAGCAAAAAAAGACCACGTTAATTTATTATCTCTCTAAATCATTCTGACATATTTTAAAGCGCCTGATGGGATGTGTCTAATTCATATTCTCGCTGTCCGAAGTCGCTGCAATTTCCCTCTTCCATCCTCTTTTCCCTCCACAGTAAAAATCAATCAGGAAGTGTACACAGTTTCTGGCACCGTAAGTTGTTGTGAACACTTTCAAAGCCTCTGAGTGCCTAAAGCTCGAATACGGTTTCTTATTCCTCGTCACACGGTGAGGCTTTTTTTTTTTCTCGCTAGCGACAGGCTGCATCATCTCCCTGGTAATATTCAATTAAGCCAATGAAGTGAGGTGCTGAAAGAGAGAGTGCTGTTCTACTGCTCAACATGTTTTCTATGGCCGTCGTGAATACAGATTCAGGGGGGCTTGGGTTTGTGTGTGAGCGTCTGTGCTCGTCCTTAATTCTGAAAAAGCCCAGGATGCTGAACGCAGACGTCCCCAACTCCACCGGAAGGTCCTGAAATCTGGAATTTGTGAATGCGCAGATACCCGTATGTCCCATATTTCCTGCAAATCAACAATCTGATTGGGATGACAGGTTCGCTGATTAAAAATTGGACTAACAGCTGTGATTTGAGCAAAACTTCATGTTTTAGAAACTTTTTCACTTTTTTTCCAGCTTTTTCAGGTTTCATTTATGATGGAACAGTATATAGAGACAGGAATAATAGAGTGAGAAAGATTGAGATGTGACAAAGGTCAGTGGTTGGCATCTCTGCTCTTACAACGAGGCTCATAACAAGCAAATGGACAGGGCTACAAAGGCTGTGTCGCATATTCAGAATATTTCATGAATGTGGACCCCACCCTCACGTGGTAAAGACGCCGCACTGCGGTGCAGTGTGACCGCCACAGCCTGGGTTCGAATCCAAGCCCTGCCAGGACCAACCGTGGCTGAAGGCCTTTTGAAAGCCGCGCATAATTGGCTTTATCCCACCTCAGACAAGCATGCTTGGATGGCATTGGTCGAAAGCAGTCACGTGGAAACCCCGCATATTCCCATATTACGTCACCGAGCCCATACACGGTGCGCGAATAGATTATCTTCCTTAGCGTATCTGGAGCAGCCGAAGGCATGGCTACGAAAAGACACTTTGCGGAGACGAGCGACGCGGAAATTCAGGAGAAACGTGTTAACATAAATCTGAAGAACATAATCAAAGCAAATTTCAAGGTCAGCAGGATCCTTAACCCTTTGAGTGCTGAATACATTTTCAAAGAATTAAAAATGTAGTTACCCTGAGCTGTTGAAAACCTATCATGCGGCAACTTGTTTAAAAGAGCTCCCCTGCGGGAGCTCTTTTAAACAAGTTGCCACATGATAGGTTTTCAACAGCGTCTGATTTTGATATCTTACATCATTGAAAGGGTTAAATCGTACCTCAGTGAAAAACATCAGCCACAAGACTTCAGAGCTTCAGATGCTGTCGCCCTGAATGAGGTCCCGTCACACTTTTACGTAGACGCACGAAAACCGGACGGCAGTAGAGATGGCATGCATGTGAAAAAAAAGGTCTTCGGTGGGATAAATTGCTTACACAGTTTGTTAGAGGGCCAGTACGGAAATATATGGGGGATCGGTAAATGACTCGTCTGATGCCTCACCCAATATGCCGCTTACTGACCCCATATATTTCTGTTTTGGCCCTTTAACAAACTGTGTAACTTATATTGCGCTGCAGGGGTATGGGAGGGCTACAGTCGGTGAGGGCTAGCATTGTTTGTTGCTGAAGCACCTCCTGTTAGCCAGCTGAGCACTCGTCGGTAAAATTCCAAACAAGCACACGTTGGGGATTCCTCCTTCTTGTTCTGAGCTTGCGGGATTTCAAGCTACAAGTGTAAAGACGTGGCAGATCACAGGCATTTGTTTCAGAGGAGAACCACGAAATGTCTGTTTTCTCCTGAGATGGCAGCATACAGTAAGTTGCATACGAGCATGCTAGAACATAGTTAATCAATTGAACATTCCAGATTTGGGAAGGGTAAGAGATGCCAATTTTTTTTTAAAAAGCTGGCATGGCCATGATTTGTAAAATCTTCAGCATCAGCATGTCTGCATTTCCAGAATACGACTAGGAAAACAGTGAAAAGGTACGGTCATGACGACAGAACCTTCACACCTGCTCACCTCGCCCCAGTTCCACTCACTGCATCCCTTACCCACACACTACCCAGGAAATATACTTCTTAGGGTGTTACCAAGGAACTCTGTATAGTTCTTAATGGAACTCTCAATCCAAAGCATCACAAGCTTCCATACAGAACCCAGGGAAACAAAGAACCTTGAAAGTAGACAGGGTTTGCCCATGCAATCGCAGATTTCTTTTTAGAACCAGTTGCTTTGATAGAGTATGCATGCCCTGTACAGAAAGACTAGCGTAGAAGATTGAGATAGGAGGTCAATGTCTATGTTAGAGGACGACCCCAAACAAAGGAATGGTTCCGTGTGCATTTCTGCTCAGGTGCTTTTATCCAGAGCGCAGTGAGGATGTGGGAGTGAGCCTGCCTGTTAGGTGCGAACGCTGAGCCGATCACTCACGGAGCGCCCTAGATTCGCGCGGGAGGCCCCTGGAGAGCGCGCTCAACTCCGATAAGAAGTTTGGCGCGTTTCTCCCCCCCGCCTGCTTGCTAGCGGCTCTGCTCCGCACCCTTCTGGGATTCGCGAGGGAGCAGAGCCACCTTCGGTTTGATAGTCTCTGACCCCCTCCGTGACTGAACACAGCTCATATAGACAGGGAGGAAGAGAGAGACAGAGAGAGAGAAAGAGAGCGAGAGAGAAGGAGAGAGAGTCAGAGGGAGAGAGAGAGAGAGAGAGAGATTTTAAACCCATTTTATTGGGAGTTTGTTCAAAAGCAAAACTTACGTAGCATCACAATGAATAACCCTCACAGAGAGAAGAAAAGGAGAAAATGATATACATGAACAGAGGCAGAAAGAGGGAAAGAGAGGGAGAAGAAAAGAATAAAAGAAGCAGGCACAGAGACAAGGGACAGCGATACAAAGAGAGAGAGAGAGAAAGAAGTAAACAGACTAGACAGACACAGAGTAAGAGAGACATACAGAAAGAGAAACAAATCGACTGAGAGACAGACAGATTGACGATGAAAGGAAGAGAAACAAAGTGACATGGAGATGGACAGCGAGAGAAATAGAAGCAGAGAAAAAGGAGAGATAGAGAAAGATTGAGCCCAGAAGCCTCCTGTCTACCCAGCCGCTCCACCCCCCCCCGTCCATGTTCTTGACCTCCATCCCTCAGCTGTCGACTCCTCACGTCTTCACCGTCTTCATGTTTATTTAAATGCGAACACCATCTAAGTCAGCTGGAAATGAGAAGGCCTCGGCTTCATTCCTTTATTTATTTATTTTATCTCACTTATTTTTCCGGTCTGTCTCAGCTCGCCTCTTTTATGCAAAAGTCGACTCAAAGCGGTCTCTTCCCCTGAAGGTTCTACCATGGGGATGGTGGGATCTCTGTGGTCGCTGGTCACAAAGGAATAGGGCTGAAACTTTGCTTCTCATGGGCTGTTGGGCCGATATTTGCGCAAATACCCCCGCCATTCCTGCATGGCGTCCTCTCCTTTTTGTAAAGTTCTCCATTAAGGCCACCGTCAGCTCGTTCCTTCGATTCTAGCTACCTGATTTCCCCCGAATTTAATGCGTTTTAGTTGTCTTTTCCCGTCTTAACAAATGAATCCGCACCAGAGCAGAACTCCGCTATAATACCGCTGCGTACAACAGAAATACAACCACCCCCCCATCCCTCTAAAAACAGATGAATTTATATTCTCACAATGTAAATCGCGGGAGGAAATTCCGGTAAAAAATTAATGTTCTTGGTTTGTTGAGAATGCTAATTGGGCATGTAGGAGCAGAAATGAATGTAAACGTCTGCCTAACGCCGGCCGGCTGTCTGTGACTGAACGCACCAGGCGAGTCCAGGACAAATCTACCTTCCTCTTTCCTATTCTAAATTTTTTTTTAACTGAAAAAAAAACACCATTAAAACCCTGTGGAGCCACATGCATATTGCCACATGAACTGTCACATTAATAACACTATGCTCATATTCAAATTTTCTGTCTAAAGCTAAAGAAAGATTGAGCATCCTGCTGTTGTGTGGCCAAGATTGAAGATGTGTCTCATTGACGCTGTTAAAAGTTTATGAAAATAGATGAATTCTCAAATGCCATTGGTTGCTTGACTTCAACTCACAACAGTACAGTAAGAAATTGGACTTTTCATCAAAATGACTAAATGCTACAAGGTTGAATTCGGTGGGTTTTTTTTAACAAAAAGAGTGCAAAGAACCACAGTTAAATTTAAAATCAGATATACTGTATACCGGTATATGTGTGTATGGATGTAGATAGCATAGGAGAATTACATTGTTCTTGAGGGAGTATTAGAGTGTCATTTTTCCTCCGCCATATTCAAATTTGATTTCCATAAATAGGAAACATACGGCAGAGGGTATCCATGCAATATGTTTAACGTAACAGCTGTTGACTTTGTCAGATATTTAAACTAAGAGCCACAGTGAGACGCTGACTGTTTATCAACAAAGTGGAAGCTGGGTGCTCGCGTGGGGGCACATTACCGTCCCGTGTTAACACGGCGTTTGCTCTGTCAAATCTGAGGAGCGCCGGGGCGACTCTGAGGCTGTCGATAGAGCGCTTTTCATTAGCCGTACACAACACTTCCTGTCAGGGGATGGATGACACGCACGTCAGGGCCTGGACCTGTAAGCGACGCTCCTCTTGCGTATGCCAGGAGCACTTCCGCAAGCAAAATGATAAATTAACGAAAGCAGTTGTAAATAGTAGCGACGGGTGCTAGAATGGAGCAGCTACACTGTGACACATGCTACTCCGCAGAAATCAAAAAATATGTGAATCTTGAATATTGTAGCCCTATATTCATACTCAGAGCAGACTTCAACATATATTTGGCTCGATAAGACAATAAAGATGACGACTGGTTGAGATACTTTTTCCCAGCTCAAGAGTGGTCAAGCTCTGGAAATTTCACTCAGTCAAAGCAAAAAGCAGGGGAAAACAAGGTGATTCTTTCTACCTGAGGCAATAACATTTTAAAAGATTTTTTTAAATTCAATTAAGGGACAGAAGCACTTTTTTTTATCACCGTAACACTACTACCTGTCCTATTCCGCACGTCCGGACCTATTCAAATGTTCAATGTGTGCATTTTGTAACTCCTCAAGAGAGCTGCCAAATGAAGCAGCGTAAAAACGACATTGAGAAAGACGGATGGATGCAATAACCCACAGAACACAAGCAAAAAACACACTTCACGAAAAGAGAGGATTTCCTCAAAGAGCTGTATATCGCTCCAGCATTAAAAGCCCATAAGTGTCCTACACAAAGACCCCCGTCCCCAGTCCACGCAGGACCTCACATTAAGGTCCCCGGATATCTGAACCACCACCTCGGCCCAGCTCAGGAAGGAGGGGCTATTCACAAACACAGACCCACTTACGGTCAACCTGTAGGGAGATATCCCTGGTGAGGTAAAACTGCTACTGTATTCTTGATTGATGCTTGACCTAAATTGCTTGAGTCAGTCCCGAGCTGCATAAATACATGATATGTAAAATGTGAGCCATTTAATTTGCCTGGATAAGGGGAGTCAGCCATACAAACAGATAAGAGGAGCGAGGATGGATGCTTCCTGAGGGCTGGAAACGCCAAGTGTGGCGCACAGGGCTCACTGGTACAACTGCAGGAGACGGATTTTGTACCAGACTTCCGCAGATTCGCGAGATTTCAACTACCATTAAACACCCCGATATCGGCGGCGCATCTGAAAACCCTGACACGGTGCGAATAAGCATACTTAGTGTCTCTCCGTAAGGTTCCCAAATCTCTGCTCCGCCGTAAATCCGTAAGGGAGAAACGATGATGCAAAAAGGGGGCCTGTCATCGAGCGGGGCTTTGCTCTCCGTAAACGCCCTGCGTGTTTGTGGGGTTTGGGGCGGTCGGCATTTCCCCCCCCCCACAACTTTATCGTCGTGGTGCTGCGCATCGGCAGAGAGCGCGTCGAGGAAGAAAGAGTCGCCTCCAAAAACTCGAGCGCTGACCGTAATTACCCAGCCCGTGTCTCCCAGGGAAGAGCACCTCCAAAAAAAGTTCTCAAATGACAACATCGCTTATCCTTCACATCTTATTCCCATCCCATTATTTTGATGGCGCCGCGCATTACGAAAAACGAGAAGAAAAAGAGAGGGAAAAAAAAATAGTGAAGGGGGTCTGAAGAGGTTTCAAATTCTGAGAAGGCTGTCACATTACGAAAACATGTCTCTTTAAACTCAATGTGAAATATGGGTAATTGAAGTGATAAATCCAGTGTTTCTACCCCCCCACCCTCCACCCCCCAAACCCCCTCGTCGTGAGAGCACTTTTGATGAGCGGTAAATTGGAAATTATTCCGTGTTGTAACGCCGCGCCGCGATGCCTTTCCATTATGCGCCGTCAGTCAAAGGAGACAGACAAATTACTCAGCTGTCAATCTGGCCGTCGAATAAAAGGGATTCTGGGATTGTGGGACTGATCAATACGAGGAGGAGGGAAAAAAAAAGATCAACCGTAAGACTCTCGTTTGTGATAGTGTGAATAAATCAAGCGGGTGGCAGAGTTTTCGCTGTTATTAACGTCTCTCCCCACTTTTCATTAACGTCAGGCGGCCAAAGTTGAGCAGCGGGGAGAGAGCGTGCGAGCATAATTCCTGTTAATGGACAGCCAAAACAAAACTTTATAATCATGCAAATGTAGGAAAGGAGAGGCGGAAGAAAAGGGGGCTCGTAATTGCTGAGCGTGGAAATGGTTTAAGTCCTTGTAGTAGATTTTCATTCTTGCTTTTTATCACCCATAGGTTGTGGTGAGTGGGTTTTGCCGCCGAGGAATAAAAACACCTCTATTGCTCAATGCTAAATTAATTGCACCAATTATTCACCAAGAGAGTTGTCTAATGCGGGCCTTCGGAGAGCCGGACCCAGCCGATTGCTCTAATTTTTAATTGGCTGTCCAGTTAAATAATTGATTGGAACAAACTTGAAATGGATGGGAAGGTCTAAGTGTCTTTTATCATGTACTCTGGGTCTCCATGGCTACCAGGCAAAAAACTTACTCCCCTCCTTAATAAATAGAAAAATATAGTCACACCAGCTGAGGTAAGAGGGAGAGCCTCTCAGCGACTGCTCTCACGCTAACACACACTCTCTAACACATACACACGAGCGCATACACACGTGCACATGCACACACACGCATACATGTGCACAAATACACATACACACACACACACACACACATACACTCAAACAAACACGCGTGCATACACACACACACAAATACACAAACATAGACACACAAATGCACAAGCACATACATTTGCACAAAGAAACAAGCAAACGTAAAAACACACACACACACACACACACACACACACACACACACACATATATGCAAGCACAGGCACTCAAAGAGAGACATAAAACAGCAGGAATAGCCAATTAGAGGCTGTGAGCTGGAGGGGGGGTGGGGTTCATTTCCTGAAAAGCATTACAGTAAAGACACAGGCGAGCCGGTGTCTCACTGTAACGCCGGCGGCGTCTGGCAGGTACTCGGCACAGAGCGCAGAGGGGTTAGCGCGAACGGTCGTCTCGTCTGCGAAACGCAAACGACTTCAAGCAGCACCGTTCAGCACTTCCGCCGGCTGCTGCACTGCACCCAGGCTCCTGCCCGAATCGAAGAGCCCCTGACCTGAGGTGACGTAGCCACACAGCCGTCACTTGAACTGAAGGCAGTTCACACCCTAACACAGGACTAGGCTGGGACTGTGACACTGTGTTAGCCCAGAACACTAGCTAGCACAGTCCAAATCAAAAAATTACTAGGTGGGGCCATAGACCGGGCGGTATCGATGGTGAGGACCGAGCAGGACTCGGGTGTCGGACTGAGGTGGTGCCCACAAGGCTTGCCACAGCGCGCTTGCAGGCTAACACACCGATCCCATTAGACATTACTGCATTTGTGGGATAGTAACACAGAGTTTCAAGTACGTATCACAGTCTGAGTCATTTCAACCTGAATCTATCGTCCGTTTCATCTCGTATCTTCCAGTCGGCACCCTCCAAAATGGCATTCTTGCCGTCTCGAGAAAAGATCACCATGAGTTCAGCGTTCGTGTGAACTTTAAAGAATGGCAGGGAAAAAACTCGTTTATGTGCATTTTCATTTCGAACCAGGTCAAAGCACTTACATTCCAAAAAAATGGTTATATTCATCCGAACAAATACGTGTACTCGTATGCACGCGCGCACGCGCAAACCGCACGCTAGCGAGACGCAGGAATCGCAGGCTATTAAGTCCCTACACTTTGCGAGAAAACATTTAAAATTCATGACCGCTGCACAGCGAATGTTTTCTTTGCTACAGGCTAGTAAAGAAACAATTAGCGTAGCCCTCTCAGCGCTGTCTACCAAAATCAATAGTCCCTGATGGTATTATAAGCCTATTGACCGAATGATGTGGTTCACCCTGACCCGCACCTGCATGAGACACCCTTACTGGGGATTACGGCTGGGGCTCTAAGCAAATCAGACAGATAGCTGTGCATATTTAACCAGCCTTCAAGAGGCACCCCAGTCAGCCGAGTGAGTGCGGAAATCTTCTGTGAGGTTACAGCTGTACATTTATTTTAGAGCTTTTCAAACCCGTATGCAAATGGAGTGCAGCTCCCCTCCCCGCCTCTCTTTGCAAAGAGCCACGGATGGTAAATAAATGAATGGCAAATATTCCGGCTCTGCCACAGAGAAGTGCTCTATAAATGAATATTAAGCTGCATAGTAATAGTAATAATGAAAATAGTAATAACAGTTATAATGATAAAA
This sequence comes from Gymnothorax javanicus, assembly GCA_029692085.1. Lineage (NCBI taxonomy): Eukaryota > Metazoa > Chordata > Actinopteri > Anguilliformes > Muraenidae > Gymnothorax > Gymnothorax javanicus. The sequence goes on along the minus strand of CM056193.1, from coordinate 176,992,726 downwards.
GAAAAACCACAATAATAACATTATTGTTATTATTATTATTATTATTATTACTATTATTATTATTATATTTGCGTAGTAACTTGGCAGCCTTGCTGAGATACATTAACAAAATTATGCGCAGTGTGGGCCTATATTTCACATACTGTACAGAAGAATTTTGAGGAAAGCAATTTAGGTCACGCTTCAATCAAAAGCGCTGTAGAGATGTGGGATTTGAACTTAGATAGAAGTATGTGTGGGTAACCGTGTAGGCGTTCAGTCAGAAGCTATTTTAGAGTACAGCAGTTTCTTTCTCTCAAAAAAAAAAAAATGGTTGTTGGGCAGTTCATCTGTCTATCTGCCACCCAACAGCATTTTCACTTCAAAATCCATCACGTTTAGGGGAATTAGCTCATCCCGAGACTCAAAACAAAGCTTTAAAGAGCGTGAATTGAAATGAGTTCGACAGCTAAGGCAGCTGCCCTACAGAAAGATACATATTGAGCACTGTTGTGAGTACTGCAGGGCTGGGTGGACAGTGGGTGGGTTTTGAGGCAGTAGCTGCGTTAATGATTGGGTGGGTAGATGGGGGGGTCGTCTAATTTTTATTTGTCTCTGTCACTGTCGCTCATTCACTCAGTGTGTGCACCGTTCCTCTCTGTACACGCCCTCCCTGCACACTGTGTGTCCGTAGTCCCCAGCTCTCTCTCTCTCTCTCTCTCTCTCTCTCTCTCTCTTCGTGAGGAGAGAGGCAGATGTCTGCCTGACTTGGGTAGCGGTGAGCAGGTGTCAAGTGCGTGAGGTGGACACAGGACACTGGCTCGCTCTTCTTCTCAGTCCTGCACTGACCAGGTTCCGCACACAGTATCGCATTCACACAAACAGGAGCATTCAAAACGACCGTTCAGTAAAAACATAACACAAAGGTTTGCGGTTTGAGCTCGTTAGGTAGTATGCACATTCACTCAAATGCACACACGTCTCCTGTGATCTGGAAAAACCTAGTGAATTTATCAGAGGCAAGGATCCTCGCAACTGAACAAAAACCTTTGAATTCTGGACTTCTCCCAACCAAAAAAAAAAAAAAAGGAAATTTGATCTAGACAGTTCAAATAACGCTAATAGCTAGTATTTTAAGATTTTTACCGCTCTTAATTACTGCAAAAGAGGGTCAAACTCAGTTTCTCCCAAAAGTGACATATGTACTAGGTTTTTCCAGATCACAGGAGACGTGCTCCCACACGTTGTGATTTCATATTTTGTGGGGACACCTCATAGACTTACATTCATTCCAAATCCCGGAACGTGACCTTAAACATAACAAGAGGCTCCTCAGAGCCTGTACTCGGGCCGGGTCTAGGCCTGGGCCAATTGCAAATCCGCGCGCGCGCATGAGCAGGACAATCGCGACCCTGAAAAAAAAAAAAAAAAAAAAAAAAGAAGAACGGAGCCGAAACTTAGACTCGTGGCCTACCGGCCCGGGTAATAACTACATGTCTGACACTAACCTTAACCGAACCCTAAAATAGCTTATTTACTTCGTCGGGATCAACCAGTGCCCTCATAAGAGTGGAAAAAAAAGAAACTTGTTTTGATTAGGTCTCAATAAGGGTAGAAATACACACACTCACATGAGTGCCAAAACACACACCCATGACTCAAAAGTTCTGAGTCACTGGTATGTTTTTTTTTTTTTTCGAAAAAAAAAACTGATAGTTTTATTCTCAAAGGTAGCATTTATTTGATCTCAAAGTACAGCCAAGACATTGATGATGCTGCAAATTATGTCTGGCCTGTGCTATATATTGAAGCTACAGCTGAGGACCTGTGAGGCATCTGTTTTTAAAACTAGAGACATTGCTGTACTCCTGTACTCCTGAACAGTTGCACCTGCTTGTTTCACTTCCTGTCCAGGCTAGACCCGTGTTGTACGCCTTTTTCGGGACAGTAGGGGACACAGCAAAGTGCACATTTTTCAGTTCCTTGCCAATCTTAAGGAATGGCTTTTCACATTCAAGACAACAACTGAATGACAAGCTGTAATATTTGACTGAAAAAGCTGTATCTTTTCACCCATTTTCCTTTATAATACTTCAAGAATGTCACTGTACTCAAAAGCACAGAAACAGACAAAGATATATTTTAGCCTCTGCTGAGCGCAATATGGTGGAAATGGTTTCTCTAGCACCGAAGTAGCGCATTAGCATGATTAACTCAGGTTAAGGTGACACAGAGCGCGGTTAGCACGCTGGAGGACCGCCTGCTAGAAGCTGGGTCTCGCAAATAACTTGTAAAACCTGACTACAATTATTTCTCAAAATAATAGCAATTTTAAAAATAATTTTATGGTCAATGCAATGTTTTTATGGTGTTTCAGAAGTATCAATTTCTTTGAAAAACATACCATTTTCTAGGACATTCACACTTCACAAATGGTACTATATTTACTATAAATGCATTTAAGTACCGAGAGAAGGGCAAGTAGCGAGATATTTATAAATGAACTCATGCAGAATGTTTATAAGATTATACACAATGTTTATACGATGCATAAGCACATAACACATAACCGCACTCTCTTCCGAGGCTTCATATAGAACAGCCCTAAGTGCCTGCTGATTACCCTACATGGATCACTTGAATCTAGACCGACTACAATGATCCCGGCTCGCAGTGCGACAGAGAACAGTCTCAGTGCGAACCCTTAACCACAATTCAACGCAGTCTCCCCGCCCCACCCCCCCAGAAGGCTATGCATCTAAACCCTCTCCGGCTGCCATCGGGCACATGCTACCCCATTCATCACAGGCCCACTTGACAAATACATTCTATAATGGAAGTTTATTTTTTATGGGAGGCAGAATCAAAGACTTTCCCATGCATACAAAAACGTGTCAAAATTATTTATGAGCCCTGCTGAGATGCGCAGTGTGTCATATCAAAGCCTGGCTCTCCTTCCCGGAGAGGCCTGTCAATATCCCTCGCTGCTATCGATAATGTGGAGCAGCGCCCCCGACGGGCCCCGGGGATTCTGAGGTCACCCTGGCTCAGCCTGCGCACCCCCCCAAAACCACCCCCCACCCCCGCCCCCAGTCCTCTCCCTGTACCACATGTGAGAGGCTAAATGGTGAACAGGCTGATCTCAATGCGTCGTACAGTAACTGCAAAAAAAAACTCTAAATATACGTACATGAACAAATAAACAAATACAAAGTACAATACAAAGTAAAACAACTACTGCTTCTGTTATTGCTACTACTACTACGGCTAATAATAATAATAATAATAATAATAATAATAATAATAATAATAATAATAACTAAAAGACACTCAGAGAGCGCATTACCTCTACCGTGTTGCAATTCATCGATGGAGTATTATCATTGGACGCGGGTGTTAAACGAGTCTTGACAGTGCCATCTTTACATGCATAGAAATTCTGCTAGGTTGCGCATCAAGAATATGAGTCAGATCTTCACCAAATTTAACCACTTCCTACTTAGCAAAGTGTCTATCAACAAACAAAATTTCATTGACATCCATCCATTATATATGATGTATCCTATTCACTGAAAATCGAAGAAACAAACAAACAAATGAAAAAACACTGGTGAACAGACATTACTTCCTAGCCGAGGTATAAGAAGGTGGAAGTCAACATAAAGCCGTAACGTCATTCGCTCTAAAAGTTGATCTTCGTTCCCCGCACACAGCTGACCTTATGCGACACTGGCCCTGTATCCGATGACCTCTAAAACCTAATCAAGGTCACCTTGATTATCCGCACTTTTTCAGTAGATATAGCACTGCCAAGATACTTGTGACGGACAGTGTGGCAAAGGGCTGCACAGACACGCTACTGGACAACATTATATCTCCTGCCCACTGAGTATCAACCCTTAGAGCTCTGAATAAATTTTCAAGCAATTAAAAATGTAATTATCCTGAGCTGTCGAAAATCTATCACGTCGCGACTTGTTTAACACGGAGTTGCCACATGATAGGTTTTCAAAAGCATATGATTTTGATATCTTACATCATTGGGCAACTATAATTGCCTATAGCGCTCTAAGGGTTAATAATAACGATAGCAGTAGTAGTACATAGAACATTAGTCAAGAGAAAACTGCACATGCCTGGTACCTTAAAGGTGCTGTGTCTTTAACCAGAATGCACAGGGCCCCTATTCAGTCAGTGTCACCTTTAACAAGTGTGCACAGAACCACAGTCACATCCATAGGAGCGAAACAAAGACAGAAAGGGCCAGACAGGTCCTGTCCAAGGTCAGGGACAGAGACAGAGCGGAGAGATGGGGGAGGAGGGGGGGGGGGGGGGGGGGGGAGAGAGAGAGAGAGCGAGGGGTATCAGAGAGCCGTTCTGTCACAGTCGCTTTAGCAGCCAGGCCTGCGTGAGCGAGCGAGTGACACACGACAGACTGCCTCGTCCAAGCTTTTCGCGGCGAGCGTGTCCTGTGGAGTCCGGGCCCAGCTGACGGATCTGCCCGAGGTCTGTTTGTGTTGGCATGCCAGCCTGCGCCACTTCTCTCCCCGTATCTATCCCTCCCTCCCTCCCTCCCCTCCCTCTCTCTCTCCGCAGTGAGATACGTTGCAGCTGCATTAAGCACACAGCTGTGCTCTTTATGAAAGGGTTACCCCTGGAGCCAGATTCTGTCGGAGATATAAGGACTGCACAAAAAACTGCAAATTACGATCCGAGCAGCAGCGAGCTCCCCCTTAAGGCAATCGCCTCCCTGAAAGGCCGCGCATTAGAGGGGTCCTTCCAAATTTCCCACTAAACCCCGCCCATCTCTTCTTCTGTGGTAGTCTCTTCTGTGTAACCCCCTACAGCAGCACTGAGGAAACAGGAAGCGTTAGGACCGTTAAAGCGCCTCGTTAGGGGGGGGGGTCAGGCGACAGCCGGTTCTGCGATCGTTTTCACGCGCGCTCTGCTCAATCTAAGAGAAAAGCGAGCGAATCAGACCAATCCAAACCAGCCCCGGAAAGATTTACCGGAACTCGTAAAAAAATACGGCAGAGGGTGAAATCATTCTGCCAGTCAAAACATCACAGGAGCCAGCAGATGACCTTGCGCCCGTCTGGCCGGGTAAACACAAACCCCGGACAGAAAATGAGGCGCGCTTGGTCGGGAAGGGCCCGGCGAGGAGTGGGGTGGGGTTCGGCTAGGAGGATAAAGAAAGTAAGAGGAATCCCTTCATTACGGCTGCTAAAGCTGAGAGCTGTCAGTCACTTTGAGTGACAGCCCCCTCTCGGTGAGGGAAACGGCTGTAAATTGGCTTTCCAGATGAAGCCGGTAAACCGGTCAGATACTGACAAAAAAAAAAGAGAGGGGAAAAAAATTAGCGGCTCCCTCTCCCTGGCCACCTTGAGTGCTGTCAGTCAGGATGAGTGACAGGCTCACTTACAGCAGGCGGCAGAAAGTGAGAGAGAAAGAGAGATGGAGGGATGAAAGACAGAGACAGAGAAATAAGCAAAGAGAGAAAGAGTGAAAGGGGTAAGAGTGAGGGATAGAGAGGGGAGAGATACAAAGAGAGAGGAAGCAGGAGAAAGAGAGAAAAGAATGAGGGAGAAAGAGAGAGGAGAGAAAAACAGGCTTTGAGAGTGAAGGACGGGGGGACAGCAAAAAAGAGAGAGGGGTAGTAGGAGGAAGACAGAGCGAGAGACCGGTGAAAGGACTTGTTTACTGTCTTCAATAAGTTTACGTTCCTTGTTATTATTACAAACCCCAATTCCAATGACGCTGGGACGTTGTGTAAAATGTGAACAGCTTTTTTTGGGACGTGTTGCAGGCATCAAATTCAAAATGAGTGAATATGCCCAAAAAACAATAAAGTTCATCAGTTTGAACATTAAATATCTTGTCTTTGTGGTGCACTCAATTGAATATTGGTCGAGACGGAATTGCAAATCCTTGTATTCGGTTTTTATTCATGTTTTTACACAACGTCCCAACTTTATTGGAATTGGGGTTTGTACATGTATTAATGCTTTGCCATTTCATTTTTCAAATTTTGCTTCGTCTTTTCAATGCTTTGGCAGCGTGGATGTATTGATTTTTCATGCCAATAAAGCAAATTGAAATTAAAATGTAAAAAATGATAAAAATGGAAGCAGCAGGAGAGAGGGAGACGGATGGGAGTAGAAGGAGACACAGGCAGCGGGAAAAGGGAGGGAGAGGAGAGAGAGAGAGAGAGAGAGATAATGAGAGAAGTGACAGCATCCTTGATCAGGAACAGGCCTCTCTCCTGGACCGTAAGGAGAGATACGGACAGGCGACAGCGAAAGATCCGAGCGTCGAACAGACGGCCACAGGTAAGAGACGGGCTAATCGCATCAATAGCTAAAGCTGCCGAAAACGTCCCGGATTCAATTAGACGTCACGCGGCCCATGCTGGGAGTGCAGGGTGGTGTAGACGGCTCGGCGAGGGACAGTGTGTAATTACCTACTGACCTGCGATATTGAAATAGGTGGTAAGTGATCCTTTCCTGCCCTGTTGACCTGACAGCGGGGGGGTGTAAGCTGATAATAAACTGATAATCCACACCAATTTGCGCGAGCAGAGATCGATTTTGCTCGCCCCCCTCGTGCCGGGAAGCTGTGGGGTGCAGGTGATACCTGTGGCCCCCCCAAACACCGCCGCGCACCCTTCTGGTAATCTGCAGATCGAACCGAAAAGCCTTCCCTGCAGGACCCTTTCCCGTCTGCCCACCTTCCTCTCTGCCACCAAGTCCCAGACAAGGTTTCCTTCATTCATTTCACTTCGGAAACGTTCTCGCTTTCTTCCAGGTAGTAAAAAACCAGACAGTGTCATATGAACATGAAAGCAAATACATTAATACGATAAAAAAAAATATATAGACTGATCGCCAAACTGAAGTTACCCCAAAACTGTTAATTCAATACTCTCCTTTCCTCTAAGTTTTCCTAAACATTAGCAGTAAAAACAAATTATTTTCTGAAATTTAAAAAAGAAGAAAAAAAAAATCAGCTCAATCGAAAAATATTGGCAATTTCCAGAAAAATCCCCAGCTAGCCATTAAGTAGCAGGCACTGGTACCAAGGTGAGAATGCATCATTTTCCTGCCACATAAAATTAAGCAAATTAATTGCTGATATTCTGATGTAAATTCCTCAATCATATGCTAACAAAAGTAATTTCACACATACAATCACATATTTCCTTAGCTGCAATCATATAAGACTAAGATTATGAAGAATTAAGGGGGAGACAAATAACCGATATTGCAGCTATAGAAATGAAAGGTTTTAAAAGACATGATTAGGCACACCTGATCCCATAATTACCAACTCAAAAAGATCTCTCACTATTGAGTGAGGTTTACTTTATTCTGGTTGAAGAGAAAGACATACAAGACTGGGGAAGCCCAGCATTAGTGTGACAATTACTGTGTAATAACTCAAGTCTCAGCGTTAGAATCAGAACCGCTTGTAACAGTAACTAGCATCACAACAGAAACCTTGCTTATGTGACATGATGCATGAAGAGATGGTGGCTTTGTGTGCCCAATCACTGGCCTCTTTTAACTCAAGTGCCCAATGTGCCCCCTTTGGTACAGTTAATAGCATAGCTACCACCCAAAGAGGAAGGGGCATTGATGTCAGTGGCATTTGTTTGTCAGTGTGTCTCTTTCTCGGTGAAATCGAAGATTTGCTAAGTATGTTAGTTCGCTCCCTTAGTTTGTTTGTTAGTTTGTCATTCTGTCCACGCTATACTAGCCACAACTTCAATCCAATGGCGAAGAGAGAAATTAATGAGCACCCCGAACCACAAGCCACGTCTTATTTTAGGCTGAATCGGTCATTGGGATCACATCAAAAAATTCCTGAGATCCCAAAAATCCCTATCTTTTAACAGTGATGAATCTTCAAAAATTCATATTGCCATCAAAGCGGATCCCATTGACTTGCACTTTGACAGACACTTACGGTGGTATGCTCTATGACCTGACCAAATATCACGTGCTTCTATGGAGGATTGTGGATTTGACGGCCACCTATATTTGTAATGGGATCCCCATTTCCAACACAGTTGTTTCCTGAACTGCCCTCAATCCTTTTGGCCCCTCTGGGAGGAATGGTAAACTGAGGTTACGGAAGAGTAATTTGAGAACAAATATTAAGATTTTGCTAAGTTTTCGCTCTCCGAGTGATTTAATTAATTGGTCGCTTTGTTTGTTTGTCAGCATTTCGGCGCAAAAACGGTCTGATAACATTACACAAAATTTACAGGAAATGTTTGCATTGGTGCATGGATCATCTGATTAAATTTTGGACCAAACTGGGTCAAGGTCACCAATAAACCAGGCAGGGTACGCTGTCCATAGCACCACTAATTTTATTTTACTTTTGCGGCTGCCATTGATTTCCATTCGCTCATTTTAGAGAAATATAATCTGAACTGTACCTAGGTGTGACGAAATCATTTTTCCAGGCTGGTTTACCCCGCTATCACTTTGAGCACCCGTCCCTCAAAAGATCTCAGCATGATGATGTCATCGAGCACTTTTGCAGTCAGTGCCCTGCTCTCTCTGCTGCAGCCTGTCTCTGTAAGCCTATTACCAGTGCTATTATAAATAATGCATCCAAAAGCTGGACTAGTCAAATGGTTGCTTGGAGCATCAAAAGTTTATTTGCAAAAAAACTGAAAAAAAATGTGTGCCGTATAAAGTGATATGGATTTCCACTGGCCCAACGATTACTGTAACACTTCAACCGCTCGAAATCGGAATAAAGTTTTGTGCATGCAGCTTGTTTGTTTTTCCATATCAAAGAAGAGAGATATAAAGAAGGGATGTAAAAAAGCCATTTATACAGAAACCAGAATGAACTGGTGGAGATGGCGCGTGACACGTCGCCGGGGCGAGATAGCCGGGGCAACAATAAGCGATTACCTCCCCCGAGCGGCGGCTTTGTAATAAAAAAAGAGAGGATTATCAATCCATAGGTTTTGGTCCAGATAGCATTTTTCTCCAGCGAACACACGATCACAATCAGTAGAAGAAGAAACATCTGTATTCTCCACCAGATCCCCAACCCCCTTAGAACATGGGGGGTCTTTGGAGGGAGACCGGGCCGTGCTTTTAAGTGCTCTGACGGAGGTTACACGACTGAAAGTGTTTTTCTGTGGGCTCTGTTTATGTCTGATGGACAGACTTGTGTAGCTCGGGATGATTCTGACATCGAGCAGGGAGCGTTTGGGGGAAGAAGGGCAGGAGGCAGGTGGAGAGGGAGAGGTGAGGCTTACCTGAGACGGGTGGATTCAGGCTTTAATGGAGAGATCCAGGAGGATCACTGGTAACTGAGCCAGAGTAGCACAGACTTAGAGGGTCTATCTCTCTGTCTATAGAGTCTGACGCCAACAGGCAGCCATTTTCCCCAGCTCCAGCCTCAAGACTACTTGCTTTGGGTATGTTTCCCAAGAGCTTAGTTTCTAACTATGTTAGTTTCTAACTTACTTAATTTAAACCAGGGCTCTATTTTGCTAACATAGTTAGCAGCTAAGGTTTTGGAAAATGTATCCCTGCACAGGACTGCAGACAATTCGCCTATCACATACAAAGCATGCACATACAGTATAGATAAGAGTGTACACTCACTCGATTTCACATACAAAAAACACGTCCAACCAATAGTCATATGTATACACGCTAATATACAAAGACGCACTCAATAACATGTGCACACATATATGATCATGCATAACATGCCTTATCAAACACGAATGCACACACTCGCTCACTGTACTAAGAGAGTTATACAATGGTCATTTGCGGATACAAACTTATAATGTCATTTTAAACTATTGACATCACCGTTAAAACTCTTTCAAGACATATTTTGAGAATCCAGGTCTACCCTTGCTGGTTTGCGGAAGCAGTAAAATGATTGCGCACGTTTATTTATGATCATACGTAAAATTAGTGTACTAAAGTTTGATGAGAACATGAAATCCACGGAATATGTGACGTTTATGTGTTTCTATATGAATCTAACGGTAGCAAATAGTGCTGCCCAGTATATTTTACCATATGTGGTCCATAAGACAGACTGAAGTTACTTTATCAGCACCAGTCTGTCACCACCAATCCTGACACGTGTATAAGAGATGGAGCTCGGGAGAACATTTCCATCTGCGATTTCACAAAAGTTAGCGATGACTTCATCAGACGGAGGGCATTGCACATTCACAGAGCGGGACGAGAATCCCGCGCGCTGGCGAGCGGAACAGAACAATGCTCTCATTCATGAAGCGGCTGGGTGAGAATTAATCAGGGATACAGATCCGAACCCAGCCTTTCCCTCCGTGTTAAACCATACTCCTCACACCTACACCTCTCACTGTGTCTCAGAGCTGCCAGTGTGCACCTGCATCACGATGACGACGATGACGATGATGATTATTATCATTATTATTATTGCGAGGACCGCAATGACGATGATGCTGATAATGACAATAATGACAAAGATGGTGATGATAATGATAATAATAATAATAATAATTATTATTATTATTAATAATAATAATTAATTTTTTAATCATGAGGATAGTGTGGATGATTATGATAATGAGAATGACTATGATGATGATTATTATTATTATTATTATTATGTGGCGTTGCAGTTTTGGCTTCTATCTTGTATTTATGTTAGCAGTGCAGGCTAAACTCAGCCTGGTATTATATGTCAGTTTCATGCTGTTAAAGTGTAATTGATCGATTGATTGCTTAATTGATTGGTTTGCATGAAAATTGATAAAAGAGGGCAGGAGGGATGGTAAGACAACACTTCAAAGGGTGGGAAGACCTATCATTAGTAAAAATAAGATATGATATATTGTTAGCCTCATAGCATAATTGCCTAAGTCATATTTCTGCCAAACTGAGATATCGGCTGCCTGTTATTTCGTGCTAGGCAAAAAACACATTTTTGCCTTTTTTCTCCAAACCTTAAAATAAATAAATAAATAAATAAATAAATAAATAAAATCCATTCTCTTAAATAATAAAAAAATGAATAAATAAATAAAAAAAGGAAAAAAAATTAAAAGTGAGATGGGCAATTACGTTACGAGGCTAACAACATGATAAAAGTGCCAGAAACATGCAAGATACACAAGGAAGAAAGAAACAGACTGGAAAAGCCATGATAATAGGAGAGGATAAAATGGGATGGAATGAGTAAAGAGAGCCAGAGACGAAGACAAAAGAAAGAGAGAGAGAGTGAGTGAAAGAGGAGAGTTGGCAGTGACAGCCCGCAGGACCCTGTCAGGGATTACAGCCGTTATGTTAAGCAGGGTGAGGAGTGACAGGACGGCTCATCCATCTTGCGTCCGCACGCTCCGACGACTGAAGCCCCACACTCCAGCACACCTGCCAGCCCCGCCCCTCTCCGTACCCAGCCCCGCCCCCTCTGCCCCCAGCCCTGCCCCCTCCACACGACCTCACACCTTCTCAACAACATAACTCAGGACAGACACCCCACACACTGTGAGTTTAAGCGCCCACACAGCAGGGGTCTCGTTTATAAATGCTGCGTAAGCGCAGAGATGAGGCCTACGCCAATTTCTCTGCCGATTTCGGATTTATAAACACAAACTCGAAAATATAAAAAAAAACACAAGAAATTGATAAGATTATGTACATATGACGAATTCTAGGTTAATCCCGATTAATTAAATAAGAATTGCATGCAGTTTAGCTTACCCACGCTTTTATAAATCAGGATATTTTTTCATATGCTCTTCTTATTTTTTTGAGCACAAGCAATATTTAGGTTTAAAATCAACAGAAATATAGACACCAGGCCAGTCCACACACACTCAAACACACTCACCCACACACATACACCCACTCACTCTCTCACTCACTCACTCTCAGATACACACACACACACAGGCACTCACGCAAACACTCTGACCGAAAGGTCAGATGCATCCTGAGTATCAGGAAGCTTTCCTGTCCCACTACTTGTGGCTTCGATAACTCGTGCTCCTCAGAGGTCGGTTTTGTCGAAGGACTCAGGCTTCTGTGGTTTTGTTTTTGCTTTTTTTTGCATCATCAAGTCATTTCTGCCAATGTTTCCCCGCGGTTGTTCGTTTAAAAAGGACGTGAGCTGGCTTTACCCTCCTGCTGGAACCTGGAGTGGGCTTTCTGTGTGTGAGGGTGTCGGGACGGAGGAGGGGTGAACCTTGAACACAACTGCTGCAGCCTCTGAGGCCGAGCCCCGTCCAGGAGGACAAAAGCGATCAAAGGCGTTCAGCAGAGGTGTTCGGAGGACCCTCATCGTCTGGGAGTCCGGGGATTATCTCGGCGGAGAATCGCAAGTTTGGGGGGGAAGGGGATTTCAGGAGAGTGAAAGGATCAACACTGATGCCCCACATACATTCATCACACAGCTTAGGTAACGGCTCAGCTCAAATGGTTTGTTTTTCTTTTTTGAATATTTTTTTCCCTCCGTATCCGTTAGAGACGAGCTGCCCCTGCCCCCGCCCCCTGGTGTTGATGGACAGATTGGGATATAACGAGGGGGCAGGAGTTAGGCAGGTCTCATCTTACCTTCTCTACTTTTCTTTTGTATTCGTGACCTTGCAACAGCTTGCTTCTGTTACTCAGGCGGGGTTTACACATGAACCAGCCATCTTACGCTCTGAACGACCACTTCAAAATTAAGCAAACTCCTTAAGTCAGCTGCCCTAAACTGGACCGCACGTCCCACGTCCAATAAACATCCTCCCAGAGTTTTCGTTCCCTCTACTGAGACTGTATTCGCTATCTGTGGAACATGACACTTGGCCACACGGTATAATTTTTTTCTCAGGTGCCAAAAGAAATTTCACGCACCGCGTTGGACGTATGAAAGTGCCACACCCTTCTCTCCAGCTAATTTGCCCTTTTTAGGTTTTAATCTTTTTCACAGTGTCTTTCCTGGCTGTTTAATTGGGCTACAGGGAGCTGTGGGTGCGGGTCGGGGGTGGGGGGCCTGGAGACGCCTGGCTAAATGTGCCCCTCCTGGGTGCCTTTTCAAGAGCTGTTCCTCTCTCGGCGTCTGCCTCCGTCGCTGAATCCGAGGCAGTCGCGGTGTTGGCGCTGCTTTGTACGGGATTAGTGCCTGGAGGCGTCCCGCGGCTCGGCGTGTAGTACTGTACTCTAATATACAGTACGCTCAACCTGCTGCTGTCGGGCCCCGGATGTCTGACATGTCACTGAGCGATGCTAATCCCAAAGTTTTATGTAACTCCATGCATAATATGCAATGCCGTAAACCAGAGCAACAACAACTGTAGCTTATCATCATTACATCTGGCAAAAAATAAAAAATGGCTATCCTTACAAATGTTATGGTTATTTATGTCACAACGTGCCCCCGCATAACAAAATACATCAGTCATGATCCGTTATGATTTTAACATATGATTTTATGAACATGTACACATAAGAAATACATTTATTGAGCGACAGGTATTTTGAATATGCACACAACTAAGTGCTACACAGTACAGGCAAGTCAGTTAGACGGCTCTTTTGAGTAACGATCAAATTTCTCAGCTATCAATTACACTTTTTAAATGCTGATGACAAATGGTATATGGTGACAAACAGCATAAACAAAATGGAACAAAAGAAGAGCGTTCATTTATTTCTCCAAAAAAAAAAAAAACTTCACTTTACGGAAAGTTCCAGAAGTTCAAACAAACTTCTGGTTAATCTTATGTATCTCAGATTTAAAACCTTAAAAAGTCACAAATGTGTCTGTTCTTTGACTACCACCAAATATCCTGTGAGTCATCCTGGATGGACACTTCCGCCAAACAAAACAAGCGGTGAAAAGGTAAAGAGCACAGGAAGGAGGGGGGCTTGGGGAGCTCTCCCCAAACAGGAGCTCCGGCTTAATTGGGATCCTTTAGCCGCGAAACGCTGCTCCGATTACTTGCCACTAACGCATCACATTGGGTCAAATTACCACGTTGACAAACAGTCAAGGGATTCAATTAAAAAAAAAAATGAGCGTCTCTCATAACGGTAGACTGATCGTATTGGGTAACACGAGGGGCGATCCAGTAAAAATGATAATTACACGTTAGCTGGAAGATTAGCCGCCGGTAATTAGGAGCATTGTAGCTGCGGAGACCGCCTGAAGACGCCACCCCGGCACAACGCCGACGGATCAAAGACGCCGAGGGCTCAAGACGCTGGGCTAAGGTGTCGGTCGATAGTATAGATCGCGAGAGGAGTGCTCGCGATGTTTAGGACCCCCCGGCTTCTTCTGAACACAGATGCCGTTTGCATTGAAACGGCCCAATCACCATTACCATCTCCGCTAATCTAAACAGATGGCTCAATATAAGCGCCTCCAAACAGTGTGACGGAGGAGGGAAAGACTTTGACAACACGAGCTCGGAAATGGAGGCCTGCTGTAAACAAAGTGAAAGAGAGTGACACAGGAAACGTGAAAAGCGCAGCAGCTTGTTGGTGAAAAGTAAAATGGCTGCCATGCAGAGTTTGCGCAGGGCAGCTATATGAACAAGGGATCATGGACTCCTCTCTGAGACCTGATGCCGAGAGAAGGCCGCCACACAGAGGTCCTCGACAAGCCCCGTCGATTTGGTGCGTAAAGCCTGCCCAGTCAGAGCGCTCAGCGTTAGCGCACTCCGCTAACTGTGAAGAATGCGCAGCTGCCTGCTCGCTAACCCCCTGCATAGAGCAGGTCTGTCCCAGTGTGGGAATGGAAGGGGATGGGTCTCCCAGCCCTGCACTGACAGGGAGGGGCAGATTTGGGTTTTGGATAATGTAGATAGTGTAGAGGGGGAGATACCGTCCCACCACGGCCCCCGCCAGCCCCCGGCCGTCTCCTGTGCCAGTGTGCTTGGGGATTCCTGCTCTTCATGAGAGAGCACAAACAGCTTGTCTGTGGATGGGATGAGTTTTACTTGGATAAATACTGGCACAAACACACACGCGCGCACACACACACACACACACACACACACAAGCGCATATATCCCACAAGCACACTAACACACATATCAGATGCGCATGAATTCACGCAAAAACACACACAGTGTTAAGTAAGTGCGTTCCCACTAAGTTTCGAGCCGCATCATCTACCTGCAGTTTCTAAAACTTCTGAAAAAAAATTCTCTGAAAGAAGGATCCTCTGGAAAAAAAAAAAAAAAAAAAAAAACATGGCGGCCCCATCAAAATTCAACCGCATAATACCTATATTCATATAAATTATACATACATTTTTTTTTCTACACAAACATATAGCCAAAGCTGCCCTTTTCTATACCAATAAAATACTTAATAACCAGCTCACCTCATACCCTCACGGCCGGTTTACATTGCTGTGTCAGTGACGGCAACCATTAAACAAGCAGAGGTCAAGCGTCAGAGCACAGTGAAGTGGAAAACATTCAGTCACGCGGACAGAAACACACAGACACACAGATCTCACACAACCTGAGATTCAGCGGCGCTATCGCTACAAACGAATCGAGGCCAGATACACAAGACACGGAAATATAAAAATCTCACAGCAGATATCCAGAAGATAAAAATATAAGGGGGTAAAAAAAAAAAAAAAACAAGCTAAAAGCTTAAAGATGCGTATTGTGTAAACGTAGCACTGTGTGGGCAATGGTGCATTTCCTGGAGTTTTTGTGCTTGTCGAAGCAAGTCATTGCACAGGGAGGCTCAGAAGCTGTGCAGCCGACTCCAATCTATAACTAGTGAAGGTAAAATACGCTATCCGGCCCGGGATGTCTCGCGGTTTTACGTTAAACGTTTGCTCACCGCTACCTTGTTTCCTTATTCCCTGGGGCTGGTCCGCGTTAAAACGGCTGATCTGAAATGTAATATCTAAACCCTGTTCTACGTGTGAAGCATAAGGATGAATAAAAAACAGATATATGGTGGTGGGGGGGGGGGGCAGCAGATATATCACTGAAGGCTACCCCTTAGGGGCTGCACAGTCCCCCCAATGAGAAACGAGATGTTATTTTACTCATTTCAGCATTCAAAAAACTGTATGAGAAATGTTCACATCTAAGGTGCAAAAACAATAAGAGTTTCCAACTGTTAAATTTCGATGTGGAAAGATGGGTGGGGGTGTTGGGCAACTGAAGGCTGGATCTGTTGAGTTGTTCACTCTTGGGATCCCGCCAATTAACACTCCTCAAACTGCGATAACCAGGACCTGAGCGCGCAGGTGCGTAAGAGTGTGTGTGTGTGTGTGTGTGTGTGTGTGTGTGTGTCTGTGTGTTGTGTGTGTGTGTGTGTGTGCGATTCGTGCGTCAGCCTGGGCTTTTAATCTGAGCACATGAGCACGTATGCGTCTGTGTGTGTGCGCGTGCATCTGTCTGTGTGTGTGTGTGTGTGTGAGCATTAGAGCATATAGGGGTGTGCATTACACTATATGTGCTTGTGGTATTACTACCGTGTTAGCCAGTGTACTTGCAAGCATTAGCATCCATAAAGACTAGCCGTCTATACTTATGAGAGCCTATGTACATGGTGTGTTAGTGAATATGTGGTTTTCAATTTGTGCTTGCATCTTCGTGCTTCTGTTTTTGCTCCCTCATCTTGGTCCGGGCTACAGAATTATCTTAAACTGGATCATTGCATCAGTTTACATGCTTTCAAAACCAGAATTAAGGCTTACTTAACCAGTACATGCACATGTTTCACTGCTAAAACCGGTTAATGTATTATTGTAGTTTTTGCTTGTCATTGTCTATTGCTGTTTTTTGTGTGAAACTTTTATGCTGCTGTCTTGGCCAGGACTCCCTTGGAAAAGAGATTTTGTATCTCAATGGGATTTATTCCTGGTAAAATAAAGGTTAAATAAATCTTGGCGTGTCAGTGTTTGGGGGCTCAACACAAACATTTCAGGCTTTGTGAGTGTGTTTACAGTATTCATATGTAGGCCTTCAGAGCAAGCCTGTGTTGGTTAGCGTGTGTGAATATGGTCAGTGGTAAGGCCCAGGCTAGCTGACACGCTGACGAGCGTCCAGGCAGGTTTTTTATGGAAAACTGTTAGCCACGGTGTCTGTTAAAACTCAACAGCCTCCCGCCTTCACAAGAGTCAGATACCAAACTGGCAATTTAAAAAGGGCCAAGAATAAGTTTTCACACACCTGTGCTGAGAGAGAGAGAAAGAGAGAGAAATAGAGAGAGAGAGAGAGGGTGAGAGGGAACAGGGAAGCTTGAACACCATTTATTGTTAGACTTTAATGTTTTTTAATGAAGTGGGACACTTGAGTACAGGCCTCAGCTTTGGCTGGTTGTTTGAAGTACCTGCCGCTGCCATTCCCCTTTCAATCGGTTTTCAATCGCAGCTCAGAGGGACAATATTTTGCGCGCGGTACAACACATCAGAAATCGCCACTGTAGCAAGTGACGCAGACACTGATAGGAAATGGGGCATATTTTCAGCTGAGTACATTTTAATCACGTAAATATCGCCCGAGAGAAATCATCACGTTTGAGTGGAAAAAAAAAAAAAAAATCAGCAATTTAAGAAAAATATTTTGTAATGCATCTCAGAATAATCATTTAAAAGTCATGTGTTATTGCATGGCCTATTTGTAATTTTAAATAAAATCGCAATATTGTGACAAAAAATCTTTAACTACATTCGGAGATTGGAAATTAAAGGTAGTTTATGTAATTCAAGGCATATATTTTGACACTTAACTAAATTCAGCCATTAAATGATATTTATAAATTTTCAGCAAATGATGGAAAAACTTTATCAAAACTTCCATGAATTACATCTGAAGAGAAACTAAACAGTATCTTCAGAAAGACAGATGGTGATTTCATTACATGTAGAGCATTTTCTCTTTAAACACATGTAGGTGAGATGGATTCCTGCTTATCCTGATACATCATTTCTCTTTAAATTCCCAATGACAGTTTTTAAAAAAGATTTAGTGATGCACAAATGTGTCATATGGAGCGGAATCTTATTAGAAACTAGCTGTTGATTTCAACAGTTTGTGTTCACAGAAATTATACAGAAAAAAAGGCACATCAGCGGCAACTGATGTCACTTTTCAAACATTTTTTTCCATCTAAATAGTGTGTGAAACATTTACACATTCAAAATTCAAGCATGACACATGCACATGCAAACACATGCCAACGCGCACACACGCTCATGCATACACAAACAAACCCACACTCAATCACATGTCAAAGCACATAGCTGCTCATGCACTCATGTGTTCTCAAGAGAACGCACACACACAAACATAAAAGCGCAGGCATCGACACAAATGCATGCACACGCAAACACACACACGTACATATACCCGTATACACAAACAAACATGCACTCACCAACGCGTGTATACGCGCAAACACACATACATATGCACACTCAAACACACAAATATGCATTCACATATGCGCGCACACGCACACACACACACAAATACACACATATACACAGAAAAACAAACAGGCAGGCACGCACATAAGCACACTCACTCACACACACACACACACACACACACACACACACACACAAAAGCAAACAGGCAGGCACGCAGATATGCACACACACACATACACAGAAACAAGCACGCATGCACATATGCACACTCACACACACACACACACACACACACACAAAAACAAACAGGCAGGCACGCAGATATGCACACACACACACACACACACACACACACACACACACACACACACAGAGAAACAAGCACGCATGCACATATGCACACTCACTCACACACACACACACACACACACAAAACAAACTGACAGGCACGCAGATAGATACACACAACACACACACACACACACACACAGTCACACATACATAGAAACAAACAAGCAGGCATGCACATATGCTCACTCACTCACACTCACAGACACACACACGCACACACACGCACACACACAAACAGCTTTGCCTGACTGTGCAGTATAGTTTCATGAGCTCCAGATGACACTTGATGGTGTTTGACAGTTTTTCAGTAGGCTACATTGTTACATTAGGCCCACGCCCCATTATGTTACTTTGTTTCACTTCACAATTACAAGATAAGCTTTCAAGTGAAACACCCACTAAAGGCATTCACGAGAAACGCGTAAAAATAGAACAAGTCGCTTCCCACTCCATGCGAGGCGAGCGGGAGCTGTGTTTTTCAGAAAGCCCACGCACAGAACGGCTCTCACTTTCTCTCTCAGAAACTTAATAGCCCTGACAAATCATTCCGCGCCGCAGCGAGGATCGTTAAACCGCGCCCGCGCGCCCCGGTGGCGAGCGCTGGAGAGAAAACAAACAGGACGAGCGCGATGTGAGGCATTAAACGCTGCTTAAAAACAACACAAATAAAAAATGCCGCCGCTCGCTTCAAGGGAGGGCGGAGGGGAGGCGAAGGGAGGCGGAGCTTCTCCGCGTCTCGCTCTTACCCGTGTCTTTACCCCTTACTGCCGCCGGGTTCACAGTAAATAAAGGCCGTGTAGGTGAAGGCCTGTGAACCAGGCCTCTGATCCAGACTGGCAAGAGAACTCCGACCGTCTCTCCGACTGTGGCACCTACACACAACCACGGAGGAATTTACCTGATTTTCTCTCGAGCGTTGGGCAAGGGGAATGGTGGGTATTGACGCTTGGGCCCTCTCTTCAGTCCCCACCATAGAAATAAATGGACAACTAAAGGGCAAAATTCCAGCAACTATTCACCAAAACTTACAAAGCTTACAAAGCAAGCCATAACACTATGGTCATAATGGTGCCCCATCACAAAAGCACTTTTAGAGACTCATTTCATAAGCGTATTTACAGTACTTAATTTGGCTTGTTGGGCTAACTTTAACATGTTACAATCTTCGCAAACTTTAGAAAATTAATGGGCCAAACTCCCACACCCAGACACCAAAACAAAATACTGTGACACAAAGCAAGCCATCTCACTGGGGTCACAATTTTTCCCCTTCAAAATAGCACATCTAGAGATTCATTTCAAAGGCTAACGTACAGTACTTCGACTGGATTGCTGCGCTAACCTCAAAATGTCACTGACGACAAAACCTTTAATTGTCAAGCTTTGTGAAGAACTACGCAATGCCGAAAAAATCCAAAGATAAGCAGCCCCACCCCTCATCTCTATCCCCATATCCCTACTTCACTTCACACAAGAGTGGAATTGAAAAAAAATTGTGCAGGTTTAAGGTGCAGCAGGTGTATAATGCACAATTTTGGCGAGCTTGGATCACAAGCCCGTTATGTATGCGATGATCTTACACCAAATACAAAAAGATGACGTGCCAAAAAGCTCTGTGAGTTAGTGTGTATGTTTACAAGACTCATACCCAGACGCAAAACCATAAACTAGTAAAAGTCGACTTCCTCACACCCCCCAAAGCGACTGCTCGAGTTATGATGAGCAGCAGATTATTTACTGAAATGGCTCTCTAAAATGTCAGTATTATGACTGGACTCAAGCATAATGATTTATCAGAGCTTCACCTCAGGCAGAGCACACAAAGTCTGAAAATGATTAGTTTCTTAAATATTTCAGTCGTCTTGGCAGGGCTGTCTGCTTACGTAATATTCACACTGCATATACAATGCCAGTCAAAAGTTTGGACACTCTTTGCTGAAGTCAGACTACACTGTTTTTAGTGAGATGTAAGTGATTTAACTTCTATATAATCTGAAATGGCACATAGTAAGAGGTAAACAGTCAGAAGTTAAAAAAAGAATAATTTACTCCTCTGAATCGTGTCCAAAATTTGAATTCTTAAAGAAGCCAAGTAAACAGACGAACACATTCCTTCCATTTTTTTTCAACAGCTGAATTCAAAACAAACTGGCATGGGAATTCTTAAAAAAAAAAAAAAGGTCATTGTGAAACAAATAATAGGTGCAGAACATCTTTAGGAACTTTTTCAAAAGAATGCAGGTGTGAACTCTCGTACCAACATGGCTGCCCTTGTAGGAAACAAAAGAGTACGCTCAGTAATTATTATTACAAATGGTGTTTAATTTGACGGATTTAAGATGTTAAATACTTTTTTATTGTCTTTTTGAAAAATGTGGGAGCGTCCAAATTTTTGACCAGCATTGTACTTCAGAGACCATGCTGACATAAAATTCAATGCTAAATTTACAGAATTTCAAAAACTTGCAAATTGTTTCAAGCCCCCCGACCAAACAAGTGATCAGTGCAGAGAAACTGGACAAAGGAAAATCAACCTGTGACATTCATGAGTATGCTCAACAACAATTATTACTACAATTGGTGGTTAGTTTGAAGTTTGAGGAGTTAAAATAGATTTTTTATTTTTTTGCAAAATGCAAGGTGTTTATTTCTATTTTATCATTTGTTGTTGGAAAGATGTGGGTGTACCCAAACAACTAGCACTGTAGTTGGTAACCTCTGCCAAATACATAAAGAGAGGATGGGAAAAATACAAGCAGGAAACATGAAATAGAGAATATAGACAGAGTAATATGCATGAAAAGATAAAGAACAAGAATAGATTATGCGGATGAAATACACACAAGTATATTAGGTCGGCTTGCAGTCTTACATAATAGCATGCTACTCAATGTATGCTAAGGAAAAAAACTTCTTGTTCAGGACTGTTAAATTATAATCTTCCACTTAGAAGTAAAATTTCTGTGGCCCCGAATCAATACCATCGATCTTGCACAATTAGGGTAAATAATATTAGTGCCTGGCAGCGTAAGCAATGCTAACTGGTCACCTTAATGCCACTCGCACAGCCCTTCTGTGGCAAGATGAAAAACATGATAATCAACTACCCCTTATGTTATGCCCCAAAGATCTCCAATTATCCCACTCTGTGAAACTGGCAAGTTAAAAACCCCCAAAAGAAAACAGCCTTATAAATGTCTGCTAATAAAGCTAATCGAATGCTGCCTTTTCCACACATCTTTACGGTACAATAGCTGCTGTGGTGATGTCGTGGGGCCCCTTTGCATTAAGGACAGCGGCAAAATTTTAAAGTGCTGCAATGTCTGCAGGTTTTACAGGCTATGGATACAAACACCTGCAAATTAAAGCTACTCCAGTTTTTGCATCTGCACGGCATTGAGCATGAAGTAATTACAGACCTTTAAAATTGTGTTGCTGGCCAAATATATATGGAGATAACTGCATAAGATAAATATAGTTAATAATTAAACTTAATCTCAGGTGAGGTTTAGAAGTTGATAATTAATCAACTACGAACTAATTAGTAATTCATTATCATTCTACATTAGTTCATAAAACTGAATGCTGCACTTCAAGACTGCCTAACACTTCTTAATGAAATATATGAACACAGGGGCGATGAGACAGGGTTGGGTGAAGCTCTTCCTTAGTACTGAGAACACTAGAATTCCAGCATCATACTTTTAACAAAATGGACACTTGAATCAAATCCCCCTGCCCTAAATTAAAGATTCATCATGGGATTATTCTCTCCCCCAAGTCATTACCCTTCATTCCACCAATCAATACTGGGCAAATTGATCAAAAACAAGAGCCAAAAAAACAAATTTTTAACCGTGTCAGGTCTCGCCAATGCACAGATGAGCAGGTGCTATCGATTGTCGCCGAGCAGCAACAAACGGGGGTTTACAGTTTGTTGTAGTTTTGTCCCTTTATTCAGGACCAATTATCCGCAAACTTTATTGATCGGTATTGACATCGGCTACTATAGCGATATTAATAAAACAACAAAAGGGGGTCAGTCAAATCTGGGATGGCTACAAACCATGTAATGGTACCATCCGTCTTCATTTCAAAGCCGGTCCTGCAGAGCCATCGCCATGCTGCTTCGGCTGAGTAGTAAATTAACAAGGCCGTCTGCCTCTTACGAGCTCTTCTGTGATTACACTTCCTGTTTACAGGGAAAGTGTTTAATGTACACAGGCTCGTAAAATGCCCAGAACCGTAAAACTGATGGGACATTTATTAAGAAATTGTCTAATAACAATGCAGTCCTGTCAGTGACTAGACAAACACAAAGTGCATTCCTGCTTGAGGTATGAAGAACATTATTCTGGTTTGGCAAACACAGGAGTACAAAATATCTGGCTTATCACTATTTCTGTGATATTTTACACACACAGATGCAGGCAGACACACACATGCCCACTTGCACGTACACATCGGTGCGCACGCATACAAACGCAAGCACACAAGCACACAAGCACACGAGCACACACCCGTATAAACACAAGCACGCACGCACAGGGGCACACCCGTATAAACACAAGCACGCATGCACACGGGCACACACAAAGAAACACAAGCACACATGCACATCGACACGTGTACACATAAAATCACGCGCGCATTAAAAGACATGCAGACGCACAGATACACGAACAAGCGCACAAAAGCATACACGAACACACTCACAAACATGAATAGGCACACATGCGTGCTCTTGCACATCAATATGACGCGAGACAGCACCTGGCAGACCACCAAACAGTGACAGGATTGATACAGAAGGGCACTACCTGCAAACTGGACTGGATTTTTGCCAAGGTAAATAAATCATGTACAGCATTGCTGTTCTCATCTGTTCTAGTGGGGAATAGAAACTCTGCATGTGTGTGATTTAAAAAAAAAAAGGTGTTGAGAGGAACCGACTGTTGGAACTGCACAGCTAATCACGAGTATTATGTGATATTTGCTACAACCCCTCCATAAAGTGTTAAAATCATGATTATCTATAAACTTACAATAATCGTTATGAATCATAAAAAATGGTGACCTTGGTCAAGAAAAAGCTGAGGGAGTAATTATAAAAATAGGACCAAGGGTCCTGTAGCTTACCGGCAAGCAGTCTTACAGCGATGATACAAGTTATGAAAATTTCATGTGAAGTTTGACATTTGAATCAATGAAAATCAATGTCAAGGTCACTAAATAGAAGTTCACATACATTTATAAGACCTTCTGTAATACAATCCTAAGCTCTGAAGCAGTTTTGGTGATACAAGTCATTATAATATTTCAATATGTCATTTGTGAACTTTGGTCACACTTTAGATGAAGTGTTGCTCATAAAGGCTTTATACAGCATGTATAAGGGCTTCATAAATGAGACATAATATCTTCATAAATCATAAATAAGCAAATGTCATGCTTTGTAAAGGGTGAAATAACACATTCTTATTCAGCATGTGATGCCAGATGTGACAATGATTATGTCACTTAGCTGACAATGTCACCCTTTATAGTATTTAGCCACTAGCTAAGTGATTGTCACTTACATGACATCTGGCATCACATGCTGAATAAAGATGTGTTATTTCACCCTTTACAAAGCATGACATTTGCTTAAGTATGATTTATGAAGACACTATGTCTAATTTATGAAGGCATTATACATACTGTATAAAGCCTTAATGAGCAACACTTCATCTAAAGTGTGATCTGAACTTTGAAGGTCACAGAATGTCAAGTTGTGGTCAGTAAATGGACTTCATATATGACTTTCTAAATGTCTCTATACAAACCTTGGCTCAATCTGTGACCATTTTGGTGATACAAGTCATTGTAATTCCACTGTGGAGTTTGACCCTCAAAGGTCACTGACAGTCAAGTTGAATGTCATCAAATGAAAGTTCATATGTGACTTCCTAGATGTCAGTAACACAAACTTAGGCTCCATCTGTGACCGTTTTAGTGATACAAGTCATTGAATTTTCACTAGGTTACATTTGACCTTTGAAGGTCAATACGAAGGTCACCAAATGAAATTCATATATGACTTCCCATATGTCTGTAATACAAACCTAGACTCCATCTGTGACCGTTTTGGCTAGACAAGTCATTGTAATTGTATCATGTCAAGTTTGACCTTCAAATGTCATCAACAGTCCAGCTGAATGTCACCAAATGAAAGTTCATATGTGACTTCCTATGTCAGTAACACAAACCTAGGCTCCATCTGTGACCTTTTCAGTGATAGAAGTCATTGAATTTTCTCTAGGTCAAGTTAGACCTTCGAAGGTCAATATGAAGGTCACCAAATGAAAGTTCATACATGACTTTCTATACTTCTTCAATACAAACCAATACTCAATCTGTGACAATTTTATTGATATAAGTCATTGAAATTTCACTGTATAGTTTGGCCGTTCAAGGTCACTGAAGGTCAAGTTCAAGGTCACCCAATGAAACTTCATACATGACTTCCTATATGGCCACAATACAAACCTAAGCTCTATCTGTAATAGTTTTGGTGATAGAAGTCATTGAAATTTCACTATGTGAAGTTTGACCTTCGAAGGTCACCGAAGGTAAAGTTCAAGGCCACCAAATGAAAGTTCATACATGACTTCCTATAAGTGTTCAATGCACACATGTTCCCAATCTTCAATATTTTCAAGCCTAGAAACCTTTGAAAATTGTAACATTTTGCTTGACCTCAAGTTTGACCTTTCAAGGTCATCTGAGGTCAACTTTAACACAGCCAAAATATAGGTCATATATTACTTCCTATATGTCAGTAATACAAACTTAATCTCTATCTGCAACCATTTAGCTTCCACAGGCGATTTGGCCCATTCTCCATAAGACACAATGTTAAAGCACAGCGCCCCCACTAGACTCACTTCCGTCGATTCAATCAAAATGGCACTTTTGACTGTACATAAAGTGTATCAAGGTGAGTTGATTGCCAGATTTAGAAAAAAGTTATCAGACAGTTTTTGAGATATAATTTTTTTAAATTTCAAGTCATATCTTTTAACATTGTTAATATATTCTCTGACCTCGAGTTTGACCTTTCAAAGTCATCTGAGGTCAACTTTAATATAGCCAATGTATAGGTCATATATGACTTCCTATATGTCGATAATACAAACTTAATCTCTGTCTGCAACCATTTGGCCTCCACAGGCCATCTTGCATATTCATAAAGTACAGCGCCCCCAATAGACCCACTTCCGCCGATTCAATCAAAATGGCGCTCGCACTGTACATTGATGGTACCAAGGTAAGTTGATTGCCCGATTTAGAAAAAAATTTATCACGCAGTTTTTGAGAAATAATTTTTAAAATTTCTCAGTCCTATCTTTAACATTGGAGCCAAAATTTCAAGGGCCCATAAAACGGACAAAAATGTTTCAATCAAAAATCCGAGAAAACCGTCTGGAGATATGGTCTAGTAGTATTTCATTGCAAATTTACACGGAAATTCATCAGGCCAAAAAAAAAGATAAAAAATTTTCCGGACGACGGACACGGACGCCACACCACGACAATAGCTTATCAGCCCATAGGGCTGGTAAGCTAAAAAGAGTGAGAACCTAATTAATAGTAAGTGGGAGTATATTTAAAATCAGCTTATCATTCAATCGCTACCAGAGTGATGCACACACACACACACATGCATACACTCATGCTTCAATACCTGGCAGGCGATTACATTGACTTTCCTTCACTTCTTGTGTGTCTCTACCACCTTCCCCTAACCATAACCAAAGCATGCCCAACCAAAACCCTAACCGTAACCTTAACCTATCCCGATAGTCATAACCTTAATCCGAACTTTAACCAATAAGTTACTATGTGCAACATGCATTTGAAGTTCCGATGACTGGCCAAAATATCTTCCACAAAATATCACCTCTCTATAGGTAAAAAAAACATGCCCTGGTCCTCACTATGCAGCAAGTGCAAGAACACACACACACACATACACATACAAGCAGAGATACAAATGTATGAGGGCACATGGGCAGGTACACAGCAATGAACACACACATAGACACATACACATGGTGTATAAAACAAGCTCAAGAGTTTTTATCGGTCACATCTAATCCTTTTCTACAAAGGACAGCCCAAAGAGCCTTGAATATTGCAGACATTTCACTGATATTTCCCTGCTTGAATGTGTCACAGCGTACAGGTCCCATAGCAGCAGGTTCTTAATGACATAGGAGGAAGAGCGGTTTAGAGCGGCACTCTGGGAGAAAGCTTTGTTAGGCTATTTCAATACTCGATCCCGGGAGCCACATCCTTTTTAAAAATTAAATAAACTAAAATGTTTCGCTGTTACGGGCCGCATATTGGACTGACTGCCGCGGCTATTGCGCTAGTGCGTCGGCTCTCGGCCCCATCTCTCTGCGCGAATCAAAGACAGTCGTCATTACTATTTCATCATTACCCCGGCGAACCGCGCGAGGAATGTTTCCCACACTCGGAGTGAACAGCTTTTTTTTTTTAATCGCAGATTTCTTCCATCGCGCCAGGACGAGAATCGCAGCCCAACCCCCCACCCGCAAAGCCGTACCTTTCATCCTGTACCTTTTTAATTCTGAGAGCAATGCGGAAATTAACCAAAAAAAAAAAAAACGGAGAGAAAAAAAAAAAAATCGCGCTCCCACATGTCTACCTGTCAATCACTGCCCCGCTCGACGGAGAGGCCCGTTGCTTAAGCGCCGTGTAGCGTGAGCCCGTTTGATCTGAGGCTTTCAAAGAAAGAGCGCAGAGAACGGCCATCAGGAACGATTTGCTTCTCGCCACCGGCCCCGGTGTTATCCTGACAGAGCGCAATCATATGCAGGTTAATTTAATGTCTGCCTTGTTCGTCTTCCTTTTTTTGGCTCTTGTTTTGTCTCTTCCCATTACGTTTTTGATCGCTTTTCGCCGCGGGAGCGCTCTGAAACACAATCGGCCCCATTCCGGGAGGGGAAACTGGGGGGAGATCTCAAGGTCAGGACGGAGCGATGGCGCGTATTCGAGGTGACGGAGGTGGTTGGGTGGGTTCTCATGGGCAGTGTGCGCTCTCTCATTCAATCAGTTAAAATTTCCTCAGAAATTTACGTCATTGGCGTGGCACTCCTTGGCCAAGAACAGCAGCTTCATGTCCAACATGCAAGCTACTTCCACATGAACGTGAGGGAAAAAAAAAATCTTGAAATAAAATAAGCGACATCATCAGGTCACGTGACCTGTGGCCTCTTCATACTTCCCTGTCATATACATTAATTTAGCTAAATGCCTTTTGAAATAATTTTTTTTATCACCACTTTACTCAGGGTAATTTAATTGACAAACTGAGTACATTTCGAAACGTCATCTGAATTGAACACTGCATTTGACGTATGTAATACGGATGAGCAGATTCACCAGGTAATGATAATGAAAAACACAGGAAAAATAATACATTTAAAACATACTTGCTGTACAGTATTGTACGCGTGTGCCCACAATAGATTATCATGTATATACTACCCCTCTAATAGGAGAGAGGGAATCTTCTATCAACAAAAATGACGATTGTTTGTTGTGGATATTTTTTGAGGCTATCCAGGATATAGATGTGCCCTCCACGAATTCGACGGAGGGCACATTTTTCAGAGAAAAGCAGGCCTTGTCTTGGAAGTGGAGACAGAGATCATGGAGGGGGAGGAATAAAAAACACAAAGAAAAACTGATTTACTCACAGAGAATATTTTTCACCCTCACACCTCACACCACAGATTCCCCGTACAGAGGTCACCAGTAAGGTTTTGGGTGGGGGTGGCTAACACTGAGCATAATCAAACAACTGCAGCTCGACCACTTCTCTGTTACGCCATCTTGCTTTGCAATCAGTGTCAAAGTGCTCCCATCGTCCTCCCCCCAGAAGGGGGGGGGGAGGAGGGGGTTACTTCTAACTTATTTAGAGTCGAAGCCACCTCTGGAACAGGTCACTGCGCTTAAAATATTGGCGTCAAAACATTTTATTACTCTTTTTACTGTACATTTATATCCCCCTTTTCTGCCAGAAAATAAAATCATAATTTATTGGTTGTCGCTACAAGAAGCTAAGCAGCTTGGTGGCGATAAAACATTGCGGCGCATTTATAGTATTTTCCATAAAGGCCGGGCTTGTTTTCTCTCCGTACAGGGTCTGTCGCTGATAATTCCATCGAATAGGAGCACACAGGAAAATAATGCATTGTAAATATTTGGATTGCTTTGTAGACCCCTCCACACCTTGTTTTCTCCCATTTTCTCAATCAAGAATGCTCATACTTTTCAATAATTTCAACGATGCACAAGGTTTCAGTTACTTTGAAATGTAAAAGTGAGAGAGATGGCACACTCTGAGATAATATGTACCGCCATTTTGCATGTCAACTAGCATAGCAAAATAGCACCGCTACCATAAGTGCTAAGTATCTTCAGTGTTGTAAGGTAATAGTTGGCTGATTTTTTAAGCTTCGCTCAGCAGCTGGCGAGAGGCTGCACCACAGACTGAGATAAAGAGGAGGCCTACAGTACCTGCATGCAAGTATGCCAGGTCTGGGTTCTCAATGTCCGGGTGCAGCTCTTTCAGATGGTTCCGGAAGTCCATGGGGGCATTGGTCCCGTATTCGCACTTGGGGCAGTTGTACATCTTCACCCCCTCGTGTTTGCCCGTGTGGAGAATGTGCTTGCGGATGTTCTCGGCACAATTGGATCTAGGAAAGGAGGAAAACCAGAAAAAAAACAAATAAAAAATATTAATAAAATTAAGATTATAATGGACAGCTAAAGAGAAGAGAAGAAGAAAGAACAAAAGTGTTCTCATGCGTAGTTACAGAGGATTTACTTTCATGGCTAGCGCGCTTTTAATTGCAGTATTAAAACTTGTTAAACAATAGCGTGTACAATCTGGCGTATTCGGCGGGAAAACGTCTCGACGGAGATGTTGAAAGCAGCGTTGAGTGCCGGCTGTCACGAAGTGTTTCATTTTGCGCTGATACATCTCAGCGTTTGATGGGGAGCAGTTTGGCACGCTGGTGAGGGAACTCCCTGTGGGTTTCAAGTTAGAAATCCTCTGTTGCATTAAACAACTTTTGTCTGACTCACAAATAGATGCGTTTTGGCAAATTCAATTGGATGACTTGTGAAGTTGCTAAACTTGCTTTTTTGAAGAAAAAGACGCAAACACTTGCATCCTTTTCAAAGTGAAGACAAATGCTGATTGAGTTCAGGTATGGATAGATGGGGTAGGAAAATTTACTTAATACCTAGCAACACTTGTTTAATGGATGAAGCATCATGCATACACATATGGGAAGCTATTGGGATTATACTGCTAATGTACTGGTGCATTTTTTACAGACTCCACTCTGCACCAGTACTGACTGTGGCAAGGAGCCCCATGGGTAGACGCGTAATTGGCCGTAACATTATCTTAACTGGATTGGGGATTACCTTAACCCGGTTGGCAAGGTGACTTCTGACTCACAGTGAATCCACTCGTTAATCAGGTGTTAGCGATGTTAGCCTCAGCGCAGTGGCTGTCTGTGGTTTATCACGATACATCACGGAATAGAATATGGGATCTTGTTCGACTGCATGCAATTTGGAGGTTTTGCAATTGATGTGCGTTGATCCTAATGTTGTGATTGGGCAATCGAAAATATGGCAAAATGAGAGAAAAGATAACAAGAGCGCAACAATCACCGCCGGAGTCGCAACTGCGATATGCGTATCATCAGTCTATCTGCGGCATATGTGCAAAGTTTCAGGGATGTACTATGAAAACTGTAGGAGGAGTTGATTTCACCAGCCAGATGTCTCCCCTTTCTGACTTTCGCCTAGCAGAGGATAAAAACAGTACATGAAAAATGTTTCTTGAGCAAAATCTCCTTTTAATACGCCCAAACAGTGTATTTAAGTTAACTTTTCTGTGTTTGCATTGGTGAATCGGCACATTAGACACTGCAGGCTTTAAGCAATATGAACACAAACTGAAGGTGTGATGTCACCAGTGTTTCTCCTAAAGTACTATCCAGCTGACTGAGGTAACCGGATCTGGCATACTCATACAATGTTCATTATTAAAACAGTCCCCACACTCTCAACCGAGCTGGTGTCTCAATCACACTCCGGTCCCACGTCCCTCTCTAGCGTGCGGTCTGAACATAATGCCCACACACAAACCTGCGCTCCGTTTGGAGCAGTAGTCATTAGGCGCATCCATGGAAACCAGCTTTAACTGATTGACTGACTCATGAGACTCACTGCTCTGTGCAACTGTAATAAAAACTGAACAGGGAAGCACATTCATATCATTTTTTAGGTACAAACTGACCATGGATACTATTTTCCATGACAAATTGATTTAAATATGGTGAATAATGCAGAAGTGGAATGAAAACATGGCACAACTTCCGTTTATGAAATATTCAAAGAAAAAGCCTCTATACTTATCATCACTGCTTCTTACAATGTAAAAAAGTCAGCATTTTTTGCCCATATGTTACTTATAACCCATATATTTTTAGTTTATTTCTTTACAAGAGAGTGTCATTGGGATACTTTTGGCAGAAATTACAAGACAGGTCCCTTTTTTGTCATAAGATATGCAGATCTCTAATTTATTGGAGTTGGGCCCTTTGGAAACTCAATGATTCAATTATAAAAATTTGAATGACCAAAAATACAGATTTGAAATATAACTGACAAAGAAAGTGTTACTATATACCCGTATCAGTTCACTTCCTATGTTTGTATTTACTGAGTAATATTCTTCAGTGTTGCAGGAAATGGGATGGAAAAAAAAACATTACATATTGCTGTTTGTTCTGTTTTTCTAAACTACACAGTATATTTTCACTTTATCTCATATTTTCGCCCCACACAAACACATATACCCCCAAACACATCTCTCATAAAACATCTTATTTTGAAAGCACATGTGACATTTCACAAAGACGTCATCTCGTTCGCCCGTCCCTCGCTCCCTCTCCCCCCGGGCTCCCGCGAGCCCTCGTTTGGCGTGATAAGGCGGTCTCCGCGGGGACCGGAGCCGTGTGCGGTGACAGGGCCCGGCATTGAGTAAGCACCGGGCGCGAGCCGCGATCGAGTCGGCCATCGGCCTTACCCGACGCGGGGAATGGGAGGGGGGTTGATTAATGCTAGACCTGGTCCAACCTCTGTCCCGTATCAAAAAGCGTCCCGCGAACCAGTGGAGGAAGGGGGGGGGACAAGCTGAGGCAAAAAAGCCTTAAAAAAACCGAATAAAAAATGTGTTGTGCCCTTGATAGATGAATCTCTGCTGCAGTCCTCAGGCAGATGTTCACAAACAGTATAATATGCAATTACTCACCCTTATCCCCTTGCCAGGGACAGTAAAGCTTCCTCGCCACTATAGTTCACCAGAATGAAGGCCAAATTAGTTTTACTTTTGCAACAACACCTCACTTATCACGGGCCTTTTTTTTGGCCCAAACGGGCTCCCATCGCTGTCCCGACTTCCCGAGGAACGACTGCCAGACCAGGGAGGCTCGAGCCCCTGACGCCACTTGCACAGGGGATGTAAAAAAAAAAAAAAAAAGCCCCAAACGCTGGAACAAGCTACGCCGTGTTGTTGTGTAAAACGATACGCTGAATTACTCCGGCTACGAGCGTTAAGCTTGGCTCTGTTCTTCAGAGCCATTAAAATGGCATTACATTTTGTGCCAAACTAGCAGATGACATGGTATTAAAGTGGTTTGCAGGCTGACTCTCATTGTTTTTTATGTCTTAGTTGTGCACACAACTTGAACCGGGGCGTCCAGTATAACTTACAACCCACCTTTATGGTTGAATGTTTCCAGCTCAGCGATCTTCATTGCTGGTCCTGTTGGGCCGCAGAATCTGCAGGGTTAAGTGTTCACTTTAACACTACCTATCAATTCAGACCTGAGAAACCAGGTGAGCGGAGTGGACTGTATAATTGACTGCTTCAATCGTCAATTAAGAGTCGAGCTGCAAGGAGCACCAGGAGACTGTGTTGCCCACCTGGATCCAGAATGAAGATCATAGCTCTAACTGAATCCTAACAGAAGCAGTTTAAAATCAAGCAAATTCTTAAAAAAATGCATAAGCTCACTTGAGATTTCACCTAAAGCCAAAGCAATATGCAGAATTAATCAGGAATGAACAAAAAACACAGCATTATTTCCAAAGAAAATACTTTCGTTCATGAGAAAGAAACAGCTCGCTCCACAGTGCATGGCTTTAAAAAAAAAAAAAAAAAACTTCATAACTGGATGCATTTTTATAGCAAAACGTGACTCACCTGCCCAAAAAACCATACAGAGCACAAATCAGTTTGTGTTAACAGAGCAAATGAGTCTGTATCTTCAGCGTTTTCATGTATTCGTACAGCACGTAATACTTCGCACCTAGTTCAAAAACTAACAGGAAGTAGCAGACATATAAAAATGTATACACATACAGCCAATCAAAATGGGCACTTCCCAGATGTTTGGAAACCTTAATAATGACGAGCATGTTAGGCCGTATGACAAGACAGGTAGGGTCCTATATTTTCTGCGCAAACAAAATACGGTAAATTCCATTTTCAAAAATACTGCTCAAAGAAAGTTCCTGAAAAGTTGATTACCAAATGACTGGCACCGCAAAGGATTTGCTTCATTTAAATTAAAAGAAAGTTAAATATGCATTGGGGATTGCTACAAATAGCCCTTTTTGAATGGAAAATTAAAATTTTATGAATAACAAGTAAATGAGAACTGAGTGTTGCTGTTATATGGGATAAAAATAGCAGCAGGATTGGCACCTAGGTAAGGTACCAGAGCAAAAGTATTTCATACATGCAGTGCTGTGATCTGCCCCACTCCTGATTTTTTATTTTTTTTACATATTTGTCGCACTGAATCGATTCATAAAATCCATATACCTAAATTTTTTAAATGAACATTTAATTGATTGAAGGAAAAAGGTCATACATCACACATGTACATAATACATAATTTTGGTCCCCTCCAGATCCTTTTGAAAGATAAATGGAGGATTTTCAAGTATTAACTGCCAAATTCAGGTCCTGCCACAGCATTTTATTGGGGCTCAAGGTAGGACATTGACAAAGCCAATCAAATCTCATTATAATTTTTTTTTTCTTTTGAGCCATTCATAGGTGAACTTGCTCTTGTGATCTGGATCATTGTGTCGGTGTATAACTAAATCGTGCATGAGCTACAGATCTCTGGCTGATGACATGGCTTCTAGTAGATCAAATATGGCGATTCACCAAGGCCTTAAAGCAGCAAATGCACACTGTCGCAGGGCAACCACCATATTTGAATCTTGGTATTCATCTCAGGCTTCTGTCCCAAAACAATCGGAAAACCTATGATTTCAATAAAAAAGTAGTCCAGAAAAACAGATGAAAACATGTCCAGTGTAAAGAAACATTCTGTAAGGAAAGCATCTGTCTCCAACCAATACGACATCACAGAACAAGTGTTGCCACTAAACGTGGCCATGTCCCCCGCCAGGTCACGGAAATTGACTGGGGTCGGCGTATCACACTAATACACATTGAAGCCAAAGATGAATGAAATCGGTCAAACCGTTCTCGAGATATCGCGTTCACAACAAACGGGACGTGACGGATGGACGGACGGACGGACCTGAATACTATGTCCCCCGTTCCGCTCGCTACCGCGGCGGCGAGGGAC
Source organism: Gymnothorax javanicus (assembly GCA_029692085.1). Classification (NCBI taxonomy): domain Eukaryota; kingdom Metazoa; phylum Chordata; class Actinopteri; order Anguilliformes; family Muraenidae; genus Gymnothorax; species Gymnothorax javanicus. The sequence continues at coordinate 176,958,254 of CM056193.1, read as the reverse complement.
AAAAAAGGCTCAAGGGCACAGGAGATATTTTCGATGTTGGGGAGACCAAATTGAGAGCAAATGTCCAGATAGCAAAATCAATTTCCAGACCACCACTTCTGGTCCACTGTCGCACCACCGTGCACCATCATATTTTAACCTTGCCTGAATGTTAAGAGAATAAGGTTGTTATTAAGATGAATTCATATACATGAATGTCTTAAAAGGTGTTTTTATCAAAACTGGCAAAATTGTAGACTTCTTGTTGGTAACCGGCCAGAGGACCACTCTCGAACCAACAAGCTAAACGCCAGAAAATGCCATATCTGCCCCCAGTGGACTGACAGTGGTCACTGGCCTCGCTATGAGGGAGGTCAGAACTTTCAAGCTTATACAATTCTATTTTTACTATTTTGATTGATTTATTTTGCATTGTTTGGGCTATTGGTTTAACACTCTAAAAATAACATGGGATGCTGACAGTTTACGAAGCCATGGATGAACAAGAGTTAACAATGGTCAACAAATACACTTGTTAATATACATGATCTAATGGATAGGTCTAATTCATTGTCTGGTATGAAGCTGCCAAACAAGCAACCAAAACAATATTCATTATCCACAATATGTTTGAAGTTAACATTTTTTGATTATACTTTAATGTTACAAATTATGTCTCTGTATAGACTTAAAACCCATTATATTCCTAAAATACATCTGTTTGCTAACAGCGAAAAATAAAAGATCAAAAAGCCACTTAGCATATGTGTCACAAATTTCAGGAGGGAAACAGAGGCTAATCATAGTTAGCTTTATTGACTGGAGATCACAAGTGGTCTCACGACAACTACGCAGTTAACTAAAGTAAATTCATTAATTACTCAGAATTTTATAGCCACAACCTATTAAATAGAATTAATTAGCTATTTAGAAAAGATGTAACATCATGTTTCATAGGAAACTGAATGGTGGGAGAAAAGAGTTGCCTGTAACTATGGATACCATTCTAATGTCCCACTTGAGGCAAGCGAAATGATGTTGTCTAATTGCTGCTCTGGCATATCAATAGCAACATCTGAAATATTATGTTGTTAAGTAACAGATAGTTACTAGAGATCGACTAATAACTATATTTTGTCTCATTCAACCGTTTGACAAGGCTTTCTACTGCAGTTGTTTTACTCACTCCGTCTCTTGGCTGTTTTCAGCAAAAGCCCATTCATTTTCCCAAAGGGATTTTTTCTTAAGAACCAGGAGGTTAACACAGAAAACTGCCCACTTCCGGGTAACTCCCATGCCCTATAGAAGAGATACATGCCCAAAAGGTAACTATAGAGATAGATCTGTATCTCTGTCTGAAATGAATGTTCTAAAAATTAAAACTGGTTAGTTTTTTTTTTAATTAAATCAGTACAATGCAGTAAGTGAAAACGAGTTGAGTGTTAGCAGTAGCAATTCAGAGTTGGTTGATAGCCCACACATTATGTCTAACATTACAAACAGGGTGAACAGAAGACGGACTACAGAAGCCAGTAGTTTGTGAAGGGTATTTAATTGGGCAAAATGATCAAAAAATTTTATTTAACTGTTACTAGCAGAGCAAATAAGAGATAGTGACATCTCTTTGCATGGCTCTAGTTTGAAGAGATGTGAGGCTGTTAGCCAGAAGTTTTATTTATCACAGCCAATGGTATTTTTTCTTATCAAAAGTAGCGGGGATGGATCGCTCTCTCTTCAAAACTGTGCGGGACATATCCTCTGCATCCCCTGTACCTACTGCACTCCTGGGTGCCATCATCCGTACAAGCGGAGGGCGCATAAATTAAAACCTTAAGCCTGGAGTGTCATTGATGGATTTCAAGACTTTTTTGAAGATAAGAATTTGAAAAATGTGTAATTTTTGTTGTGGACACAAAGGCATTTCTTGAGTAAAATATATTCCACCTGGAGAATAATAATTTCTCTAAGGTCAGGTACATATTCTCGATATTTCAGAAGAAAAGCCCAGGGGAGGAAGGAAGCGGAGTCTTATAGTCTGAGAGACATGAGACAGGCCATTACACTCTAATGTCCAGCCTATCCTGTGAGTGATTTCACCCCAGCTCAGGGACACTAGAACATAAAAACCCAGAATCCTGGCCTCGCTGATCACTGTCCAGCCCTCTTCGCTCTCCCTCTGGGGCTCGGCGATGACCGCCCCCCAAGACGCACGTGCACGCCGGCGTTCAAGAGCAAAGCGACTCTCACACGGTATCTCCCGCGTAGGGTGAGGAACACGCTTCAGCGGTTCGAATATACGAACGGGCTGCAGACACACGTGAACACGCCCATATTTCTCCCTCTGTCGCTAACGCAACCCTCTCCCTCCCCTCCCCTCCCCTCTCACCCCACCCCACTCTGAATTATTTCCCACTTTAATTACTGTGTACACAGCTTCCTAAGTCAGTGGCTTCTCTACCTTCTCCCTCAAAAAAGGGCCGTAAATTAATAAAATGGATGAAGACGGAGAGGCAAAAAGCCGCGTTATTGATCGCAAGTTAATCCGAGGCCCGACATTCGCTTCGAATTTGCGAAAAGAGAAAGAAAAAAAACAGAAGCGAGACAGACAAATAAATAAATAAATAAGGGGGATTTATACTACCAAAAGAAATGAAAACGATGCGGGCTTCCCAGTCTTCGGGGAGAGTACAGTGCACTTTAATTGAGCAGGCATTTTTGTTTTTTTTTTCTTCTTCTTTCCTCCACCTCATTTAAAAGAGTGAGCCAGGCTCTCAGCGAAGTGAGAGTTAAACCCGGCGCAGTTAAACCTCTCAGCCCCGGCGGGATAGGCTGCTCCTACCCTTATACTGTAAACAGTGGCTCCCATAAGGCTGCTTTTGATCCTCACACCGTAATAGGCCTGGGACCGGTAATTTAAGCGAGCCTATTCCCACGGTGAATGAGAAGGGCTTAAAAAACAACTCAGTGGCAATAGGACGTACAAATACAGCCACAGGAATACAAATATGCGGTGGGAGGGGAGAAAGCGAAAAACCATTTCACGCACATCCATCAACGCACGCAGCGGCTAAAGGTCGCGCAGATTTATGTGCGTTTTCTGAATTATTTTCGCCATTGCCGCACGCGACGTTAGCACTTGAATGTTGCGTCACCTTCTTTTGGATAAAACAAATTTTGTAAACCCAGGGAAAGTGTTGGTTGGACTTACCAGCCACACAGTCTGCATATGGCCTTTAGAATCAGTAACTATTTTTCGCACATTCATCTTTATTTATTTTTTTAAAATTACGGGTCCCAAACTAATGTAAGATAACTGGAAAAAAAATTACAGCATTGTATTGCACAAATCATAAACTAACCTTGCAGTCTATTTATATCACTCAGTATGTGATAATGAACTATATTACCATTATAAATTATTTATAATTACACATATAAACACACGCATACGTACAGTGATTATATCAAATGCATTCAGGCAGACTATGACACCAATGTACAGCTCACACATGTAACATGGAGACAAACACACACATGCATACACACACACCAACACATAGAGACACACACACACGCACACACATGCACACATGAACACTCACATTGTTTTGTCCCCCACAGTGCACTCATTTTGGTATTTTCAAGTATAAATCAGTCATTGTGATTCAAGAAACCTTTCAACTCCAAATTCTAACCTACATTTAAAAACAAAAGCTGGATTCCATAGGTTCCTAAATGTGTGACTGATGTTCATGCAGGGAGATACAGTGAATAAATTAATAAGTGACAGAACAGAGACCTGAGAGCTCAGTAGCCTACAGCTGGCACACATCTCTTGGATATGGATATCGCATGATTGTCATATTTAAACAAAATAGAAATAGTTCGTATTTACTTATAAATATAAAAAAGTCAGGGTCAGGAATAGTTGGGCGTGGAAAAAGTATTCTTATTTATGTGCCTACCGCAGCATATAGTGTTTGAACTGAAACAATGAAAATGAGCTCAGAGCATGGATTTTTTTCCCTTTAATTTGAGGGTATTTACAGCAAAACGGGGCAAATGAAGTTGGAATTACAGTAATTATAATCCCCCTATTTTTTTTTACGTAAAAAAAAAAAAAAAACTGGCTGCTTACCGGTTTCATGGCTAGATATGCGTTACTACACATCCTCCCCACACCCCACCCACCCCCCCAAGCAGTAGGGAGAGGGTATTGCGATCGACTTGGTTGGTATGATACTTCATTTATCCGCTTGTCCATTAGCAAGATTACAAGCAGACCGCTCCCTAAGTTTATACCAAATCTGTCCAAAAGTTGCGCAAGGAACCAGAATAGATCCTATTTAATTTTAAAATGAATTGGGTTAAGGTCAAGGTCACTGAAAAGGCACAAAATGTTTTTATTTTGGTTGTACCTCTGTCTGATCCAATTTACAACATACCAACGCTAAAAGGTTTCATTTTCAATTTGAAAATACATTCCTATCCATTGCTATAGTGAAACGTCCATAGTTTTAAAAACTTGGTAGTGGTCAGAGTTCAGGGGGGTTAAGATCATTGATCTGAATTGCCTAATTTCCACTCTCTCTCAAAAACTACTGTAGGTAGCCACTTGCTCACTATTTTACTCGTATAGGAAATCATAAATACAGATTAAAATGACCCCCTGACCTTTGACCTTGAGTGACCTTGAAAGGTGAAACCACAGGTGATGAGATTTCAGAAAGCTATATCTCAGAAACTACTGTAGATAGCCACTTGGTTACAGTTAATCTCTGACAGGAGCTGATAGTAGGGAATGTCAATGGTACCCCAACATTTGATCCTAAAAGGTCAAACCCAAGAGCACATGTACCTGATAAGTGGATCAACTCATTGAACAGCAAAAATATGTGCGAGGGGCGGAGTTTGCCCTGCCTGGTACTGCTTGTTTGTTCATTCTTTCATTAATAAGTAAGCCAATAAAAGGTCTAGAGTTGATTTCAAGTGTACTAATGAGCCACTGTGACTCTTCTGTCGGCTCAGACCAGACAGGACAGCTTTTGTTGCCCTCATACATCTATAAAACCTGGGCGCCCAAAACCCTGTCGCCAGTTCATGATTTGTCCATCCCTGGAGCATTGTTAGAAGTGTAGTCAGTACGTACTAACACCTAAAAAACCGAGAAAGTGCACCTTTTTCCGAGAAATTCCTACAAAAACTTAGAATATGCCGAGGTTTGCTGAAGATTTGAAGCCAACTCGGTTAACCTCAGAAAAATTTTACCAAGGTAGACTGAAAAATTTTCAGATGTATGAAAAAACATGAATATTCGCCGAATTTTGTGGGAACTTTGGAATGCTCTGTACTGTAGTTCAGCCTGCTATGTCTCTGCTGCATAATTTAACTGGTAAAGGGCAGACCACCACCATTATATTAAGAACAAAAACATGTTCAGTATTCACAATATATTCAATCTGCAAAAGCACCAATTTACAAACAAATCAGATACACAATGTAATATTTAAAAGAGGGCACCTAGAGAGAAAGTGAACATCTTGGTGTTGTCCAAACTTAAGTAAACCAGACAGACTTCGGGATACCTTGGTAAAGTTTTTCCAAGGTTTACCGAGTTAGCCTCAAATCTTCAGTAAACCTCGGTTTATTCTAAGTTTTTGTAGGAATTTCTTGGAAAAAGGTGCACTTTCTCGGTTTTTAGGTGCTAGTAGTGCTAGGAGCACCCCGCAAGCCTTACCACTACAGGAATTCTTGAACCCGATGACATGGCCATAACGATTTGGCCCTGATCGAAGTTGCATAGATCCTACTTCTCCTGCATCCAATGTTGACTAAGTAAACTGTCTATGGTCTGTTTAAAGATCTTGACCGGGAACATTGTTTTTACTTTTTTTTCTTGACCAGGAACATTGTTTTTATTTTTTTTTTCTTGACCGGGAACATTGTTATAAGATAATCTATGTTACCCGCTTCATCGGTGCTTATCATGTTTGTGGTCATAATGTGGTCATCTTCCCTCTGCTCTCAGAACAGCCTTAATTGTTCATGGCAAGGATTCTACAACATGCAGGATGCATTCAAGAGATTCTGGCCCATGCCATGATTGGATCACCCTATTTCAGTAAATTTGCCAGCTGCGCATTCATGCTACGAACCTCCTGTCCAACCGCGTCCCAAATGTGCTTCATTGGATTCAAATCTGGCGACTCAGGAGGCCATTGGAGTAAGTAAAAATCATTTCCCTGTTCATGAAACCAGTCTGAGATGATTTTTGCTTTGTGACACGGTGCATTATCATGCTAACAGTAGCCATTAGAAGATAAGTAAATTGTGGCTATAAAGGGATGCACAAGCACAGCCATAATACTCAGATAGGCTGTGGCATTCAATTGATTGGTGATTAGTGTCCTAAACTGTGCCAGGAAAGCATTTCCACACCATTACGCCACCACTGGACTCATGCAGTTGATGTCAAACACTGACCCTGCCATCTGTACATCGCAGCTGAAATTGAGATTCAACAGAGCAGGGCGTGTTTGTCCAGTCTTCACCTGTGCAGTTTTAGTGAGCCTCTGCCCACTGCATACTCAGATTTGTGATCTTAGCTGACAGGAGTGGAATCCCAACTGGTCTTCCAATATTTCAGCCCATCCGCCTCAAGGTTCAATGTGTAGTTTATTCTGAGATTTTAGGCTTTATTGCTCAACACAGCTGTAAAGAGTAGTTATTGGAGTCCCAGTAGCCATTCTTCAGATCAAACTAGTCCATCCACTGTCTGACCTCTCATCAACAAGGTGTTTCAGTGCGTAGAACTGTAATTAACTGGAGTTTGTTTTGTTTTACTCACCATTCTTAGTGAACTCCAGAGACTATTTCTGAACCATGGTGAATCCATTGTTAAAAATTTATGCTCTTTTGGTGGGGGGGGTCCTGCCCATTATTTGAAAGGTGAGCCTTATGAAATGGCCACATAGAGTATGTCCCATGTATGGAACAAAAACAGTTTGCTTATTTACGCATTTTACACTAAGCCCCAGAGTGCAATTTCTGATTCAATAGTTCTATGTCTTTTGGTTTTACTCAGCACAATGGCAAGATTCTTGCATATGGTCCCTCTCGTTTCAATAATACTTGTATTCATGACAAATGGCTTTGCAATTGCCTCTGATCAATGATGAAAGCTGCTAGTGTGCGCTCTTGATTCCAGGCCTCTGATTGTCTTTTGAGTCTTTTAACGGCCAAAGGACCAAAGTTGTGACAATGACAGACAAAGAGGCAATTATGAGGTTGAGGCATATAAAAAAATTTGGACGCATATGCCACATCTCAATCTTAAAAAGAAATCAGCTGTCTAGAACATGAATAAGGGCACTAGCGAGATCAGTCATCAAAAGTGGCCTGGTAGGCCAACTTTTACATAGCGAGCTATTTATCAGCTGCATAATGAAGTGAAAAGCCATAACATCTGTCCAACAGGTCAAAAACAGCCTTCAGCAGGCAGGTGTGGAGATGTCAGCAACTTATGTCACATCGCAAACAGAGGTTACACTGCAGGGTTGACAAGCTAAAGGCCAAAACAGAATGGCCACACTGGAGCAAATACCTAAAAAAAATCCTGAAAATTTCTGTAAACAATTCTGAGAACAGATCTTGGTCCACAGGTACCTGTGTTTTTTTTGCCATGAGTAAAGACAAGTGATTCTCTACCTGTCGTGGCTGTACAAGACCATTACAAACAGGTTTCTCATCTCATCTATCTATATGACCAAGCTCAAGAATGTTTTCAGCTAAATTTAACCTGTCCTTGAGGCAATCTGGTTTGCAACTTGTAATGACCCCTCTATGGTTAGGCTGGCGTAGCCCTCTCTTGCAGGGATACATATCCACGTCTTTTGAGTGTTGAATATCAGTACAGCAAAGGGCGCATTTATTAACGCCTGAAATAATTCTTTGGTCATTCACTACTTTTGAGGGAAAACGTGCTGTTCGGTATAAATGACCTCACCAGTGAATTCTTCGCTCTCATGAATGTACAGAACCACTGGTAATGACAATTCCAATGTTTTCAGTATTTCTTAAATTAATTGAGATTTCTATCAGCCTCATGACGTCCAGCTTTGCGAGCAGTAACACTTGTGTGGTCCCAATGTTCGAAGACAACAGGAACAAACTCCAAATCTGAGTTCTACACCACGCACAAACTCTACATGTTCAGTTGGCTTCCTTCTTTACAATGATGGTGCAGCACACAGCTGGCTACAATATAGCCAGCTGTCCAATCACATTTGATCCCTGAAAAGGGGTGGGCGAAAAATAAGAAACGCCTTCATTTCCACATCAAGAATCCTATATTTATGAACATACATCAAATATAACGAATAAGAGTTGATAGTCTGAATATTTACCCAGCATTCATGGTTTCATTTCAAATCCTACGCGAGGAAGCACAGCACCAAGACAACAAAAATTAGGCCACAAAATACGGACTGAGCTGTATATACGGTACCGCATAATGCATGCTGTAATATTAATCAGTCCTCCTAAATTTAAATTTGTTGCCTGGCTTGACTCTCCAAAAGAATCAACTCCACTGCTGCGAATTCCGGATTTTTTTATTCATTCATTTATCTATTATTTCAAGGAAGACAATTATCTCAACCTCTTCAGACTATGAAAACTTTATCCCTTGTTTGAAGAGTAATGAAAATGTTTAATTAGCCTTCTTTAGAAAAAAAAGAAAGAAAAAAACACCGCATTTCTGAGTCTCTAAAATTTCCCAGTGGAGGTGTCCGTGGCCCAGGCGAGTCATTAGCATGTTTGTGCTCTGTGCTGTCAGTTACTTACGAGGTCACCGTTCTCACAGCAGCGATGATGAAAGCGTAATGAGGGGCCGGCGGAAAAAAAAAAAAAAAAAATTCCTCTCCTTTCTTTTCACACTTAACTCGAGAAAATATTCAGGATTTAGAAAGTTTTGTGAGCCTGTGTTATAAATGTCTGAAATACATGAATGCATTTATACGGATGCGACTGGACGTAACAACCCATAATGCATGCAAATATGGGACTTCAATAAACATAATTGTTTTAAATCTGCATGCGAAAGAGGAAGGCTGCAAATCCATTGCCTTATTTATTCCCGAAGACTCTGACTTTGAAGGTCTTTGTGGCACACTAAAGCTCATTTTGATATGAGGAACATGAGGTATAAAATTACATTTCAGATTGGAAATATCCATATGACTGTCTTCTTATGAAAAAAATTGTTTTAGCGAAGAAAGGTAGTTATTTCACAGAAAGCTCAGTCGCTGTTTCATTACTGAGAGAGAAGACTGAAAAGTATATTCAAAATGCAAATAGCCTTACATGCATGCAGGTCACATGGATGAGATATGCAGCAGCACCTCATAGGCTGCCTGACACCCAAGTTAAATTATTGCGCCCCACCCAACCCCACCCAAAAAAAGGGATTTGCTTTGCACAAAAAACTCATACAGCACCTAATACGGAATTACATGCCACGCTGAAGTCCATTAGCAGCATAAAGTCAAAATGATTAACGGTGGGATTCAATCAAATCCAGGGATTCAAATATACATCCTTAATTCTGACCAACTTTTTTGTGCTCTTTATGGCAAAGGCAGGCTTCCTTAGAGGGCTATAAAATTACATTTTATATAATTTCTAAATGCCCAATCTATAAATTATTTCTAACACAAAATAACTAATTTATTCAAAGAAGGCAACCTTACATTTCAATTAAAATCCCATTTACAAAACAAAAACATGTTTCAAATGAGCCAATTACCTTTCATTGACTCAAAGCATGAATTGCAAAACACGGTCTGCATATTTTCAGAATTTCTTATTATTTAAAGAATTTCAAGACGCTTAACAAGTTCTATGTCTGAAGATATTTGCATTTATAGGGCAAATAGAGTGTTTGCATATTGCAATTATATGCATTTCCATTTTAAATGCAAGGAATTTTATGGCATATTTGTAAAATATTTTTTATCAATAATTAATATATGAAAGTAGGAAAAGTTTGTTTTAGTTATCAGAGATGTGCACTACATTAAAACTCAAAGAATTTTGTTTGAAAAGCAATATCCACTGCTCACGCTCAAACCGTACGAAAAAGACATCGCTCCTATTGGTTTATTCCAAAACGCATTTTCCAACATTTATTCGCCGAGCATTTCTGATGCGCAATAAACCAGCACCATACTCCACCCACCTCTAAATTGATGCCTCACAGAAACAAACAAAATGCTACATTAAATTACCTTCGGCAAAACAACAAAAATGGAAAAAAAGGCGCAAAAACCTATCGCCAAAAGTGGCCAGAAATGGTGAATGGACTTATTTTTCAACCCCGAGAAAACTACATGTTTCCCGCCTTTTTCCTCCTCTCCACCAGGTTAAAGTAGCGCATTGCAGAGAGAGAGAGAGGGGAGGGGAAGGAAATATATATATATAAATATATATATATATATATGAAAATGTGCAATGTTGGTGGAAGTTTTTCAATTTCACTGCCAATTTCCTGTGTAATTACTGATGACTCTGATGGCCTTTTAACGACAGGCAGCTCCCAGCTCCCCTCGGCGCTGATGACAGGTGCGCTGATCTCAGATCAGTGGAGCAGTACCTGTACTGGCACCAGGGGCAGTGGTACGGCTTCTCCCCGGTGTGCACACGCCGGTGCCGCGTCAGGTGGGACTGTGTGGTGGAGGCGAAACTGCACAGGTGGCACTTAAATGGCTTCTCTCCTATAGATGGGAGGGGAGCAGATTTTTTAACATAAGAATTAAAACTAGCGATTGAGGACCCCAGTGCTAAAAGTACTTAAGTCATAAAAATGTCCATTTTGAGATAATCGAGGCAGTGAACTTAACTAAAACAAAACTATAAAAGAAATTTTGCCATTCTTAACTGACAGTGTGTGAAAATCTGACTTAAGCACCCTTAGCACTAAGTTCTTCAATTCACTTTGCACAAAATATCAACAAATAATATATTCAGCTTTTCCAATCACAAATATTTTCAATTTCACCCTGTGAGAACACAGCAATAGGTCAAAACATGTTTCACAGCCGAAAACCTTCAAAACGTCAAGATGGCAATGTTGCGGATTGCAATCAAGGGTTCCGGAGCAGTAAACAGTAAAATTATGTTAAAGATGATGTTCGTTCCAAAAAGCTGTACCACTATGACAAAAAAAAAGGTGCAAAAGTGGTTACAATTTCAAAAACACGATGAGATTAGAGTGTGACCACGGCCTCTTTAACTGTGGACCTATAAGCAGTGAAAGCCCCTGATTACAGACACCCACACGGTAATAAAGCGAAAAGCAATTATTTAATCGTGTAGCTGCAGTGTGTCCGCATTGTTTAAATGCAACCTACTGGCACACCGAGTGGCCAGCGCCAGCCCATTAGAGCTATATTAAGAACAAAAAAAAAACATTATAGTTTTCTTTAGTTCTGTGTTACCTCAGTCTCCAACAGTGTGTGTGCAGGAGGACACTGAGAGAAAACAATACAATGAAGGGCGAGGGAGAGGGAGAGAGAGAGAGAGAGAAGGAGAAAGGGAGAATAGGTACAGAGAAGGAGACCGAGACCTTGTCTCTCTAAGCGAAACGGGGACGCGGGGTCGGGGGTGGGGTTCGGGCGGGCTGCCGACCGACCTGTGTGCTGGCGCCGATGCTTGGTCAGGGCGTGGCGCGTCCCCCCGGCGAATCCGCAGAGGTCACACAGGAAGGACTTCTCCCCTGGGAAGCGGGAGAGGAACAGATGAGCGCCGGCAGAGAGGTCACAGATCATTGAAACATATCTATCAAGGCGCTCGGAGTTAACTAATTCCTCCAATCAAATGTTTCCATGTAAATATGTCAAATGGGAATGAAATTACCATTGTGGTTTATTGACTGTGATAAAATCTGAAAAGCACCACTGAACATAATTACATACTTGTCAGAGCCATAAAAATTAGCTTTATTATCGATGGAATGGTTTTGTACAACTTCATTTCTGTTAGATGTCTTCCAGATGGGGCTGCTTTCTGCACTCCACCAGTTTTTATGCATATCCTCTATTCCCCTGCATCTGGCTTCTCCATTACAGCAATGAGCTGCGCTTCCCTTCCCTCACAGGCTACAGAAGAGCTGGCGTCTGTGCTGAGCTGAGTGAGTGGAGTACAGCTCTGACCCCACTGCTCCTGAAAATAGTGTGTGTGTGTGTGTGTGTGTAAACGTGTGAGTGCATACATGAGTGCATGTGTGTGAGCTGGAAAGGTGTGTGCAAGTAAGAGCGAGTGTGATTATGTCTGAGTGCATACATACAAGTGCATATGCATACGAGTGTGTGTGCTTGAGTTGGAAAGGTGTGTGTGTGTGTGTGTGTGAGTGTGTGTGAGTAAGACTGCATGTGATTATGTGTGAGTGCATGCATATGATTGCACGTGTGTGTGAGTGTGTGTGCTTGAGCTCGAAATTTGTGAGTGTGGGTGTTTTTAAGAACATGTGTGGTAAAGCAGGTGTGTTTGTGTTTGTGTGTGTGTGTGTGCGCGCATGCTTAAGAGCATGTGTGGTAAAGCTGGTGTGCGTGTGTGTGCGTGCGTGTGTTTAAGAGCGCATTTGGTTAAGTGGGTGATTGTGTGTGTGTGTGTGTGTGTATTAAGAAACACGTGGTAAAGCCGATGATTGTGTGTGTGTGTGTGTGTGTGTGTGTGTGTGTGCAAGAAAACACGTGTGGTGGAGCAGGAGTGTGTGCAGAGATGTGATTGATCATCTCTGCGTCTGAACATCCCTCACAGAGGAAGGAGGAGAGGAAAAAGGCAGATGAATTCCACAGCCTCGCCGGCAAACAAACAAACGACAGCGACACCTTCCCTCCCCCAGTCCCCTCCCATTCCTCACTGCTTTTGACCAGCGCTGATACCGCCATGATTCGTGCGGATGAAACCAAAACAAATGTATGCCTGGTTAAACTCATAACTCAGCGCTGGGAGCACAGGTTGATATATCCCACCCTGCTTACTGTGATAGGAAAAAGAGATCAGTATTGCTTGCTTTTCCATTTCTCAAATTGATCTTCCCTTTTCCCTCCAATTCCACAGACCAAGTCTGGTAATGGAGACATCATTTCCAGAAAGGCCGCTAATCTGCCCGCCGCTAATTAATTGCCACCCATTACCCGTCATTAATTACCTTTCACCAACTCAGCAGGAACGAACTCCGGCTTTTTCTGTTGCCGCTTGCGCTAACAGAAAGCTGTCTGGACATTAAAGGACCCTTCAGCAGCACGCTATCGTGTTAGCGTGCCGCGGGAGAGCTGAAGGAACACTGTTACGCTAGTTACGATATCAAACTCCAGTGTGCCGGCTGATGTCGTAAGGGGGGGAGAAGGGTGGATAGAGGGGGTTTAGCTCGGTAAAACGCGTCGAGGTCCCTCGCTGCAGGCCCCAGCTGGAGAACAGTTGCAGTGCGCTCGCAAGCGTTAGAATTACATCTGCACAAAGCAGGTACCCTCACGCTGTATACACTTACAGGGATTTTATTTGTTTTTGGGTTGGACGCCAAGTTTGCTAATCCAGATTAACCTCATTTATCCACTGCAGTGAGAGAGACTTACCAGCTAAACACTGCAGCAACGCTACACTATGACTGTGAAACGCTGAGATGAATTACCAGGTGCAATAATCAGGCTTTTTACCGTCTCTCAACAACTTATGCTACTGTATCTTACAAATGCATTTGTACATTTTTTTCATCCGAGGAAACATTTTATGTTGAAGACTTACACTATCCCAGTCTCTGATTGTTTTAGGTAACTACAAAAGCCTACATTCAAAGTAATATGAGTAGCTAAACGACCACAGATCATCAGATAGAAAATAATTCAGAGTATGAAAAGATTTTGCTTTCCCATAGTATATTTTCACAGGTGAAAACAAACACTCAAGTTCTAGATGAACACAAAATTCAGCATTACATACACTATGTCACCTGCTCTGGCTTTAGATCACGGCCAATGGAGAAATGATGACCCAAAATGGGTATAAATAGGGAGCAGCAGATTTCAGTGCCGCACTCGAGCAGGAAAGGCTCTTTTGTTGTTCGCACTTTTCGGCCATGCAATTTACTACTCCTACACCTCCTCTTAATCCAATTAGATTCTACGATTATTATGCAGTGTTGGTAATAATGAGTGCAGCCTATTTCTGACAAAAAAGTCGCACTAATGCTTTATAGCGCTGAAAAACCGCTGAATATTTAAAGGAACCACCGGCACTGTGCATCTATGTGTGGAGGCAGTGTTTCTGAATGGGGCTCCCCTCATTACACCCTTTCAAAGCACTTTAACCATCAGCTGTGGCTCCCATATGGAAGTAATGCATTCTAATGCAGCATCATTAAGTGTGGAGTAGCTAGCCTTACAGCGAGCTGCGCAATACCCAGCGCGGTTCACCGAGGGTCAGGCGGTCATTCGCAACAGATGTTTTTCCCAAAGCCCACCACTTAGTCTGCGTCCTTTTGTCCGCGACTGTGTCTTACAGTCCCCCAGCCTGGTTTTTTTTTTCCCCCTCAACTTTTCATTTTTTTTTTTTTTTTTTTTGTTCCCTGTTTTAATTTGGGCAGTCTGGGGTCAAACGCACAACCGCTCTCATTACATGCCAAAAATAACTGAGACCTGCAGCATAATGGCGAAGCCGTGGTAGAAATGGAAATGTAGAGGCGTTACGGGGCTCTGGGGGATGTTTTAAATGATAAAACCACTGAGCGGTTTTGCAGAACACTTTTATAAATGAGAGCAATACAGATCGTCCGCTTGGTGTGTGTGTGTGTGTGTGTGTGTGTGTCAGTGTGTTTGTGTGTGTGTATGTGCGTGTGTGTGGATACATGCAAGTACTCAAAATGTGTCACTAGGTTAATAGTCATTAGTATCAAAATAATTCCATGTTATTATCATGAAAAAAGTCTGTTTTATTGCAAATTATTCAAAAGATATGTGCAATACAGTAAGAAAGTATTTGCTCCCTTCTTGATTTCCTCTACTTTTTGCATATTTGTTACACTGAAATGCTTCAGATCAATCTAAGTTTCATAATCGATAAAGATAACCTGCATAAACAAAGAATGCATTTTCAAATGATGATTTCTTTTATTAAAGAAGAAAAGCTACCCAACCCTACGTGCCCTATGTAAAAAATGCAATTGCCCCCTTAGTTTCTAATCAACCAATTAAACACATTGATCATTGAAAATAGGGTTAAATTTCACTAGACACACCCAGGCATGATTACCGCCAGTCCTGTTGAATCTAAACATCACTTCAATGGAACCAGAACCTGCCTGGCAATATTAAGTGGGCAAATAGCAGCACATGATGCTGCGATCTAAAGAAATTCAAGAACAGATGAGAAACAAATATGTTGATGTCTAACCGTCTGGAAAGGGTTACAAACTCATTTATAAGGCTCTAGGACTCCAGCAAACTATGGTCAGAGCCATTATTCACAAGCAGAAAAAACTTTGAACAGTGGTGAACTTTCCTAGGTTACAAAATTCCTCCAAAAGCTCATTTTCGACGCAGCCAGTTGGTCACAGAAGAACCCAGACAAAAATTTTAAGAACTACAGGCCTCAGTTGCTTCAATGAAGCTCAGTGTTCATAATTCCACAGTACTACAAAGACTGGGCAGACATGGCATACATGGGAGAGCTGAAAGGCAAAACCACTGCTGACCAAAAAGAACACCAAGGCTTGTCCCACTTTTGCCATAAAACATCTTGATGACCCTCCATGACTTTTGAGATATTTTTGAGTATTCTGTGGACTGAAGAGTCAAAAAAGGAACTTTTCAGAAGATATGGGTCCCGTTACATTTAGTGCAAAGCTAACACAGCATTCCACAATAAGAATGTCATACCAACAGTCAAACACTGCAGAGGTACAGTGATGGTCTGGGGTGGCCTTGCTGCTTCAGGACATGGGCAACTTGCCCTAACTGATGGAACCATGAAATCTGCTCTCCACCAGAAAATCCTGGGGAGAATTTTCAGCCATCAGTCTGTGAGCTAAAGCTCAAACGCAGCTGGGTTATGCAGCAGGTCAATGACCCAAAGCACACAATCTAGACCAACTCTCAATTGCTAAAAAGAGACAAAATGAGGATTTTTGGAGTGGTCCAGACAAAGTCCTGACTTGAATCTGATTGAGATGTGGTGGCATGACCTTAAACAGGCAGTTCATGCTCAAGAAACCTCCAATGTGGCTAAATTAAAAAAATTCTGCAAAGAAAAGTAGCCCAAATTCCTTCAGAGAGATGTAAAAGACTCATTGCAAGCTATTGCAAAGGTTTCATTGCAGTCGTTATGGCCAAGGGTGGCATAAACAGTTATTAGGTTCAGGAGAGTAATAATTTTTTCAAATGGGTGATATAGGTGTTGAATAACTCTTTGCCTTCAGTAAATGAAATAATAATTTAACATCGGCATTTTGGGTTTACTCACGTTGTCTATGGCTTATATTGAAATTTGTTGGATAATCTGGAACATTTAAAAATGAAAAACTAAGCAAAAATGAAAGAAACTGCATCAGGGGCAAACACTTTTTGACAGCACTGTAAGTACAGTACACACAGCGCAAACTATAAATTGATGAAATCACAAAAAAAAACAAAAACTAAATACTGACTACTAAAACTTTATTTTGCATCCCACCAAAAAGTTGCGGTGTTTAAGACCGCTGACATCTGAATGGGCTGGTTTATCATAAGCATTAAGTAGAAATAAGATCAAACTTCATATTTACTGGGCACAGGAGAGACAAAAGCTAAAAAAAAAAAACAGCAGTGATCGATGGAAAATAGGGAGTAAGGGATGAGGGATGGGGATGTGGGAGCGTGAAATTTTGAAATTCAGCATAAACTCTGGTTTAAAGCGGAACTGGCCTCCAGGGCGAGTACAGATTACTGCCGTTTTTCTCTTTACTGCAATATTTACATGTCCTCTGGAGCTGTAACGACTTCTCATGTCCACTGGCATTTTTCACGAGGAGTTAATTAAGTTTACAGTTTAAGTTAAATTAAGTTGTACGTACACCTGTTCTACAGGCGATGCTGCACATTTGGCTGGGAAGTTGCAATGGTGAGGTACGTATGTGGGACCGAGCAGAAGACCACAAGTAAAATAAACAAAACTAAAATGCAAATTATCATGCATACAAGTTACATTCTCATTGTTAGCGGAAGTCTGATACTAAGCAGTAAACTATGCCTTCAACTACAAGTTTAAGACATACTAACTGAGAGTACAGTGAGGTTCTTGAGCCTTTGAACACTGACAAAATTTGAATACAATAGAAACACTGTCCAGATACTTACAAACCTCATAGTGTGACAGAAAAGTAGACTGGGAACCTTTACAAGCCTATCAAAGGAAAGATGGGGGCAGGATAAAAACTAATGGGTTGAAAAGAGAAGACTAAACTGAAACAAATGGCGCCCTTTACCAGGGATTGCAAGTGATGCCTCGCACCTCCTGCGCAAGGCTATCCCCTTTCCCATGATGCACTGCTCCTGTCTTTTCTGCTCCTCAGAAAAGAGTAATGAATTCTGCTTTCCCTCCAGTTTGCATTGAGAATGCGCAGGCAAAGCGAGGCTGATTCTTTTTATTTCTATTAGAAAATAGCCGTTCTGTACCCGCCAACCCAACCCCCCCCTTTCTCTGACCACCCAAAACCCCACCCCCTGCTCCCCCGTTACCCCTGCACTACAAGCCCTGACCACAGAAATCCATACTTATTGATTCATGCCAAGTCTCCACAATTATTCTTCAGAAGGAAACACTGACAATAAATTACATCTGCACCGTCTTTTCATCGGCTGCTCGATAGCGGCCATCTCGCAGGACAGGAGAGGGACATGAGACTGTCAGCACCCCTGTCATGGAGGCTAAGGAGGCCCAGGCCTCCCACAAACTTCAACTTCAAAAAATAAAAACTGCGAGCGGCCAATGGGAAACTACGGTACAGACAGACAAACAGGAAGCACAATCTAAAACAATGCCGTCGGTTGGTTGGGCTAGCTGGGAAGACCCCGCCTTCTTTGAAACCTTTACTGTGTGAAACATACCTCTGTGTACCGCGACCTACCAGGCCACAGCTATGGACGTCGACTCAAAAACAGGAGCCTAGATTTCTTCTCTTTTCAATTCAAATTCTAATAAGCTTTATCGGAATGAGAGGGTAACACTTACATTACCAAAGCACTGTTGACATGACAAACGAACAAATAAACAAACAAACAAAATGTCTCTCCCTCTCTCCTTTCATTTCCAGGAGAGCCAGCTGTGATGAAGGCCTTCTTCTTTCATAAACATCATTTTTCAGTCAGTCGTTTTTTTACGTATTTCCCTTTCCTTATTTCTCCAGCTCTCTCCCTCTCATATGCACGCTCTTTTTTTAAATAATACGCCCCGGAGGAGACCGTGTGCAACTATAATTGCCTCCCTCATTAGTTATGTTTTCGCGGAAGGGATGGAGGGCAATTAATTTTATCACTTAATTTTGTCACCGAATCTGGCGAGGTATTGATGTGCTCGCCATTTTGGGTCCCATTTTTCAGGAAAATTAATTGACAAAGTGCGAAGATTTATCAACATATCGCCAGATTAAGCGACAAATTGAAGCAATAAGGAAATCAATTGTGCTCTTGTCATCGGCCCACAAGGCCCCGCTGGTGCGTGCTTTCGGAGTGCTCAGGCGGGAGTGACATTTTGATTTATTTATTTATTTGGGGGGACCCATAAATCTGCAGTTACAAATGACCCTCGCAGCTCTGCCTTACCAACAGGATCCAAGGAATCCATTTGCAGAAAAAGGAAGGAAAAAAAGCAGGCCAACTAATCGACAACGATAAATCCCATCGCGAGGAAATGCCCTGAGTTTAACGTGTTATATTCCGGCTCCTCGGAATTATGTCGGAAAACCAACAGCTCAAAATATGGACAGAGAGCTGACAGTCTATTTGACCCGAGGGGGTCAGGTGATAAATTTCCAATCAGGCAAAACTGTAGACGGCCCGCGGATGATGGAAGACGGAGGAGGTGGAGCATGTCACTGAATACTAAAACATACTTAGCACTTCCCGCTCCGCTAACATGCAAGCCGGTTAAAACCTGGCAAGATCCATCAGTTACAAAACTAATCAAACCGATGTCATAAACATTCAACTAACATCCATTTTGTTGTTGTTTATCTGTCTACATAAAAAACATACATTAATAGAGCAAAAAAATCCAGTAGCATTACTGGTTTGACATACAATTCACGATACCCACGCTACAAATGCCCATGAAGAAATAACATCCAGTGAAACTAACACTAGTTTGCGTGCGCCGAACTCCAAAAGAGACTCAATACATAAAAAGAGCGTTCCAGCAGGAGGACACAGCGAGACGGCTTCGGTATTTACAGAAAGGGGCCAAAAGCACTGAGCTTCTATTCCTGCCATGGTTCTGAAGCAGTGGCTGTCATATCTGCCCCTGAAAATGGTAACAGAAGATAAAGTCACAGTGAGGCAGTGCTATAACATGCCAAGGACCTCAGAAAGCTCTACACTTGGTGCCAGCGGGTAAACAGAAAAAAGGGAGCCCCTTATGAGACTGCTAACCAGACGCTAAGGACACAGGCCTACGGATGAGCCTCAACACTTGGCTTGACAGAGGGAAGGATACGTAAATACAGAGGAAGGGATGGAGGGAGTAGACATGGGGAGAGAGGGGGGTAAAGATATTAAGGCAATAGAACCAAAATCTTCAGCTTTTCCTAAATGTTATTGAAAGTGTAACATTGCCAACGTTTCCATTGAAACCAGTGTTTTAATCATCGACCAATGCCACCCACACCCAACCACACCACACAGAACCTTCGAGAAGGTCATAATGGCTCGCAGGAGGAAAATTATAGATGTACATAGCTACGTTACACATAATTTTAATGAAGCAACAGTGAAAAGAAATGAATAGAGTGCGACCAGAGACAGAGGGTGAATAGGTTTGATAGATCGGAGGACAAACTGAGGTGAAAAGTAGAAGACATGAGAAGGGGAGAGGGAGAGCGAGAGTAAAAGATGGAGGAAGGGTAATTGTTGCCAAGCGTTCTCCACCGTCTTTGCATTAAATCCATTACAGTGACCCATTAACCTGTGCAACCATTTCCAAGCTCTCCCAGTGTGCATGTGTGCAAGGTGATGTATACGTGCGTTCGCGACATCAGCATAGCACATTCACAGCAATTGCTCACATGCTTGTTCAAGCATGCACATGTGCATTTGCAGTCACGAGAGAAAGAAAGTACACCCTCTTTCAGTTCTATGGGTTTACATATCAGGACTTAATTAAAAAAGAATCAACTGGTCCTAATCAGCCCTAAAATTGTGTAAATCTAACCTCAGGTTTAAAACAACACACAACAGATTCCACCATGCCATTATATATTAAACAAAAATTCAGCCAAAATGCAGAGGCCATGCATACACCCTTACTGCTTCCACAGGAATTAAGAAAGTAATTAACGGCCAGGTGTTGCTGATCAAATGCACTTGATTAATTGATCATCAGCAAGTGTGACGTCCTCTATAAAAGCAGAGGTTATGGCACTTCGCTGGTCTGGTGCATTCAGGTGTGTGTTAACACAATGCCAAAAGGGAAAGACATCAGCAATCATCTTAGAGAAGCAACTGTTGCTGCCCATCAATCTGGGAAGGGTAATAAGGCCATTTCAAAATAATTTGAAGTCCATCATTCTCCAGTGAGGAAGATTATTCACAAGTGGAAAACATTCACGACAGTTGCAATCTTCCCAGGAGTGGACGTCCCTGCAAATTCACACCAAAGTGAGTCCGTGCAATGCTCAGAGAAATTGCAAAAAACCCAAGAACTACATCTAGGACTCTACAGGCCTCAGTTAGCAAGTTAAATGTTAAAGTCTATGACAGTACAATTTGAAAAAGACTGAACAATTATGGCTTGTTTGGAAAGGTTGCCAGGGGAAAGCCTCTTCTCCCCAAAAAGAACATGGCAGCACGACTTTGGTTTGCATCCGAATAAACCACAAGCCTTCTGGAACCTTGAGACAGATGTGACCAAAGAGGAGTTGTTCGGCCTTAATGCACAGCGCCATGTTTGGCGCAAACCAAACACAGCGTATCAACACAGACACCTCAAACCAACTGTCAAGCGTGGTGGTGGAGACATGATGATTTGGGCTTGTTTTGCAGCCACAGGGCCTGGGCACCATGCAGTCACTGAGTCGACCATGAACTCCTCTGGGTACCAAAGTATTCTAGAGTCAGATACGAAACCATCTGTATGACACCTAAAGCTCGGCCGCAATAGGGTCATGCAACAGGACAATGATCCCAAGCTCACCAGCAAATCTACAACAGAATGGTTGGGAAAAAAAAAAAAAAAAATCAAGGTGTTGCAAGCAGGACCTTAGGAGAGCTGTGCATAAACAAATACCCTCAAACATCGATGAACTGAAGCAATACTGTAAAGAAAAGTGGGCTAAAATTCCTCCACTAGGATGCGAGAGACAGATAAAATCATATTGAAAACGATTAATTCAAGTTATTTCTGCTTAAGGTGGTTCTACAGGCCATTGAATCATGGGGCATAATTGGTTTTTCTCATATGACTTCTGCATTTTGGCTGAATTTTGGTTTAATAAATAATGGCACTGTGGAATCTGTTGTGTGTTGTTTTACACCTGAGGTTAGATTTACCTAATTTTATGACCTGATATGGACCAGCTAATTTTTTCAATGTCCTGATACGTAAAACTATAGAACTGAAAGAGGGTGTCCTTTCTTTTTCTTTTTACAGTCTCCAGACTGTATGTACAACCGCCCATATATTCACCTCTATCTGCACATAAACTGCCGAACAACAAATGGAAACCTAAATAAAGTCCGGTCCATTAGTACTTGGACAGTGGCACAATTTTCATCAGTATGGCTCTGTACAGCATCACAGCTGACTTAAAATTAAATGATCAAAATGCACTTTAAGTGCAGACTTTCAGCTTTAATTCAACTATTTTGACCTAAAAATAAGTTTTCTCCTAAGAACTAACACTAATATCATACATCACCATAACGGTGTATGATGGAATGATGAAGTTATTATCTTCAAAATTTTGCATCCTATCTTTTAGAGATTATAGTAATACCCTCAACACTCTGGAAGAATATACTGAGTAGCCTCTCTCACTTGGCGGTATCGACATTGCCCATGTGCCGTACAGGGCACGACTCTAAGCTGTGGTCCAATTCCTTAAATGTGTTGCCCTAGTGAACTTCACTGGTGAGTTTCAGTCTGTGGCACCGAGGAAGGGACGCAGAACCAAAAGTCCACCAGGTCCGAGGGTGAGCACCAAGAGAAGGAGCGGAACAGTTTAAATTGGACAGAAATTGTTCTCGGAAGTTCACATCAAATTACATACTGGATGATTGCTTAACCGCGGAATAAAGGCTTGTGAGGTAAGAAATGCGTCTCACGTAAGAAATGCAAGAAGGCTACATTTAAAGTGGACACAAGTTTACTCGCACTATTGCCGCTGCCAGTTCGCTGAAATACTACAACCCCAATTCCAAATCAGTTGACTCACCACTGAAAATGCAAATAAAATCAAGAGAGACTGATTTGAAAAGTTCTCCCACCCTCTACTACATTGAAAATTGTACAGTGCATTTTTTGATGTTCCAACATGTGAATTTAATTGCTTACAGTGAATATACAATATGATGACTGCATTAGAGTCCAAAAATGTAGGCACAGTTGAAATTTACCCCCGAGGAACTTCACCATGTCTGTTAATCACACTCATTAAGCATTTGGGCACTGAGGACGCAAGGTGATCAAACCTCGCAAGGAGAAGTTCCCCCATTCGTCGTTTATGTGCATCTTTAGCGGCACAATTGTATAGGTTCTTCATTGTGGTACATTTTGCTTCATAATGTGCCATACATTCTCAATCGGAGACAGAGATCAGGACTGCAGGCAGGAAAATCTGGCACCCACACTCTCCTCTCACAGCCATGCTCTTGCAATCCATGTGGAATGTGGTTTGGCAATGTCTTGCTGGAAAATGCAGGGAAGTCACCGGAACTGAGGATATCTAGATGAGAGCATGCTGCTTCAAAATTTGCACGTCTTTTTGCATCAATGGTGCCCCTCACAGACGTGCCAGTCACTCATACAACGTGTACAAACACCGCCCCATACCATGACAGATGCGGACTTTTGGACCTGACCCTGATGACAGCTCGTCAGGTCTTCGTTGTGTTTGGTCCAGAGAACACTGCGGCCAATTGAAATTTTGACTCCTTTGATCATGAAACACGCTTCCAACTGTACTGCTGTTTATATCAGATGACACCGAGCCCAGAGAAGTCAGCAGTATTTTTGCACAATGTTTATATTTGCTTCAGCTTAGTGAAGTAAAGCTTTAACTAGCATCTGTGGATGCAGCAGTGGATGTTGTTGACTGAATAAGGTTTACTGAAGTATTTCTGAGCCCATGTTGTGAAATTCACGGCAGTCACGTGACAGTGACGCCAGAAGGATCAGAGACAACCTGCATTCAGGAGTGGTTTTTGGCCATTCCCTTTCTACTCTGAAATTTGAACAGATGTCTTCTATATATAACGCACTATAGCGGGAGAAATGCCCAAAATCCTACCAGATTGTCTTGATAGACATTGCTCTTAAACTGGTAGATTATAAGCTCATCCATCTGCTGGAAAATTGGTGAACCACGACCCATCTTTATTCTTGAGGGACTAGGCCTTTTTGTGGAGGCTCCTTTTAACATCGTCTATATTTTCATATCACCTTATCTTTTTATAGAAAATTGTTATACCAGTCTAAATCCTAAATTGCACTGTGCCACCATTTTTGGAGTCTTTTGCAGATATTAGATTTAAAATAAACATTTATTTTACCTAAATAGTTGAATTTACAAGTTAAAGCATCAAAAAACTTGTCGTCGTAGTGTTTTCAATTCGGTTGGGCGCGAAAACCCAATGCCAGTATAGCACCGATTCCTATACAACCAGTATCTATTGAAATGAATGAATCGCAAAGCAAATTTTGGTGCCTCATGTTGGAGCAGAGCTGTCATTTACCCTCTGGTTGTCAGAAACTACTCAGCAAAATGAATCAAATGTAATCATTTTATTGTTGTGCTTTGTCATCTTTTAAAAAAAGGGCAAATGTAAGCAAACTTCAGGTTTTTTTTTTTTTTTTTCCCCAGAGGATGTGAAACAAATTCAATGACCACATGTTCGCTTACCTTTTGACACACCAAGCAAATAATTTATATAAAATGAAGGCACATCAATTGCACAATGCATGTCATTAGCTGCCACATTCAGGATGTTATGAAGAATGAGGAATTTTGTGTCAGGATCTGCTGAATTTCAGCTGCATTATTTTTGTAAATAAAATCATACTTTTCATGCAAATTTTGAGGGGTAAACATAACATAGGATTGGTATATCAGTAAGCATTTTGCAAGCCTGTGGCAATGTAGTCAGTCCATGAAATGATACTGAGATTTTTGTAGATATGGGGGAGTGATGGAGTCAAAAAACTGACCATACTCAGTGTGATATAATATACTGATAAAGTTATATATTACCGTTAAAATTTCATATAGCACACTGAAACCTTCAAAGGACACATAGAAACTGTCAAATATTGCCTGGAGCCTTTACATGCACACTGAATATACTGACTTAAAAATATTGAATAAACATTCATATACTGAATGCAAACTTAATTCACTCTAAACCTTCATATAACACACAGAAGTCTCAACACAGTGTACTAAAACCAACATATAACACAGAGATGTTCATATATCACACAGGAAACTATATGGAAAACCTTCATGAAACTCAGAGTAATACAGACGCAAATCTTAGATCATATACTACACTTCAGATCATGCAATACACTTTTTGCGTCTTACATGGAAACCTTTGTGTTGCCCACTCAAACTTTTATATGATACACTGGAATCTGCATTTTCATACAGAAGCCTTCTAACAAAACACAGTCTGGTTCCTGGGTGGGACTACATAGCGTAGTGTGGGCTCCCTTTTCAGGTGGACCATCCATGTTAGGGAGGAATATGAACAGAACCTCCATTTGCTGTCTGGCACCTCAAAGGCACCCATCCGTCTTAATTGGGCCTGACACCAGGTCACGATGAGTAAGGGCGAATTTGAGTTTTTCTAATTGATAATAATTATGTGCGGTCCAGACAAAGCATGCTGGAGTAATTCATTTAGCATTTTTTAATTCAAACCGATAAATTTTTACGCCTTACCCATTAAATGAGGTAATTCATAACATTTAAACAGATAACGCACGCAACTAATATTTTAAGGGTGTCAGGCCTATTCCGTTAATGCAATTGCACTGATGCTGCAAATGTTTCCGCTTGTCTTAAATGTCCATTAATTAGGAAGGAAGTATCACAACTTTGGCTCGAGGCTTAAGCCGCCTCGTCTTTGAGCGTGACCAATCACAGCTTGGCGCATTTCTCTCAAGATGTGGGGGTTCTGCACTTCTACTCAGGGTCGCCAAACTCGCCCCAAATGACAGGACTCATGGTGTCTCTCATGATGCCAGCAATGCAACGGAAAACTAATTAAACAACCGAAAGCAGTAACTGCCCACCAAGCTTTAAGTCAGATTTCTGCAAATACAAATGTAAAACAGCACTAGAGTGGCTCAAAAAAAAAAAAAAAAAAAAAAATCATCCCAGGACAGGAAAGGGTTAACCACAGAAGAACATATATTTTAAAGCAGAGCAACTCTCGCTGATTTTTCCAGGAAACGCCCCATCCTACCCACTAGCCCCCACTGCTCTAAAGCACCCCCACCTGCCCAAAGACAGTCCACAATTACATTACCCCCCGTTCAGCGCAGTGGGGACCTGGGGGAAATGCAGTTATGAGGTCAGGTGGAGGTCAGAGGTCAGAGGTCGCTGGGGGAGCAGAGCGAGTCGCAGGCTCACCTGTGTGGGTCCGGTAGTGATCCTTCATGGCGGACATGGTCAGGAAGGAGTAGTGGCAGGAGGGCCACGTGCACTTGTACGGCTTGGCCCCGGTGTGCAGCTTCATGTGGTTGTTCAAGGACCACTTCTCACTGAAAGAGCGGTCACACAGCTCGCATTCGAACTTCCTACGAGAGAGAGGGGACGGGAGAGAGAGGGAGAGAGAAGGAGAGCAAGAGAGAAGGAAAGTAAAAATCATAGAGGGACAGAGGAATATAATGGGGGAAAATGTGTGGAAACAAAGACAGAAGGAGGAGAAAAATGAAAGAGCAGGGGACAGAAAAAGTGGCAAAATGTTACATACTGGCCAAACAATGAAAAAACCACAACCAGCCTGTAAACAAGGAGAGGGGGCATGTGGTGTAAACACTCAGCCACACATACACTCATAAAATACGGAAAAAAAAAAAAAAAAAAACAACCTGAGGTGGAAAATGAGGGGAGGAGGTGCGCGATCGCTGCCACGGCCGCGTGAGCGAGCGCATTGATTTTTCTGTCCGGCCCTGGCACCTCCGCCATTTGTTCTCCGCTTTGCGGTTGGGCCCAAAGGGTTTGAAAAATTCTGTTACAGTCCAGTTGCCCCCGAGGCAAACGTGAGAATAGATTTCACCTGTAAAAGAGGCTGGGGGTGGGGGGGTGCACCACTTATCCGGGGCAGGAGCGCGGGCTGTCAGAGCAAAAGGCTAAATGAAATGCTACCCCGAACTCCCCTTCCTCTCACAAACCCACCCCCCCAACTCTACCACTCTCTGTCCCTCACCGACAGCCATAGATGGCCTCTCTCTCACTCTCTCTCCCCCTCTCTTTCCCTCACTTCCTCCCTCTTTCTCACAAGGCCGCTGCGGTCAAGGTTCAGGACCAGGCAGGACTCTCGGCAAATCCTGTCCACCTCCAAAAAAGCCCAAGGCCACAGTGTAGCTAAAGCCACAGGTTAGCCATTGTCACACAGAAGATCACCTAGCTAATACCCAGCTTACCCAGCCAGCACACAATTCGGGTTTGTCACTTCCTCAAATTAACCATAGGGTATGTTTACATTTGCACGGTAGGATTTACATCAACAGTTGACCATATTTACATTTACATCACTGAATTTACATCATTTTGTCGATGTTCACATCCAGAGTGACACTTCAAATACGTCAATATAGCTTGGCAGATGTGCTTTAAGCAAGCAAGTAAATAAAAAACTCAAAAAATAAATAAATTTGATACTATACAACTCCAGTTTTATGATTATTAGTACTGACTCATCAGCGTCAAGGCGCAGTTACACATTTGAAGTAAATGAGGGTTGTCAACATTAGCATGCTAATGTGCAAAATTATGCTACGCATTGAAAATACCTAATTTTTTTTAGCGCAATTAATTAAACTGAATTAATTCCTCAGTCTGATTCTTGCACACACCTGTAAGTTGGCCAAAACTGGGCAGCCAACGGTCGCTGGCCGTGTCCTAGATAACATCATGTTAATGGAGAAAAATAATGAAAGCGGTTTTTAGCGGCTCATTTATTTTGAAAAGACTCCCAGATGACAAAGCTGATACAATTAATCTGCAATTTCGGTCAATAGGAATTTCAGTATCACATACAGTAAGTGCCATTTACTCAACAGCAGGGACTTTTTTCAACTCAAATATCTCCATGTTTTTCTTTTTTTTTTGAAAGCTTCAAGAACATCAGGCAATGGCAGACCGTTTCTGTACGAGATCATTAGGATGGAGCTAGTATTAATTTTGACGGCACTGCAAAACACTGAATAAGGGAAATTACCGATAAAGCGGGATCAGATGTTCATGGTTTGCATAATTGTGTTAATTTACCAAATCCAAATGTTCTATTGGACCTTCATAAAAAAATCAATGTTTATTCAAAACAATTGTTAAAATAATAATTTAAAAACAGTGCAATGTGCATTTATAGATGTGATTAATCAAGCACTAGTGAAATTTTGGGATTAATCATGAGTAGCCTACCTTTGAAAATCATTTGACGGCCCAACCATAAACACAACGCAAGCTGTAAACAGTACATTTTACATAAAGCATCAGGAGTCAGTAATGCCTGCCAGGTGTCTCCTGTACTGAACCAAATGAGCTGGACTGATGACAAAACTTCAATACAAAATCATTTCACTGCTTCACTGAGACACAGCAGGACAACACCGGTGATGTCATAACTCTATTCCTCTCCTCATTAGTGTTTGTTACCAATAACTCAGCGAGGCTGGCCAATCCAGCATTCAGTACCAAAATTACAGGGATAAAGGCTACAGTCATAGCTTGGAGATTTAAATATCAGTTTGGTGACGGTATCTACCATGCACTATACGAACCTCATTCACTTTAATGGTAAGCATTCTTTGGCAGTATGCTGGTCAGGCAGGCATATGCACGTCTTCGACAGTTATAAAAATCGTGAGTTAGAACAAGGATAAACAATGGACCCAAATCTGCTCAGTTATATGTGACCAGCCGTGAAAAAAGGCTGGCAGGGTCAAAATTTTCAAAATTCAGTTTTATGTTATTTTTTATAGAGCGGACCTTCCTCTTCCAGAAATTCATCTGAACGTGCATTTGCTGTATTTAAATTAACGTCATTCAAAATTGCATACCTGTCGACTCTCACGCAAATAGCTTGAGCCGCACGTTTTCTAAACCTATTTAAATGACGAGTGCCACTTTTTTTTAATCAACAAACGCAATACCGAGAGTGAAAGGCGATATTTCATTAAAATGCGGACTAGTTCAATCAACGCCAAGCATTGGCCTATTAATAAGTAAATTATTTTTCTGTACTTAATTTAGCCCATGATTTCATCGCTGTTAAATCGCATATGGAGAAAAACCGTGTCCTCATTTACCAATTATGATAATCGGAAAACGCGTCAATAAAGGAAAATGATTGAGAACTAGCCAGGACTAATAAAGGGACGTGTCTGTGCCCCCCCAATTCCCTGTTCTAGCTCCGCCACTGAATAATAGCCAATTTTCAGCAGTATTGAAATAGAAATTTATCGAGACGCTGAGGGGATTCCACGTGACGTATATGGAGCTAAATCCGTGGATCAGAAGCAGTTTTCCAAATGCGAAAGTAAACACAGTCCACCTGACCAGCGGGACATTTAAATCGCATTTTTCTCAATAGCATGATTGCTGCTCGGAGGTACCTTTTACCACAGCGGGTCACATATATGACAGCAACTGCTGTGGCAGGGTAGCCTAGTGGTAGGTTGTTTGGCTGGTTACTGAAGAGTAGCTGGTTTTAGCTCTGAATGGGCTCGGGATATGGAGTTGCATCAGGAGAGATGAACTGGGGAAGAACTCTGCCATTGGGGCCTGGAGGAAGACCCATAACCCTAAAATCGCTTCCTGGGCTTTACCAGTGTTGCTCTCTGTCCATCCCCCTCCTCATTTGCGACTATTTTGTTCAGCATTTCTCCTGGGATACCCTTTTTAAAAACTGATCTCAACTGAACTTCAATAGACAAATAAAGGTTAAAAAAATAATTTTTTTCCTCCCCAAACTGCAAGTTCTTGAAAATTCATAGCATTCCGGCTTCAGTGTTCTCATGACACACATGCGCAGATTTTTTCATCAGACCTGGCTAGATGAGAGCAGTCAGACAAAGCCATTACTCTACAATATGGAACAAGAGTGGATTGTACTGCGCCGCCTCAACGTGTCACTACATCATATGAACTTGAACGCCTTCTTTACAGGAACTGGCAAGGAGCAGTGGAAAGCCGAACACTTCCAAATCAATCACTGTCCTGCAGGGTGCAATCGTACACCAGAAATATACTTCAGTGTGATTTGTACTGTTGGGATGCAGGTGCTTCTGGGACCGGAGAAGCTCCAGACAAACAGAGCGGCTACGAGTTACCGCCATTGCTTTTATAAAACCCAGGCGTGCGGGCCGCGGCAGACACGGCGTGGAAAAGCCAACCAATTTCCTTTGTTTCACATGGGGAGGAGGGGAGGGAAGTTTGAGAAATGGGGCCTGTCAATATCGTACCGTATGACAAGTGCTTACTTCTCAAGCGCAATCTTCCAACGGTGCTGTACAACAGACTGAGGTGGCTAGAGGGAATCGTGCAACCCGCTATCAAGCGGCTAGCCCACGCTTAACAGAGCTCTGAATATAGACCCTGAGAATGTGTATGTGTGTGTGTGAGAGAGAAAGAGAGAGAGAGAGAGAGAGAGAGAGAGAGAGAGAGAGAGAGAGCGAGAGAGAGAGAGGTGTCCCAGGAGATAACAAGAATCAGCATTCAGAAGTGAAGAAAGTGAGCTGGCAGTTTAACTTGCGGCAGGCAGTGTTCGTTTTCACAAATAGTGCCGTGTCACCGGCAGATGACCGTCAGTCTGGCCTGAAAACAGTGGGCCTCGGAGTCTCTAACGCTGGGGTCAATTTGGTTCTTTTTAACAGGTAAATCCCACAAGAGCAGATCAAATGCAGCTTTTCTCATTGAGCTTACTGGAAATGGCAGACAATCCCATCTCAGGAAATGCAACACATTCACAAGCGCATGCGCACATGCGTGCACGCACAAATGCAGGTACAGTGTGCACATTTGCAACCATTCTTTCCATGACTTAAAAACCGGCAGACTAGGCTGCTGGGTTGGCCACCATGGCATCAGGTCAAATCCAGCCTTGTGAGTCCAAACTGTAGTCATCAGCCTCCTTAGGGTAGCACATAATTGATGTTGTGCTGCCCAGGGATATGGGAGGGATACGGTTGATTTGGGTTAGCACTGTTTGTTCTTTAAGCACCTCCTACTGGCCATCCTGGTGCTTGTCAGTTACATTCTGAGTAAGCACACGTTCAGGTTTCCTCCTGCCCTCGATTTTGCAAGGTTTGTAGCTCCAAGTGAAAAGAAGTGATGACTGACGGGCGTGTTCTAGAAGAGAACCTCAAACTCTCTGCTCTCCCCCGAGATGGCGGAATGAGTCGCATTAATTTCTGATCTCAATATTTCATTACAGGTGTCCTACGGTTTTTAGAAATCACACCACCCAAAATAAAACTTTTTGCATGTTACAAGGGCAAAACAAAGTATTCATTAAAAATCTAAATGATCACAATTGACAAGGGTGACCACAGCCAAGCTTTATAGCTGAAGCCAAGACCATGACAGTCCATAGCATGAAAACGGGAAAAAAAAAATACAATAAAAAAATATCCACAGAATGACACCAACAGGTCTCAATGTTGCACTAATCGGCCTTCGAACATCCCACCTCACGAAGTCTAGACAGCAGAGTTATTTCTGAGATATATACATATGTACATCTATTTATTTCTGCAAGTATTTATGGAGCATCTTGCTTCCAGCTATGAGAATATATATATAACACGGGTGAACAGATGCTATCTTTTATTGTAAACATTATGCACGACATTCTTGTTTTATGCGCTAAACAGGCAATTGTTTATCTCCGGCGTAAGCGCGCGGTTTCAACGACTCCTCCGTTTGTGTCTCCGGAGCCTTCGGTTCATGCAAATCTTCCCCACAACAATCGATATACTTCATGTCGAAATGAGTTGAGCTTTAATACGTTTTACGAGATCAGATAGCGCTCTTTGATCCGGCTCCCCGCGTGTCAGATCTGCCCCGTTTGTGTTCGACAGCCCGCGCATGCATATGCATACGCCATCTCGCAACGAGAAAAGGAAGCGGGGTTTGGGGGATGCGGGGAGAACCTTTTTCCCCCCTTCAAAAGATGCCATTTGTTAAATATAATTACCGCTGCATTTCTTCTTGTTGTTGTTTGTAGCCCTCATCAGCATCTCGCATCAAACAAATTAAAGACTGCACCTTGGATCTTAATTACAAACATGGATTTGAATCCCGGATTTTTCTATCTTTTTTTGTTTTTTTCTGCTCTGCTGGATCAGAGGTATTAATTTTCTGAATCGCTGTGTGACTGGCGGTGGCACAGTCAGATGCAGATGCGCAGATAAACTAAAGGCGAGTGGGAGTTTTCCTCGCCCATCGATGTCAACGCAGCGTGAACGCGCCATCCGTCCGCAAACGGCGATGGGAATTTTTTTTTATTCTCCCGGTAAAGGAAGCGAAAACAGGGGAAGGCCGCTTCTCAGACTTCATTCCCACAATCCCACAGTTCCGCCCTCAGGGGTCTTCTCTGATACCTCCTCTGTCCCTCCCCCCCCCACCTCCCGACACACACAGACACGACCCCCCCACCCCCTCCCCAAAAGCGTACAGGCTGGAGGGCATGGCAATATAAAGCAGAGTGACAATCAAAAGCAGTTTGTGCAGCAAGGCCATTTTGGAACGGGTCATGCCTGGCGCCCTAATTGAGTTCATGCTTTCGCGTCGCCCAATGAGGTCGCGCGCCGCCGGCCTTGATTGGCAGGTCCATCTGACCGATGTTAGGCTTTGCGGCGAGAAAAAAGAAGTTGCACTGTCCTTCAGACAAAGTCACAGCCCCCAGTTATGTGATTTGAGGGCAATCTTGAAACTGTCTATGAGGGAGCTTCTGGCCTCGCAAGAAAAAAAAAAAAAAAAAAAAAATAAACCCTTTTGGTAGGGTGATGGGGAGCTTCTGCGAGTAAATAAAACCTGGCCTGAATGTTCAGACAGACCGAACCTTGCGTTTATAAATGAGCTTCACGCGAGCCTTTGAGATAGTGTTGTTGAAACAAAGATCAGAGAACACTCACTGGGGTTAATTTGCAAATGCATGTTAACTTTTTTTTTCCCTGACAAATACTTCAAGCCCTCATTAAATATGCATGTTAAATGGTCTTAAAATGAATTACTGATCAGAGAAAGACCCTTAAGAGGAAATAAGAAGGAATTGAGGAATTTTTAATTGACGCAGATTAGCCGGCTTACGTTAACGCAGTTCAACACAAACACACCAGAAACTGCTCGAGTGCAAAAATGCTATCATTCATTAAGAGTGCGGAAGCAACATCAACAACAGCTAACCTAATCGGTAACTATGAAGGCAGAGTTTTTACACTGGAGGCAGGAAGTAGTGAGCGGAAAAACCTTGACCTTACTTACGGGGGTAAAAACTTCAGCGAGTTCAGACTGTTCTGACAGTTCTCAGTACTTTCCTGCCAAACCCTGTTAAAGCCCTGGTTTTCCCCAATAACTCCAGAGGCAATGTTGACAGATGTTTATGACATCTCACTTACAGAGTAGACTCCAATACATCCCAACATAAAGTTTCAATTGATTTCCTCCTCACTTTAATATCCATTTGCCATCAACAACTGATTTTTTCCCCTCTTGAAACTGACCCCCCTGGGTTTCTTTTTTTCAATCCTCAATATTTGCTGACAAAAAAAAAAGCAAACAAAAAAAAATAAATAAATCACTCTGGTGTCCATATGCTTATGGGGCTCAGCTGAGACCATCAATCCAGGGCCAGCAAGAGTCCAGACTAAATTAACAGAATGAAGATTAAACGATGCCAATGGCTCAAGCCAGACAGATATTAGTAAAGGCTGACGATGCTTTAAACCTGTCACGAGGCAGATCCAAACGGATGAGCAGATGTGCGGAACAGTCGCGGCTTTCCACAGGAGTCGATCCAAACGGAATTAGGGAACGCTGGTGAAATATTAAGAAAAGGTTTAATTTTGGATTACCGCTTCCTGAAAACATGGCCAACTTCATTACTCCTGATGAATGCCGACCCAAACACAGCCGACGACAGCTCGGTCTGAAGTTACAAATGCTTCAGACAGAACAATGTTCACTCACGGTCAATAGATTCGCCCTTGCAAGTACCATGACGAATCCAGGTTAGCTAATCCGCAGAAATGTGTTTTTGTGGTTGTGGGTAATGGGACCACACAGAAGCAAGGGCTTAATCGGACGGTTATAAGTTTGAGTTCTCAAAAAAAAATTCACATGTACTGTAATCTAATCTGCAAAGCACTATTTTAATGCTGTGGTCAATGTTCGGCTGGGAAACACTGGATCGGGGCATTCATGTGGATGTTAATTGGACACATACCACGTACCTAAACATCTTTGTACACCAGGTACACCCCTTCACAGCCACCTGATTGCAATGGCCAGTTTAAGCAGGATAAAGCACTGGGCCACACAAATTGTTAGAGATTGCTTTGAGGAACATGAAAAAGAACTCAAGGTGTTGCACTGGCCTCTAATTCCCCAGATCTCGACCCAATCAAGCATTTGAGCTGGAACAGAAAGCCCAATCCATGGCCATTCAACCTCACAACGTACATGACTTAAAGGATCTGCTGCTAACCGACAATACAGAGCAATGTCAGAGGTCATGTAAAGTCCATGCCCCAGCAATGCTTTTTCAAGGATTCACAATTCTTGTCACCCCTACGCATTATTGTTCATAGTTTCCACCAAATGGTTTCCAGGAATAAAACTGAACTTATTTACATTCATCGAAGTTTTAAGAAAAAACACTGCATGGTCAAAAAAAAAAAAAAAAGGCACACTTTAATATTTTGTAGGACCACCAAACGGTTTCATCAAGGAGCACATTCGTCATAGGATTTTTTCAACAATCATATGCAATTTTACAACATTTATTTCTGACCAGAGTTTAATTTTTGGCCGTGACTTTGTATAGACGAAGGGGAAATCCAACCACTCCATAAAGCCTTCTCCAGCACATCCTAAAGACTTTAATTTACAGTAGTTCAGGTCTGGACTCTATGGTGGCCACTTCGATATGAAAATGATTCCTCATGCTCACTGAACCACTCGTTCACAATTTGTGCATAATAAATCTGGGCATTGCCATCCTGGAACATGCCTGTGGTGTCAGGGATTGAAAAAAAAAATTGATGGTCACCTGGTCATTCTGTATACTCAGGTAGTCTGCTGACTTCATTTTATTGTTGCATAACATTGCTGAGTCAAGACCTGACCAACTGAAGCAATCCCTGATCATAACACTGCCTCCAGAGGCTTGTAAAGTGGGCACAAAGCATGACAGTTGCATCTCTTCATGGGCTTCCTTTCTAACTCTGACATGCCCATTGCTCTGGAACAGGGTAAATCTGGACTTACCAGACCACAGTACCTTTCTCCATTGCTCCAGAGTCCAATTTTTATGGTCCCTATCAAACAGAAGTATTTTTTTTCCTGATTAGCCGCACTAACAAGTGGTTTTCTTGTGGCAACATAGCTGTTTTTGTCCCAATCCTGCAAGTTCTTGTTACATTGTGCAAGTGGAAATGCTCTTACTTTTGCAAATAAATATAGCCACAAGTTCTACAGTCAATTTTTTACACTGAGACTTCACCAAGGGTTTCAGTGATTATGATCTCCTATCATGATGATCAGTTATAATTTTTCCTGACCAATTTCTTCCATGAAGTTGACGGTTTACCACTATACTTACAGGTTTGAATAATCCCTTTGACACTTCTCAGACCAATTCCAGTGATTTCAGCAATCCTCTTAATTGTTTGCTTTGCTTGACAAAGGCAAATAATTTGACCATTCTGATACACAGTGACATCTTTTCCACGACCATGGGATATATCTTCCGATAGGATTGTTCAGGATATAAGAAGCTACACACTGCACCAGTCAGGGATCAAATGATAGTTGCCAGCTGAAACATATTAATCACATCATTCTGCTTTCAGTATTTAATTCGAAAACAGCAACTTTTTTTGGCCAGGCAGTGTATATTGTGTCAATGCATCACTTCCAGCTTCGTGATGGTATAAAGATAGCATGCCTAAACACAAGACCTGCTCGGCAGACGTTTGTTGTAACACTGTGGCCCCGAGTAGTGCAAACAGGTATATCACTGAACACTGTCAGGACAATTATTCACAAATTGCAAATGCATTTGACCGCACAGAACAGGCAGGAGGATGTTCTAAGAAGCACCAAGGATTTTGCAATTTGGTATTTTGAGTTAGTGTCTGGTGTGTTTTTTAATTATTATTTTACTTGCACATTAGTACCCCTGAGCTTGTTGAAATCTTGTGATCAGAAGACGAAACCGCATGCATGCATTTGCCAGGCTGGGTAACAATTTGTATAATCTTTATGTTGGTCACAGCAATGGGCTCATGGGAGATTTCTAGGCACTGTTTGGTGCGCGATGCAGGTTCGGTAGCTATTCTATAAATAGATCATGGATTTACAAATCAAAAATAGGCTCTAAAATGCAGTTTCTCATGATGATTATGAATTGGCAAGGGGAGGTTTTAGATTAAGGACAATAGTTGAAGTGTGTACCAAGTTGCAGGTGTGTATGTTGTGTGGTTGTTAACATTTTCATGGAAGTCTCTGCTTTTTTAGTATAGATTGTGGTATTTCCAGTGTGTGTGTGGTGGGGGGAGTTTTGTCGCCCACTGTATATAATCATCCAGTTATATGGTAGTAAGTGAATGTACATGATCATGCAGACTTGGTAAAGAGGTTCAGCTGTTGGCCAAAGCAAACACCAGAATGGGGAGGAAATGTGATTTAAGTGACTTTGGCCATGGAATGATTGTTTTTTGCCAGGCAGGGTGGTCTGAGTATCTCAGAAACTGCTGTAATTCAGAGATTTTCATGCAGAACAGTCTTCAATTTTTCAGAGAATGGTGCGAAAAAGAAAAACAAAAAACATATAGTGAGCAGCACTTCTGTGGGAGGGAATGCCTTGTTAATGGGACAGTGCAGAGGAGACCAACCATACTGGTCCAAGCAAACAGCAAAGTGACCGTGATAAAAAATAGGCTCGTTGACAAATGCTAGACAATAGATGACAGGAAAATCTTGCTTTCTGTTGTGACATGCAGATAGTAGGGTCAGAATTTGGTGTAAAGAACATAAACCCATGAATCCTGCCTTATGTTAATGGTTCAGGCTGTTGGTAGTGCTGCAATGGTGAGAGGAGTATTTTCTTGGAACAAATTAGGCCCTTCAATACCCATTGAGCATTATTTAAATGTTACAACCCACCAGAGTATTGCTGCTGACTATGTGCAGCTTCATGGCCACAGTCTACCCATCTTCAAATAGGTACTTCTAGCTAGGTAAGCGCCACATCACAAACGCATAAAATGTCAAGATGGTTCAACAAACAAAACATTGAGTTCATTCGACACTGATGGCTTCCGCAGTCACCATATCCTTATCCAATAGAGCAACTTTGGGACATGGCGGAATGGGACATTCGCAGCATTAATGTGTAGTCGACAAATCTGTGGCAACTGCGAGATGCTATCATGTCAACCTCAAACCGATCTCTCAGGAATGTTACCAGCCCCATCTAATTCCATTCCACAAAGAATTCAGACAGTTCTGGGGGAATGGAGGAGCCCAGTAAGGTGTGGTGTGCCTAATAAAGTGGCCGCTGAGTATGCATGTATATTTGCTCCCAACCAGCAGCGGTGAGGACAGTGGTCTGAGGTGAGACAAACCATATATACCCATGTAGTTACACCATTGAAACCACCTGGCTAATATAGTGTAGGTCTCCCTCATGCCAACAGTTACGCTCCATCAAAATGATGTTCACGTGAATTCCTGGACCCAGAGTTTCCCAGCAGAACATTTCCTAAAGAATAACACTCCCTCCACTTACTTGCCTTTCTCCCATGGTGCATCCTGATGCCACCTCTTCCTCAGGTGAATCGTGCGCGCGTACCCAGCCAATGCACATGAAGTAAAACTGAACAGGAAACTGGACAAGGCAACCTTCTTCAACTGCTCTGGGGTCCAGTGCCGACAATTCACATGCCCACTGTTGGTGCCACTGGACTGCGGTCAGAAAGGGCACTCTGACTGGTATACAGCAAAAAAAGTGCTATACGCAGCTGGGTACGGATGCACGATGCACATTACGAGTGTAATGGTACATTCATCACGCAAGTTTAATGATAAAAATTCTCTGTGATATATGCCACAGTAGCCCTTCTGTCAGTTCGTGCCAGAGGGGATCAGCTTCTTGCCCCCGTCCATCGATGAGCCTTGGGCGCTCAACGCCCTCACACTGATTTATGGTTTGAGCTTCCTCGGACCCCTGTTAGTAGGCACTCATCATAGCTGACCGGGAGGATCCCACTCGCCTTGCCACTTCAGAGATGCTCTGACCTACTCCTCCGGCCATAATGATCTGGCCTTTGTCAAAGTCAGTCCAGTGCCATGTTCACCACGTCCAACATGTCAACAACAAGAACTGATTGTTCGCTTCCTATCTGAGGTCTGTCTGCGGACCTCAACATGCAGCATTGTTGTTTCTTGTGGTCGTAGAAAAGATGTTACTCTGTTCAGGTGGGTCAAATTATTGGCCAGCATCAAGCGAGAACACAACTAAGCGGAGGCAACCACCCTCCATCTTGCGTCGTGCCTTAAAACCGTGTGATGCACACCTACAAGTTGATTATCCTTTACGTATGATAGTACAATTATTATTATACAAGCCTTCGTCTTACTTCTGTTGCAGTCGGAAATGCAATAGAATTATGAACAAACCAGATTTGTTGTGCTGCCTAGTTGGAAAAATCAGTGGTTTCTACCTGAGCATAAATGTGAAGTGGTAGGGAAAAAAAATGACTCTGGACAGTCCAACAGGCCAAAGATGCCAGAACGACCACAGTTAACTTTCTCAAGCGTGCCAAGCTTCATAATTCATTTATATTTGGATGGACAAAAATCTCAATCAGTTTGAGATATTATCTTGCAGGAAGAAAAACTTAATGATGTGACATTAAAACCCTTGCCAACTTGTATACATTTATTTCTTCCTAGTGAGCCAAAAATAATTAAGAGGACAAATTCTACGCCACATATTTTTAGCTGTAATTTAATATCATTACTTAAATTCAATATAGAATATTTTTACTTCCTGCCACATGTTTTCCTCGAGTTAAAAAAAAAAGCACATTAAAAATCTTTAAAGATGCAACTTTTTAAAATCACGCGTCGTAAAGACCTTCAGGAACCTGCATGAACCCTGCGTATTACAATCCCCCAGATGCTCCTCTGTAGACCCCAGTTCGAGGACTGGCGAGCAAAGTGGATCCAATGGGACTGCAGTCTACCAACGGTGCGAAAGGTTGATAATTGCTGTGTCATTCAGGTGTTAAGGCCAACACCATGGCCACTAAGTCCACTGGTGCATGCATCTCCGGGAGATGATTATGGTTATGGTTATGATTATGATGATAACAGTGACAGCCCCCAGGATGCGGGTCCCAGCATCTGGCCCTAGGTTTGGGCGGCTTCGCCAGTCGGATATTTCCCGCTGTTGAGCGTCCGATCTCTTCCCCGCAGCCCCTGAGATCAGGCTAACACCACCATCACCTTAATTACCTTCATTAAAATCAACATCGCCATCATCCAGCCACCCACCACGTGCACAACAACTAATTAAAAGACCCAAAGAAAGGATGTGAAGAGGGAAATTAAGAGACGCACAAAAAAAACGATGGAAAAAGTGAAAAGGAATTCCTTTCATATAATGCTGCATTTTTGAACAGGAATTCTCTGAGGACAGCCCCTCCCACTGAGCCTATCCACTTACAGTTGCAGGGGGGTCCTTACCATCAATGCAGAGAACGTAAACATGAGGATTTGGGTTCATGTGGCTATCATCACTGCCCTGCTGCAACAACAACAGCAAAAGGGCGGGCGGAAATCAGCACAACATGACAAACAGCAGCAATCATTGTCTGAATTTACACCATGCTGCCATAAGCAAGTGAGAGACCATGAAAGCGACGAAGAAAATATGGAGAAAAATAAAGGTTTAGGGGAAATACACAGATAGGCAGAGGAACCAAAGAATGAGGGGGTGAGGGTGATATCTATATTTTATTGAACCGAAACCAAAAGAGTAAGACTTAATTGTCACAAAGGTTTTTGAGTCCATTCACAGCCATGAGTGATAAAACCCAGATAAGAATTCTAGACCCTACTGCTAAAAGTACTGAAGTCACAAAATTTCCATTGCAAGAAAACTGAGAAAATTTACTTAAGTAACTACGAAAGACATTTTCTCATCCTTACCTCAAGATGCGTGAAAATGTGACTTAAGTACTTTTAGTACTAGGCTCTTCAATTGTAGAATTTTTGAATAAAGAAGTTTAGAAAAGACACTCCAACCCCTTTAATTTGGATGTCTTTTTTTTTTTTTTTTTTTGGTTTGTAAAAATGTTCTTGAAACTCATTGTTCATAAGCTTTGTTACCATAGCACATTTAAGACATGGTTTACGTCTCAGAACAGAGCACTCAAAATGCACATCCTGTTTGCTACAGGACACATTTAGCATCATGCCAAACATGTATCTGGCACAATAGCGAGGAGGGCATGGAAAGAACCAAATTCATATTGTTGAT
Source organism: Gymnothorax javanicus (assembly GCA_029692085.1). NCBI lineage: Eukaryota > Metazoa > Chordata > Actinopteri > Anguilliformes > Muraenidae > Gymnothorax > Gymnothorax javanicus. The sequence continues at coordinate 176,917,815 of CM056193.1, read as the reverse complement.
GATACTTAAATATAACCATTGCAATATGAGTATAAACTCAAAAAAGTTAATGTACAGAAAGATGGTCATTACTGCAAAATAAACCCTGTTGCGAGGCAGAGGGGTCTTAAATCACCCTGTAGGGATTTATTTGCAATAACGACCAGCTCGCTGCGCATTATCCCGCTTATTACACGGCTCCATACTAAAAAAAAAATCAATAATTAAACAAAAAAAATGGATTAAAAATTATTTTATTGTTGATTTATAATTGATTTTATTACCTCTGCTAAAATAATTAGTCAAAATTCTATAATCCAAACTCCCTAGAATGTTGTAATTGAACAATCAGAATGGAGTAATCAACAAATAAAATAAAATAATATTCCTTCAAAAAGGGCTATATGCCAATATGAACCTATAAGATTACGCCAGCCCGAAAATATCCTGATAGCTTGATGTTTTCTGTGCAAAATTCTTCATAAGTCCTGACCGACAAGTGTAGAAATGTCAAGTCCCCGTCAAGTTCACAGATGATCTATTTTTGAATCATCTCGCCATGAAGCCCAGTGAACACACAAATCGCAGCTGTAATATTAGCAGCAAAACTTTTGAAGAGCGCTGTTGGGGAGCTAGTAACCAAGGTTACCACAGGATGGAAATGCCAGCGCGAGAAAACACTGTTCGCTGGCGACGTCGACCTCCACCGACACCTTTACCAAACAGACAATAACGCGCTCCCGCTAAGCCTGAATCAAGACGCAAAAACAAAGACCCATGACGTTTTTTATTTACCCTCAATCCTAAGAAAGGACGAGGAAAAGGAAAAAAAAAACAACCTTTGTAGAAATCCTATTTACCCTGCTGCAGGGCAAACACAAATTGTCAATTTAATGAACACGGTGGACTAGATAAAAGAGGCTGTGCGTGTAAATCCCTTAAGCCTGACGAACAATCAGGAATTGTTATCTTAATATTGTTTCCCTGTTATTTTACCCATAACTTAGAGAGTTGAGGGGGTTGTATGAAACGTCGCACCAGGGACACAGAGGGGACGGGTCCCCGTGAGATGATTGCGTTATTGCCTCGGTTATATTGCATCCCATCCTTCACGGGGCTTCACCCGCACGCGGTGCGGCGCTATTACCGCTGCAGCGCGACTGCGCAGGAAACTGAACTTCTGCTTTAATTAAGGAGGTCAGGAAGTTCACCTGGGGGTCCTAAACGGTGCTCTGCTCCCTCTCTCTTTGTATTTAGGGCTAAAGAGTCCCAGTGTTTTTGGAGTCTTGAAGCCGTTGTTACTGCTGTGTTTTATTACTGCAATTTTATAGTGGGATTTTCAATGCAGGGCAACCAACTGGATTACGTTTCCTGTTGAGGAAATGTATATTTTATGATATATTTATGATAATGTATTATTACTATTATTATTATTATTATTATGCTGATAGTGATTATTATCATTATCATTATTAATATTGTTATTATTGTTATTATTAAATACTGGCAAAACTATATCGTTTAAATTCTGACATCTGGTAGCAGAGTCCACAAATGACCGATCGGGGGTAATTCAGAAATATTTCCCCGATTAAACTTGCCAAGAATCATGAGTGGTGGGGGGATAAGGTTTGGGCTGACAGCAGATTTACTGGCAATATTCAAAACTGTTCTACACCTGCATGAGGGGGACACATAAATACTGGCCAAAAAACAAAAAAAACTAATGGCGTTACAGTAGCCCCAAAGACAAGGATTGGGCTCGGAGTTTACCGGCCAGCAGTATATCAAAGCAGCTCCGCACTCAGTGCTGCAGGTGAGCGAGGATACTGCCTGGTACTCTGCCAACATCTGTTACCACAAAACCAGGGCCTTTACTGCCAGTACTAAGTTTGCCATTTGTGTTCAACAGGCAGGTCAAAGTTTTAATTCAACACACATTTACTGCAGTTAAAAAGTAGGGGAAAAAAAATTAAGACAGATGCTTGGAATCCGCACTTTTGTATTTATGCGTCAAATATAGAGCCCAACCAATTAACAATATATATAGCGGGAGTTAAAAACTGCCTGGTGGAATTAGCATTAATATGAATATCGGCCGCAGTAAATCACAGAGAAAGCCGTAAAACACGGCGCTCCCTGTCAAAATTCTGGTAACAAAGCAGAAATACTGTAGAAATACAACATAAAGCCAAGGGTATCACAGTTTTTCTCTCACGCATCAAACCACATTAGCGCATCTTAAATCAAATTACAGCCAAAGTTTTCATTAAATCCAACTGCCTACCTGCAGGTGAGGGAATATTTATGATTTCTTTACTATTTTGCACTCTCAGACACAAGAAAGGATGATAAATACAATAAATGTTATTATCTTTTAAGAATATGACTGTCGTAAATTTAAGCAACACTGATGAGAATTGAATTTTGGGCTCTGTCATATTTCAAATGGGAGACGATAACTGCAGTGATGCTTTCATTGCATTTTCAGACCAAAAATAAGCCACTCGATCTTCACATCATGTGAGAAAGTTTTCACTCCCATGAAGCAGTGCAATTATTTAGGACACAACGTCCCTTACCTGGAGGAAACACACAAATATTAGATTAGCTTAATATTACAAACAAGGTTTCTTGTTAAATCTCAAAAAAGCAATATTATAAATTGCTATCCTGGCGTAACTTGCCAGATTTATGCAAAGATGTGTGATTTAGAACATTCTCCGCGTTCTTGAGGGGTACTTGGAGAACGGAAGATGGATGTTCCGCAGTCACAGAGGCAAAAGGCAAAAAATAGGGAGGGTACTTTTATGCATTTAGTGTATGGCTCCGCAGGAGTCGGAACAAGTGTTCCGATATGGATTTTGATTAAATACAAAAGGAAATTACTGAGCAAGTAACCGTGATGCGCACTTAATAAAAGGTAAAGTCTATGCATCAAAGTGCATCTTATTGTAAATCATTCAGCCGGAACAGCATGCAGTCCATATGTTTAGGCTGAGCATGTCACATTAAACTGCACCCACACATGCGCTGGGATATTTAGTTTGCTCCATATCATTTTAGAATAATGAGTTTTATCCCTTATCTAATTAAAGTAGGCCTAGCTTCGAATTAGGGAGCTGCATCATTTAGCCTACGGTTGTTTAGCAAATTGGCTTGGTGGCACAATAGCAGTGGAGGAGAGGAGGGGGTATTCTGCGGAAAGAACCGGGCCCCTCTTATTACTTGAATTATAATTCAATGATCACCTTAGATCACACACTAGCCATAAATCAGGGGCCTGACACAAGATGAAAAATTGTATTAATAATGTGAAACTTATTGTACAGTCCAAAAGGCCCCCTTGATAAATGACATTGTTCGGGCCTGACAATGATTGCATTTAAAACATTATTTCTGTTTGCCGGTTTACAAAGTGGGGCCTCTTCATGAAAAATTTACAACGCTCGACCGTCGCGCCGAGTCAGAGGGCAGCGCGAGCGCACGGCGAGCGGCCCCCGGCCGAGCCACGCGTCTCTTGTCGACTGCACGCGCTCACCAGGGACGGGCGCGCCCGCCCGCCACTAATCCAGAAAACGCACTGTCCCGTTCGCCACAGAGTGAGAATGAGCATTGCTCCCTTATGCAAACACTAATGAGCAGCATTATTTTGGCCACTGAATAGGAAAATATTATATTTATCTCAATTACTTACGGGAGAGAAGGAGGATCAGAGCTGGTGAGAGGGGGAGGTGGGGTACAGTGATAGCTTGCTTTATAGGCTCCTTTATATTTTATGGCGGAAGATATTTTCGATGTTTACAGAAGTTGCTTGCTTGACAATGCTGGATATGGGGGCGTTCACAGTTCACAGTCTGAGGAACGAAACAAGCATTGGATCTCCAAAGCAGCTCACATGGCAACATTACATTTCCAGAGGTTGTGCATATGAACATATCATTTTAATAGTATTTATCAAAAATAATTTTCTAAATATGCCTCTATGTCTTCCTTCTCAGAATAAGAGAAGCAAACTGAAAAATTATGTATTATTTTCAGAAAAAACAATCCAGCAATATACAAACATATCAACTCCTGAATGCATAAAGTCATTCTGTATATAAAGACTTGAACCGGATTTTTTTCAAAAACCTAGCATTGCAAAACTGGCTGGTCCCCAGCAACATCCATCCTGTCATATGTGGTGTCAATTATGTTCTTTTAACATTAAGAAAACTATATTAGAGTAGAACTTCATATAAAAAAGTTAAGTAAAGTTTGAGTAACAAATCACACGTTACACATAGCAGTTGAGGTATGTTTATTGCACGGCAGCACACTCCACAGCTCAGAATGACTCCACACCACACCATTGGCTGTGCCGGAAAGATCTATAATAAAGTCCAGGGCCTGAACATAGCAGGGATTTCCTTCTACCTCGTGCTATAGGAGATACTGCTCTGGTTAATTAGGTGCCTCTTCTCTGACCCAGTAACCCTACAGGGACTGCAGTCCTTCGGGCCAGTAGCTGCACACTGAGAAAAACGTCAGTTGAAGGTCCACAGAAACAGTGCGAACATTTATGGAATAAGCTCACAAATACAAACATATATTCCAAATTCAGACAATGAGGGTGAAAAATATCTACTGAACACAGCGAACCTCTTACCGAGAAGACTGTTACATTACAGCCCATGTAACACAAATAGTTTGGAATGAGAACGTTCTGGAAGAGTAGCAGCGAGACAGTCAAAGTCAACGGCGATTCAAAGTCAATACGGTGACAGGCACAGGATGTACTGATATCATTTTATTTCTGAGGACATTCCTATTGCCCACTACAACTCTTCAGTAACGTCCTGAGATAAAAATGATAAAATGTACTTTTACAGGCCAAACTCGGCGAGGGTATTAATAAATAAGGGAGGCCGATAAAACCGCACTGCCGTGCCCCCCACCCCCAAACAAAGTGCGCAAACAAAACTTTGCAGATAGATCACATGTCTCAGAGTGCACAGCGTGAAAAACTTAGTGTCGCCGAAGAGATATAATGTTCGGGCAGATTATTCTTTTCCTATTTCTTTTCTCATACCCCCTATCCCCCCCATCCCCAAAAAATAAAAATGTAATAGAAAATTTCCCAGAGCAACAAATGTTGGCCTCATTTTAAAATTTATGCCCGTGTCCTTCCTCCCTACAAGCTTGATTATATGTGCGGAGACATAAAACCGCAGGACTGTCTGAAGATGTATATAAAAACACAGGGGCGCTGCGTGCATTCAGCATGTGCGTGTTCTCCATCACCGTCGAGGGGCATTGCCCACAGTGCTCATAAAAGAGACACAGCCACACATCTTCTTTCCCCCGGTCCCATCTGAGCTGGGACGGGTCGGCTGGTCCCCCCGGAGTCCGCCGGGGCGCCCCACCATAAACCAAACCCCCCGAAAGCCCCCCTCCCCTCCCCTCGTGCAACCCCCCACCCAACGGACACCCCTGCCATCCCCATTGGGTCCGAGCCTTCCCCTAATTTCTCCTCCCTGTCACACGCCCCCCCACCCTCCACCCCCAACCACTCCTCGCACGCGCTCTCTCCGTGTTTTCCCACGGACACAACATAAAACCAGTTGCAAGCCAATGGGCTTCTTAACGTAGCGTGTCCGAATGGAGAGCGCTCGAAGCGGTGAGAGAGCCGCACTTCTGGGCGATGGTGCCTTGGGTCGTCTCCGGGACGTTAACTCGGAAAAGTTTTGTAAGGGAGGGAGAGTACGGTTTCAGTTCAGAAGTGCTCTTGAAGACAAACTTGAATGTTCTGGAACACATTTCACCCCCATTCTGTACTGACACTCACAGTTACACTAGAGTTTATTCTCAATATCATAACTGTGGCCTTCAGATTAGCACTCAGCTCCCCCATTTTGAAAGCTCCACAATTTCTTCCACATACACACACACACACACACACACACACACGCGAACAATTCTCCCTTTGTCGTGTCCCTGTGAACATTTATGATGGGAGCACATTCATCTAAATCTGCCGGCCATACAGAACGGAATAAATCAAAAATTTCCCAAACATAACAATATTTGTATTGGGGTGGAGGGAGTAATTGATGACCACGGCAGCACTAATTAAAACCCATCTGAGTTTCATTAATCTTGGTCACAGGGTGCGACCGCATTTCGAGCGGCGAGCCACGCCTCGACTGAACGCTGTTGTCCTTGTGCCGGGCTCCTCATTTTTCAGGTGGTTTGAGACCATTGTTGGTTTATTAGTGCGGGGAAGTAATGTGAAGCCGCAATTAATAACGCCAACAAAGCTCGGGGAACGGGGACGCTCGCTCTCGCTTTTCGTTCCGTCCGCGCGACGCCGCCGGCTTCCGAATAACTGCGTCGGCGATATTATCGTTGAAAATCAAGGAAACAATTAGACAAATTAGCAAATGAGTGTTTAGTGTTTTTCCCCTCCGTGGTATGTGGTTAATTGTCTGTTGGCATCGCTCGCTTCCATAAATGAGTCAAGGTAGCGCTAAGAAATCAGCCTCAGAATCCAGAAAACTGAAGGAAAAATCCATCGAAAACTTCCTGTCCCAGCTCTAGGAGCACTTCCTGTTCAGTTAATAATGGGCTTTGCTTCAAACTGGCTTCACCGAGATGGTGAAATTGACCTGGGTACAGATACATCCACTGTGACGCAGCTTGTGTATGTGTTAAATTCAGACCACAGTCTGTGCACTCTGCAAGGGCACAACATGCATGAGACAGACACTAGGAGGGGGAAACAGGGGTGTAATGAGAAGGGACAAGTGTGTGTGTGTGTGTGTGTGTGTGTGTGTGTGTGTGTTTGTGTGTGCGTAAACCATATGGTGCATGCCTGCCACAAACAAGCGTTATGAAAAAGCCTGGAATGTTTATTAAATGGAACGGTACCTGAGGATCTGGTGAGGAGGCAAAATGCAGGGTTTTTTATCACCATTATCCCATAAATTTAACCGGATTATGCCGGTGATAAATTCAACAATACCGAAAAGCGTCATCTTAATTTGGGTTTACGCGGATAATGCGCGAGCGGGCCGCCGTGCTAACTTATTACCTGAGTGGCAGCGGTTTGAGTAATGTACAGCAGCCTGGCTCACGTCTGCCTCCGAGGAACGAGGGGCTGTACCCACCCGCAAGCCCCGCCTCTTTTACACCCCGCTATACCTCCCGCCCACCCACCCCTGCTCTCCGCGGGTCGCCAGGCTGGGTGGGTGCGATGCCGATGGCCTGGGAGGCTTCTACGACTCAGGCTCCAGCAAGCCCACATGACGGTAATGCTAAACGATCGAATCTGAATTCACAAGCACCTCCACAGTACCCCCGCCACTCCGCTGCGACTGCAGGCGTCAGGCTATCATCCGTGTCCCCGGCACTCGCGCGCTAGCGCATGCACTCAATCAAACCGCCCGACGTGCTAGCGCTAATGCTAACGCGCGCTTGCTAACGCGCGCTCCTGCGCGACGACCCGGGCGGATAGCGATCTTGAGGGGAGCCGCGGCGCGCGGGTAATTTTTAATCCTCGGCGCTAATGCAAGTGACGGCTGCAAATGCACACGGGGTCACTAAAACCGCGGTAGCTAAGAGCCAGATGTGCCCTAGCCGCCCAGGTGTTCAGGAAGAGCGCTGTTAACAGCCACGATTGATGATCCAATCAAACTGTCACCGCCGCGATCCGCGCCAGGGAGGCCGCGATGCAGGGATGGCGGGATGGAGAGATGGGGGGGCGGAGGAGGGGGGGGCCTGCGGTGGGGGAGAATATCCAGGAGGCCCACGCATGCTTACCGTTACTCCAAATTGGGCCTGACAGTCAGGATTGTGAGAAGGAATTTTTCCCTAAGTAATGTAGGAAACGACTCTCCTTCTCTTCCGCAGGATGTCACATAATCAAGTCGGCCTTTTGTTATTATTTTTTTATTTCTGCTAAAAAACTTGAGAGATGATGTGATCCTCGGTGCACTTTCCAACGATGCACTTTATTAAGTTTCCGTAACTGGGTTTCCGTCCGCTGCATCAATGAAACTGTTCACACACAGGAACACACGCATGCTGCTCAGAAAGCACACACATATGTTCGAGCTCAGAACATGCAGGAGGAAACGCGCACACCCTACGTATGCCATATGGACTGACTCTGATTACACTATACAGGTATTTCCTCATATCAGCGCTGACTAATTTATGGTTCAGTCTGCTTCTATCCCAGCATACATTGAGTTGTTTTCCTGCATTGTGAACTTGTCTAAGCCCCCTTCCAAAATCAGCCTCAGAATCTTCCAATCTTCTCCACCGAAAAAAAAAACCACCGAACACTTCCTGTCCAAACTCAAGGAGCACTTCCAGTTTAGTAAATAGTGTTTTTTTTTTTCCCGCACTGTCATTTATTACAGTGGTGAAAGTGATCCAGTACCAGATATACAATATCCTATATTACATCTAGTTGCTGTGAAACAGTTTCTGCGTTCAAGCCAGAGTCAGTGCTCTGAGCACACAAACTACATGGCTGAGACAGGACCTAGGAGAGGAAAACAGGACATATGTGGAAAGGGGTACATTGCATCACTTAAACTCGTTTTATCCCCATCCAGTTCTTCTTAAGAGGACATCCTCATATCACATCACAGTAATCTCACTGGTACCATCAATAACTGGATAAATCTACAGTGCATGACAGATATGTTTCCATTAAATGTACTATGTTTTCTGTAACGGTGTCTTCCACTTGCTGATCCCCATATCCAACAGGGCAGAAGTGCTCGTACTGTGCATACACTACAGTCCAGAAGTTTGAAAGCAAGGCCAATACAGGTCAAAAATTTGGAAGCCACTTCACGTTTCTGTTCACAATGCCTTTCTTAAAAACCAGTATGAAATCTATGGATTTTGGGATGTATTTACTGTGTGATTAGACTTTTCTTTCAATGATATGGACCATTTTCCTCTATTTACCTTTAGGTACTGCATACATTGATGTTACCAGACCATTGCTGAATAAATGTTAACAAAAGAAAGGAGGGGCTTAGTTTTTGGGTTGAGAAGATTTGCAAGAGTCACAACTTAAGTGAAAAAGTAAATAAAACAAATCGCAGTTTGCATTATTCACTTTATGTCATGGTTTACGGCCCACCGAATGCCAACGGCAATCCGGCGGGCACTAGGACCATGGGCCTAGTAATATGGGCCTGATAATTGGAGTAAAAATGTATTCTGATAACTGACTCTTCATATAATAATCATGTTTATTTTGTTGCAAAGTATGCCAATGAAACTATGATCTTTTTTTATACACATTTGATCTTGCTTCCAAACTTTTGGCCTGTAGTGTACAGTCATTCAAGCAGGTCATAATTACATCGTTCCATGACCGATGACCATTGCTACACTGGTCCTGAAAGAGTAGGTTATTCCTAAAGAACTGGACGAGCGCGCAAGCTATCATTAGCAACTTCACAGAGATTCACTTTACATTCTTTATTTAGCTTACAGTACGTGTTGAATATTAATTACTTCCACGTCCAGACGCTTACTTGGGGTGATCCGGGTTAACTGCTATTTTCAAGGTCACGGCAGCCGCGTTGCGTCAGGAATTCCGAACCCGCGACCTCCAGGCAACAAATCCAGCACCCAAACCACTCATATCACAGCGCCACAGATGAGACCCGTATCCAGCGAATTAGGTTTCTTTCCCATTGAGTGTTCAGATGAAAAATGTCTTTGATTGTTATCAAAGAGTGTTATTTCGGGCAGAACTGGAGCACAGCAGAGCCCAAACATCACTGAGCAGGGACCATATACCGCTGTACAAATGGATGATATACAGGGCCATCAGTTTAATGCACTTCTGTCTACGGCCACATATCCATTTTCTCGCGGAAGAATTCATCCAACATATTATACCGGAAATAAAGTCACTTAAGGAAAACTCCACCGCTCATAGCTGTAAAAATGTACGTGCAGTGTTAACGGAGCCGGGTTCACACTTATTGCAACCGTGGGAATTAAATTACAGACACTAAGCATTCAGTCTGAATACTGGAAAAATGTTCCATTGCATAGTGGGTTTAAAACAAGCTTTAGGTAGGGATAATTGTACATAGTTTTTATAAAAATGTGTACGCAATATGATTCTGGTTCATGGTTTAAAATCAAACGTAAAGGGAACGGAAAAAATACAGCAAATCTAAAAACTGTGGACACACAATTTTGATGCAGTCTTGATGGACAGCATATATTCATTTTACATGGTTTCCTTTCAATTAGCATTATCAACACAAAATTGCACAAAAAATGAACAATATTCAAGGAGATATTTACACAGGAGAGAAGGAGATAGAGTGTGACGGAGAGAAAAGAGTGAGAGAGAAGGTGAAAAGTGGGCAAAAGACAATGGAGAGGAAGAGTAAGAAAGAGGGGGGCTATGAGTAACAGGAAGACGTAGAGTGAAATGCCGAGAACTTAGGCCTAATTAAACCCAATAAATGTATGATGAATTAGATACAGGTTGTAGACAAAAGTTAACCAATTGGCCTCTAAATCATCCTGTCAACAGGAAATGACATTAAGGAGAACCTGAATATTTAACTTATATATAATGTACGAACATATTTCGTAGCTACCAGCAAACTATATTCGCTGGTTTCAGTGTAAACATGCTGCCAATATTGTTCTTTTGTTTGTGCACTGTATGGCACAAGTTGTACTACATTTACGATGCCTATTTATTTTCAATAAGGCATGAGAGAGTGAGTGGGAGAATGGGAGTGACAGATTGACTGAAACCATCAGAGGTTTCACACACACGGCGGTAAGCGAGTGAGAGAGATACAGATGAGTAACTGAGAACAATGTGAGCCAAGGGACTGAGTAAGTGGGTTTGTGGAGTCGGGGACAGACAAGCATGCAAACAGGCAGATGTCAGGATAGTCGTAAGCGGATAAACTGACGTACACCTCGAAAGGTACAGACACGTACGCGCGGAGAGACAGAAATGCTCATGTGAACTGGAAACGGGAGAGGCCTTTGCATCTCTCATAAAGCATTATCCTCACCCGTGAAGCAGCGCAGGCTTTATTTTTCCCCGCGAAAGGCTGCTACAGTTATCACCAAAAAAACGCACCAGTCTATCAACTGCACCAGACAGGGGGTGCGAAGCCAGAGAGACCTTACAGCTCTGGAATATAAACATGCCCCCCCCACAACCCCTTTCCTCAGACACAGTAGCAGTGATGTACCCCCCCACCCCACCCCCAGTCTGCTGCGGTGCTAAAAAAACCCGCTACAACGCTCACTGACCACGGCGCCCCGCACTGTAATAAAAGTACTGGCCTCTGTCCAAGGCCTCTGCTCGAGTTACATCGCGTTAGCTTGTTTGACGGTCCCTTTGGACCCCTCTCCTGCTGCCAGAACAGCAGAATGGACAGGCTGAAGCAGGGCTGAATGATAGCGAATCATGTGTTCGACCCCCTCTCCCTTCCCCAGTAAGTTGAAGCTCGTCGCTGCATGTAGCAAACGTATAACAATGTAAAAAGGCACAAGCCCCTTTTCATCGCCCATTTAGAGAGCAGCTGTAATACAATGCCCAGCACTCCGGGAACTTTCAGAAGCTCACACTTAACTATCCATGGCCCCTAAATCTTAAAGATAATATACAGCGCACTTTACTAAAGTCCGTATCAAAATGCCATGCTAGTGACTAATCCATAACCTGCTTCAATACTGCACGTTCATGACCTGTCCTTATCTGGGACTAAGACGCGTTATAACTCTGACCAGTCATAACCTATCAAATACCTATATCAGAACGCCCAGTCCAAGCGTGTCACAGACCTTTAACACTATGACCAGTCATTACCAATAATATACCTATATCTGTATGACCAGTCTTCACCCATCACAGACCTAAATCACTATGACCAGTCCTCACCTATAATACACCTATATCAGTATGACCAGTCTTTACTTTTCACAAACCTAGATCTTATAACCAGTCCTTACCCGTCACAGATCTCTTCACCTATAATATACTTATATCACTATGACCAGGCCAAATATATCATAGACCAATATCACTATGACCAGTCCTTACCTGTCAGAGACCTATATCATAATGACTAGTCCTTACCTGTCACAGACCAAGAACACAATGACCAGTCCTAACCCATCAGAGAGCTATATGAGTATGATCAGTCCTTACCTGTCACAGACCTACATGACTGTAACCAGTCTTTACATATCATATATTTACATCACTACGACCAGTCCTTACCTGTCGCAGACCTACAGTATATCACTATTACCAGTCTTTACATGTTAGACCTAAATCACTATGACCAGTTCTTACCTGTAACAGGCCTGTTATGAATATGACCAGTCCTGACCAGTCACAGACCTGTCTTCAGTCCTTACCTGTCACAGACTTACCTGTATCACTATGACCAGTCCTTACCTACACAGACCTATATCACTATGACCGGCCCTTAAATATCACAGACTTGCATCACTATGACCAGCCCTTACCCGTCACAAACCGCTAACACTATAGCTTCTCCCAACCCACTATAAAACCTGAAAAATAAAATTCTGTGGACAGGCAGGATAGAAAGAGATTGGTTCTCTACTAAATGCTGCCAGATTAAGAGACATTGAGAAAGCATAAAGAGTGGGTGACTAACGGACAGACACACAGACAGACAGTGGAGGTAAATAAAGGCGGTACGTTAGAATGCGTTTCACACGTATGCATCTCACATCGTCACACAGGGACCGCATGCCAGGTGCTGCCTCACAGCCAGGTGTGATGCTGATAAATTATTTATTTCATTATTTATTATAGTCCCAACGATCTTCGTTGAACATATTGCTTAACATCTTGCTCTCAGGCAAATCCAACAGCGATTAAATACATGGAATGTGTTTTCCCATTTTTACAGCCGCACACTGAAAATATTGGACAGAAAACAAGACAAGATTTTACCGCTGCTACATAAAAACAGCATACCGAGCTTTATCAGTTTTCTTAGTAACTGTTCGATGAAATGCTCACTTCGCAAATCAAGGCCTACATGGCTTGGCTGCCCTATCCCACAAGACCAAGTAAAAACTGCAACACATCACTTTATCCACTAGGGGAGCTAGAGAGGGAAAATACAAAGTACTTTTGGTAGAACTTCTTTCGGGCAGGCAGCCTATTCAATTAAGGGATGGAAATCTGGAATTCATTTTCTGTTCTAATTAAAATGGGTCCCAATATTTTGCACATTTTATGATTCGCATATAACAATAAAACCACTCTCCTAGGCAAAAGCATTGAAAATGAATGTAAGATACAAATGTTATTCACTGCTTATCAGAATATGGTGTTGTGGTGTTTCAATAGTCAAAGAGCATCTGCCCATCTGCCCCAATTAAGGTTTAAGGCCAGGAACAAAGTTCCTGGAAAACGCTGGAATTTTCCCCAGAAAATCTGATATCTGCATTAAAATGTAATTAGAAATGATAAATCTTCCGTTGGTAACATAAGAATAAGAAACCAATTAAATTACTGCAATACACATATTACATGTTTTCAAACCAGTTTTCTTTCAAATGTTGTCTCATCCTCTTCATGGGACTGCATTGAAATTCAGGTGCTTCCTCTAATGTAATGCACAGGTACACATAACCTGGCTATAACAATATTAAATGTTCCTCAGCAAACAGGGGAATTTAGATTGACCCAGGGGTCAGCATAAGCCCAGACACAGACAAAAAGAGTAAGGTTAAAGTGTCCATACATGGTGTCAACTGAATCCTGTTAGAGCTGGCTACAGCAGACATGTTTTCAGTTAATGTTGTTCCACAGAGTGGTACCCTTAAGTCCATGTAAAGGAGAGGTTAGGGAAAAAAACAACCACTGTGTTTGTGGAAAGTTAATTATTACTATAAGCAAGTGTAGCTGAAATCTCATCCTAAGCCATTTTGCTCGTCTGCAAATTATTAAATACTGCTTAAAGACACCAGGTAGCCTTGATATTGTCCATTATATTAATATTAGTATGTGCTAACTCATCCAATTTAAATCACGTAATTAGCTTGTTAAAATTTTGTTAAAATAAAGAACCAGCTCTACACTCTATCTTTGAGTTTGCACACTCTCCTTAGCTGATTACCTTTTGCGCTGCAAATACATGGTTATTAATTGCCAGTATGCACTTATACTCCAAGTATGAATGCACAAAATAACATAGAAATGCATTTTTAAATGCATACAAACTTGTTGGACAATGAGAATTTCCAGGCAATAATACAGTATGTACTATTTCCAGTGCGCTAAATTTAAAATTCAAGAAAATATTAAACCCTAATGTAATTTAATTAAACAAAAAAAAAAAAATGTAATTGAATCCAAAAAACAAACAAATAAATCAACGACTGGATAAAACCAAGATGAGGTATCAATTAGTACTGGGAACTGCAGTAAAACAGATCGGCAAAAACACTTGAAACAAAATGGCGTGCAACTTTCAGAGCCATTATGCAAGTGGGTGTCAGCTGTGTTTTCCAGTTTTTTTGGGATTTTTTATTTGGTCACACCAAGAAGAACACTTAGGCTCCGGGAGGTCTGCTTCCTTTATGGCTTTTCAATCCCTGCCATACGCTGGGAAAAGTACATAAAATCTGTGTGAGCAATCACGCAGCCTGACCCATAAAAACTTAATGCGGGTAATTTTGGAGTAATCAAAGTTTTATAGACCTCAATAGCTTTAAACTAACACAGTCTAATTATCGTTTCGTTTTAACGGCAATATTAATGCAATCCCTCATTCCAAACACTCATCTAACTTGAAATATTAAAGAAAATAAATACAAACAATAACCTTCTTTGGCAAGTGCTGCGGAGAGGGGGGAAAAAAAGATGCAACAACAAAAAAGTAATTGTTTTTATTATTATTATTATTATTTTTATTGGGGATTTACTGTAGGAGAAAACACTGACGCCCACAATCTATGTTTGTGCATGCTTTTATTATTTCTTAATGTCTGAGTGCTACTCTACTGTTTGCATTCATCATTCTATTTATATCACTATCAATTTTTATGTTTCCTCTGTGATCGTTTTATGCGAACAGCGAAAAGAAATAATTAAATTAAAAAACTTGACGGCGGTGTTAGAACTTTGTTTTTGCGCCGGTCTGAATTGCACCATGGAGAGTTCTTACCAGGTTCTTAAAAACACTTAATGAAAACAAACATTAAATGTTTACTGATCTGAGGGGTGTTGTTCTGGTTGACCCTCACGAGCGCTTGTTATAGCTAGACCTGAATATCTTAGGGTCAGCTGGGCTGCGCTCCCAAGTGGGAGATGTGCTTTTTAGCTTAGCAAGGCCAGGCCACCTGAACCACTGCCCAATGATCTAGATCGCGGAGGCTGGCTAAGTGTTCGTGACTGCACCTTGTGTTGTGCTCTTACTTCAAAACTTTTCGCCAGTGTTGGTCCTGTAAGATTCCTTATTTAGGCATGAAGAGCCATAATGGAAGACATTCCAACAAAAGGTAAAGAACAGTCTGAAGAGCTAGTTTTCTGGTAAAGTTTATGTGACTTAGTATCCACAGTACATTATGTTTAAGTAGAATAATAAAACAGGAGAAAAAAAAACATAATAATAGAACTCATGCTAATAACATTCAAGGATATCAGTATATGTGTCCGAATGATACTTGGCACTTCAATATGTACAGAGTGTGTATGTGTGTGTGTGTGTGTGTGTGTGTGTACTCATGTCTGTGTCTCCCATATCAACAGAAATATGAGCATAGGGGAGAGATTCAGTTTCAGTCTCTAGTGAATTTCCTCCCCATTAGCCGGCACATAATTGTCATGTATAACGTAAATGAGCAGTAAATGAGTCAGGGAACAGTAAAATGGATAATTGTTAACAAATCATTAAAGAAGGATTATTTACCTGAACAACTTGTCTATCTTTCTCTCTGTCTATCAATCTACATATGAGCCCCTGAAAACAAAAGTGGTCAGACTCCATATTTCTCTTTTTTTAAGTTCTAATCTTAACTTGATTCCTAAAAGGTCAATCTGTTTAGTACAATAATGGATTAACTCAGTGTAGGTCCAGTACTATATAATAGGTGGGGCAAACGTTCCACATTTCAAGAACACGCAAAGTGGTCAGTGCAATTGTGTTCCAAAATGAAAAATGAAAAAAAAAAAAAAAAAAAAAAAAGTTAGACCACTCTTGTTCTAAGTGGCTCATATTTATCTGACCACCAATCTCTCTGTCTACCAGCCTACCTGCATAAAAACCTAAAACCTGCCTGCTGCATTCTCTCACAAGTTCTCACACTCTCTCTGCCGCGCAGTTCCAGGAGAGAGGAGGTACTCTTCTTTTCAGACTGTGTTCTTCCCTCAGCGGAGCAACACCCCCTCGCTGTGACTATCAGGATATTACACAGGCTCTCATGTCATGACACCTTAAAATAAGAATGCGCACGCCTCCCTTTTTACCAGCTAAAAGGAGCAACTTCAAAAGTAAAGGTAAAAATATCAACAGGCTGTGCACATTCACCCACCAGACCCTTTCTGCACACACTCTTCCTCAGCCTAAGGGTTCACTTCCTGCTGACTGTGCAGTCTGAAATGCTCCCTGTTTGTGCGTGTATGTACATCTGTGTGTACAAGTATTCGTGCGTGTGTGTGTGTGTGTGTGTGTGTGTGTGTGTGTTTGAGCATGAATGTGTGTTTAAGTGTGAGAATGTACTAGTGCGTGAGTTTGAACGTGTGTCTACGAGTGTCTGTATGTGTGCGTTTTTGAGCATGCGTGTGTGTTTTGTCTGTGAGAATGAATATACGCAAGAGTTTGAGCATGTGTCAATGACTGTTCGTAAGCGTAAGTGTTTGAGCATGCATGTGTGATTGTGTGTGAGAATATACATACAGTATGTGAGTGCGTCTGGGCATGTGTCCATGAGTGTTCATATGCGTGTGTCTGTTTGAGTATGCATGCATGTTTGTATGTGACAATATATATAGCTATACATTTGCTTGGGCATACGTCTCTGTGTGTTTGAATATGTCTGTACATGTGTGTTTGAGCATGTGTCAATTTCTGTTAGTGTGTGAGTGTGCGTGCGCAGTTGTGTTTGTTTCAGCATGCAAGTACATTCGTGCGCGCAAATTTATGTTCTGTCGCATGAGTGTGTTGGAGGCTGCTCATGTGTGTATATGAGTCAGCATACGTACGTACGTATGTGTGCATGAGTGTGTTTGAGCATGGAAGCATGCGCGTTTGTGCATGCATGTTCATGTGTGTGTGAGTTTAAAGGACAGGCAGAGTGACAGGGTCACTAGAACCCTGCTGGGCTTCACAACCCCTAGGCATATGACTGAAGATTAATGTTTGAACATGCGTGAGCATGTGTGTGTATTAAAAACACAGAAAGGGTACCGCAGTGACGCTCCAGTGGGACGTCACCTGGAGAAGCCAGCAGCCTGTTGGGCCACACACACGCTCTGCATCTGCTCCCGGACGAGCCCCCGCCCTCCTGCACCACAGAGGCCCGTTCCGGCCCCTCATCGCTGCAGCCAGGGCCACTTCCGCACCCCCTCCCCCCTCTCCCGGACCCGCGGCCCCGGCCCAATATGGCCTGGGTACGGCGCGGTAATGTGGGGCAGCGGGGGATGCTGGGAAACAGCTGTGAGCTCAGCGGCTGGCGCTGCCACCGACCGCGCCACGCCAGCTGCCCACTCCCCCAGCACCTGGCACAGGCTGGCAGCTCGTCCAGCACCGCGCGCTACACGTGTGTGCCCGTATCCCCCCCTCCTGCCCATCCCCGCTCCCACCGCGTGTTTTTACACCCCGCAATAACACGCCACCAAACGCATGCTCACCTACACACAGCGGCGCAGACTATCAACTATAAAACCTTCCAATCTCGCAAAAAGCCTGATTGTCATTTCTGAAAAATTTTTCCGCCTAAAGCTGTATTTCAATGACTGTACGTAACATATCCTTCTACAACTTGATATAATCAGTGAAAATTAAGAATTATTATCCAGAAAAAAAAAGAATTCATCCACTTCCTGATCCTCTTTTCTATTTCTACTTGAAGGAGTGCCCTGCTCTTATCGGCACCGTCCTCGAGTGAGGAGTATATTAGTTCCAACAGTTTATTATTCCAACGTGAAAAAAGGAACTAATAGAGGGGTCTTTTCACAATTATTTCAGAAAACAAGGCCTTGAACAAGTCAGTTATTATTACCTGGCTGTTCTGTGAGCACTTTAGAAATTGCCTCAAATTATATCCAATTAAGACAAGGTCAGCGCTGTCAATCAAGTGAGCAAACTTCTCCCTCATTAAACTGTTAACTTGGGTTCATTCCTTGACCCCCTCCCCCCTATCTCCACCCCC